>OX243819.1:18814507-18924270 GCA_945859605.1 Lumbricus rubellus | reverse complement strand
CACGCTGGTTAACATGAGGTTATGTTATTATGAGGTTATTATTATGTTTGGCTCTGTTACTCTGTCTGGCCATCTATATGTATTATAACATACCCTCACATCTTCTCAAATTCTTTCTGTCCGACCATCCGTCTGTACGCCCGTTCTTCTGTCTGTCCGCCCGTCCTTCTGTCTGTCTGTCTGTCTGTCGTCTGTCTGTCTCTCTCTCTCTTCCTCTCTGTTCACCTCTCAGTAACTTGTATTAATATACAGGGTGGCTCAAAAAAAAACGTACCAGCGGATAAAACGCGATAACTTCTCAACCGATTGACATTTTTCTCCGAAAATTTTCCAATTTGTAGGGGAATGAATTTTCAACAATCCCTGTAAGTTTCAGTTGAAACTTTTCATGTTTGCAAAAGTTACAGCTGTTCAAACTTAAAATTTCGTTTTTTCAAATTTTCGCGGAAAATGAACGTCACTTGTAGATTTCCATGTCAAATGATATCACTTTTCACTACGACCTCAGAATTTCGTTTTACAGTTTATTGTAAGGTATAATGAGAGTGTCCACTCCCTGCCTTAGCACAAGCTCAACTTCTTTTTGTGAAGCTCAGTATGGCCTTGTTGGTCGGGTCCTGTGGCAACCGACCCCACATTAGCAGCAAGACTTGCTTCAGCTGGCCAATGTTCTCCAACTTGGGATGAAATGTCTTGCAGCATTCCAGAATAGTTCACCAGACGTGATAAGCAAGAGGACTAAGGTCTGGCGAGTTTGTTAGTCACCTTTGCCAATAAATTTACTGCATTTGATGGCAAAAATAAGGTAGCGTCATCATAATCAGCCTTGCCGTGCGAGCAAGCAGGCGCACCGTCCTGCTGGAAATTAAAACCAGATGTTAGAGCATGCCTGGTCTTCAATGAGTCTGGGTAAGAGAGTTCAGCGATGAGTTTGACATTTAGCCTACTGAATGGTATTAAAGGCAGTCTTTTCTTGCAGCTGTAACACACGCCAGCATAGCTGATACTGAAATCATGATGTGCTTTGCAAACGTAACCCTTTCGAATACCAAGCGAATTTCCTGAACATGACATTTTCCCCCGTCAGACCAAATGACAACTTCCTGCCTCTCTTCCAGCATCTGACCTTCGTTACATAAACACGTTTGCAGATAGCCTTCAAAGTGCTTCAGGCTTCACTTTTCACTGGGTCTTTTGCTATGACCGCGCGATGTCCCAGTCTCTGTTCACGTAACGTCCGAGTTCCCATTTTATCCTCTGCAGAAACTTTGCCCATGACGTTCAGTAACGGATTCACAAACTGAGGCTTTAATATACAAAATATGACCATATACTAACAGCTTACATAATAAACAGCTTATCTACAGCTCTTAGTGAGGTTGTATGACATTGTCATCATTTTATGTGTTGCAATTTGCCAAAAAATCGTAATGAAATCACATGTAATGGAACAAGATTCTCCGGATATTCAAAAAAACGAAATTTTAAGTTTGAACAGCTGTAACTTTTGCAAACATGAAAAGTTTCAACTGAAACTTTCAGGGATTGTGGCAAATTCATTCCCCTGCAAATTGGAAAATTTTCGGAGAAAAAGGTCAATCGGTAGCGAAGTTATCGCATTTTTTCCGGTGGTACGTTTTTTTTTTGAGCCACCCTGTACTCTCACTGCTTCTGTCCGTCCGTTCGTTCGTCTGCGTGTCTGTCTGTCTGTCTGTCTGTCTGTCTGTCTGTCTGTCTGTCTGTCTGTCTGTCTGTCTGTCTGTCTGTCTGTCTGTCTGTCTGTCTGTCTGTCTGTCTGTCTGTCTGTCTGTCTGTCTGTCTGTCTGTCTGTCTGTCTGTCTGTCTGTCTGTCTGTCTGTCTGTCTGTCTGTCTCTCTCTCTCTCTCTCTCTCTCTCCATCTATCGTCGAATGAATTTGCCGAGTAAATCTCGTCGACTGCGAGATGATTGCGAGTCTTTTCGAAAAGAAAAACGACCTCTGGTGATCGCCCGACGCAGAAGAAAATGCGCATCATAAACAGTCCATATATATATACGCCGACAACTCATGCGAACGACCTGCAGACGCCATAATATATCACGCAGAGAGAGAGAGAGAAAGAGAGAGAGAGAGAGACAGATAGACAGACAGATAGACAGACAGACAGACAGACAGACAGACAGACAGACAGATAGACAGACAGACAGACAGACAGAGACAGAGTAGCAGACGACTATCTAGATCAGCCGCGCTCCTTTGCCTTTGAAATCGACCGCAGATAATATGCGATAAGCGCCAGCATCGTCCAAGGCCTTCCATGGATTTATTTAGTAAGTAAGTAAGCATGCCGTAAATAAGCACCGACCTTCTTTCCTCGTGAGGCTGCAGCTATTGAGGACGCCATCGTAATCCATGGCACTGGACCATGGGCGGAGTTTGGTTTCCGTTCTTGGAGGGGCTAATGCCTTCTTAGGGGGGCTAAGCCGGGAAAAAGATACCATTTTCATGGTAAAAAAGCTTAATCTGGGCCTTCTTTGGGGGGGCTTAGCTCCCCCTAGCCCCTGATAAACTCCGCCCATGCACTGGACTATTTATTTACTGCTCTTGCATGTATTCATACGCGCTTCATTTTTTCTTGCATATAGAGTTTGCATGAATAAAAGCGTTCGTGAAAAAAACCTGGTGTGTCCTGCAGCTGTGTTGCAGCTGTGAAGTGGCGCCTTAAAAATGTGTAATTTACGATGCATGGCGATTAAGCTATGGCCAAGATTCCTTTCATCTTGTGCTTCCGTTGGCCGACCTTCATTTTGCTGTAGCCTATCGATTTTTTGCTTTGAATGATTGATTATAAATTAACTTGTTCCAACGACTCCAACGGCGCTGGAGAAATCTCGAAACTATAGGCCTAAATATATATATATATATATATATATATATGTATATATATATATCATAAGCTGCTGTAGGCCTATACGTCTACGCGTGTTGTTCTCTATTTATAGGTCAGGCAGAAATCGTTTCGTGCGAGGTACAAAATTTACAACCGTCACGCCAAAAGCCACAAGACGTATGTGTAATAACAGCCTGCTGAGTCTTTGTGTGCGTGTTGTCACCGCTATTTTAATTGTGCAATTTCGTCGTCATTGTCATCATTATCATCATCGTCATTGCCGTCATTATCATCATCATCGTCGTCGTCATCATCATCGTCATTGTCGTCGTCGTTATCTCACCACGCATGCGTCGTCGTCATCATCATCTAGGCTATCATCGTCAGTAATGTCGTCATTAATATCATCATCAATCATGATCTTGACTGCCGGATAAAAGTAGGTATGTGAAGTGCGTAATGCGCAGCTCATAAAGGGCTTTCGTGCCTAAAGAAAAAGATAAGTTAAATCGCTTTATTATAATTATATGAGAGACGAATGCGACATGAATAAGAAATTGCCCAGAGAATTTAATCTATTAGAGCGACCTTCCAACTTCTAAGTTCCTATACTTAGACCTGAACTGACACCTTTGTAAAATATTTAACATCGCTTCCATCATACATGTATATTGTAGGCCTATAATTATAGGCCTAGACCTAATTCCGTTTGTTCGCTATGGCCTCCAGCTAAACACGTGCATAGGTCTTGTATAGAATAGATTGGGTGCCACTGAGTGCGAATTTCATGTGGAGAAAATCTAGAATACATTGATCAACTGTAACTAGGCTATGGCCGCGTTCTTGATGATGAAGTCCAGTCATGGAAAATTTGAATATTTCGACCACTGCAGGCGACTTGTCAACTTTCCGCAAGGCGAGTCCATGGAAAACCGAAAGCTGGATCTCGTCACGTGGTCACCAAATGGTCAATCACTGGTAAGTCGCTCTTAACATAATTATTGTATAGAATCAAATGTCATTTTATATTCATCCTGGAGCACTTCTGAGGAGCGTCTGGACGCTATAATTGCCAGAAACACGAGTATAGCACACACGTACACACGCATACACACAAACGCACGCTCATACACACAGCCATACATACATACATGCATGCATACATACATACATGCATATACATACATACACATACATACATACATGTACATACACATACATACACACACGCACACACGCACACACACATGCATACATGGAAGTTAATGCACAGCTGGAACGGCAACATGATTGTGCTACTCCACATTCACTCAGAATGGTATGATGAGCGCTTTCAGCTCAACCAGTTTTCCAATGAATTGTGATTGTGTTTGGATCTTTTTCAATTTTACTCATCTTCATCTGAACTACAGTTGTCTTTGATCTGATGCGATTCATGATCTGAAGTGATTCATGATCTGAAGTCATGATCTGAAGTCATGATCTGACGTCATGATCTGAAGTTTGATGTGAATCACGTGATTCCTTTCAGTCCTTTGTCTTCGAACGCCGCTTCTATCTTCAATCCGATCCGTTTTCAACGCCGACAGAGGTCGTCGTTCAAGGCACCGATGACGATGATTCGTCGCTGCAGGGCATCTACTACGGCATGGCTAATCCACTCTACGAAGGCACGTGACATGGCTAATTTTATATCGTGGACGGGAGGAAACGAGGGAAGGAAGAACGAAAGAGAGAGTGAGATAGAAACAGATAGACAGAAGGAAAGACAGACAGAAAGAAAGACAGACAGAAAGACAGATATACAAGCAGGCAGACAGACAGGGACAGAGACAAAGAGAGGGATAGACAGACAGGCAGACAGGTGGGCAGACAGACGGGCAGACAGACAGACAGACAGACAGATAGACAGACAGACAAACAGATAGACAGACAGGCAGATTCGACATAAGTGCCACACACATGGGAGGGAGGGAGGGAGGGAGGGAGGAAGGGACGGTAGTTCCTAGACGAGTGATTGATAAATTGGATGGATGATTGATTGATGCATGGCTCATGAAAGGATGAGCTGATTGATTTATTGATTGCTTGACCGACCGACCTAACGACTGATAGATCGATAAATCTGACGGACGGATGGATGGATGGATGGATAGATGGATGGATGGATAGATGGATGGATGGATGGATGGATAGATGGATGGACGGATGGATACATTGGATAGATGGATGGATGGATGGATGGATGGATGAATAGATGGATGGATGGATGGACGGATAGATGGATGGATGGACGGGTGGATGGATGGATGGATGGACGGATAGATGGATGGATGGACGGGTGGATGGATGGATGGATGGATGGGTGGATGGATGGACGGACGGACGGATAGATGGATGGATGGATGGATGGATGGATGGGTGGATGGATGGATAGATGGATGGATGGATGAATAGATGGATGGATTGGTGGACGAAGGGAGTCGGCGAATGGAGAAGTCGATCGAACGTGGAAGGATGCATAGACAAACTGAGTGTCTGATTGACTCAACAGACCACACTCATTCGTGTCTGTTTTAATCAGACACTATCATGTGTTGTTCATTGCAGAGGAGATCCTTGGCAGTAGCGTTGGTCATTGGTGGTCAGCGGAGGCAACGTACGTCTGCTATTTGGTGATTGACGATTCCAATCTACCTGTGCACAGGTATCCGTTCTATGGAGATGCTCAACTCACCGATCCAATTATTATCGAGTCGCCATATGCAAAGGTATACACATACATAATAATTATATGCCGAATCTAAAGGTCTTTTAAATGGCTTTAAAAGTTTTAATATAGGCCTTAATTGCAGCCTAACTGTTCTGCGATTTCTGCTTCACCGGCGTTGCTTCCTAAGTGATCTCAGTTGGAAATAATTTTTTTAATTGCTCTGTAGGCCTATCGGTATAATCTAGCCCAGTGCTAAAAGTGTGAAAAAGAAGTGCCTGGACGCCCCTTACCTTTTCAAAAGAAGTGCCAGGACGTCCCTTACATTTTCACGTGTGCTGGCCAAATAAGTGGCAGGACGGCAAAGAGATTTGAAAAGAAGTGCCAGGACGCCGTCCATGACCGTCCTGCCACACTTTAAGTCCTGATCTAGCCTAACGCATAGACCCCAAGGCCTAGGCTATCGCCAGAGCCCTTGGCTATCGCCTATCAACCCTATCTGCGTAGGCCTATACGTGTCTTCAGGAGGCTAACTGTATCAACTCGTGCTGTAAAAATTCTTATACATGTATAATGACATAGTTATAATAATAGGCCTACTTATAATAATATTTATGATCATTATTATTATTATTAATAATAGTAGGCCTAATAATTATTATTATTAGGCTACTATTATTAGCAGAACTTTGAGTAAGCTGGTGCCCTGCGCTTGTCTTCCGAGTGACGCTGTAGAAATTTAGAGATTATGATTAGACCTAAGCATAGGTCTACGATTAGGCCTACGCTTCTGCCAATCGCTCTAAATTTCGACGACTTAGGCCTATATTGGGCCTACATTTTCGTACCAGAATAGACCAGAATTTCTTATATTTTTTTATAAAGGCTGGCGCCACTGAGAAAGGTCATCTGTCAACCGTGAAGGTTTTTGTAACCAAAGCATCTGACCCTTCCACTGCAAACGTCCGACTTCCGCCGCCAGATCAATTCAAGGAAATGTAAATTCTGTGGACTTGTCTTTTGTTTCTTTAGGCTAATCATTAATGCGCCTATTAATATTAGTCAGCGTCGTTTGCTTATTTCGTAAGACGATCGTAACCGTGCACATCATCACATGCCAAGTCTAGAGACCTAATTTAGGCCTAGGACCCCTAGGCCTACTAGCTTCGCCCTAAGAAAGGTTTAAAACGACACCGGAATCATCTTATTCACAGGGCCTGTGGCACAGGCGATTAACAATTATAGTTGGTTTTCTTAGTGTAGAATTGTTCAAATTTGATGTACAAGCAAAAGAAATACATATTTGGAATCAGGAAACAAAACTGATCAAAACCTGATATACGAACACCTTGAGAAATAGAAAAAATAAATC
Organism: Lumbricus rubellus; assembly: GCA_945859605.1. Taxonomy (NCBI): domain Eukaryota; kingdom Metazoa; phylum Annelida; class Clitellata; order Crassiclitellata; family Lumbricidae; genus Lumbricus; species Lumbricus rubellus. The sequence goes on along the minus strand of OX243819.1, from coordinate 18,917,318 downwards.
CACTTTTTCCAGCTCAGAGGTCACTCCAGCTCATAGTCGGGTCAATCAACGAAATACCTTCGGTGAACCCCAACAAATTGCAAGAAAATGTTTTATGATAATTTTCTGGAGTATTAGGTCTGTTGAAGAACATACCAAAAGTTGCACGAAATCGGACAACGGCGAGTGGTCAAATTTTGGCGGGAAAAAAGATGGCCGCCAATTGAATCAGGCTTGGAATCTGAAAATTACACTATTAGAAGCCAAGCATAAAACAATATGCTAACATACGTTTCTAGACTAATTTGACCCTTCTGAAAACGAAAATCGCGGTTAGAAAGCTAAATTGTTAGCGATTGCATGAGAAAAACAAGATGGCGGACAAATGGCGACCAATTACTCAAATGGCATTAAGTAAACTACTGTATGCGATAGTAACACGATTTCACACTCATAAATGAGATTTTAGGGTTATATGCATGCAATGGAATTAAAGACACATATGTGGCACTGCCAGAAAACCAAAATGGTGGACAAAATGGCGGCCAGAATGTTGAAATGGCTATAAGTGAAGTCATGCCTGCAATGGAAACATGATTTCAGAGTCTATAATAACATTTTCGGGGTTAAGGAATGCGACAGAAATAAAGTCACAAATGTGGCACTGCCAGAAAACCAGAATGGCGACCAAAATGGCGGCCAGAATGTTGAAATGGCTATAAGGGAAGTCAAGCCTCTCAATGTAAACATTATTTCAGAGTCTAAGATAACATTTTCGGGGGCAAGGAATATGATGGAACTAAAGACAAATATGCGGCATTGCAAGAAAACTAAATTGGTGGACAAAATGGCGGCCAGATTTTTTAAATGGCTATATGTGTTGTCCTGTATGCAATGGAAACATGATTTCAGACTAATTCAGCGTAGGCCTATATAGCCTAAAGGAAAAATGTTGGACTATAGAATATGATGAAACTATAAATAAACACGTGACACTGCCAGAAGGCCATAAGCCAAAATGGAGGTCGTTGTGTTAAGAGGAAATGTTTAGTAGCCTATCACTGCAGTTGCTTTGTTGCTCTTAATGTAGGTGCACATAGCCTAAGTGTGCAGTATGTAGTGTATGGCAAGTTCACACTCTGATAGCAGCGGGCTTGGCCACGGCCCTCCGCCTGATGCTATACTTGTTAACTTCGCATGATTTGAAATAGACAAATAGAATAATATATATGACTGTGGAACAGGACCAATGGCAGGCCACACTGATTAAAGAACACTTTGCTGATGTTCCCGCCATCACCTAAACCCTGTTAGATGCAAGGCAGACACACCAGACCCAGCGGTAGACAGCACCTGATCTCCTTCCATGGAACCACAAGCTACAAGAACAACTATGTCGTCATACGAGGCTGTTGAGAGCTGAATGAACACATTAGACAGGAATGTAGCTAGATCAGCCTTGTTGTCAGGCAAAGCAAGAATGTTCAGCCAATTTTCCGACAACGGAGCACTTCCAGACTCTATACAGTGACTAAGTGGTCTTGTACCTTTTCTGTATGGTTCTAATTTTCAAAAGCAATGTCCAGTATTTGTCGAAGGCAATATTAACCATTTTGTTGCCAATCGAAAGTACTTTAATACGTGTAACCACTGTATCTGCCAGGTCACCAAATGTCTTTGCTTTCAGAGCTGTCCAATTGCTTGCAGTATTGCTTGTCCACATAGGCGCAACCACCCTATGGGACCCACGGGACGCGTCCCCCCCAACTTTTGAGTGGTCCCATAACTTTATTGTTATGGTCCCCCAACTTTTAGGACGTGATTCATTATGGTCCCCCCAACTTTTAGGACGTGATTGCACCTATGCTTGTCCACCAATAACTAAATGCTATACTTCTGCTAGAGAAATGCTGACTGGACATTGTGGACAAGTTACTTTTTCAGAGAATGTCCTCATTAAATGATGCTTAATGACACTTTCTCATCATCCACCAATGCCAATCTACTTGAATCTAGGCTTTGTAGGCTGCAACTGCCTTTTCTGGCAAACTTGATACTGTGTCACCTCATGTAAAACAGGAGAAGACTTGCAGCAATAACCACTTATCAGGATTTACAACTAAGGAAATTTAACAAATCATGAACTTCAATCAGGCAACAACATTGATATCATAGTTTATTTATTCCGAGTGCTACAACTAAATTTTTATGAAGAGTTAAACGAGAATTTTGACCATGCCTAACAGCAAGCAGATCTGGAAAGTTTAATAGCAAACGATTCTTAAGCCGAGTAGCATTCAGGTTTGCTTATCCAAAAATACATGGACACTAGGTTGCTACAGTTGATCTGCATAAAGTTGGCTAAGTTGAGCAAGTTTGCATACTGGAGGCAAAATATTGTTGGCTCTGGCTTCTTCCAAGTACATTCAGCTAATGCAATTTAGTCTGCATTTAACCCAGTTGTACACTTCGCATTGCCTTCACATGGCATTGGCTGATCAAATTAAACAGGCTGGTTTATTAGCCTCAATTGCAATCATATCATCACATAACAACTTTAGTAGCATCAAGTTATCTTTAATTATATTTGCACACGAGAGACCTTCTGCATCAACATCGATAGTCATGACTTTTCAGACCCACTTTAAACAAAATTTTACAAAAACCCACTGGTTCTTGTATGTGTACTGCAGAAAACAGACATGTAGGTGCAATGCCATGGCAAACGGACATAATCCCCAGGGACATAAAAAAATCTATCAGAATATGTAAAAATGTATAATATTAGTATGCTAGGCATTAAGACTATTCGTAAAAAAACATCCATAAGAATATATTATTAATTTAGTACACAAGTGCTGTCCACAGTTCCTGACAGCTGTCGTTCATGGGAAATAATTTTTTGGTCGGGCGTGGGGAGAGGTAATGTCCTACAATCCAGTGTCATCACCCTCATCCAAGTGGTTCCACAGTTCCAAACTGTCCAGGTGGTAGGCCTAACTCGTATATTTCAAGATCCATCATAGGGAAATTGGGCAAGTCCTTCACTCGCAATTGCTCAGCGCTTCGGCATGAAATCCGATTTAGCGTCCGCGCTGTAGTCTGGAGCGCTTCTGAGTAGCACTTTGAAGGGGCGCTATAACAAGTGCATATGAATACATACACACATACTAACAGGGTGAGAATTGCCGGGGGTTGGGGGTTTCAACTCCCCCAGTCTTTCTTAGAGCCCCATGTTAAAGTCTGTTTTTCACACCCCGATTCCAAGTGGATAATGGTACAACCCCCAGGTTATTTTTCCACAATTCTTACACTGCATACTAACACTAACCGACCCTCACGCATAGCTTGATCCTAACCGACATTTGTGCACGACGTCTACACCTGACCCTAACAGGCTTAGTTAAAGTAAGCGGGTCCCTATGTATTGGTTAGGTTCGAGTTTAGGGGTCGTGAGGGTCAGTTAGGGTAATGTTAGGCATCGTGAGGGTCGGTTAGGGTTAGTGCAGGGTTAGTGCAGTCATTCATTAACATAGGGACCCGCTTACTATAACTAGGCCTATGCCACTCTAACATACCCTCACAACGCCTACACTGACTCTAACGATATTCGCGGTCCCCGATACTGCAATTACGCCGTAATTAGAAGAACTTGTCTAAGAATAGGACTACCGTGCAGCCTGCAGGGGAGAGTTGAATTGCGGAGTTCGTATATTGCACACTTCGATACAGTGTTATAATATTGACGAGAGTAAGCAGACATCACCGCTAATAGAACGATTTGCTCGCAAATGATAATATTATTATTATTATCATTAATAAAATTGCAAAATAATTATATTACAACAATAATTATTATTATTAAGAAATAACGCGCAAGCGGAACTAGAAAACAGCCGGTAACCCGTATCAACGATATGCTCGCGAAAAACACGCTAATTTGTACCACGTTTAGCCCAATTATGAACAATGTAGCCCAAAAGACGGCGTTGTGGTCTTTTACAAAGTTAGCCAAATTTAAGTATTTGCAAATATATTTATAGGTGTTCGTATACCCAGTTATTTTTTAAATTGCTCAACCTTTAAAAATGGAAAGTTTGTTGCTTGTACATATAAGTTGAACAATCCGGGAGCTTTCTGTCTTTTATTGCCTGCACTATTAGGCTAAATCCATGGACTGATAGATTTATGCTTGATTTAACTCATTCCAGCCGGAATTGTTTTGATACCTATGCTGTTAATGGGGTCACGGGTGACACCATCCGGCGGGAAAGAGTTAAAGTTAGCCTGCTATTGGTCTATTCAAGGTCAGACTAAATCGCCTTGTCTCTGCTTGTCATCTGCTTGTAGGCCTATCACGTGTAAACTATGCAAGTAAGTAAGTATCGACTTTAATTTTCAGTTGCACATCACGTTCCGAGTTATGACATTAGGATGCTGCCGAATGATTGAATTAGTTAGCCTAACACAGTGTTTAGGCTAATTGCCTCAAAGGTCAATGACGTCGGCAAATTTTTAAAAACAATATAGGCTAATTCAGCTAGGCCTAATTAAATTAGGCCTAAAACCACAGTATAAATAATTACCAGTAGGTCTACCCGGATGGCTGCCTGTTGCCAACTTTTTTTGGTGACGTGGTCAGCCTCCATCTTGGTAGCAATAGACCAGCATTTGCATCGTATATTGCTATTAATAGTACACCATAACAATTCTCTTTATAAAATAACCCAGAGTGAGAGTTGAGTTGCTGGGGACCATTTTTTAAAATATATTATTATTATAACTTTAATTATTTGTTATTTCCAGCCTGTTGCGACTTTTTCCGCGTAGTACATTGCAGTTCTTTTAATGCAACCCGGCTTCGAGATTAAGCCGTATAGTAAAAATGCCATTGATTTAATGCCCTCAAATTTCTCTAATAAAATGAGTTAGCAGGAGATCTCAGAGGCTCGGGCTCACTTTTTGGATATATTATTTTCTTATCTTTCATTATTTGTTATTTCCAGCTTGTAGCAAATTTTTCCGGGCAGTACATTGCAGTTCTTTTAATGAATCCCGACTAATATGGCGGCTGCCGGAAACCGAAATTTGTAGTTTGTACCATAGAATTGAAAGTAACTGTAATTTGCTTATGGAGTTTATTGCTGCGAAAATGGCGGATGACAGTGGGTGGGGCTTTAAATCTCGTCACTTATTCTGACGACTGCGAGATCCGAAATCGACGTACTGTTAATTATTTATACTGTGCTAAAACTGGGGAACGCGCGATTGCGTGCCCACAATGACTGCATAAAATTTGTGATTAATTCTAAGGTGTTTGATTTGCGTAGGGATCATTATATCACTAATGTAGCGTGGGCAGATGACAGACATGTTGCTATCGCATGGCTGAATCGTGTCCAAAATGTCTCGATCATCGTTTTCTGCGATGCCGAAACGGGTCACTGTCGAGAGGTAGGCTATATTTGCATAGCTCTTAACTATTACAGCAATTATTACGTAGGCCTACTCTGAAGCAGCAATGCTTAATAAGCTAGATACAAAATATACAATGCATCCTATCAGAAACTAGGACATGCCGCGCATCAAGTTTAGTTAAGCCACAATAGGGATTTTGAAAAAGGGCGTGGTCTATGTGCGACTCTATGGTCGGCCATGTTGGTATGCAGCTGTGAGCTGTTGTCCATGTAGGCTGCACGCCGTTACGTCGTTACGCAAAGACAGAATAATCGTTGTGTTGATATTGAGACATTGGATGCGTTCAGCGCCTGGATGTCATCAAAACACCGATGAGTCCAGGGAATTCCCAATTCATCTGGCTGGGTATTGAGCAGATTGGTAAAATCGATCTCGTTTTTTTACAATAAATGTCCGGAATCTCGTTTTCTTCTAGGCTGCGGTGCGTGCTTTGGGTGCAAACTTGTGTAACCCAAGGCATCTATACTTGCGACCTCGCTATACTAACCCGTAAACCAATAATTTACTTTCTTCGAGCATGCAGGAAGAAGTGTTTTAGTCTCCTGCACCAGATTGGGACAAAATTCCATTTGTCTATGACTTAAACCATCACTACCCTTATGCATGCATAATAGTCTGAAACCTGGTTGATTGATGGCAATGCTGCATATACAGATCTTACTCTTTCTCAAACTATCCAACTACAGTCTATTGTGGCCTCTGGGTAAACGTGGACTTTAGCGTCGTAAATTGATAGCACTTAGAAGTAATCATGCATAATAATGTTATGGAACATGCTAATTAGTGTATCCTTGGCAAAAATCCCTTTCTTGTGCCATTGTAAACCTCTGGATCTCATTCTGATAAAATTAAGTGATTGTTTCTTTTGTTTATATATCTGTTGCGTTCTGTTCAGTTTGAATAACTTGTATTCACTTTTCACTGCAGAGTTTGGTTGAAACTGCTGAGGATGGACGGAACTGGTTGAACCCACTGGTAAGGTCACTAATGAGATGAGGAGCAGGCTACAGTTTAGATGTAGGATCCTAAAATTTATAGGAAATTTTTAAAAATCATGTAACTTTTAAAAAGTTTTTTGATATTAATATTTGTGGATCAAAATTATGGTATAAATATTTATAGTTTAAAATAATTAACCAACCCTAAAAATTATTTAGAATGTTTTCCCTAATTTCAATTATTAGTTACCCACCCTAAGAGTTTGCTGCGTATTGTTTTTATTTTAAAGTTAACCTTCTGTAGAACTTTTCTATGAATGGATTTGTTTGTTTGATGCACTGGTATTAATTTTTTTTCAGCCGGTGATAAGATTCATAAATAACGAGCACACGTTTGTAACAGTCCTGTCGAAGAGAGATGGAACGTCAGGTTTCTGGAAGCACTTGGCACTTGTCTCGATTTCTGTAAGTTTCTATGACATTCATTCCTTTGTTTGTCAGTCTATCTGTCTGTTTGTCTGTCTCTGTCTATCTCTGTCTGTCTGGTCAGTCTGTCTGTGTATACATGTGTACGTACATTTTTGTGTGTATCTATGTATGTTTGTATGTAAGTATGTGTGTGTAATTTTGTATGTATGTATTTGCCAATTAAACACATATTGTAAGGGCTTCTCTTCTTTGACGTGGTTTCATTGAGCAGTGTCACAAGAGTCCGAGGTCTTCTTGTTCTATATCTCTGGGTTTTTTTGTGTCCATCTTTTGTATCTTTCCGTCTCCTGCTTTTGTGTGTAGTGAAACAGAAAACTCAGGATTTCACGTCAAATTGTTTCTGTTCAACAGCCGTCAGGTCCTGGAGTTCGAGTTTTTCTGACCGAAGGATTATGGGATGTGACAGATGTTGTTGGATACGACTACAGTTCAAATGACGTGTAAGTAAGTAACATGTAAATATTGTGTATACATATAGGATCAGGTGTTAGGGTCGGATGTGATTACAGCTCCAGTTTTTATATAGGGCATGTCTGAGTAACTGTTAGAGTGGTGATGTTATGTGAATTTTTCTAAAATGTTGTCACATCATCAGGCCACATTAGCAATAGCGTCCAATGTCGTTCATTGAAAAGACAGACTGAGATAAGGCTGCATCATCTTACTCACAGGAACTACCACATCTCCGTTACTTCATTTGCACATTGGCAGTTGATAGTACATTGGTAAACTATATTAAATCAGGTTTAAGCTTTTGACACTAGCGATAAAAGACACTGCAAAGTGTACTTACCATCAGCTGGCTATCTACATTAAATTTTTATATTCATATATAGTGACCTAACAGGCTTTTATATTATAGGATAAGGCAAACTGGTGCTTCAGAGGAGTTCTTGAATGTCTTTCATCAATGTGCTGCTGCTGCTTGTTCATACTTATGTTCTGACTTCTCTGACCCAACTGATCTCCAAAAGATTATGGTTATTCTCATTATAATTTTCATCGTTTCGTTTGAATCAATGACTGATTGGTGCATCGTGGTAATGATGATGTAGTTGTAGGTTAGATTAGCCAGTTAGATGGTGCATCATCTGATTCCATGATCTGGTTCACCTTCAGAGGGAAATCATCCCAGAAAGACTGAACTCGGAACAAAATCTTTCGAGGTGCTGTGAACCATGTCCAAAAACACTTGCTACTTTTACCAGAAATACAAAACTCTATTTCTTTTACTTCTATGGTACTCAGTTCCTGGTACATTTCTTGCTCCTGTTCATAGGCGCAACCACCCTATGGGACCCACGGGACACGTCCCCCAACTTTTGAGTGGTCCCCTAACCTTATTATTATGGTCCCCCAACTTTTAGGACGTGATTCATTATGGTCCCTTCAACTTTTAGGACGTGATTGCACCTATGCTCCTGTTCTAATGCTTTGTTCCTGACGAAATCATAATTATTACGCATTGTTAAATAAAACAAATAATTTTATTGTGTTTCCTGCCATCAGATTTTACATTGCAACGAATGGCGACCCAAGAACTCGACATTTGTTTAGGTGAGTCTTTGTTTGCTGTCACATTCAGTTGTGCACTCACTATGAGTGTGACAGGTTCAGTTGTGCACTGTGAGTGTAACAGGTTCAGTTGTGCACTCACTATGAGTGTGACAGGTTCAGTTGTGCACTGTGAGTGTGACAGGCTCAGTTGTGCACTGTGAGTGTGACAGGTGTATCTGTCTCGCTATTTGAGATCATTATATCATTATACCTCACCCACAGCTGTACATCTGAATGCTAGCGTCTACAGACTGGGCGTGAACAGTACACTAGTATATTTTCATTCGGTATCTAGGCACTTGAGTATTGGTCACATGTAATCTAGACTTAATATCATATACCTGACCTGGAGCGCCTCTGAGTAGTATCTTGAAGGGACAATATTACAAATGATAATGCATACATGTATACATATATATATTTATGCCATTACATATCATGTACCTTAGCTTATAGTAATAAGTGCATAGTGACAGCATGTTACGCTTCTTTTACAGTGAGTTACTTTCATTTGCTGAACTTGGATAGTAGTTGCTGTCGGCAGATTCTAAACCATTCTCGAATGTTCAACGGACATCATCATGTGTTCTTCTTCCTGAATATATGCAGGACATGTTCCATTATGTCCGATTTATCTCAGCATATCTGTATCAGTGCATAATAATATTGTGGCCGTGTTGTTGAAACCAGGGTGTCTGTGCTGAACGGTGCTGGGCGTCTCAACACACCTGTTTGCCTTACATGTCAATTGTCTGATGGGTGTCGGTATGTCCACGCTTCATTCAGCCACTCTGGCAGGCACTATATTCTGCACTGCCTCGGACCAGATGTGCCAACGTACATCCTGAAAAGCACCTTTGATGAAACAGGTATGGTGGAAGTAACTTGCAAACGCATGTTTGCTGCTAGGAAATAAATATGAGTTTGTTGACATTAAAATGCCAAGGGATTCTGGAAACAACATTGTGCTGAAAATAACCTTGTAGTAAGAAGTAGGCTATGTTGTAGATACAGACTCATACAGTGCATGGAGGTATGTAGGGAAATTACAGTATATAAAAAGAAGTTCTTTGAAAACAAAATATGCAAGCATATTGGACATGAAATAAAGAGAGATATATGGAGAATAAAGTATTAAGAGATATATTATGCTATTTCACACCGATTATTTCTTCAACTTGCATAATATGCAAGTGCTAGGGCATATAATCATGTGTTCTGTAACATTTCATCCTATATTTGAATAACAACCAAGATAATTATACTCTGTGCATGATTGTGTACGTGTAAATTTATTACTGGATTGGCTTAGAATTACAGTACTTATATAAAAAGAAGTATTTTGAAAATAAAATGTATACACGAGCACATTGGACATGAACTAATAATAAAGAGATATAATGGAAAATAAAGAGATAAAGAGATCTTGTCTAAGAGATGTATTATGCTATTTCACACTGATAATTATTTCTTCAATGTGTCGATGTTGTTGTTGTTGTTGACGTTCTGTGAAGAGCGAACAGTTGAAGACAATGCGAAGCTGCAGATGTTGCTGTCCACGAAGGCTCTGCCAAGGAAGGAATTCTACGAGATCAACGCAGATGATGGCCAAAGTATGTACACAACTGTGTACGTAGCTTTGCTTGTTGATCGTAGCATTTCAGTAATAATAATAACGACAATTTATATGGCACCGTAACACGGCCATACCACTACAAGGGCACCTCACAAACAGTTAACTGCCGGACAAGCAGTAGCATATCATGTTGTATAATTTATATGCGTTACGTAATATTTATTGATTCTAAGTAGTCACTGAAATAAAAGATTATCACCTCCATTGTTATACACAATTCAACAGTTTGCAGAGACTCTAACCACGATGATGCTATCTGTTCTCATTCTCTTTGAATTTGTTAGTTCAGCTCAGTGTGAGCGCATGAGCCCACTGCTGCTGCCACTGCTGCTGCTGGTGGTGACTTTTCTAGCTGTCTGCGCACTATTTTGTCAGCTGGTGAAATTTATGTTTTTATTGATATTTTACATCATTTAGGTTTTATCGCAGAAAGCACCTGAGATTACTGGCATGGCTCTATTTAAACTTTCTTAATACATGCACTTAATTAATTTCACTTGATGGTCAGATGGCTTGAAGCCCATATCGCACAAATGAAAAGCTAATTATTTGCCCAGGGTACCTTTCTATAAATAATTGCAATCATATTTACTATTGTTTTATAACAAGTATTAATTATCCCATAGGATTAAAAACAATAGAGTAATGATTTTCCTCAGATGAATGAGACTATATTATTCACATGAAGTAGAAAGGATCCCTCAGGACCCGTAAATAAGGAAATGTAGAAGGAACAAGAATTTTCTTAAACTGCCCTTGACATTTAAAATTCAATAAAGGTTCTATTTGAACTTTTCTGTTGAAATATCTTTGACCATATTCACCTATCATTGCTATTGTATAGATCTGCATATATACTGGTACAATTCAGTGTATCTCAAACTCACTCAGTTATAGTTGTATGTGGTCTGTTCTGATCTTCAGAGTTCTGGGTGCAAGTTCAGTTGCCACCTGTCCTCCGGAAAGAGCAGATATATGTCTATCCAATGGTTCTTGTCATGTAAGTATGCATCATTATCATCATTGTGGGGCGCGGTGGTGTAGTGGTGGCGTTGTTGCCTTGGAGCCGTAAGGTTCGAGGTTCGAATCCACCTCACCGCGTAAGGACTTTGGGCAAGACCTTTACTCAGAATTGCTCAGCGTTTCGGCGTGAAACTCCGATGCAGTGTCCGCTTTGCATTCGAGAGTGCCTCTGAGGAGCAAGAGCTTGAAGGGCCGCTATAACAAGTGCACATACAAGTTATCGTTTCTATAAATTTATAAAGCACTTCTCACAGTGCTTACTCTTCTGAGGCGCTCCCATCACGAAAGACCGAGAAAAACCCCAGTTTTGAGACAGTAGAGAGATGTGCTTGGAGTATTAGTTTCATAACGAAGAACATGTCAATGGGGCAGGGCTGTTTTTAAGGAATTTTTTAGAACTGCACAACTTCTTCTTTTCCTTCCCATCCTCCATGGTAAATTACTTCCAATCGGAGGACAATGACCATTTTTGCTAGTTTTAACTGTACAAAAGTGCTTCTTCAACTGCACAAATCCATTTAGAACTGCACATATTGTGTACAACTGCACGTTAAAAAAAGCCCTGCATTGGGGAGAGCGAATGCCAAAGTGCAGGACCAATAAAGCAAATGCTCGATTTTTGTCCAGAATAAGATAAGAAAAGCATATCATTATCAATAATGATAATTTCTGTTTATATTTGTAATAATTATTGCACTTGTTATGCATTTGACGTTTGTAGTGACGAGTGGCCTGGCTCCCAGACCATCACCTGGCAACATCGCATCGACTTCTCCACCTACCTGGCGAGCTCCGATAACGTCGTCGTGGTAACGGCCGATGGAAGAGGAAGCGGCGGACGAGGTGACAGATGGCGCCAGGCGATCCACAAGAGAATTGGATCGATTGATCTGCACGATCAAATCAAAGCAGCCATGTAATAGTTTTGCTATCAATAAAACTATATATATGGCTTCAGCCTTGGAAACTTAAGAAACATTTCAAACCTGTGTGCATGTATGCACATTTATGGGTGGTAAATGGTAATTAATATGTTTAGTGACGCTTTGTCATATCAAAGATGATCAGTATCGCCCTCCTCGTTTAGCCGTGGTTGGGACGGACACTTTCCGAGTATGGGCAGTGGCAGAGTGTTAGGCCTATGCGCATGATACTTTATATAGTGCCTGTGAGACTTCACAAAAATTCTGATTTGACCTGTCGTGTGGTGTTAGTTAATTAATTTTAAAAAGTTCATCAGTGTGCAGACAGACAGTTCTACTGAGTTAACTAGAAAGTGACTACTACGTATCTAGGCATTTAATTTAATTCATTTTAATTGCTTATCAAAACTAACCATGATTCAAACTTTTCAGATCTGTGGTCTAGGTATGTTTTATTTCCTTAGTTAGGCAATATATCAAAAGATTCTCATCAGTTACAAAGTAGAGGCATGGCTAAACGTGAACTTATTTAGTCAGACAATGTATCATAATGAGGTACGTAATGTGGTTTTGTCTGTACAAGGTACGTGTGTTATCCTGGACTTCTGTTTTTCTGTGTGTTCAAAACCAGATATGTGCGTGATACATTTAACTACATTGACAAAGAACGAGTCGCTGTTTTTGGCAAGGTAAGATTATTCACTGCTTAAGGTTAAAGACAGTGTCAGATAGCACCAGCTATACAATTTTAGCAGGTTGCATCATGGGAGTTATTCAGCTTGTGAAAGAAATTGAAAGTAAAGTAGATATTAAAATTCCGAAGAATTTTGGAGGGTCATAAGGCAGGTCAAGAAAGGTTAAATGACCTGCCACGACCTATGGTAGCATTATCACTAGTTAGTGATCATGTTTCTGTAATACACTACCTTATTTAATTAAATTTATTTATTTGTTGAAGATTTGTTAGAATGTTATGCAAGTCAGATGTCTTGAAGAGGTTATGTAAATATATCACATTAAGGGGGAGATATATTACAGATACATGGTCTTTAAACAAATGGACTGTACCTAAATACTGGATAACATTACAATTTGTTTCATTGAAACAGTCGTACGGTGGCTACATTGCGACTCGAGCGTTGGGCAGCGAGACGAACATCTTCAGGTGTGGTGTCGCTGTTTCACCTGTGACGAATTGGAGATACTACAGTAGGCATCATCTACACTCGTTATTTTGTCGTCATAGGTAACGTGTGTATTTGGATTATATTCGATTAGTTTTGGTTTTTACTATTACCGGTAGATGCTAAGAAAAAAGTTGTGCAGAAAATTCTCATTTGCTAAGGATTGTACATTTTCAATCAAAAAGAAATTATTATTGAAAATGTCAGCACTGTAGATTAAGAGATGCCAAATACAACATATATAGGCTCTGCAATGATACATATTATGATAATAATTACGACGATTTATATAGTGCCGTAATATGCCCATGCCGTTACAAAGGTGTCTAAAGTCTATGACTTATATTACATACAGGTATGTTTACTATATCATGTGTCAACCAGTGTACTTGCTTTCCTTGCATTTCAGGACGTCAGTCCATTTTACAGCAAGCTTATTATTATTATTTCAGAAATTTATATAGCGCCTTTTCAAGGTAGGCTACTCAGAAGCGCTCCAAAGCTTGTATTAAAAGTGACTGGGAAGCCAGTGTAGCTCATCGTTAAAGCGCTGAATGGTTTTTGCAAATGATTTCTTGTTCTATTAGATGCTTTCACTGCTGAGAAGTTGCTTGGTCTAGTGGAGGATTATGGCAACAGTTTCAAAATCTACAATGTATGTACCTTGTTTGTTACATTATTTTCTCTTTTCGTTGTAACGCATCACATCAAATTTATGGCAATTAATAACTATTTTAGTATTAAATCATAATAAATGCCATCGTTAAAGGACAGTTAGTTATCTTCCTTCGAGAGCATGCACTGTTCCGCTAAAAGTGATTTACGCATGGACATTTTTAATGCCTCATTCATTTCTGCTGTCTTGCATTTGCTCATTTATTCCATGTTTTCATCTTGGTGGAAACATGGGCTTTAAACCCATTTTGCTCTGGAATTTGTTTTGCGTTCTGAGCATTATTGCATTGGTATTGGTGCTGCAGAAGTTCTACAATTTATCAGCATTATTATTTATATTTTATGTGATTTAAAAAAAACCTGATGATTGTTAAATTGCCATAATATACTTTATTTTTTTTATAAAGCCAACAGCTCATAAACAGAATGAATTAACTGGCTAACTGGACTTATGAACCATCATATAGTCCTTAGCTATTTATCATCATCGTCATCATTATGAATATTCATTCACTTGTTCATTTAGTTTTTAATCAGGTTGGTCCTACGGATTATTTGTTGTCCGTTGTTCCAGGATGCTCAGATATCGATAAAACCCGAACATTATCGAGGCAAACACTTGCTTCTCGTGCATGGCACAGCAGATGGTAAGTACATTTTACAGTGTTTTTTTATCGCAGTGATTGATGATAAGTCCATCTAGAGAGCAAACACTTTTTTAGTATTAAATTCTTTTGGTTTTGGATGACTTTGACTAGTGATTGCTTGTCTCAAAGTTCGTTACATGAGTTTATTGGGGTTGTATGCATATGCGTGCTGGGACTGCTAGTCACCGACTAATTTTGGCTTAGACTAGCCAATAAAATGGTATGCATGATGACAATAAGTTCTGCTTGTTCAGCTGAGCTGGGAGAGAAGCGGCGCTGGACGCATATGGTAGAGCAGCAGACCTTTATGTGTGGAAACATTTCTTAGGTGATATCTTAAAACGTAAAATATATACTTTGTGAATAAATGATTGGCTATATTTTTTAACGGTGTTATATGAATTCTCTTTCATAGTAGCATAGGACAGGTCTACAGGCTGTAGTCTGTGGTTTAAGAGGGTCCATGATGGATACGGCAATGGTTCTTAGTACCGGTCTGAAAATGTTACTTTTGCTTACTTTTAAAATAAATTTTAATTATTAAATACTTTGGTCTGCAAGCTATGCCTATGATAAAAAATAAGGGGATCCCTGATCCAAAAAGTTTGGAAACCTCTGTTTATGTACTTTTCATTACCAACATCTGTGGATGCATATTTGTCTGATTTGTCGGCTCATTTTACTTTCAGAAAACGTTCATTTTCAACACACAGCCCAGCTGGTTAAGTCGCTGACTAACGCAGCAGTCGATTTCAATGTTCAGGTAAGTCTCACATTAATTTCTGGTACAAGCTGCACTTAATTTCAGCAACATATAGTTGATTTCCTGTGTGTAGATCAGGGTTGTCAAAGAGCTGGCCCGCGGGCCATTTCTGGCCCGCTGACGATTTTTTCTGGCCCACGGAGCCTTCCCCAGCTTGCCATAGAGCAAAGTTAAAAGTCAGTGATTATTATTACTTTTATTAATATAATTATTACATGAACTATAAAGCACATGTTAACTAAATTCACCGTAAATGTTAAGCACTGACAGAGATGACCACATTAAACTTTTACACAGCCTGAAAGTTTATTAATTAAATGATCTGTGCGATTACAACATTGGAAACGAAGCTAATGACATAATTGTGAGACTAATAGTATTGTTCTGGCTTTAATTTAGAACAAAGCAGGTAATTTAGTTGTTGGAAGGTACACAGAATTTCCTCATTACTGGCCCTGTAGTTTTAATGGAAAAGTGGGCTTTAAGATCCTTTCTCACCATGGGATTCAATTAGATCGGATATGTTTTTTAGTTTGTGACATTTTTGGTTGCTTTTGTAGTTATACACAGATGCAAGTCATTCACTGGATGGTGTCATCCATCACACACATCATACGACTACCAAGTTCCTCAAGGGTTACTGCTGGAATGGAGGAAAGCCACGCCAGCTCGGAAAGAAGGCCGACGTAGAGGAAGGGGAAACATAAAATTAACCACAGAATGTGTACTATCAAACTTCAAAGTCTACCTCCAGTACAAATGTTGCTTGTCTTAGACTCAGTTCAGTGACTCTACACGTTTTCTGTGGCTGTTGCTATGATCTAGAACCAATTTGTGCTAGAGGCAGATAGTGTGGCAGAAATGCTCAAGCTTTAAGTGTTCGCTGCAGCCTTTAATAAGCAGGCTTAACATTGCTGGTTTGGCAATTGCGCAAAATTATCTGGCTTGTAATTATATTAGCTTGCTGAAGTTAAAAAACTACAATGAGCGTAAGTGTGCATGCAACATTTCTAAGTATGCGTGCAACATTTCTGTAGCACCATTTGAAAAGATAGTGAAACGTGACTATGTGTACAAAGCCACGACTTTTTTGTAACTGTTTAAAAGCATGGTTTTTGACGATCCAAATGTGCAGCAGAACACGTTGGCCGTAAAGGACACACGTCCCAAATTGAGTCATTTAACACAAGAAATCAGCGGCCATCGTGATAATGTAGTGCTTGTACTAAAATGCATGGAAAACTAATCCCTCTCATCTTTAAAGGATTCGTTTAATGGACTTTTTCATCTGCATTTGATATTGTCGTTCTTTAAAAGTTCAGAACACTTCAATGGCACAGATGCAATTATATTGAGCAATTGTTTACAAAGGACTTTTGCTCAGTCCTTATACAGTAACTGTCTCAGACAAGGATTAAACCCTTACTCTTCATGCCACAGGCTAACTTGTATTAAACCAACCAGCCACTGTACAGTAGTGGAAACATTGGACACAAATGTTTGACAAATGGTTTAGCACAAGCATGCTTGAAGAAAACATGACCACTTTGCATTGGACATTATTTTACCACGCCTCAGATTCACATTTCGGTGTGACCTTGCACACGTTATAAATTTACTTAATAATAATTTAATAAAATGTTTGTTTTGTCCTTTTCATAGCTTTTTCTACTGTGGTGCAGACATTTTTCATGTTATTGGAGTTTCTGTGATCAGTTTAGTTATAATAGGAACTGATTTGAATTAAGACAATTGATGTTACAACACTTTGTTGATTGAATTCATAATAGTTTTCTCTGTGTTAGATTACACGTCATTTTACACTATCGCTGCTTTTGTAGAAAATCCTTTCATGCCAGCATTTGTGTTGCAGAACAAAACTGTTAGTATTTATTGTAGACATGTTATTCTGCTCAATAATGTTTTCACATTGCAGTTACCAGATTCTAACAAGATTAAATATTACATCTTGTATTTGTTTGTGGCAAAGTTTCTGAATACTACAGGAAAGACAGAACAGAAATGAATAGGACTTCTTGTAACCAGCAGCATTATTTTTTCTCAGACAGTAGAGCACACAAGCAGTGGCAGTTTCACCTGCTATCAAGGATCTCTAGGAAAGGGGGGGGCACTCCTGTCCAAAACTCAGGTCAAAAAGCAGCTAAGTTTTTCATTTTCTAATCAGCTAGGCTCCACTAAACCTAATCACAATAAAACTATACATGTTCTTTTCCATTTCACGCATTAGTGTGGACAGTACACTTGTACCAGTCAAGGAGCTATTAGCAGTCATGTATTCTAGACAATGATTTGATGCCCAAGCTTATAGTTTAGCAAGTTCTGGTAGCAAACAGTAAATTTTTTTTTTGGGGGGGGGGGTGTATTCCATCACTTGCATGGCATTGAACTTAAATTGTTAATGGTAGGTCTACTTCAACCAACCCACTTTAGTTTCCACATTTTAACTTCAGAACCATTTGCCAACGCTAAGCACCACAAACAAGTTAAAATCATCGAGTGCAAATGGTTTCCACCTTTAATATTCGCCAATCCAAACGTTGAAATGAAACTCAGAGGTCGGAATGTTTAGAATTTAAACAGAATCAACAGGTAAAATTTTCAAATTGAAACAAGAATTTCGAATGACTAAACATCCAAAAATTCAACTGGAAACCGGAAATGTTAATTTGGAAACTCATGTCGAGTCGTCGCCACAAAGTGGGCTTAGTATTCTTCTCCCTCCTCTTCGCCTTCTCCCTCGACGGAGTCGACTCCAACCTCCTCGTAATCTTTCTCGAGGGCAGCCAGATCCTCACGGGCCTCGGAGAACTCACCCTCCTCCATACCCTCTCCGACGTACCAGTGGACAAAGGCACGCTTGGCGTACATCAGATCGAACTTGTGATCCAGACGAGCCCAAGCCTCCGCAATCGCAGTGGTGTTGCTCAACATGCAAACAGCACGCTGCACCTTGGCCAAGTCACCACCAGGAACGACGGTTGGAGGCTGGTAGTTGATGCCGACCTTGAAACCAGTTGGACACCAATCAACGAACTGGATCGTGCGCTTGGTCTTGATAGTGGCAATGGCTGCGTTGACATCCTTTGGAACAACATCTCCTCGGTACAGCATGCAGCAAGCCATGTACTTGCCGTGACGTGGGTCACACTTCACCATCTGGTTGGCCGGTTCAAAGCAGGCGTTGGTGATCTCGGCCACGGTCAACTGCTCATGGTATGCCTTCTCGGCAGAGATGACCGGAGCATAGGTGGCCAGAGGGAAGTGGATACGGGGGTAGGGCACCAAGTTGGTCTGGAACTCAGTCAGATCAACGTTGAGGGCACCATCAAAGCGGAGAGAAGCAGTGATAGAGCTGACAATCTGACCAATTAGACGGTTGAGGTTGGTGTAGGTTGGGCGTTCAATGTCGAGGTTACGACGGCAGATATCGTAGATGGCTTCATTGTCGACCATGAAGGCGCAGTCAGAGTGCTCAAGTGTGGTGTGGGTTGTCAGAATGGAGTTGTATGGCTCGACAACAGCTGTAGAGATCTGGGGTGCTGGGTAGACAGCAAACTCAAGCTTGGACTTCTTGCCGTAGTCAACGCTGAGGCGCTCCATCAACAGTGAGGTGAAGCCGGAACCAGTACCACCACCAAAGCTATGGAAGATGAGGAAGCCCTGGAGACCCGTGCACTGGTCAGCCAACTTACGGATGCGGTCAAGCACCAGGTCAACGATTTCCTTGCCGATGGTGTAGTGACCTCGGGCGTAGTTGTTAGCAGCATCTTCCTTGCCGGTGATCAGCTGCTCTGGGTGGAAGAGCTGACGGTAGGTGCCAGTACGAACCTCATCTACAACACAATACCCAGACTTTGCGCTTTAACACCTTGGTGACGCACCAATAATAAAAAGGTGCAACATTTCAAACAAACTTTCAAAAGCAAAAGCAGTTGTCTGAAGCCAAATTGCTTTAAAAATCCTTCATTCGATTGTCATCAACAGCACAAAGTGGTTACGATTTTAAAAAGTTAAAAGTGAACACATCTTACACAAAATTTGCTAGACTTTAAAATGCAATATACCCAATGCTCTGCACTTTCCACTTCAGTTAAATTTGCACCAGCCGCTAGTTTCTTGAATTATAAACACTCCATTTCTCAAATGCTATGGACAGATAAATTCAGTTGCAAATTCTTATAAACAAATCTTCTGTTGCGGCGATTACAAAGCTCCTGCAATCTATCTACATCTACTGTTATTAATTTAAGTCTGAATTATTTATATAATTAGAAGTGCACACTACAAGCAATATTTAAAATTGAAGCAAAACATCACAGTTGCTCACCAACTACAGTTGGTTCGAGGTCGACAAAGACGGCTCTTGGAACGTGTTTCCCAGCTCCAGTTTCGCTGAAGAAGGTATTGAAGGAGTCGTCTCCACCTCCAATGGTTTTGTCGCTGGGCATCTGACCATCGGGCTGGATACCGTGCTCCAAGCAGTACAACTCCCAGCAGGCATTTCCCATCTGCACTCCAGCTTGACCAACATGTACCGAGATGCACTCACGCTGAAATAAGCAATCAATTCAAAATGTGGCACGATTGTATGTAACGCACATCAAATATAGTCTAGCAGCTCAGACATTTTGATTTATGTAGGTCAGTAAAGAGCTTGCGTAGCACATGTCCTACATAATTATCCACAAATTAGTATCCAACAGCAAAACTTTATTATCAGAAAAATAAAAATAGCATTTTATCATTCTGATTAGCATCTTTTTCACAAAGTTTTTATAGGATTTAATAAAAATCCATCAAGAGTTCCATTTAAAATGTCAACTTTTCCTATGTCTTTCACACAAAGTATTCTGAATTCCATACAATTGAAGTACAAAGACAATCCTGTACTATTAGCTCGATACATTACAGCACTACCATCAACAACTTTGGGCGCAAGAATGAACCCGACAAAAAGTTTTAGCGCCAATGCTTTGTACTTTTTCACGCCATTTGATTCATCTTAGACAAACAGTTGAACCTCAAGGAATTGAGGCAGAAAGCGGCAAACTCTCAACGTGAATTTTAAAAACGCAACTCATCGTAAGGTAAAAGAACTGAAGTGCGCATGTGGTCCGAGCGTAAAAATTTTCTCACCTGCGGGTACCTAAGACCGTATGCATTCAAACGCACCTATTCCCGATGTCCGGAGACGCTCCGGCGATTTTATACGAATTTTTAAATATATTTAAATCTATAGGAAATTCAATGCTAAAAATCAGACCTCACTCTCGGCCGCCATGTTTACATACAGAAGTTTACGTCGCGACTTCCCATGACGTCACGGGAGTGTGTGTAAATATGGCGGCCGAGAGTGAGGTCTGATTTTTAGCATTGAATTTCCTATAGATTTAAATATATTTAAAAATTCGTATAAAATCGCCGGAGCGTCTCCGGACATCGGGAATAGGTGCGTTTGAATGCATACGGTCTTAGGTACCCGCAGGTGAGAAAATTTTTACGCTCGGACCACATGCGCACTTCAGTTCTTTTACCCATCGTAATTGTCTTGTCCTATGCGTTTTACTCAACAAACTAAATTAGGTAAAGGTCGCCAGTATTAGCGTGCGACAGCGCTTAGAAAATATTCTAGTCATATCCCAGACATTCAAAATGGCGTTGCCATTCTGGCCCTTAAAACTTCCCTAACGCCATAGAAAATCAGGAAATAAACGAACAGATCGTAAACTAATACAGAGTTTAACAAATAGACTCACCATTTTGACCGATTTGTTAAATTTTCGACAAATTTAACGATGAAAACGACGGCTCTTTTTTCGCCTGTACTCACGTAGCACACAATGAAGCCGGTGAGTCACAGAATGATCGTTAGACGCCGATCCACTGCCTTATATAGATGAAAGTCAGTTAGTGCCGTGTGCAAAATCAACAATTCAAATTATCTACGTTCTTATTGGACAGAAATGACGTAACGTCTATAATTATATTCAAAACGGAAGAAATTCATTGGCTGGGCTGAATGGCGTCGCTAACGACAACGGGTGGCTCGCTTTGATTGGACAAATAAGTAATAGCAGATGAGACAACGTTTTCTATTGGGTATCGAAAGACGCAGTTGATGCGTCAGTAGTAGTGACTAGGTCATTGGCACCACTTATTGCGTTCATGCTTGGCCAGACTCACAAGCGCTTGGCAAAATAGCAACAGCATCGACAAACAAAGCAAAGGTGCAGGTCATGGTTGTCAAAGAGACAACCATGGCCTTTCATTGTCTGCCCGTGGGCCATTTCTGACTCGTCGACGATGTTTTCTGGCCCATAAAACTTGCAATCGTTATTAGGCCTAAATCTCCAAATTTCTAAAGCACCACTCGAAAGCAAAGCGAGGGGCACTAACTTGTTACAAGAGCGCTGGGCTACTCATACTGAGATATAGGCCTAAATTTTCAAATTAAAGCTTAACGATTTTTATGTGATGTTCGTAAATGAAGATCAAAATTTGGATTTTAAGCCTAATTTGACTGCTTGTAGGGAATGTATTCTAGAAGGGCACTAGTTCGTAGTTGCCTCGGTTTAACAACATTGTGTGATGATAATAATGATCATTAGCGTCGCCCTCCTCTTTTATCCAGGCTTGGGATTGGCACTGCCAGAGACTCAGAGTGCAAACAGAGGCGGAGCAAGGATTCTATAAATTTTCCTTGGAGGCAGAGTTAAGTGCAATCAGTGCACAAGTTCGATCAGAGTTATTTTTGCAAATATTTAACTGTGTCAAGCTCTTGAAGCTCTATCGGACATTTGATGCTGCCTCAAACTCCAAGGCTATTTACTGGATCTGGATTCCTGAATCCCACCATGCTTCCTTTGCAATTTACTGACATCTGTGTATCAATGCATGTTATTAAAATGTGCTCAATGCACATTGATAATTGATAGTGTTTAATGTTTGAAGATAATTTTTATAGTTAACTAGTTAAGCTCTTCAAATACTACTAATTATTTTGCATAACCAACTGCTTTGTTTTCATGTACATGGGTAACCCTATCAGCAGGTCAATGGTCCATCAAAGGTTTTTGACTTTTCTCTCCTTTTGCTTTTTGTTGACCAATATATGAATAATTCATTAATTTTGTATGTTTGTGCAATGCTTAAATTTTGTTTGTTTGTTATGGCTACGGTTATGAAGCGTCTATTGATTATTGGGTCAGTAGGGACAATGCTCTTCAGTTCTGTTTGGATAAAGCTAGCTAGCGCTTAGCAACAGCGTCTTACAACCAAGGTGCAGATGAAATGAACTCTTTGGCACTTTAGAATAGTATTTGAGGAGTCATCCATTCAGTCACTTAGCAAATCATTGAGTAAACATGTAATCTGAATCACTCTTGTGCTTCACTCTCGGCCCAACAATAAACAAATTTACTGGTCTTCCGAGAGCAGACTGCCAAATATGAGACGTCAAACAACTCTTCTCGTATTTCCGTTCTTAGCCTACCTTAGTACAGTCGTATATGCAGTATGAAAGAAAAATTTCAAACTGGTTTGGACAATTCAATACAGCAGAAGTTTAATTTATTCCTCAATTTCTACAATGCATTTCTGTAGTTAAAATGGCTGATGTACATTAAGGGGTTCAGCCGCAATTTTTCTGGATGTATTAAACAAGCGAGGTTTGTGCTAAAAGATTAGTTTCAATTCATTCCACGTAATCAAATACCACGACCGTTATTGTGCCGTCAGCATAATGCACAGATCGCTTCAAGTGACCGTAGTAAAATCATAATTATTGACCAGTCAAAACCCTACAAGTTACAAACCAGAACTCAAGCTATTCTAAGGAAATTGACAGCGGCAAGTCTTAAAAGTTCAGCTCTGAACAACAATGCAGAATCGACAGATTGCACGAAGTAGGGTGGTAAATTCCAAGCAACCGTGAGAAACCACAGTTCCCTTGCTCAATAACCTGACAATGAACGAAGTTAAAAGCAAGAAGAAGAAGACAGTCACGAATCCTAAACTGTAATTTACATCGTGCCGCAAGTCACACGCGCAAGGTCACCGCCAAATTCACTTCGCATTCAGTCATAATCGACGGTAAATTAGGACGACTTGATTTGTCCATGAATACAAGAGACAAGAGAGTAGAATCTTCGGCTGATGATGATTGCGCTGCTACTGGTTCAGCTGTTCAAGAAGATCTTCCTTGTGCTGGAGCAGTTCAGCGTATCGCTTCTGCAATTCTCGTTCACGTTCCATCTGACGCATCACATCTTCGGTTAGAGACTGAAAAGAAACAAGTAATTCGTTCATAGATGATATTTTTCACTGTTGGTGTATTGCCAAGAATTTAATCCAATCCAATCATAGGCGTACGAGGTGGGGGTCTGTTTTTTCGGGCAAGCAGACCCGGGAAAATACGAAAAATTAATTTCTACAACATATTTCAACTTTTTTGTCTGGGAAAAATAGCATTTCCCACCACAGGATTTATTTTTCGGGCAAAAGTAACATCCTTGACCCCCCCACTGCTGAAATCTCCCGTACGCCAATGAATCCAATTATCTCCAAAGTATGCAGGACTGTTTTAAAAGAATTTTTAGAACTGCACAACTCCTTTCCTTTCCCATCAGCCATGGTAAATTACTTCTAATCAGAGGACAATGACCTTTTTTGCTAGTTTTAACTTTACAGAAGTGCTTCTACAACTGCACATTTTGCGTACAACTGCACGTCAAAAAAGCCCTGAAAGTATGGTTGTAGTAAAACAAAAGGGGTCAATCAATGGCCACTTAAGTGAAACTCGTTAAAAATCACAATCCACAGGGGAAGCATGGCTGAATCTGATTGGTACAGGAAACCAGAAATCAGGCTATGGTGGACAGACGGTAAGCAAGTTAAAAAGGTCAAGTCTTAAGTTAACCCTTTGAACCCGCAGCTCCCGTAACGCTATGAATAACGAGCCGGAAAACAGGCCAGCCGGGTTCAAAGGGTTAAAACGATAACGATAATTAAGAACTGAGACATGCTCGAGGTATGGTCAGGAATATCACATTAGTTGACAGTTCAGGATCTAAAGAATCATCAGGCTGATGCAGTAAATGACAGTGGCTATTGCAGTAAATGACAGCGGTTGATGCACTAAATGACAGCGGTTGATGCAATAAATGACAGCGGTTGATGCAATAAATGACAGCGTCTGATGCAATAAATGACAGTGGTTGAAGCACTAAATGACAGCGGTTGATGCACTAAATGACAGCGGTTGATGCACTAAATGACAGCGGTTGATGCACTAAATGACAGCGGTTGATGCACTAAATGACAGCATCTGATGCAATAAATGACAGCGGTTGATGCACTAAATGACAGCAACTGACGATGTGATTTAGTGCAAATACCTCGACACGTTTCGTTATGGCGATGTCTTCGATCTGACTGAGTCGATCGAAAGTCTTCAGTTCGACGTACGTCTGATCGATTTGATCAAAGATGTCGTGCAGCTGCTTCACCGACGTCTGATTAATGTTCTACGCACACCGAACGACAGAACGCACCATTAACGCACACTCAGATTACAAACAAACATGGCTCTTTAAAATACATTTGTTTGTATGTGCACTGGTTATAGCGCCCCTTCAAGCTCTCACTACTCAGAGGTGATCCCGAATGCAGAGCGAACACTGGATCGGAGTTTCACGCCGAAGCGCTGAGCAATTGTGAGTGAAGGACTTGCCCAAGGTTCCTCCGCGGCGAGGTGGATTCGAACCTCGAACCTTCCGACTCCAAGGCAACGATGTTACCGTTACACCACCGCGCCCCACATTATTCTTAAAATACAAGAATGTAATCTCAACATGATTGTTGTAAAATGGGACCAAACCATTCAATCATTCATTTATTCAAGTATTTATATAGCACCTCTTAAGGAAATACAGAATGTGTCAGAGAACAATCTAGAGAACAGGCACAGCTCAAGATGGAGAACATTCCATACCATCTGGCCAACCACAGAAAATCTAAGCACCTCATCGATGAAGTCAACAGACAACAATCCCAAAGGCAAACAGGGACAGAAACGCACAGACATACAGATACAATAGAGCATATATTCTTGTAATTTATCATTACCTAGCAACCTCTATGGTGCTGTCATCTATTGTACAAGACATTTAAACCAATGACAAAGCAAAACCAAGTTGTGTGCCCAGCATAATTTCTAAGCATGGTGCCTAAAGTAGGTAAAGAAGTGCCATTCATTTTTACCTGATAACCAGCCAATATGACTTTCAGCTTCTTTTCCATCCTAGCCGCAAGTTTTGCTTCCTTTGCCATGTGAAGACGGTTCATCTAGAAAAAACACTTCCATGCACATTAACTCTGCCAGAAAATTGTCCATAAGTCTACATCGTTTTGCAAACCTGATGATGTCAGATATTACCTAGATCAAATATTAACAGCACTTCGAATGAAGGCTGGAAAGCAAAAATCCTAGACCCTTCCCTCTGGATGTTTGAAACCAGATGTTGAAAATGAATCAAGATACTGTATTAGATACAAAGTTTCATATCTTTCGTGGCATGGACATAATTATTCTGATTTAAGCAACACTTTTCCACTATGTTGGAACCAACGTTACGTTAGGACCTGCTGAAGCTGGAACAGACAATGAATCCTGTATGGATTGATCAAGTGCTTTCACATGCTTAAATGCTTGCCCCGTCCAGCAAAAAACTTCGAAATGGCTACATATACTAACGCATAACATCTGCCGTTCTATCTTACAAAAGGTTTACATTACATGGCTTAGTTTATCATGTTTCACCTCAAGCCTCTTGTCAAGCGACTCGATTTTTTCTTTCTTGCTTGCCAGCGTCGCCCTTGTGAATCGTTTGGCCGACGGGATGTACAGCACCTGGTCGTAGCACTGCTCCCAGACCTGACTGTACGTCTCCAGCGACATATCACCGTGACCCATCTTCTGCTTCACGTAATCCATCTCATGCCTCACAAGATCCGAAGCCTGCAAACAATAACATATATCAAAGACTGAAGAAAAAACCCAATGTCTGATCTAAGGCAGTGGCTCCAATTATAGTGCATATCATAAAATGCTCAAACCATTGAGTGATATTCTTTTCAAGCAGAATCAGTGAAAAAATTATCATCTGTTTGGAAATTCAGCTTTACTGGAAGCAGATACTGGTCCACAAGAGTGCATCAAGCACTTTTGACACGTTGACCGTGGGCTCAATTATTGATCAGGTGCCGCTTATAATATCTAGAGGCAAGTTTGCAGTTTTGCAGCTGTAGGCAGATTTACTAGACAATGCTCAAGCCAATCAGTTGGTAGATAATTTGAAAAATTCAAGTCCAAAATTGCTAATAAATAAGCGACGCAAAATATTATTGGAATGCTGAACGGACTCTGAAGTCTGAACACAGTGAACAGCTGATGTCTGAAGGACACATATACATATTGTCCGTAACATCTGAACCACTCCAATTTTGGACATGTTAGCTCAACGTGTTTAGCTTATGCTTGAATCTGAAAGCTTGTCACACTTCCTCATGACAAAATTTGCAGATTTTCAAATATGAAATATTTAAAAGAATTCTTTATTTTATGGGTACCTATCATCTATCAGTGTAGTGTCTAGCACCGGCTCAACTTTCAGGTTAAACAGCGGCATTTCTGAGCAGACCTCTAAAAGACAATACAAAATGTCACCTTGTGTTCATAATCAAATTACCTTGGTCAAGTCCTCTTCGGGGAACTGCAGATAGGGGCGATCTTTGAGGTAGGCCATATGTTCCGCCTGACTGGAAGCCATGGCCGCTGCAGCAACCTTTTTGCTGACGTCTGCCGGCTCGAGTGGATCCTTCAGAAGGTCGTAGTGAAGCATCGACAGCATCTCAGCTTTGATCAGCTCTTCTGCCTACAGCGGTAAAAACGAACCAGTGTTACTCTTTTTTAACCCTTTAATGCCGAGATGGTCGTAAATGGTATGGGAAATCCTATACCCTCCAGCATTAAAGGGTTAATCACTCTATGTTACAACAACTCACGACAATCAGAAAAAAAAAACATGGAGAAAAGAGTTCCTAGCCAAAACAGTTTGGATTGTGCATTCATGTATTTAAGGAGGTGCCACAATGGAGATGCGGGTTGGTGCAGCAGTCTCCTCAAGGCCATCAAGTGGAGTCGAAACCATGCGTTGCATTGTCTGTTCCCACCGCCAATCCAACGCCCTTACACCCTTTGTCTGCGAGCTCACAGATTTTAACCTGCCTTGCAAAGACGATGCAAATTTTGTACCTAGGAAGGGTTTCACACAAGCGTTTTCAATCATCCACGCCAATATATAAAAATCTACAACCCAACGTTCTTAATTCTTTAGTTTAATCTTTTTCGTTGTTTATCATCTTCAACTGTAAGCTATGATGAGATTTGCAAGATGGCATGATTTCTATTCAACAATAAAACAAATATCATCATCATATCATAACAATAATTCAGATTTATAAAACAAATTTTTACTCAGCTCCAGTTTCGGACATATTTTCAAGATCTCTCCAGTAGTGCATCAACATCATCTGATATCAATTTAAGAAATTTAACAAAACTAAAAACAAAAGTTAAGCCATATCTAACCTTTTGCAGTTCATTGAGTGGAGGATCAGCTGTTGACATCGGTCGCAGAACGGCATTGTTGACGTCATGTGGTCGCGGCAAATTTCGTCGAATCACCTGCGATCGGCTCTTCAGCTCTTTTTCTCCTATAACATCAGTAGCACTTTTGTTTATGATACGCTCGTATCAATACAAATCAACAACTCTGCAGTGAAACTTTGATTGCCACATCATTTGATCTAGCATGGCAGGGTGATGATGCCCTAGATGCCAAAGTCAGGTCTTCCTTTCCCTCCAGCTGACTTTGTAATTTAAAACGCTATCAGTAAATGTCCATTTTTAGTAACCTTCCTGTCCTTCCAACATATTATTTAACGCAACCTGGTACATTGCACAATTTAATATCGTTAGTGGACTTACTTTATTTCACTTTAAATATTAAAATGCAATTAACCAACAGCAATAATTCATTTTTTAACTACAAGTCGTGTTTTTTAACATTAGAAATGTGCGTAGGAACTTTCGAAAAGATGGTGTACCGATTAATGCGTTTAATGTCTAACTGCAGATCTATCACTCAATATATTATCGTTGAAACTCTCAGCTACCAGGCATAAAACCCACATTTATTAAATCAAAACAGTAAAGTTTAAATCTTTAATTTCAAAATAACTTTAACTATCATAAAAACACAACAAACACCAAATGTCAAAAAAATCATTTATAAAGTTCATAAAATTAATTTCCTACAAAAAGGTACATGTAGCAAGTATTTGCTAATAAGAGCCAAATGTTTAGTCATCAACAGCATAGACGTTCATACACAATTGGCAATCTGCGTACAGCGGTATCTGCCTGCCAGTTTGACTACATGAATTGACCTCATAAAATATATGCCACGGTTGCATTACTGCACTTTACACAAAGGAGCAACAACATACAGTCAAAACATACAGAACTTAGCCTTTCCATGTATGAAGAAAATATTACTTACGCATTTTGAAAGAAAATTTACTCAGAAATCTTTGCAACATATTACACCAAAAAAGGCAGCACGACATTATTCATTCACCAGTAGACAAGACAACGAAATGAACTGACTTTCCGCTTTGCGTTGTGCTTCCTTGCGATCGTCCAGATCCGCCTGGTCCGGAACGAAAATCGATTCCGCGTCATCCTCGGTTGACTCTTCTTCCGGTTCCGGCATGACAATCTCAAAATCATTCTTCGGAACCGGAAGACCGGCCAGACCTCGTTTGAAGTTATCCTTAAACTCTTTCTGCAGATATATATGCAAAAGTCAACATCAATTTTCACCATCGTTTGCTCATAAGTTTGCTCAAATAGCAGCACGTCTACATTAACCCTTTAATGCCGAGATGGTAGTAAATGGTATGGGAAATCCTGTACCCTCTGGCATTAAAGGGTTAAAGACTTGAGATCTGCGTGCCAGAATTGACAAGCCACAAACTGAGGGTTCAAACACATACCAGGAAGGAAACACATTCAAAGATTTCTTTTCCAGGCATTTCCAAACTTGACAATGAAATGAGTACATCGGCTGTACACTGACATTGAAAAAACAAACACAAATGCATTGACAATAATGACAATGTTCAACAACAACAGGTAATTTACCTGACGATACTTTGCGAATTCTGGATCGGCGATTTCATCTTCCTGGTTGATATTCAGTTTGTCTCGGACGGGCGTACGCAGCGGTGTCTGAACGGCACCAGCTTTTCCAGGCCGTGGTGTCATGCTGCTTGGGGTCATTCCTCCAGGAGTCGCCCCTGCAAAGTTACAAAGAATGTCAGATCCAACAGCCATACGTTACGTCACTGCTTAACGCCTACGTAAGACCAAAGCAGAACTCAAGACACATCCCAAACGCAATAAAATTCCCCATCCCTCCCTCCCTCCCTCCCTCCCTCCCTCCCTCCCTCCCTACCTATGACTTTAACCAATCTCTTCTAATTCATACTTCACAGAAGCACTACTGTGCCACCCTAGATGATGTAATTAAGAACAGAATTTGATATTAAGCAGAAAGACGCACAGAAAACTAGAAGCCTACAACACTTGGAAGTCCAACCGATGGATTCACATCCAAAGCTAATAGAAGGCATCATCACAGTCGGTCTCTGGACGAGTTGCATCGATAGTGTGGAGCAACGAAAGGCTACACACACAAAGGCTACTACACACAAAGGCTGCTACACACACAGGCTACTACACACATGATAAAACACTACTACCACGCATTGGTGGCAGATAACACACATTCGGCTAACCCCTGAGCATGTAAGTAAACGTTCTTTATCGAACGTAAGTAAATGTTCAGCGCTTTACATATAAAGCTTTAAAAAATTGCAGTTAAGAAGCGATAACTAGGAGGGCAGAATAAGGTCAACTGTTGAACGGGTATTCGTAGCCTGCTAATCAGTAGACTGAAGCGACAATATCGAATGATCGCAGAGATCAAAATGAACAGTACAAATTAGAAATAATCTTTTAACCCTTTAATGCCAGAGGGTATAGGATTTCCCATACCATTTACTACCATCTCGGCATTAAAGGGTTAAAGCACTTGCAAAGAGGCATCTAAAGGATGACATATTAAGCAAAGTATTAATACTTTCATATATATACATTTCATCATTATAATTTTTACCACTACTATTTAAAACGTTTTATTTGTTATCATCAGGAATAAAACCAACCACTGCCTTCGATGGCTGGTGTTCGAAACGGTGTAGCGAGTACGGTGTTAGGTGTCTGCGAAACCTGGTGCTTGGGAGTGATGCCACTGAAGTCACACTCATGAAGAGGAGTGTTAAGTCCACCCTTCAGTGGTGTATCAACGTTCGTCAAAGCCATTATGTTCTGAGCCTCCTAAAAAACCAGAGCAAAAATCAATACATACATAACGAGAAATATCAATTATATATATATCAAATTACAAAATCTCAAAATAAAATTAAACTTAAACTGTGCATAACCTTATTATTTAAACAAACAATGAGAGCTATAGTTGAAAAGCTTGCACAAAGCTTTCAACATATTTCTTGTACTTCAATTAGGCTGCAACAACAAGACAGATCCGCAGCACAGTGAGAGCACCTCTGATTGGTGTGCACTGTGAGAGGCACTTAATAAATTACAGATACGATACCCAAAACTTCACGCATGTAAAATACCTTCAATACAACACTTGAAGTTAAAATCTTATCGCATCGTCTTGTAATGTCTCCAAAAATAGCATAACAAATAGTCTGTCTGGTGGTCTCTACAACCATAAGATATAACGTAAGAATGCTGTCTTGTTCTCCTACTACCAACCATAAGAACATTGTCCCGTTCTCCTACTACCAACCATAAGAATGTTGTCCCGTTCTCCTACTACCAACCATAAGAATGTTGTCCTGTGACGCCGGTGTCCTTGGCGTCCGCAGACTCGACAGACGGTCACTTGTCGATACGGAATAGTCGTTGAGGAGCGACTGTGTGGGGCCGCTCTTGAGGCCGGCATCCTCGACCTGGGCCCTCGCAGCCTCACTCGCCTGGCCCACCTTGATGATCGTCTCAAGCTCACGGTCGGAGATCTGTGGCTCGGGAAGGACGAGTTTGCTGCGTTTCTTCGCAGGTTCTATGAATCTTAAACAAGACAATCAATCAAGTGTCTGTAAATGTAATGTAGCACTTGTAAGAATTTTTTATCGACTAGAAATTATTCTGCAAAGGCTCTTGCGACCCGCTCTATTCTAAGAACTCTGAAACTTGTAGTCCAAACATTTGCTGATGCTTAACACTTGAAACTGATGTGAATATAGTTCATAGGTCTAATCATGGTAGGCACCGATTAACAAAACTAAATTGATTGATCTCTAATTAATTGATTAAGTTCAATTTATCTGGCATCTGTTACGCATGCATGACAAACTTAATATTAATGTAGCGTATCAATTAGCAACACAAAAATCTTCAATTATTCAATAAGTTGAAGGTGATAGATCAGTCATGTGTTTGGCTTTGGAGACAGTTGACTTCGCAGGACTCATCTTTTCTATCAGCACTTGCATGAAATGGAAAATGATCGATTAATATTCCACTCAAACATATCACACATCACTGCTCGTAATATTATTAACGCCAGATGAGGAACCACCTGACATCATGAAATAAGTTTTTAAAAATAATCAAACACAAGTCAAAATTAATTCATTACATATTTTTAATGATCAATAGATCAATTAATCATTAATATCCACATATCCATAATTAAATAGTCGATTTGAGAAAACTTCTCCTGGCACTCAAAGACAAAGAAACTTACTTATTCTGTGCCAGAATCGCATCTGGCAGGTCGTTTTCCTTCCTCTTCTTCAGTCGATCCTTATCCTTTTTCCTCTCCCCCTGTAAATTCCCAAAAGCATCAATAATCATAAACACAATTCATGTGAAATAAAATCATGTTGTTTAGCACTTGGCATGCTAACACCACTTCTCATGTTCAAGATGCAAATATTTCCACTGGCACATCTGCCCAAAGAAACCTCTCTATGTAGTAGTATTTTGTATATGAGGCACCAAATATTTCATCGTTGTGCTTTACACTTTTCACAGCATTTCACACAGAAAAAAAATATATTCTAGAATCTAGAAGATACACTTGGTATACACTGGTTTCATCAGGGAATACGCACATCTCTTCCGTGATATATCACACTTTCAAGTAGATTACGATTTTTCACTACAGTTTACCTTCAAGTGATTATCAGTGAAATTTAGCGGATCAAAACTTTTGCAGAAGTCTCTGGATCAGAATGAGAAAGTGAGCTGACTACTATTAAATTAGAATGAGTAGTAGGAGTAGGATTCCCTTTCAGCTTCCCAGCAAGCAGAATTCTACAGATTTCTAAACTCTGTGCACTTCGTCTAAAGAAACTAAATTGAAGTAAAGACTCACAGCTTCCTTGTCTCTTCGAAGTTCTCCGTCAAGTTCCTGTTGACGCAGTCGCTTGAAATTTGGTGCATCAGGATCGAACGTTTCGTTTGATGTATCGTAGAAACCTTAACAAACACAACTGTGTCATGTCAACTTCAATCAGGACAAAGCAATCAATCACATAAATTTATATAGCGCCCCTTCAAGATCACTACTCAGAGGCGCTCCCAACCCAAGCCTGGTCAAAAAGAAAAGTCTTGAGAAGACAAAAGAAAGCAAGGAGTTTTATTTGCCCTCAAATGGAACGCAGAGGCACTAATTTTTTAAGAGAACTTAACCCGCTAGTGGTGAGCCTCAAAGTCCTGGAAATTGCACAAATGCATCACTGTCGACTTCCCAGACAAACGATTTCCGTAAGGTCATCACACAGGATATTTGCTCCACTAGCTCTCATATTCCACAGTGCAGTTCAAGACAATCTTTCGATCATGTTCCAAGTAAGTTACTAAATAAACAATATCTGGGTCAACAAAACAGGAACACTTATATATCTGCTACCAAAGCACAATATATACAATAAATAATCATGCCTCCATACCTGGCGCAGGTTTCTTTTCAAATGGTACTTCATTCAAGTAGTCGACGCCTCGCTTCTTTCGGCGCTTCTCTCTGACACTGAAAAGTTGCAAAAAGTCTTTATTCTTTTTGATCCCTTGTTTGTTTATTTCACTCCACAAGCCCTCAATTAAATCAGAGAACTTTCATTGTACAGCTGTAAATTCAAATCACTGAAAATAATCCAGCATAACTTTCTACAAACCTGCATTACCTACATTATGCATGCATCATATATACGTCATGCCAGCATTACTTTCAATATGCCAATATTAACTTACAATTTAATGTTACAATTACTTATTTTCCCATATAGACCACTGCATGCCAGCTGTTAGACGAGATAACAGCATATGACTGCCATATGTGCTATATGACTGATGGTCCAAACTGGATATATCTGACAATCACTAAACTTGAAAACGCCATCGATTGACAATAAGTGTGTTATGATAAGAACACTTAGAGATGTCATCAGAGCAGATAAGATGTGCTTACGGAATGCCAGCTGCACGCAGTTCTCTTCGTTTCTGAAGTGAAGCCAACCGCCTCGCCTCCTCAAGCTGCTTTTCTCTTGCTTTTCGCTTTGCCTTCTTACCCTGTGTGTTTGCGAGACGTGCACGAGCTTCTGACAACATCTCCAGCTCTGCAACAGAAGTTCAACGCAAGTCTTTTAAATCAGATTTATTGTTCAACATAAGCCATTTAAATCAGATTTATGGGCCGACAGCTATGTGTGATTACAGTCTTGATTAAGCTCAACGTAGTCTGCATATATTTTTGTTTTAAGTCGCATCTGCTATGTTCAGCTAAACAGCTGTGTAAGTAGTGCTCTCGTTTGTTTCTTAACGGATCCTATATGTTTTGATACATACACATATGTTGCGGTCTTACAACAGCCAGCAACCTATATATCGTCTAATAAACAGCAAAAAAAATGCAATACCACTGAAATGTCATAACGTCTCCTTTGGCTCCGAGGTTTACTTTTGAAATGAGGCCAAGGAAATACGAGTTATTAGCCATACAGAATAAAGGAGAGAAAAATACAGACTCAGCAACAGAGCGGCAAATTATGCAAGGAGGTACAGCACTCTGCAAATCCCTGGATTAGATTAACGTAAAGTCTGTAACACAATAGAAAAAGAGCAAAACAATCCCAACACTCACCATCTTCATCCATGTCAACTGGATCTGGTCTGGCGGGCTTTGTTTCTGGATTTGGATCGATCTCGCCTGGTTTCAGCTTTCGCGGATCATCCTCACCGAGATCCTGGTCCTTCTGCTGAGCCTTATCCCTGTCAGCAACAAGAGTACGCTAAGAAATTATCTTATGTAACAGTAACAAGAGCACACAAAGAAATTATCTTATGTAACAGTAACAAGAGCACACAAAGAAATTATCTTATGTAACAGTAACAAGAGCACACAAAGAAATTATCTTATGTAACAGTAACAAGAGCACACAAAGAAATTATCTTATGTAACAGTAACAAGAGCACACAAAGAAATTATCTTATGTAACAGTAACAAGAGCACACAAAGAAATTATCCTATGCCAACAATGGTCCAACATGTTAATACATAAATGCAAATCATAACCAGTAACACAATAATGTTCTTGTTTACAAACAGTAGCCCAGTTTCTGCTCTTTTTTCTATAGTCTTCAACTGAATTTCTCTACACAGCAATATTTGACTGTGGTTTCATTTGAATGATGTTCAGTGTAAATTAACGTGATAATGGCTTAGTTATGGTGTGACACTGCTTGATGCATTTTACACTAAACACCTGCACCACAAATGTCACCAACAAATTAGCAAGCAAACTGTTTACTATTATAATAATATGTTAAGAATTTCAAATAATAAATTAAATAATTAAATAAGTGTTTTAATTACATTCAATGCATGTATCTCAACTGAACTTCTCTCTCGCCAACAGATTAACATGTTGAACAGTGGCCCAACTGTAAGCGACCAATTGATGTTAGATTGACGCCTAATGCATTAGAAGATGTTATAGTTATGTAAATCAGTACGCTCATCAATCAATCAACCAGCCAGTCAATCAAATAATCAACCAACCAATCAAACAAACAAATCAATCAATCATCTAATGCCTTGTTGGAACAAGATGCCTTGTCTGATTAGATCCAAACTGTGTGCACAGAGAAAGCACAGAATGCCATTAACCCTTTAATGCCTTGATGGTAGTAAATGGCATGGGAATTCCTATACCCTCCAGCATTCAAGAGTTAAAAGCGCTTACAGCAACTGTTCGTAATGTTCGAGACATTGTGCCGGCGTTCTCCCGATGAACGGAGCAATCGTTCTCCATTGTGTCGGCATGAGACGAGCCATATGCAGCAGCTTCTCCTCTTCCTCACGGCTCCATTCCGTCTTCTTGATACTCGGATCCAGCCACTCATACCAACGCGCTTTGCACTGTTTGGCTGATTTACGGTGAAGCAGCGAAGCAATTCGGGCCCACTGATTTTTGCCATATTTCATAACAGCCGCCTTCAGAATCTCATCCTACAAAACACGCAATTGCTGTAAACATGCAGTATTTTCAATAGTTAACAAAACAATCTTGAACACTCTCAATCGGAAAATATTGCTGAACCACTTAGGTGTTTAACTTGTGCTCAAAGACACAACGCTTCAAAACCCGCAACTGAACCGATGGAAACATTATTTAAATTTTTGCTCTCACGCGAAAACGCTTAACAAAATAGTGGTTTGGATCATTTCAGTAGAATAGAAGTCTATGGCAAGATAATTCGTTAACGTCGATCGTCGACGCACACCAACAAGCACCAGCCTTTAACACTTACTTCTGTATTTCGCCATATTCCACCTTTAATCATAATACGCGGCATCTTTACTCGTTTTTGTCGCCACTGCAGTAATAAATTCGCTAATAACAAACCGCAAAATACCCAAAATAATTATTAATATAATCTTTGATATAAGTCTTAAACGCTCCTTTTTTGCAAAATGGCGATTAACCTAAAAAACAAAGACGTTGTAACGAAGATTCAAGACCGAGTTACGTCACGATTATTGCAGATCAATTTTATAAAATATTCCAGATTTCTACAATAATAAGGCCTACAACTCCTGCGCTGGCCAAATCAGATAAAGTCAAACTGTCAAAGTAATATTCAAGCGCCGATCTATCTTATGGAACTTTGTGTGCCTATGCTATCCATTCCAGGTCGTAGATTCCTTCGCTCTGCAACGCATGGTGACCTGGTTGTTCCTATGGCTCGATCTTCCACAGTGCTGCATAGAAGTTTTGCTATGGTCGGTTCGTCTTTCTGAAATAAGTTGCCTATAATTAGTTTCCGTAATGAACTTCTTTGTCTTTCTTTGCCCCTTTTCTGCAAGCGTTTGAAAACCATTCTCTTTGATTATGGTTGGTGTCAGGTCGGGAGCGCCTCTGAGGAGTTCTCTTGAAGTGGCGCTATATAAATGTTTGATTACAATTACAACAGAATTACAATTACAATAATTATTACTCTAAGCGTATCAGAAGGATGCTCAAAACAGATTAGTCAGCAGTGGACACGTTCCGCTAGCCTTTTGACGCCTGCAAACAGCAACGACCTTATATAATATTACGAACAGCATGTCGAATCACTAATATAATTTCTATGTTGTTGCACGAGGGTCAAGGTTTTCATTGATGGCGGGTGTTTGAGAAAATCAGTAAATCGTTGAAATATAATCTTGTTACAAACTGCAGGTTCGTACTGTCAAAGGCAAGTAAGTTTGCGGAGTTGTATTGATACTTGTGATCGTAGTGTATTTGGTTGTGTATTAATGCCTATACGTCCATTTTAAGTTAACGGGTGCGGTAGATCTGAATCCATGAACCGAATTCGACAGTAGGGCCTATTCCCGAAATCAATTTAAATCAAGACAGTGAGACTAAGATTACAAATATGTTGTGATTATCGTATATTTTTAAGGAGTATTTTAAAGATCAGGGATTCACTAACACTAGATTATTTAGGTAAACACGCACACTGCGTGCCCGTACTCCAAACAATATGGCTGCCAACGAATGCAATAAAATTAGAGCGCGACCTATGGACGACATCGCAACATGCAAAGCGTGAGGGTAGTTTAGGGCTCAGGTTAGGCACCGTGAGTGTCGGTTAGGGTTAGTTTTAGGGTTAGTGCAGTCATTCTGCTGAAATTGAAGCTGAATTGATGAACAATGTCGTCGTTAGCTCACGCGCTAATTTTATTGCATTCGTTGGCAGCCATATTGTTTGGAGTACGGGCACGCAGTGTGCGTGTTTACCATTATTTATTAAGCATAGACTTTGCCTATAATTATAATTATTTGCCTATAATTATAATTATTATTATATAAGCTGGCGAAGTGCGGTCCATGGCAATTATCTGTATGGCGCGGCACCTGGTGTAGTGGGTATGTTCGTCGTCTTGCAGCCGAAGGGTTGCAGGTTCGAATCCACCTAAAGTTGCCGTGTAGGGACCTTGGACAAGTCCTTCACTCGCAATTGCTCAGCGCTTCGGCGTGAAACTTCGATGCAGTGTTCGCTCTGTAGTCGGGAGCGCCTCTGGGTAGGGAGGAAGGGGCGTTTTAACAAGTGCACATACAAACAAATACAAACAATATCTACTTAAAACACTTTCTGAGATTAAATAGTCGGAAAAAGTCGATTTTTTTATCGACCGTCGTGTACTCATCTCAAAATTTACCATTGCAGCCCTGATCATGGGTCAAACTAAAAAATTAGTGTATATATTTTTCTGTACTTTCAGACTCGATGGAATATCTTGGACAACTGAAGAAAGAACTGAAGTTATGGGAAGCAGACTTTCACCAACAGTTCAGCAGAAAACCTCAGAAGGTTCAATCGAGTCTAAGTTCATGCATACTGACATGTTTTGTAAAGATGAAAGATGTACATAAATTGTGCTTATAACAAATTTGTGATATATTTTGAACCCTTATAGGATGTGTGATTGGAATGTGAATTCGGATTAAAAAGTATCTAAGCTTTAGAAAATGACTATAGTTATTATATCACATGATGATGCTATAGCAATTTCAGGATTAGGCTTGATTAGCATTTTGACAATTATTGATGACTCTGTTTTAGAAATTATTATTTTATCATTGTTATTTATATTTGCAGGAAGATCTTGAGAGTGCGCCGAATGATGTTAAAGGTGAGTTTGCATCAAAATAGAACGAATTCAATTAATACAGAACTTAATTTACCATTTTGAGTTCCTTAATATTTATTAAGCCTATTGACATAATTAAAAAATTGCCTAAATCAAGACTATGTTGTTGCCCTATAAACCTAGATTATGTTGGGCTTTAATGTATTTTGGGTATATAATATATTTAAGAATTCTCAATGTGCTTAACCACCAAAGTTTAATTTCTGGTTTCTCAAGCCTATTTTATGTTGACTGAATTTCTTGAATGGGATACAAAAGAGGTAGCTAGATTTTATTCTTAGAAAAAATTTGTATGTTCATTTAAAAATATTTAGCGAAGTACCAACGTTATAAAGAAATCAAGAAGACTGTTGAATCAACATCGTCTTTGAAGCGTTCTGAGTCGCTGACTAGCACAGCAGACGGCATTTGGGGAAAAGACTTGAACAAGGTGACGTCCAGTAATAAAGATGCTGCAGCAGTGTCTGTTGTCACTAGAGGTTCATCAGTGATGAAGGGCATTGGAAAGAAGATCCTTCAGAATTCGTTCTTGATGAAAGTAAGTTTGACAACCATCTTGACTACCTTATCATACTTTCTCGGGTCAAGTCCTTTTTAAAAACTATTTCTTACTTTAGTTGCCATCCTGGATAAAAAACTTGATGCCAAACTCATCTTAACCAGAATGTTGTATCAAACTTGAGTTGATAAGTGTTGGTAATGAAGCTGGTTTTCCAAATGTGTGTTTGTCCAGTACTGGAAAATGTCTATTTGCAAAACATTACATTTTCTAACCTTTTCACAGCTTTTTTCTTCACAATTTCCTTAATATATTTCTTTTGTTATTCCTCTACTTTCTAACAGTAGCATATCTTGACCTTACATTATTGTTATTATTACTGTCGTTTCCTTTGTATTGCAAGGTGTTTATAAATGTGAAATCAATTAGTGAAGATAGTGATTACTAAAAGATTGAAGAAGTAAATGATTTTAAGTGATTATTTTATCTTGGGTGAAAAATTGGAAAGTAAATATGCAACAAAGAATTATGCATGACTCCCTGAACTACATTCCTATTTATAAATTTATGTAGGAATGTTGACATATGTATTATTCTGGAATTTTATGCTGTATATTTTTAAGGACCTATCAGAAAAGATTTTAACATGGGTACTGAGTCAGGACAGCCATGTGTGTACAATGTACATATATGTTTTGCATGCAGGGGTGCCACATGATCAGTATCAGATTATCACTATGCTTAAAAATAAACAGATTATTACTTTGAAACTGATTCATGTGATGATGTTTTTTGATTAATTAAAGGCATCACCAGTTTCCAAAAGAAATTTTTCACGTTCAGCAACATCCGCTTCAAGTGTTTGTGCTTCTCATGTCGAGAGCAAACCAATTCTTAGAAAGCTACCGAAGGAGCTTCCCACTGCAAAGACAGTTCTGGTATCTGAGTCGTCTGAACTGTTAGAAATGTCCTCTGCAACCAATGGTTCCCTGTTTGACAGAGCTCTGAAAATTGTCAACAGCAAAAAACAGGAACTCAGAAAACCAGTCACAGGTGAAGTCAGAGTTTTTTAAGAAATTTGTTTTCCATTGTTATTTAGAAGAATTTCGGAAGTGCGATTTAAAATCAAGACTAATGGGATTTTAAAAAATATCTTGGAGATAAAAATCATTCTCAGTTTATATAGAGCCAGTTTTTGCACACTATAGAAATTTGTTTTCCATTGTTATTTAGAAGAATTTCGGAAGTGCGATTTAAAATCAAGACTAATGGGATTTAAAAAAATACCTTGGAGATAAAAATTATTCTCAGTTTATATAGAGCCTTCGGCTGGGAGTTGACATTTAAATATTTAGATATATCGGGCTAGCACGTGTGGGACGCAGTGGCACAAGCTTCTGCGGAGCGACCTTGGGCAAGTTACTCACCCATCATTGTCTGTGGGGAAGGCAACTGGAAACCACCTCACTCATCTCATCTCCAGGGGCGTAAAGCCAATGAACCTGCCTTTGGGCATCATCATCATCATCATTATCACCATCATATAGAGCCATTGAATGTTTCTAGATACATTAGGTTTAAAAAAATTTATTTTCCAGATGCAGGGCCTACGATTCCTTCGCAGTTGCTTGCTGGCAGAACTGGAACGCAACGGAAATCTTTCCTCTCATCTTGTTCTTCGCTATTCCAGGAATCGTCACAGATCTGTAATGAAGGTGTAGACAGTCAGCTAATACATTGTGTGGAAGACCATCAAGGGCATTCCATAGAGAGCCAGCTTGAACAGACTGTGGAAGACCGACTAGAACATTCTGTCAAAGGCCAGAAAAGATATCCTGCCAGCTTCTCCAAAGAACTTGCCAATTGCAAAGAGTTGCCAAACAATGAAACTATTGTTCTTCGTTCAACTTCTGTTTTCACTGATTTGCGTGTGGAAAATCCTGCGGGTAATTCCAAACACTTAAGTAGCACCAGTGAGAAGAAAAGAAGGTTGGATGAAAAAACAATACTCAAAACTGTTGACGCCTCTGAAAGTTTTTCTGATGACAGTTTAGGCGCTAGTCATACCATGAGGAGAATGAACTTTAAAGCTGCAAGTTTTCCAGCGGCTGAGAACTGTGATATTAAAACAAAAACGAAAACTAATATTAAAAGAACTCGTAGTGAAGCAGTTGGTAGTGATGTTGATGAAGACAATTTCCCGAGAGCAAAAAGAAAACATTTGGGTGACAGAGAATTTCCTTTGCAGTCGGATACAAATGACGATGTCAATCCAATGGTTTGAACTTTTTTTAAATTTTCAGCCTTTTATTTTAATATATCAACATGAAACGATAGAAATAAAAATTTGTGAAGTGCAACTTTTAAGAAAGAAACTGAGGTCCATGCCCATGGAGCTGTCCGCTCTAGATGTACTTCCCTCTGAATTTCACATTTTCTCATTTCCTCCGCCATTAACTCCATCCACTGACCATTATCTCCCTTACATTCTTGTACTTATCACCCCACGGGCTTTTCATTCAACATTGAAGTCTTGACCTCTTACAAGAGTCAATCCATTTCTCCGCCCTCAAGCAACTCAACTCGTCACTTCCTCCATCTCCTGTTGCTGGTCTCTCAGAGTGCTAAAAGTGTTAAAAAAAGTGCCAGGACGCCCCCTAGCTTTCCAAAAGAAGTGCCAGGACGCCCCATACATTTTCAGGTGTGCTTGCCAAATAAGTGGCAGGACGGCATAGAGATTTGAAAATAAGTGCCAGGACACCGTCCATGACCGTCCTGCCACACTTTAAGCCCTGGTCTCTCAGGCAATCATACTTCAATCTCTATATTAACCCCTCTCATACAAAACAATGCTGATGTCCTCCAGTTAGCTTTAGAGTAACATTTTATAAATGTTGAGATTGCTATTATGACATTAGTCTATATTTGTGGTAAGTTTATATGTTTTGTGCAATTTTGTTATTTTTGTAAGGATGAAGAGGCAACAGAAGATGAAATGGAGCTGAATTCTAAAGAGAGGCAAAAACCTTCAACAAGTGGAGAAACAAAGAAGAGGTATTAGCAAAACGTAATACAAGGAAAGCATTCAAATTTATGCAATGAATTTCTCTTGTTAGAAAATCCATTTAGAACCTGTTTAGAATGTCATCCATGGT
Source organism: Lumbricus rubellus (assembly GCA_945859605.1). Classification (NCBI taxonomy): domain Eukaryota; kingdom Metazoa; phylum Annelida; class Clitellata; order Crassiclitellata; family Lumbricidae; genus Lumbricus; species Lumbricus rubellus. The sequence goes on along the minus strand of OX243819.1, from coordinate 18,874,928 downwards.
ATTAATGCTAGACTTGAACGTATTATGTTATTTGGAAGCCATTTTTGGCACATTATTATCTTGGTTTCAATTTGAGGACCAGTCCTTTATATGGTAATTTGTTAGAAAACCTGTGTTAAAAGTACAGATAAGAGCAAAAAATATAGCCCAGAGTGACAGCATACGGAATGGCTCTATAGTTCAAATATTCATTTTCATAACTGAGTTTGCTGGGGACACCATTTGAACAGAAATCTTTCGACGTATTTCTACCCTGAATTGCCAACCTCTCCTTGACAGCTCAAGGTGCTAACTGCTAGATCAAAATACATGTTATGTGTTGTAGGCCACTAGGAAAAGCAAGAAGCTCCGTTCCTGTTTCGAGCGGCAACTTTGTCCGATTGAACATGAAATTAAAGCGCTACAAACGCAAAGGCGGACGTCCAGTCTCTGGTCCGGCTGCAAAACGTATGGCATGGAAACAGAAGATGCAGGCGCGCAATCAAAGCCGTGGCAACAGCTGCTTTAAGTGCGGTGAACCGGGTCATTGGGCGAAAGATTGCAAGGGAAAGAATTTGTCAGGTGAGGTTTATGCTTGTTCTACTGTTATTATTATTTTTTTTATTATTTCATTTTTACGAATGCATATATGCTGTTTTATCTAAGGTAGCAAATGGTATAAATATAATCTTATCTTTTGGCATATTTCATTGGAAACATTTGTTCCCTTGGAAAATTGCGGTAAATGAGTTTCGGAATTATATCTGCACCATTAAATTACCGTGATCATAGCAAATATTGTTACACAGTTAAGAGTTGAAGCAAATTCATGATGATTTGTTTTAAAGTTGTTTTGACTTAGATAATGTAATTTAGTAATTTTTATGATGATTAAACATTTTAAATTTGAGATTGAAGTGATTTTTATAATTGTGAGCTTTTCTTTCGTTTCAAAAGGCAGTAGCAACTGGTCGTCCAGGAAGGAGTTTGAGGATTGGAACGACGATGCTTTGCTCAAAGAAGTCAAAATGGAAGAGTTTCCGACGCTTGAGGAAGCAGTTTGCATGGCCAAGGGAATCCGGAAATCCTCTTCCGACTCCACTCCAGTTCCGGGTAATTCTGATTAATTGCCCTCTAAATTAATATAAATATCTGGTATCATTCATTCATTCATGAAGTAAAATTACGACTGATGCCGCTGATCAAGTATGTCAATCAGGCAGCGCTGTGCTTTCTCCGTGGCTCGCCCTGCGACCTGGAATGAGCTCCCTGTTATCCTTCGTCAAATACCTATTGGCCTTTCTACTTCTACTTCATTTATTTCTCTTCTCAAGACTGTCTTATTCGACCGGGGTTGGACTGGGAGCGCTCCTGAGTAGTAACCTTGAAGGAGCGCTATATCAAATGTTTAGTAAATGAAAAATAAATAATAAAAAATAAATGTCAGGTCGTTTATTCATTCTTTGCTAAGAGAGCTATATAAACTTAAGGTGCAGTGCTGTATCTTAGGAAGTTCAATGGTTTTGATGGTATTTCCAGGTACTGCTGAGAAATCGAATGAGGAATTTGAAAGGACTTTCAACGTGGAAAGGACAGCGTATGAACCGAAAGCTTCACTTCCAACCATGGAGCCACTGTATCAACTAAACGAAGACGGATCTCTTCCAAGTAAGTCTCTCGTCTTATGCACCTATAGTTTAAAAAATGTTCTGTATAAATGTCCAGGTATATATACAATACATGCATGCATAATGCATGGGGGGGGGGCCCGGTAGAGTAATGGTTAACAGTTAACACGCTGGCCAAGAGTGCGAGAGGTAGCAGGTTTGAGCCCCCGTTGGGCGGATTTGATTTGTAGGCTGCTATTAGCGCCATGGCAATTGCAAAGCTGTCTGCTCAGTTGGTAGTTAAGTTTAATTAAGATTACTGCATAACTTGTAAATGTAAAGTGCAGTGCGTCTTGCAGGTGTTTCATTAAAGAAAAGATGATTATTATTATTATTATATTATGCGCCATGGATGTCACTGGCTAATGTTATGTAATGTAGCAGCAGATTTATAACACTCAGTATTTTATGTTCAAAATAGTTCTATATGAATTTTTTCTGCTAAGAGTGCTTTTGACTAGTCAATCTGTGAGAGGCACTACATAAATTTATAGATACAATGAATCTTATACATAATAATGGAATTATATAATTGCACTGTGTAATGTAAGCCTGCAGTAGAGAGATGAATTAATTGTGGTTTTTCTGTACACTGAATTGATTTGTTTGCTGAATTGTTTGAATTTTTTGCGACAGAACCTCCGTTAGACTTAATGAAGGCTCTGAAGAAATTCGGATTTTCCAGTTTTCGGCTTGGACAGGAGACTGCAGTCATGCGAGTTTTATGTGGTAAGTTTGAATTTACGAATTCTTGATGGTGTGTTTGATTCTTGTATTTTACTGTATTTGGTTTTTAGGAATTTAAACAAATTATGAGGAAGGATTACCAGCTGGAATTTGAGAGTGAGTAAATGGAGACCGTGCATTCCAAAGACGGGGACTAGTTACGGTATAGGACTGGAGCTGAGCCATAGCTGCTCTAGTACAATGAACTAGAAGATTAAGTCTCAACAAGAGTGGAGTGGATGATGTGAGGAGTTGAAAGAGTGGCTGAATTATTACATCGGCTAAATATCTTGGAACCCTGTTGTACTTTACAGAGTTGCAGACCAGAATAAGATTTTGAAGTTGTTGCATGCAGAGAGAGAGGAAGCCAAGACAATTGTTCAGACACGAGGATACGAATGTTAGAATAGCGTGGTTAAGTACTAGTTAGCATGCTATTAAATTGATCACGTATTACTCAGATATAATGCGAGTTTGAATATATGTGAGAGTTTATTTGTGAGTTTGATTAACTCACTGTATTTATGATGTAATTATTATAACTTGTGCTTTCTAGATCTTTCCTGCATGCATATATAAATAAATACGTACTTACATTTGGTGTGAATGTGTTTTTTAGGTTTATCTACTCTGCTTGTGCTTTCAACTGGTGCAGGAAAGTCACTTTGCTACCAGTTATCGGCATACATGTATGCCCAGAGAGAGCGATGCATTACCCTCGTCATATCGCCGCTCGTTAGCCTTATGCAGGATCAGGTAATTAATTATTAAGTTAATTATCTATATAATTAAGTTGTTTTACAAGATTAGTTAACACGCTGAGTAGTCATCAGACTTGTGTGAGAGCATAAGGAATTTATACGGTTACAGCACATTGTGACCTTGACTTGACATGATATCTTAAAATTGATTACTAGACTCTCAAGATCATCAGGAATTGTTTGAAACTTCTGCTACATTACTTCGCAGTTTCAAATTGCTGCTTTTACTCTTACAATTGCTAAGATTTTCTCAATTTTCATCTGATTTTTTTTTTACAAGGTATGACAATGAACGTGCACGTTTAGTATAGCACTTTTCAAGTTTTTTTCACGTGTTTTAGTTGCATTTGACTTTACATTCACTAAAAATATCTCAATTTCTTCACACAATCTACTGTAGGTCTCCAATCTGCCGCCAGGCATCAAGGGTGCATGCGTAAATGCTAATATGACCGCAGCCCAGCGCTCGTCTGTTATCGAGTCGGTTTCCAGCGGAAAGGTTCACTTCCTGCTTCTGTCTCCGGAGATGTTGGTAGGTGGAAGTGGATCGTATGGATCCGTAAACCTTCTGAAGGAACTTCCACCGATTGCGTTCGCCTGCATCGACGAGGCGCACTGCGTCTCCGAATGGTCGCACCACTTTCGACCGTCGTACCTTACAGTTTGCAAAGTAAGTCCATTGTCTTATTACACTGACATATCTTACTCACCTGTGGTCTAATATTAGGGATTATGTGTTGCATATTTTTGTAGCTCCACCGTCAAATGCATAAGGTGTCAATTGATGGCGCTCCAAACCAAGGCCACTGTCAAATGATCGCCATCCATAGAGTTAGTCCACTAAAACAGAGAGATGATGATTTAATAGTAAAAATTCTGATGTACAGTAACATCGTTGGTGTCATGAATCCAAAGTATAAAAAAGCTGTTGAAACTTAGCTTTGTTTCAACTCGATCTTGGAACAACACATGATCAGATAATAATTGATTTTATTATGACAACGTTCATTTACATTCATGTGTTTCACTTGTTTTGTTGTAGGTTCTCCGTGAACGCTATGGTGTCAGATGCTTGCTTGGTCTGACTGCAACTGCCACCATGGCGACGGCGATTAGCATATCGCATCATCTGGGAATTACGGACTGTGAGGATGCGATCATCAGAGGCGCTCCGATTCCGTCTAACCTCAAACTCAGCGTTTCACGGGATGAAGATAAAGAGGAGGCAAGTGAAAATCTGTGCGTCATTACAAAATATACTATGCATGTTTTAGAGATAAATAGATTTATGATTATGGGATTACCTATTGCCATGAGAGGCCTGGTGCTAGAGCCGATGACGATGAATTATGATATTCATGTCTTAACATTGATTATTATTTACTATGTGAAGATTTTATAGATTTATTTGAATTATTTTTTAGATATGCCTATTTGGGATTATTGGACCTTCATACTGGAACAGTCTTCCATTAACAATTTGCGATACTGCATTGCTTGTATCTCATGAAACATTCTCAAGGACAATTAAGACGCACTTGTTTCGAACTGTCCGGTAGCTACGTTAAGCGCCTTCGTGAGGCTATTGTAAGGCGCTATATAAATGTGCATATACATTTACATACTGTACGTTATTGCATTAATTGTCTAAATATGTTGAGCCATTCCTAGGGGCACATTATGATGCATCATCAATAGATTCAGATGCCATGGATATGAAGTACTAATTACAATATTATTCATATCTTAGAATTAATGATAATTATCAATTTTATGATCCTTAGGCGTTGCTGGGTCTGCTTCGTGGAGAGCTCTTCTCCTCCTGCCAGTCGATCATTGTCTATTGTACGCGTCGGGAGGAAACTGCGAGGGTCGCAACCTTAATCAGAACCTGTCTCAAAGACAATGGTCTCAAAGACAATGGTCTCAAAGACAATGCTTCTTCATCTTCTGAGGCTGTTCAAATTGATAGCAGGAAGGGGAACTCCAAGAAAAAGAGTAATTACCATACTGTTTTGCATACTGACTTACCTGAGAGCTATATGTTGGTGCAGTTGGCAATACTTATGATTATGAGTACTTGTGATGCAGATTATATTACATCACAATTATGTTTAATTTGTGATTTAATGGTAAACCACTATGATATTGTAATTTAAGATTTTGTAAGGTATTGTACAATGACTTGGTCTTTCTTTACCTTATTTCCATTAGTGCTGTGAAGAAATACGTACTCGATTGTGTTTTTGTGTCATCAGGTTGGGAGCACACGTGAGGATTTCCTCTTTTCGCAGAGCTATTTATATTTTCAATTATAGTTACAAATTAGAGTTACGATTTAATTATATGACCGGGAACATTTACAAACATTTTCTTTACCAATGTATGTATATAAGTAAGTATATATTTTTTACTGTATAACCAGCTGCCAGACTTCACTCTGGTGAACAAGTATCATAGTATAAAATGTACATAAGACATCATAAACTGACAAGACTGAACAACTTATTTGTTAGGTGAGCAATCGTGCATGTACTAAGACGTATAGGAACTAATGCGGCTCGCCATTTAAGGGTTAGGCTTTATCATGCAACCTGGTACACATAATTATGCGTCCCATATGAAGGAGCATTATAAGCAGCATTGGAGACATTGTACTAGTGTATCTGCTTGTTTATGCTAGGAGGAAGGCGAAAAGACTCGTTGGTTGCTGGGCAGCCGTTGCCATGGGATGCAGAGTGTTACCATGCGGGTCTTACAGCCGCACACAGGAAGAAGATTCAGACGGACTTCATGTCCGGTTGCCTTCGGGTTGTCGTGGCAACCGTTGCTTTTGGAATGGGTTTGGACAAGTCGGACATTCGAGGGATCATTCATTACAACATTTCCAAAACGGTTGAATCGTACATCCAGGAGATTGGAAGAGCCGGAAGAGATGGAAACGTTGCCTACTGCCATCTGTTTCTCGATTCACAGGTGCGACTTGTCTTGCATTTTTAAAGTTGCAGTTTAAGGAAATAATTTATGTGGAGTGTAGAGCATCTACTTGCTAGTTTTGAAGAAGATCCTTCTGGGGAAAATGGTTGCTCCACCTTATATACAACCTTTTTTAATGAGCATTACTATTTTGGGAACCTTTACTTGCATTATAATGTGTTTTTTTCGGGTTTTTTTCTACGATATCAAACTTGTGTCTTGTAATTGGATTGCTGTGATTCTGAATGCATTCCAGCTCAGTGATTCATTAAATTCAGAACTGTTTTGTTCTGTCCTCAACTATCCTCAATGTGAGAGTTGGCCACATTGAATTTTTTTTTCTTCATTGCTGTCTGTTCTTGACCCTCTTCATCAGTTTCACCGTTGAGTGTTCAGTCCACATTGTGATGTTATCTTTCCAATTTTTTGTCTTTGATCTACGTCAGGTGCACATGATCCTGGTACACATGATCCTGGTACACATGATCCTGGTACACATGATCCTGGTACACATGATCCTGGTACACATGATCCTGGTACACATGATCCTGGTACACATGATCCTGGTACACATGATCCTGGTACACATGATCCTGGTACACATGATCCTAGTACACATGATCCTGGTGCACATGATCCTGGTACACATGATCCTGGTACACATGATCCTGGTACACATGATCTTGGTACACATGATCCTGGTACACATGATCCTGGTACACATGATCCTGGTGTTGTGTCTTGAATTATCTCCTTTCTCCGTCCAACTCTTTCTTTTCGCATGATATGTCCATAATATGCCAGTGCTCTTCTTTTCTTTACAGATAATTTGATAATGTTCCTCTCAACATTACTTGATTGAAGTTGATTCACTCATTTCTAGTTATTTCCACTGTTTTTTCTACTAGGGCCAGGACAATAACGAGCTGCGACGTCATATTTATTCGCGTTCGGTTGATCGGTCATCCGTGAAGAAACTCATACGACGAGTGTTTATGCCGTGTAGATGTCGCTACCTGCACAATCTGACAATGGTAAGTCTCCAATTTAGTTACAAGTACAATTAACACGTTGGCCGCCTACTACGAGTTAACTCTTAGTACAGCCAGTCATTTAACATGGCGTGTAGGCGGTCAATGTGTTAAAACTCTGTAAGCGCTTGCACTGATAACTTGTGGGTCTGGCTTTTATGTTGTGCCACTGTGCCTCCCAACGCCACATGATTAATTAATGCGTGGTAATCGTTAACGTGAATAGTAAGATCTATTTTTCATTTCACGTGTGAAAGAAATTGGTCGTTGCTTACACGAGTTCGAAGCACCAGATTTATGTGATGTTTATGTTCTGTTCTGCTGATTTTTTTGCAATTTACTGTTTTAGGAGAAGTCTGTGGTAAACGAAGATTTTGATTACTCTGAGCTTGACAAGCCCTGGGACCTTGACGAAAAGGCTTCAGAAACGGTCAGCCAAGATGCAGGCTCTGTGAAAAACTGTCGCCCGGCAGCTATCGAAAATTGCACCGAATCTCTAGAGAATTTGGACGGAGGCTCTGACGTGGAAGATGAAAAATTAAACGACTTGAATAATGCTGAGGTGGTTTCAGTGGAATGCGAAAGTATTGCAACAAGACATAAAAATGATGAGCTTTCCGAGCATTCTGTCGTGGAATTATCAGCAGACGCAGCTGTGGAAAAAAAAAATTCAACAGAATTAGATTCTGATTTGCTGTTAAAGTTGCCCGATTCCTGTAGTCGTAACGATAAAGAAGTTTCAGGAAGCATTCATCGAAAGCCACGAATTTGTCCAGGCCATGAAAGAGCCGTACCGATCGAGGAATTGGTTCAAGAATTGGACATGAAGGAGGAAGGTAATGGCATAATCTTCTTTAATTACTGTAATTATTATGCTTAATATTATAGAAGAACTTAAACCCAGAGGCAACCATGTGTATGATAAGTTGGTAACTTCATTTTCGAAACCTTACCTTGTGAGGTTGGATAGAAAGGTTATTTCCATCACCGTGAGCTTCCCACCAGAGGTTTGTTGTCACTGTACTCATTTATGACCAATTTTGATAGACCTGTGGCATAAAATCTCAAATGTTGACCATCCAGCATGCCAGTCATGAATGAACAAATGAATCATATCAACTCCGATTTAGTACTTTCATTGTATCTTATATAGATTGAAATTCATTAATGCAGTTCCAGACACTTGCAATTGAACAAAATCTTTTAATTCATCCTTTTTTGTGAATGGTTGCATAGAACTGCTTCTAAGTCTTTATATTTGGAGACTTGTATAGCCTTAGTATCTTAATGCACTAATCATAAATTGATGGTCACTTTGACCAAAGCTGCTGACATGACAAGCTGAGACGCACGTGGCTACAAAACTTCTGCAAAAGCATCAACAGAGAATGAAAAGATGAGATTTCTCGCCAGACCTAAATGACTTCAGAAAACATGTTACACACAGTGCTTTTGAGAGACTGCACAATGTGCCGTATAAATTCCTGCTTTTATTACGTTTCATTGTAGGCATTTCAACATTGTTGTGTTATCTGGAGTTACATCCCGACAAATGGATTTACAATTTACAACCGGTTTATGCCAACTGCAAAATCCAGTGTTACAGAGGACTGAAACAGCTGCAAGCCATTTCTAAGAAGGTTGGTTACGTAGAGAATTTTTAGTCAACGAAGTCTGAAGAACATTGTCTGTGTGTGTTTGTTGGTGTGTTATGGTATTAAATAATAATTATGGATTCATCATTATGCAATATGCGCAGGCTCTTCAGATGCTTCTGCAAATGTGATCTAGACAAGCCAGCTCTAAACAAAGGTCCTTATTTCCAAAATGTTTATTATTTTTTCTTGTAATCTCCACATTTCTGAAGTCTGAAACTAAACGCAGAGCCCGTTTACTTGTCCAGAGATGGTCAAAGGAAGTTCCGAATCCAGTTTCCAGAGAGGAAGCACGAGAGGTTATTGTGTAGAATTTAGGCTTGTACGTAGATAGACAAGAACTTAGTTGGCCAAGTATTTGTCTTGGTTATACAGCATGTTTGAGGATTCAACCCTCCCTCTAACAGTCACTCTACAGAAAGATCTTTTTGTTATCGATGGTGCTACATAAATTGTAATAAACGAAGGTTGATTTCTTGCGTTCTTTAGTGTCCTCCGATTGCCGTTGCGATTGCTCGACAGAAGGGAAAGAACGTGAAGACGTTGGACTTCAACGTCGTCGAACTGAGTGACTTCATGGGTTGGGAGTCCGGCCCGGTTAAGAGGGAACTCAAACTTCTCCAGTGGGAGTCTGGTCAGTTCTAACAGACTTTATGCTGCTTGTTTACAAATCCCCAAAATGATAGATCATTATGTGATTTGCATCGTCTAAGATTTAGCAATTTTCGGGTGGCTGTGGTTGAAGGCTTTGGAATTTATTTGCCCAGTTGAGAATGACTCTACGTTCTTGTCAATTCTTTAACATTTAACGACAAGAACGTACTAATGGCGAATGGAAACCAATGCAGCTCATCATTAATATGTTAAGGTAAAATTTTCAGGTTACACTTGTTGGTTTCAGCTAATTATCTGCCGCTAGACTTCTTGTTTCCATTGTCTTAACAACCTCTTGTATGTTGACTTGGTTACTCCATTGGGTTTCAAGTTTTAATGTTGTTGAAGCAATCGGTGATTCTATGCCTTTCACACTATGATAGCAGTGCTATTACATGAAATAGTAAAGTAAAGGTTATTTCGAGTATATTCCTTTTTCTTGGTTTGTTAGGACCGAGTGGGCTTCAGAAATCTGGCGTCCTTGTGGAATTTCGTGATCTTGCCTTTCATCTGAGATCCCCGGGCGATCTGACGGACGACGAAATTGACGAAGTTATGAATTTTCTTGTTGGAAGACTAGAAACTCAGGAGCGGACTGAAATATTTCATCTCCAGAACTTCTATCAAATGCTTCAGAGGTTGCATTTTTTTTTGGGACCTGACCAATGACCATTCTAATTTAGTGTAATTTAAAGAAATTCTGTACATCATCAGCACAATAAGGCTTCGTTTTGATTGCCACCTCAGAAGTTGATTTCCTTTTTCTGGACATCCCTGGATATTGACCAGAACGAATAGAACGATGACGAAGCCATTGCAAATTTTATATAGCACTGGTGAATAAGCTTCCTGACACTGCTTTTGCGTGATGTTGAGAAAATTTCCAGGATTTACATCACACTTGACTTTTCTGCTCTTAACCGAGCTAGTGTGAAAATTTGTAGTTATAATTTGTGGCCTCTCAATGGTCGCTTTCTTCTACTAATTCGTTCTTCTGTTATGCTTTCATTCTTTCAGGCAATTTGTACAATGCATTTTTAGGACATCAACCTAGAATTCCTCCTAGTGGGGGATCTTTAAGGTGCCTACTGACTTTATTTGTTCCAATTTTCTGTTGCAGTGTGTCGTACAAAAGTTGTTGGTCATGTACTGATCGGATCGATGAAGACAGATCGGAAAGACTGAAGCAGAAGCTGCAGGAATATCTCGAATGCTGTCGACCGATCGAGAACGGTCAGATAACAGCGCTCTCGTTTACACGAGAGATGGATGTCAAGGAGTCACAAGAGCTGAAAGAGGTATTTCGAATTCAAGTGTGCCTCGTGTACTGATTATCCTCCATTGTAATGTATCAAGAGGCAATTTAACCCAATAAGTACTATTACCCTTTGTACATCCCTGGCACTTATGGCTATTAATTGAGTACATCCTCCATAGTTAGTGGGAAGCTAACTGGCCCTTTCATGTGCTGAGAGGAAGAAAAAAATGAAAACTTTGCAAGTACTTCTTACTGCCTTTCATGGTTAATTCAAGGTAATGCTTTTATTCTATTGGTGATTTATTTACGAAGGAATTTTTAAAGTAACATTCCTTGTAATCAAATGAAACGTGAGTAACGATTGTGAGTCATGTGCATTATGATAAAAATGCTTCTGTAGAACTTGTTAGCTTACAAGATTTCATCATTTACCATTTACAGTACATTACTTTTGGTATAATAGTCATGTGTATTATGATAAAAATGCTTCTGCATTATGATAAAAATGCTTCTGTAGAACTTGTTAGCTTACAAGATGCCATCATTTACCATTTACAGTACATTACTTATATTAAATAGTGGCTTCGTTTCTCATTTGTTTCCAGCCGAAGTGTGACCACGAATCTGCGGTACGAGCAGACATTTCTGCGTTCATCCACATCTACCGGCCGGATCACGCGATAACTGGGCGAGCGATTGCGCGTGTCATGCACGGAATCGAGAGTCCGTGCTTCCCGGCCGCTGTCTGGGGAAAGGTTAGACGCTTCTGGCGATCTCACCTCGACGTTGATTTCAACCTACTGCGGAAAATAGCGACCGCAGAACTCATCAGAACGAGATGATTAGCAGCTAATCAGTGCATGATTAGAATCGAATCCTAGCGATTGAAGCATTACGATATTGATTAGCTGATGATTGAAAAACTTAGGTGAAAACGAGAAAGTGATAGTGACTGAATGACAGAGAAAATAGGTGCAAAATGGAGGTACACAAGAGAAACAGCGCAAAATGAAGCATTCGAATAAACAATGAAATTATGTTTTTATTAAAAGGAATCATGTCAGGGCATGTAAACCTGGCTGCATGTAAAAAGGGATAACGTTGAAAAGTGAATATTTAGTGTTGCACTGCATTGTTACATGGCACATTAACCAGCACTTCACTGTTACATGGCACATTAACCATTTGTTTCCCATTCACATGTAGTGCATGCTCTTTGAGTTATTAGGTTAATAGCTTTAAGAATTGGGGACACAACAGCCACTTCATGTTTTAAAGCAGAATGCCACATAATAAATGGGAGTGTATAAATGAGTCTGTAGTATTTAAGCATTCAAATAAACAATAAAATTATGTTTTTATTAACAGGAAGTCATTGCCAGGAGACACGTGCCTTATTACAGGGCATGTAAACCTGGCTGCACGTAAAAAGGGATAACGTTGAAAAGTGAATATTTATTGTTGCACTGCATTGTTACATGGCACATTAACCAGCACTTCATTGTTGTATGGCACATAAACCATTTGTTTCCCATTCACTTGTAGTGCACACTCTTTGAGTTAATAAGTTAACGAGGGTGTACAGCATGTACTGACCTCACAAAGAATTCAATGTGAACAAATGTGTGAGAAATGAAATTTCGACGAGAAAACGCGAAAAGTATTTTTTTTTACTGCCGTGGTCTACAATTAACAAGAAAACCAAGTGATGACTAAAAAAGGTCTTCAGAAATTTCGATGACTAAAAAAAGTCGTAAGAAAAATATCGGCCCAAAAAGTTGATTTTTTTCACCCGGCGTGTACTCACCTCAAAATTTGCCAGTGCAGCCCTGGTTAATAGCTTTAAGTTGATAGCTTTGGGGGCACAACACCACTTCATGTTAAGCAGAATGGCACATAAATGGGAGTGCATAAAATGAGTCTGTAGTATTTACTTGGTTGCTGGGCATAAAGAAGAACCACAAAGGTCTTGAAATACTTGATCAACATGATTAGCAAAACACAAACCATCCGGAACAGTAATGTTTCTAGAATCACGTTTTTAATATAAATTCTCCATAGTTTTCACAGACTTCAATTCAGTATTCAGAGTTATTGGGTTAATGCATTTTGAATCTCATAAATGAGCCACCATTGCACAACACTCAAGGTTGCAGTGGTAGGTGTAAAGCAGTAGTAGGTGTAAATCCTTAAAAGATACAGATGGAGCCACAGAAGAACTACACCGACAAGCAGTTACACACATGAAATGCGTTACCACGGAAACCGGTTGAAAGTTGTAACTCAAAAATCAACAATTTCTGCTGGTGATTATAATGTAACAAACTATATCACAAGGCATAGCAAAGAGTAATACAAAGTGTAACAATATCCAACATGTGTAACGATACAGTGCAAAGGGGAACGTCTTGTGAGTTTGCCTAGTCACAAATTTACATTAAACTAATTCAGTCTAATTCTAGATTTAGAGGTCTTTTTAAAAAATGTTTTGTATTTCTTTACAAAATTTTTGATCACAGTTCAACAAAATGACATTTATCTAAGCAGTAACGAATAAATAATTTTTCTCCAACCAGCAACAAATAAAGACTCAATTTCGTAAAACATTGACATTAGCTCAACCTTGGTATTCCATACTACACCTTAACTGAAAAGACAATACGGGTAATGGCATGGCACGTGTTGATAAACTATACGCAAACTAAAGATTTTAATTCTAAAGTTATGCAGATGCAGCCGTATTCACAGATTCGCGTTTGTTATTAACGTGAGAGCAGCAAAACTAAATAAAGTTGTTGTATTTTGAACAACAAAACAAGATGAAATATTATTCAATAAATTAGAAACAAGCATCTTAGATATATATTATATATACACTTATGGTACATATAATATCATATATATATATATATATGTGTATATATATATATATATGTACCATAAGTTCAACGTCTTACGTAACATGCTGAACTTTCAATCCTTTAGACCAATTTACGACAATGCCAAGATCAACTTTAACGTTACACAAAAAGCTTTATTATACAATGAAATCATGACTTTTCGTTAGTTCCTATGCGTTTGTATTTCATGTACAGGAAATTGTTAGCAATCGGTACAGTTAAGTTGAGTCATTGAAATATAAATCACCAGCATAATTAATTAAACGTGACATGATTTCACGATATATATACAGTAAAACATAAAATAAACCAGATTGTTTCAAAATTTAACTAAGCTGAAATTATTCGACTCAAACTAGCCAATTCTTCCACAGCATGCATTGGGTGCAATCTTCAGCTACGCCATATCAAACGGCAATACGCACTGCTTACAGCATGACTTTAAAGTGCATAATGATCACATTGTCACCATTAAATAAACTGCAGTAAATTAGATGAACGACTTAGCGAGACTTTGTGACCAAATGGTTTTAGCTTTCATGCATTGCATTTACACTATTAATTGAAAATCTAATTCAGACAGTGCTGCAGATAAAAACTAATTGAATCAAATTCGTGACATTGCATTGTTTGTGCTCCAGCTAAAATATCGTTCAAATCGAATTAAGACGATGCCACTAGCAACTTTTGTTGGCAGAGACACGCATAACATAATGTCCCCTGGTCACACACTTCTATTATGCAGCGCCGTGCCTTTTCTGTCAGCTGGCCCTGCAATTTGTAATGGGCTCCCTGTGGACCTATGCCTAGAACCCTTGTCAACTATGTTCTACTCTACTCTTCAGACTGTTCTCTTTAGCCCGGGTTGGGTGGGGAGCGCTTCTGAGTAGGTGGTCTTGAAGGGGAGCCATATTAATCTATGAAATGAATGGATACATTGTGTAACGTACATGTGCTGTACCTTAAAAGACGTGCAACAAGCAAACTACATTACCCTACCATACACAGGCAACATCACATAACTACGTGTAGCCCAACAGATGTAGTAAAATCTAGATGCATGTATTAGCCAGGCACATGGAATGCATCTTTCGTCAACACTTAAACCTTTCATTTTTGCTGGGCCAGGAACATGTCCGAGTACATATGTTGAAAAGGAGCTCTATAAATGCTCTGAATGAAAGTTTTCTCCTCCAACCTCAGACAATGTTTTGAAACAGTTTCTGCATCATGAACAAAGTTTCGTGTTACGACAGGTCGCGAGTACCTTTGAGGAGCTTCATTTGAAGTATCAGTGGTACCAGTATGTAAGTCACGATTGCAAAAAATAAATTACATTACAATTACCCCAAACACAGCAGAAACCAAAAGCGAAGCCTTTTGACAATGAAGCACTAAAGTTTCCAGCAATTACAAACCTAAAACAATATCCTCGTATAACAAGCCGCTGAAAACCTCTAAGGAATAAACTTTGGATGACCACAACAGATTGTGTTTATCTGCTTAACTAGAAACTTCAAACACTTCCATATGGTAACTTGAAATTGTGCTATATAAATGCTACATTACAATGGATGACCAACAGGCGATGTAATGTGACGGTAAATATCATCTACTACTTACTCACTTCGAAGCATTTATACATCAAACTTTTACCACCATCTTGGAAACCCAAGTCCATAACCGCTTTATCCTATGGGGTGCGTTTATAATAAATAGTCATTGATCTAAAAAATCTCATATAATTTGACAAAAATAAATTTAATATACCCAACTAAATTTATGAGCCATGTTAGATCAGATTTTAGACCATATGTAATGATGAAGGATGACATCGTGTCTGGGCATAATGCCAGTCATCATCATCATCAATATCCTTAGGCTCAATGCCCGTAGGAGTCCGATGCCACTCTCTGTCTGAGTCTGTCTCGTGCCATGTTGCCCAGCTTCAACCGGTCCGGTCAGCAGGTCTGCTCCATACCATTAACATCTTGGAGCAGACCACATTGTCCGATTGAAGAGAATCGTGAAAAAGAGGCACGAAGGACAACGTGGGTCAATGCCCGTTGTGTCCCACGCTCTCTCCCCCGACCCTCTCCATCGGTCTGTCCTGACCGACCTGTGCATGTCTGCTTCACATCATGACACCTTGAAGCATCTGGGTAGCTATGTTACTTGTGTCGTGGTTTTGGCGGATTACAATCGTCTTGGTTTTTCACTGCCAGTGTATCGCCACCCATCTGGCAAACCTTCCTCATTTTGTCCGGGCTTAGGACCGGCACAGGGACGTTGTTGGTTCCCTGTGGCAGAGGATGGATGCAGTTTAACGTCGTGCCCAGGACCAATAATGCCAGTGCTTAGCGTCAAGTCAGAAAATGTTGTGAATTGCACGGAACAAGTAATACAGTTTCAACGACGAATCAGCAAAAGTAGTGCAGTTACAAACCAGTTCATTTGAACCGAGTCGAGTTAATCTGAAATCAAAGGACGCTCTCAGAACTGGAAATGTAAACATCTAAGAGGCACGACACATGATATCTACCTAGTGACGATTATTACATAGCTAAAATAACACTACAACGCATGTCACCGGACCAAAAAGCGCATTGAAGTCTATGCCTTTCCAACTGCACGTCGACATAGAGTCCCGCAAAGTCCCACTCTTCACCGATATTTTTAATCAGCAGCGATACAATTTCAGACACATGAATGTCAGGGCCGGATCAAGGCATGCTCAACATGTTTGGCTTAACATGGCCCTCCACATTTTAGGGGACCTCCACACATGTCCCCCCCCAAAAAAAATTGGGGTGAAAATTGGTATATTCTGAAGAAATTTCGACCAAACGACTAAAAAAAGGTCATCAGATTTTTGGGCAGATCCCCCCCAAAAAATCTGAACAGGGCCCCCACATTTCTTAATCCGGCCCTGGTTCCTGTTGGTATAGTGTACCGACAAGTATTTAACTAAGACTTGCAAAGATATTTTCACAGAAAAATCATCTATTGAAATTTCTTGGCATGTTTGACATATCATCCAAGCCTGCACCACCAATGCCAGATCAAGCAACACATCTTTCATCACGACTCTACTAATCACGACACAAGCCACACACAGACATTGCACATAACAAAGCTCAAGATGAACAGTCACTGTGTGATGTTACCAGCGCAGAGTCATCATTGACACCACAATGACGTCATTGACACCACAATGACGTCATTGACACCACAATGACATCATTGACACCACATGACATCATTGACACCACAATGACATCATTGACACCACAATGACGTCGTTGACACCATAATGACGTCATTGACACCACAATGACGTCGTTGACACCACAATGACGTCGTTGACACCACAATGGCGACGTTGACACCACAATGACGTCGTTGACACCACAATGACGTATGTCAAGCGATGTCAAGTGAGTCGAGTGAGAAGGAAGTCGAAGAGACGTTCGAACTCGTTCGGCTGTTCGCGTTTCTTTCGACACCAAAGCAAAACTTCGGAGAGAAGCGAACCAACCGTCATCTCGTGACGTAAGATGATCTGACAAAGGACATCCATCTACAAAACAGTCAGCAGATAGATGATGGTTACTGATCATCACCATCTGTATTGTCTAGATGATTATATTTATAATAACGGCATTAGGCTGTGTGCACGATGTGGCTGTACGTCTGATGAAATTGGTTGGTGCTATTTGGTCAATTATACAAAACAATACAATATGCGTGTCAATATGCAACAGTCTTAAGGATCATGTGAAGAACACGCCATCTTTGGAAGCATTTAAATTGCAGCACAAGACCAATCTATTTTAACAATGATACGACTGCCATTAACTTTACGAACTCATGTACAGCGCCACTTGCTTCGACCTTAGCTGAGTTACGGCACAATAAAAACCGTCTTATCTATTATTATTATTTATATTATTACTATTAAAGCATTGTTATTTAAATAACTAAAAACCAAAATAATTATTTAATCCAATAGCATGAACTCCTATGCCCCATACTGCACAAGCGTTGACCGACGGTCAATGAAACTACAGTGGCAATCTGCTGCTTGAGAAGTCAAGTTGAAATCTAAAGTCGAGTCTTTCCTACCTGACTGATCTGAGTATTTCTCGCGATATTGTAGCGCAACTCGGAGGCCAATGAAGCCGAGGCGCCAATCCACTGGAGCAGAGCCAACAGTTCCGGTTCGTGACCAAAAGCACCGTCGGCAGAATGTCCAGCAATGACTGACCTCTGCAAAGAAATCAACAATCATGACCATTAATCTTAACAATGACAAAAGAAACCGTTACAACAGTTCATGCCAGTGGCAGAAAATTATCGCAAAATAGACCTTGTCATAATTTTAGTGAATTGAATTGTTATGTAACGGATCAATTGCATTGTCTTGCAACAAAGAGCAATAATAACAAAAGAAGTTGCAATTTAAGTAATAAAACTGCAATTGTAAAGTAACAAACTAACTAAGTAAGTAAGTAAATATATTATTTATTAATCCAACGGTATAACTTCACTTTGGTTTACATTAAATTAAGCATCATAAAGAGCATCCTTGTTAAAAAACTTTTACTCGTTAAGTTGTCCGCCCATGGGGCAATTCTGTCACGCATTTTGGGATGCATGGAATACGGGAGTGTCCATGTAGCAGGGAGGAGCGGGTTTAGAACGTTTAGAACAGTGGTTCCCAACCCGTGGCCCGCGGGCCAAAAGTGGCCCGCCAGACCTTTAAAAATGGCCCTCGTCTCTCAGAGAATTAACAAAAATATATGAAAAAATCAACAATTTGAACAGGATAGAACACATAATTAGTTTCTGCTGCAAATTCTTTTATTTTGACGTCCATAAATAACATCAAGCATTCTATTTTGATTCAATTATAATAATTTTATATGCTTTTGTTAATTGAATTTTAGCCTTGTGGTCCCCTAATGTCCTTCAACTAAGAAAAAGTGGCCCTCGTGTCCTACAACTTATAAAAAGTGGCCCTCAAGTCAAAAAAGGTTGGGAACCACTGGTTTAGAACATGGCCCTGGTCCGTCAAGGCAGATATGAAGAGGCTCTTGTCTGTATTTCTACACAGCTGTAGAGCAGTAAATTAAATTCATGATACCATATGTACACGAAACATAACAAAAGCAGGGCTGCACACAGCACAGTGACATCATGACATGTACACAGCTGTAGAGCAGTAAATTAATAATTCTCTGTTTCTACTTTGAGCTCAAAGTAGAAACAGAGAATTATTAAACTCCAATCCAAAGAATTATTATTTAACCCTTTAACGACCAGCGACATATATTTTCCATGCATTTCAGTACATGCTGGTCGGTAAAGGGTTAAACTGGTTTCAATCATCAATCCTTAAAATCTTCAGACACAAACCTTCGCTCTCTGCAGTGGCTCGCTTCCGGTCACTATGTGCACGGCTTCATCGATGAGTTGATTTGCAAACTCGCTGGCTATCTCTTCCAACTCCATCGGTGTCTTCCTATCAGACATCTGCGGCCATCTCGAGAAGCACATCCCCGAATGGGTCCCCGCGTGGGCATCGCTACGGCAACTGGAACTCCCGGCGACCGCGGTATGCTGCGCCGCCTCGCGTCCGCTCACAGTCACGATCTTTCGTGCCATATCATCGGCGAAGCGTAGCAGGCCTGCGCTCAGAGCTTCTTCCCCGGCCTCGCCTCGATGAGCACTCTGCAAACTTGGCGGCAGCGCTTGAAGGAGATTCTGAAGAGACGTCTTCCCGAAGAGTTCGAGAAGCGCACCGTCGAACGCGTCCAAGAGCAGATCCTGCACGTACCAGTCCATCGACGTAGGACGCGGCTCGGCGCAGAGTCCGGCCGACGTCGTGCTGAAGAGGCCGAGCAGATATTCTCGCAACGACAAGATGTTCTGCGGGTGGCAGACGTGGCAACGCGAGTCGTGAACCGAACCGTGAGGAGAACGATTCTTGGGTTTTCCCGCTCCGAAGAACGTCGCGTCTCTCGCCGTCTGCACGCCGAAAATCTCCGAGAGCATGGAACTGGAACGGGGAGAAGTGCCGGGAGGAGGATGCAATCGGTGAGCGTCTTCATCGTACGACTGACTTGAAAACTG
Source organism: Lumbricus rubellus (assembly GCA_945859605.1). NCBI lineage: Eukaryota > Metazoa > Annelida > Clitellata > Crassiclitellata > Lumbricidae > Lumbricus > Lumbricus rubellus. The sequence continues at coordinate 18,855,186 of OX243819.1, read as the reverse complement.
CTCCAGGGGTTTCCGTGCGACGCGGCCTACGGCCCCCGGCAGCTCAGACTGAGTTTGCTGGAATGGTGGCTTTCGATCAGACAACGATGGGACCGAGTGGCGGTGACCGGTCGGAGCGATCCAGATCTCTTCGACGTGGCTCTGCCGTCTGCTGCCGTCCGAACTGCCGAAGTGGTGACAGTAAACGTCGACCGCCTCACGGAAAACGCTGTTCAGGAAATCCGTCACGAATTCGTCGAGCTCCTCCTTTGCTCGTTTGCAGCCGTGACAGTGCGCGATTGGCAACGGCTTTTCACCTGCCGTCGAAAACATGGCTTTGCTTAGTTCTGCATCATCAAGTTCTTTTGACGTCTCGTCCTCTGCAGGTTTCTTTTGTTCGGTTGTTCTCGCACCATAACTTTCGATCAAACGAAAAGGTGCCGGGCGATGTGTCGTAGAGTCTGCCGATGAAGCTGATGATGAATCGTCTCTAGAAATATCAACCGACTGACTCACCCTCTGCTCGCGCACAAGTTCCTCGATCTCGAGCTTCGAATCCTGCGCCACCTCGTTGATCAGATTGTCGACGAAATGGTCCAGCGCGGTCGGATTGCACGGCGCCGACGTCAGATTCACGGCGAAAGGCGCCGAAACGGTGCTGGCACCAGACGACGACGACGGCACGCCGACTTTGATCGGCTTCGGCTTCGCGACGCCTTTCGGATGATCGACGGAGAACTTCTGAAGCGTTCTTGATCGAGTCGTGCCGGAGCTTGAAATCTCAGATGCTGTCACTCCAAAAGCTCCAGCAGCAGCAGCCGCGCCATCATCTTCCTCCATCATCGACGTGGCGCCGGACTCCTCTTCGATCACGGACGTCTTGATGATGGAGCGCTGAAAGTTCTCGCAGTACTCCTCCATCTCCGAGCTGTAGTCCGTTGAGCTGCGCTTTCCCGCACTGCTCCCGCTGCTCGACGAGCTCCGCCGCGACATGTCGCTCATTCCGGAGCTCCGCCTCCGGCCGCACCCGCCGAATCCGCTCGGCAAGTCTCCGGACTCGGACGCGAACGACGACTGGCCCTGCAGAGTCGAGCCGCGGCGGCTCGACTGGCCGCTGCGACGGCGGGCGAATGTCGCGACGTGCGGCGCGTCGTCCGGTGTCGGACACGACTCGACTTCCAGCGACATGGCGCGTGACAGCGAGTCGGGTAGACTGGCGCTGCTGTCGGTCGACGAGTTGCTTCTCCACGATGATGACGTGTTCCGTGTGATGCGGGTTCGATGCAGCGGAGGCCGGGTTCCCCCAGTTTCGTGGGCAAACGATGACGAGGATTTGAAGCAGAGCAACCGGGGATTGGAGACAGAGGAGGAGCTGAGGGATTCGGATGACACGGGAAGATCCGTCTCACTCGTCTCTTCTGCTACGTCTAAAGGGTAAAAGGTCATTTTGACGTTATACTGCACCTTTGTATGATCATTGTTGTCTAATTCTTGCATTCAAAACGCACCAATATGTAACACAGAGGCAGCTGTAGGCAGAGTCAAATTGTGTTGGAGTTACTAGACAGTTATATTCGAGCCACCGTTGCATGACAACACATTAGCTTAGCATTCGGTTATTTTTTAAATCAACTCGAAGGAAATTTCTAAGAACTGCTTTTTTTCTGTTTAACAACACTGCACGTCATAATCATATAATTACTTAATTAATGCTTAATCGCCCTCCTCTTTTATCCAGGTCCGGGACTGGCATCAATGGAAAACAGGAGTGGGGAGTTACACAAATAATCAGAACATTATGGTCAACAAGTGAAATGGTGGAAGCAAGAAGGAACAAATTCTGCCAATAGGTAAAATCCTATAAAAGAACTTGGTGCTCCTAATAGGCAGGCTTAGAATAAATAATAATAAATAACCTTAAATTAATAAAAACTTAATAATAATAATAAATAACTTCTGCACCTCAGATGCAGATTTACTGACTGTAGGCAAAGTGCTTTACACAATTAATTTAAATAAGTAAAAATAACTAAATTAAAAGAATTGGGCCCAAGTGTGCCTACCCTCCTCCAGGGCGCTGCTACTTTCCGTTCCACCCAGAATGTCATCGGAGTGACCAGACGCAAGGGCAAGGTTGTCCACCGGTCGAGACATGAAGCGTACAGATTCAGAGCATAAGCCGGTCAGCATCCTGGACAGGAAGCCGACGATTGTACGCTGGCGATACGGACGACACAACTCCTCTGCGGACGAGTCCATGAGGCAAACGCTGGCTCCATACTGCGCTGTAATCTGTAAGTAATCCCAAAAAGCCTATATATATATATATATATATATATAAAATGCTATGAAACTGAACAAGACAGAAAACAGAAATACACTAAACATTTATATAGCCCCACTGAAATAAACAATTGTGTAATCTAAACTGTAAGCAAACAAGTCATCAAATGAAACTGAAAAACATGTTGAAGCAAACAGTACCATAAGCTACCTCAAAAGAGGCAGCCATGGCTAGAAGAGCTAAAAACTTGCTAATCTAAGTCAGAGGGAGTGGCAGGGGCACATTAATCTGGGTGACCATTCCTCTCCCTAGCTGCCTCAGCTTCCAAGCAAACAATGCATCGTAATTTTATCATAATCTCCGAATATATCGAAAGCATAGAAACCATACAGTCAGTGTACTTGTTTTCACTAGCACGCACCAGAGGAGGAGCAGCTTTACACCTTTCTGCTCTGGTTGGGAAGTAAACCTCCAGCAGTTCAGTACCCTAACCACTAGATAACATTGGACCAATTTGTCTCCCACTTCAAAGGCAATCAAAATATTCCTTTAACCCTTTAATGCCGTAGGGTATAGGATTTCCCATACCACTTACTACCATCTCGGCATTAAAGGGTTAAAAGTCAGCACGTTAGGCATCATCACCTGCGTCCGATTGTCCGATGAAGCGTAAACTGCAACAGAAGCAGGAACTGCAGGGACCACTGAACCGTGAACCGAATCGAGTTTCGAGCAAACAACAGGAGTGCCGGAGACAATGTCGACGCCAGACATACAGAAGACTTCATTGTCTGACAAACATTCGCTGAACAACATTCCTGACATCAACTCGGCTTGCTCGCAAAACCAAACGTCTTCCTGTAAATGAAAAAACTCCTTAGCTTTAAACAAAAATAACTGTTAATCCTTTGAACCCTGAGCTCCCGTAACTCTATGGATAACGTCCCGCTAAAGCGGTCAGCCGGGTTCAAAGGGTTAAACTACGTACTGTTATGGGTTACATGGCACAATAGAAACGCCGGTTTCTTACTGCACTGTGTAAAACCAACTCGGCAGTTATATATAATCGTCAACAATCAAGATTGCAAGCAAACATCAACTAGCTATCAGCCTTGAATGGCGACTCATTGTCTCATAAGCGCAAGACTGCTATTGGAAATCCTATTCACGGCACAACACTCAGATTTCATAAAACATCACTTTTAAACACACAAGTTGCTCCATCTTGAATGTAAACATTCTGATTAGCACGTATATTCATAATTATACAATCTAGAAGAACAGTTCTTCTTGAACTGGCTACGATTAATGCTAGTGAGAAGTAAGCTTACTTCTGTGAGGTACTTAAAATGATGACCAAAGTTCCTCCTACTAGAACAGCTCTATGGCTAAGTCCCGATCCTTTACAGCAATTGGTCCCTCTCTTTGGAATATGCTGTCTCCATCTACTCGATCTCAAACTCTCACTGGTAATCTCTCCTCCTCATTTTCTTTTCTTAAAACCGATTTCTTCTCTCGTGGCCTTGCGCACTGGGACCACCTCTGAATGGTTCAGCCTAGTAGAGGTGCCTTGTAAATGTTTAATACAATACAATACAACACAATAAGGCAATGTACCTGCGTTCGACCAGCACCAAGTGCTGATCCTCCATAATGCCTGCTTCCAAATACAACCTAAAAATTAATCACAGAAAATCCAAAAATAGACATAAAAAATCCAAAAATCTGGAATCACATGTACTGGTATTGCTCAAACAGAATATCCCAGTTCAGAAGAATAATGGCCAATAAACTAAAAAGGACCACACAAAGCAGTCTGCAATGATTTATACTAAAGTGGAAGTAAATACCTTACTTTACAAATTCCTCAACATATTGATTACTTTCCATTGTAAAACCGTAAACTTACAGGTACTGTCCATGTAGAAATGCCTACCGATACCTCTTCTTAGCTTTATCTTCAAAATTTTGAAACCATGACAGATATCCTTCATAATCTGACAAACTCTCAACTATTATTATTATTAATAAATAAACTTGTAACGCGCGCAAGGTCACACCGAGATGTGAATTGAGGTGCGGAAAGTAGCGCCCGATATGGGACACGAACCCATTACCCTCAGATTAAAAGTCTGATGCTCTAACGACTGAGCTAACTGGGCAACTATCAACTCGATATGAAAATCATTTTGTTAGGCTCAACATGTGTTTATCAGCATTATTTTCATACTAAGGAAATTTCTACTTTTAACCCTATAACGCTGAGCATGCACTAAAATGCAGCTCATTGCTAAAGGATTGTACGCAGTGCCTGTGTGAAGTACTTAAAAGGCTTCCCAATTGATAATAGCATACACACATGCATACACCCATCTAGTTAGTTTCTAGTGTTCTTACTTGAACAGTTTCTGCAGATGAGTCTGACGAAGAGGAGACGGCTGATGTGTGAACGACAACTGGGCAAAGAGGCTGGGCCGAATTCAACCAGTCCTCTGGCTTTGGCACATCGTCGATTTGTAATACCTGAGTACAGGTGAGATACAATGTCACATTGCAATGTCTGAGAAATTGTGACATGTCATGTTTTTTTAAATACAGCAGCATAGCTGATGCAATGATATTTGGTATTCCAGTATAAGTCATATATCGCCGTTCTGTAGTATCCAAATAGCGGCCAATATTGTCACTTTATAATAGTTGGGTAAAAGTTGACATACATAAATCATATATGATTGAGCACACACAGCACAGGAAATATATTTTCATTTGTGATGAATAATTAATTAATGGAATCCATGGTTTCTTAAAACCTCTCACAGTACAAACAGTGAGAGCCAATGGAAAAGATGCAAGTTATATCATGAATCATGTTGCGTACAGGTCAAAATGTAGTGAAAACCTTTTGTTACAGCAAATTCTCAAGAAATGTACCAACTTAACAGAGGCACATTTCAGAGCCTAATCTAATCTACTGACTTCTATTATAGCACAGTTATCAATTGACAGATCTAGTCTCAAGTGGACCATTTTGTAGAAAAAATTATCATCAACTGAAAAGACCTGTCGAAATCTGATTGGTCAATGCAAACAGAAGCCAGGCCACGGTGGGTGGTAAGGCAGCCGACAAAGATGAGAACATGAAAATCAATTTCCTGTCGGGTGTCATTTCATTCTCAAATAGGAAGTTGTCACGATTTGCTTACCTTTCTGGAAAATGTTAAGTTTCCTAGCGGCTTAGAATGAAGCTCTGATACGGTAGAAAAATAGCGGAGGATATATCGAAGTTTCTCACACTGGAAATCACTAAAACAGACAAATCAATGCAAATAGAACGATGTCATACAGTACACGTAACGTAAGTTGTAACTATCTAAGGCTGCATGTCCTAAGGGAGTTAATGCGAGCACCCATGTATCGTTTTGGTAGACAGTCAACATCATGTCACAACTTCTTCTCAATTTTTTCTACCAGATCCATAGTATGTTTACAATGCTGCTCTCACTTTTTTACCTTCATGTTTGAACACCCGCACTGGTTTCTACTCATTGCATGCATTCGATTCAAAATCTTCAATGTTCCGGTCTTTAATAGTACGCTGAGCACTTGCCCTGTTGATGTAATAACCCAGAGTCTTTCACCTTCCTCTCATCATTATCCATTCTGCTCTTCAAACAGATTTCATCTTCTAGTTCCTCATTCTATAACAGCTGTGGCTCAGTCTCGGTCCTTTTCCTCAATTGGTCCCTCTCTTTGGAATGTCTCCATCTATTCGATATCAAATTCTAGTTGGTAACCCTCCTCCTCATTTGCTTTTTTTCTAAATCTATCTCTTTCCTTGACCTTGCACACTTGGGGCACTTGCCAGAGGAACTTCACAAATGTTTGACTACACAATAAAACAATATTACAGAACAATGAATTCCATTAACTTTGTATGAACACAGAGCTTCAATTCCATTATTTCTTATTTTATTTTATTTTCAATACAAAATTTACCTGTCCAGGTGAAGAAAGAAGTCGTCAAAGCTGAAAACGCTTAGTCTCGACGATTGCTGGAGACCAGCGACATGCGACGGACATCGTCCAGGGAAAAGACAAAGGAAAGCGCACGAGACAATTGATGCCGCCAATCTCTTTGATATAGCACGCACCTCCTCTGCAATCGATAAAACCACATTTATAAAAATTACCTCAGATTGTAAAGTTCTTAAACAGAGTACAGTACACAATAGTTCATAATTATATCCTTGTTGCGATTAATTTCAGAATTCAAAATCAATGCGAAAACCGTTAGGAGTCATATAAATTTCAATAGACTATCTATGACATTTTGACATAATTATTTTTTCAACCCAAAAGCTCTAAATCAAGACATTGTCAAAACAAACTATGCCATATCATGTTTCGAGTCATCTGTGTTAAGTCAACAATAGTTGGGATAAAAAAAATAACATGTCATAGCACAGAAAAAGCACAATCTAGCGATATAAATGTAATTGTAATTATACATTTTTACAGTGCCACTTCAAGAGAACTCCTCAGAGGTGCTCCCGACATGACACCAAAACATAATCAATGAGAATGGTTTTCAAACGGTTGCGGAAAAGGGGCAAAGAAAGAAAAAGAAGTTCATTACGCAGACTAATCTATAGTAACTTATTCCAGAAAGACGGACCGACCATAGCAAAGCTTCTATGCAGTACTGAGGATGATGAATCTTGTTTCAGAAAGTCTTCAAAACTGGGACAAGGTCTGATTTTCAGCTATTTATCTTGTAATGCCAACTTACCACAAATTTCTGGAATCATTCGTGAAGGCAAAAAAATATTCGTACTCTTACATTGCATAATTTGCACCGCATCAAAATTAGCAACCTACCTCGTCGCTGTCTCAATATCTCCAGCCCATTTTTAGGCTTCAGACTTTCGATCTCGAGGGCAAGATCGACGATCCGTGGAAACACGTGATCAATATACTCGTAACTCTCCTCCAGAGTTGTCTTTAAGTCTAGGAACATTCGCAGTCCGGAAAAGACGTTCCTTGTTTTCGACTTCGCTCCTGTACCAACCATCGCTTCGCCCAGATCTGTGTGCAGAACATCGTGAGCCCTCTGAAAGGTTGCAATCCAGCTTTCCGTGGTTCGAGAAGCCTTGCCGACTGTCAGAATGGCCCGCACGTTTGGCCACGACTTGTGGTCACAAGGAAAAACGATAAATCGGCTGTCTGCCATTGAGCAGGTTGCTGTGCTTCACATCAAAATCACTTGTTCAGTTGGTGAATTCCAGACATCACAGTTAGTTGAAACCTGTAAATCATAAGTGGCAACGTCTTCAAATATATTTACACAAGCAGGTTTCTTTAAGCTAGAAATAAATATAATATATAAAAATATAATATGAAATTGTAATAGTGCAAATAATTCTTTATTCAGTGGCTTACTCGACAATTGCACTGAAATTACAATGACCTACATTGTCATTATTGTGCAGGCTATCTGTTCTGTTAGTAGTCAAGCTTTATGTCTTCTGTAATTTGCGTTCTTGTGAATTGTTTCAATTGCATAAATGTACACTGTAACCGGTTGCGGTCTGTCAACTAGATTGCTTCAATGAAGAAAATCACTAGTGCTTTTTCACATGCAAGCAAAAGGTGCTATATAAACGTATGGCCCAAAGAAAAGTTCTTCTCTTCTGGTTCGCGCTGCCCCAGCCTAATTCCCACCGATTTTCTACATCAACTTTATTGTCTTCTTTAAAGAAATATCAGTATAACAAGTTAAAGAAACGTTTAAGAGGTTTAGCACCTTATATCGCCATTTTACATATAAAACCACCAACTCAATGGTGATCCATTCTTGAGCTCTTTCTTAACTGCTATACAACGTACTCGAACATTTATATAGCGCTTTTCGTAAAATCCAGCGGCGCTTTCCTCCCACGCACTGTATCTGCCAATTCAACATCACCGTGTAATTTGTCCATTCACACGGCAGTAAAAATTTTTAAACAGGTTAGAGTGGACATAATTTAGATCTGCATATTGCCACTGAACGATTTTCCGCTTAAAATCAGCAAATATTCAGCCATCTGCTAACAACTATAATTTCTAGGCAAGACAAATTGACTTCCGGTGGAGATCAACTTACTAAAAGTGGAGTAGACCGTAAGCAGACCGCATACATTTGCCTTGTCCTTGTATTGTGCGCTGTGGTCCAGTGCTCTGTTTTTGCAGTAGCCTAGGCCCATGTCGATGAGGCCCATCTACAGGGATTTAATTGTTTGTATGTGCACTTGTTATAGCGCTCCTTCAAGCGCTCCTTCAAGCTCTCTCTACTCAGAGGCGCTCCCCACTACAGCGCCGAAACTGTATCGGAATTTCACGCCGAAGCGCTTATCTATCGCGAATGAAGAACTTCCCCAACGTCCCTATAGGCCTATACGAGGCGACTTGAGGTGGATTCGAACCGCGACCTTTATCGGCTAGCTCTCGATCATCATTAAGCTTAGGCCTAGGCTACTGGTCGTAAATAATAATATATCTTCGTCTTTTGTCACTTTTTTGCATTGTTAGGCCCATAGGCGTAGGAGACGGGGGTCCAGGGGGGGGGGGGGCAAATGCCCCCCCCCAAATTTCGGGCAAGTCTGATTTTTCGGGCAAGCAGATCCGAAAAAAAAGTTTTAACATTTTTTTACTTTTTTATTTTTCCGGGTCATCTTGCCCGAAAAATCAGACTTGCCCGAACAAAAAAAGGTCATCAGACCTTTCGGGCAGAAAGTAACGGAAAATTTCAGAAGATTTCGGCCGGATGACTAAAAAAAGTCGTAAGAATTTTCGGGCAAACACAACGGAAATTTTTCTTAAGATTTCGGCCGGACGGAAAAAAATTTTTCGGGCAAAAGTCTCATTTTTGCCCCCCCCCCAACGCTGAAATGTCCCCTACGCCTATGGTTAGGCCTACTTAAGAATGCCTTGCCTATAAAGTTGCCTTAGCCTATAATTGAAATGGTTTCAATGAAAAAGCTCAGCATGGCATCTTTGGCTTATGGGAGGGGATGCTCTTCCTCTATAATATTATCACCACAGATAAACAACGTATTAATACCACAGTATAAATTGTTTATAAGCCAATTGTGTTTATGCCAGGTCGGAGGGTTCGCGCGGTTTTGGTTTTTACTGAGACCCACTGAGGTAGCCTAAGGAAAAATGAGGATATGAAAGAAAGTTTGCTGGAGACTATAATATAATTTATAAGATAGCCTAATATTATTAGAGTCTACGACTCCAGGCCCGCCGACAGAAATTCTGGGGCCCTGGGCAGAGCAGTCACGGGCCCTAAACTATCTTTAGGTTTTTAAAGCAAATTTAAATAAAAAAGAAATCGAAATAACAAACGTGTCGGTCTGAATGTAGGCTATACAATAATTCATAGCCTATATTTAGGCCTATATGCAGTGTTAAGAATTTGATTTTCGTATATAACCTATGCCCTATTGTAATCAACAAGCAATTTTGTGGATTTAACTGCAGCAAAATCGTGCGTAATATCCCTAGGCCTGCAGTAGGCCTAATTCTTTATTTTGTCCATTTTAATGCTCTTTCTTCATCGCCTGGACAATTGTCCGGATGTCATGGAAGAAAGTTTCTTAAAATTATAGAATATACAGGGTGGTCCAAAATAAACCGCACAGTGACAGTTTTCTTGATATCATGTATAACAATTCAATGTTTAATGCCATTTTCTTCCTTATTTATATTTTTCTCTGACGTCATTACTAACAACTTCAAAAACCTAAATATATGCCAACACCGCACTTGGACCCTACAGCAGGACGGCGCTCAACCACACACCGCCAAGAACACTATGGAGTAAGCTCTTATCTGCGACGTGAGAACATTTCTTTCATTGAGCCTGACATGTGGCCCCCAAACAGCCCGGACTTGAATCCAGTCCACTACGCTGTTTGGGGCGCCCTTCAACAGATGGTATACCGTCGTAGAAGTTTCACCACAGTGGATCAGCTGAAAGAAACAATCGTCACAGAGTGGACCAAGCTGTCACAGCGTTTCATTGACCGCGCAATTGATCAATGGCGTCGTCGGCTTCAATGCGAGGTCGAGCAGCAAGGATGACACATTGAACATTTTATGTAACGAAATCCATCCATGTAATGTTACAGTAAAATATTATTGCTGTGTTTTTGTGAAATTTCACGGTTATATTTGAATTGGTCTGAATAAAGTACTATCAATTTATCAGTGTGCGGTTTATTTTGGACCACCCTATAGACTAATCAGTGTAGCCCGGGCCTCCTCCGGGCCCCTAGAAGTCCCCGGGCCCCTGGGCATTTCCCCCTTTGCCCCTCCCTCTCGGCGGGCCTGTACGACTCTAATATCTTTAATAAAAGTTTTAAGATAGGATTGGAACCAGAGTTGGCACGTGACGAACTCGCTGGCCAATCAGCTGCGTTTGTTTGGTGTTGCGTGGGAGTGGCGCAAAAAGAGGGACTGAGGAGCACAGAAAATAGAAAGTAGGCTAATTATGTTGCTTTTTGGCTTAAAACTGGTAGACCTTGGCGCAGCCGCCGAGCTAGGCTGCACACGCACTGTGTTTTTGCAAGCTGAGGAGCATTAATGTGTCTGTAAATTTTTACTGTAAATAGGGGCCTATTATGATTTCTACTTGTTGGACATGCCCGCTAGATGCGTGATCATTTCATTCCCTGAGGTTGAAATAAATTGAAGGAACAATCAATCAGTCTATCTATCAGCAGCATAGGCGGAAACCTGGGTGAAGACTGGGGGTGGGGGGACGAACGAGTGGCCGAAGGAAAGACGCGAGATTTTTTTTAGTCATCTGGCCAAAAGTCTAGAAAAATTTATATTTTCACCGCCAAAGTCTAAAAATGTCTATTTTCACCGGCCCAGAATTTTTTATATGCCTTTTTTAGTCTTCACGCTCAACGATAGGGGGGAGGGGGGAAGCAATGCATGCAAGGCCGTAGACAGGGGGGTGTTTTGGGTGTTTGAACACCCCCCGAAATGGAAAAATGCAGAAAAAATCTTTTGCATTTACTAGCTCGTGATGCAAAAACCATGAAATAAAACCATGAAAACACCCGCCGACGAAATGAAATAATAGAATGCATTCACTAGCTGCGACTAGCACATAACGAAAAAAATGAGTCAGAGCAAAATGGGATGAATTTTGGATCTGATGACTAAAAAAATTTCCCCGGCGAAAAAACACCCCCCGAAATAAAATCCTGGCTACGGCCTTGAATGCATGGGCCGTCCCCCAACACTTTTATTGGGGGACCGTCCCCCCTATGTTTCCGCCCATGATCAGCAGCAGTGATGTGGTCTCGAGACCGTGGTCTTGGTCTCGAGACGGTCTCGAGACCAGAAAATTGCGGTCTTGGTCCTGGTCTTGGTCTTGGACCACCCGGTCTTGGTCTTGGTCTTGGTCTTGAAGGTCCGGTCTTGGTCTTGGTCTCGGTCTTGATGGTCCGATCTTGGTCTGGTCTTGGTCTTGAAGGTCCGGTCTTGGTCTTGTTCTTGGACCTCTTGGTCGCATCAAAAGAGACAAGAAAACGTGAATGCTCAGTTATCCTAGTGCCTTAGTAAGTAATTACATCGATGCAATTGCTCGATGTGGCATTTTGTAGTTTTGCAAACATTGAGGAGCAGGGATTTAGACCTCAGGGGTGTGGTCTCGAGAAGTGGTCTTGGTCTCGAGACGGTCTTGAGACCAGAAAATTGCGGTCTTGGTCTTGGTCTCGGTCTTGGACCACCCGGTCTTGGTCTTGGTCTCGGTCTTGGACCACCCGGTCTTGGTCTTGGTCTTGGTCTTGGACCACTCGGTCTTGGTCTTGGTCTTGGTCTTGGATTTTCGGTCTCGTGCACAACACTGATCAGCAGTCACTTTGCAGAGGTGACAGCAGACATTTTTAAAACCAGGGCATGGCCAGGGCAATCATACAAGTGGGCCTAAGCGAGTTGTTCTTCCCGCTAAACGTCACTTAATTAACATGGGCATATTTTAGACAGACAGACAGACAGCATTAGGCCATTAGCCTATACTAGGGTGACCAATTGTTGATCTAGTCTCGAAGCAGCTGGTGTGTGAACCGAGACCAATTAAGAACTAGGGCAGTGTCAAATTTAAGTTGCTTCATGGACCTGGATTACTCAGTTTTTGCATTCTCAACATCACTACACTATACCCTCTTTAAACTCAAACCAGACATTTTTATCAGTCTGAACACTGGTTGCCAAATTAGGGCAGTGTTAATCTAGTTCCTCTGCTTTGGGGGCGGGTTCACGTTTCTGGGGTGGGGTGGTTGAAGGGACAAACTTTATGTTGAAGGGGCGCTATATAAATTTATGTCATTGATTGATTGATTGATTGATTGATTGATTGATTGAAACTGCAAAATTAAGTAAGTGCGGCCCGTGCATGATGGTGCCAAAAGGGAGGACAGCACCGCAGTACGAGCATTGTAGAAGAACTGGGGTCAGACGTTGATTTATGCGGAGTTGAGGTGTGCACTATAATGAGACCATCAGAAAGATTAGGAGGTTGAACCCTCAAACTCTTGGCAATTCTGCACTGCTCGAGGCGCTGATCTTACAGAATATGAGTCTACTGATATGACTGAAATTCAATGATTTGCCTTGAAAAAAGAGACCAAACGTATCGTGATAATACATGGTCTAATCACTGGAAAGCAAATATTCGAATGCACTAATTGCTGTTAGAGAGTTCAGTCTTGAATACAGCTCGTCAAGCGAATCAAACTGACATGTTGTCATCTATCTCTCAATGTCTTCAAAACTGTTCCATGAACTCTATACACTGATAGTATACAGTCGAACAATTATCGCTGTTCGTATACGCGTGACGCCCACAGAGGCTTCTAGAGTCCTGACCGTTTGGTCTTTCGGAGAGTGTTCCATTGACGTTGGGAGGTGGACTGCAGTGCTTGGATCTCGGACTCTCTTGTGATGATGAGACCAGCCGTGAAGATACGGCACTGACCGTATAGACGACGGACAGTTATGACGATCGGCAGATATGCGGTCCACTGTCTTCTATTCATTTGTTTCTCCATTTCTGTTGCTCCGAGCAATTGCGAGTGAAGGACTTGCTCAAGGTCCCTACGCGGTGGATTGAGGTGGATTCGAACCTAGAACCTTTCGGCTCCAAGTCGACGACCCCTTCACCACCGCGTCCCACAATGATCCCGCTCTGATTGACGATGCGGAATCGGTTCTCTATTGTCAGTGAATCGTTGCTGAAGCAGAACGTCTCACGTGCGTTGGCACAAAGTGTCTTCGGCGTCGCTGACCCATATCTGTGCCACTTCTTAGAAGATTGGAGTCTGGCTGGGGGGCGTGGATGGAGTCGTTGGAGGTGATGGGCGACGAGTACTCTCGAACCTCGAAGCGTTGTCGTTTGTGTCCGAGACGATGATGGTACCATCACCCCGATGGTGCTTGTGAGGAGAGGGACACCGCGGTCGGAGGCGATGACCCTGAGGTAGAGAGAAGACGGACGTCTCTTCGCGATCCAGAGGCACGACCGTCTGGATCCTTCCGGTGTCCGAAGAAACCCGGAACAATGCGGATGATGGACTTGGCGCCAGATAAGCTGTCCGCATCCGCCGCAACCACGACGCAAAGTTCTGCTTCCGGTGTCTTGTTTTCGGCGATGGTAAACCGGTAGAAGGAGGTGTTGAAGACCGGTCTTCTGTTGTCGTTGACGTCACTGATCACTATGACGACGGTCGTTGAACTGGTACCATTTTTTATTTCTTCGTTTCCATGGTTTCTCTTTAAGCGGACACTGCATCGGAGTTTCACGCCAAAGCACACGAGCAATTGCAAGTGAAGGACTTGCTCAAGATCCCTACGCGGCGGCTTGAGGTGGATTCGAACCCAGAACCTTTCGGCTCCAAGTCGACGACCCCTTCACCACCGCGTCCCACAAAGTAGACGGTGTGCCGGCTGTGCCGCTGTCACGTGCAATGACTTTTCTTATTTTTTTTCTTTTTCTTTCGTATTTTTTGGTATTTTTCAGTAGTATTTTTACTTTTTCTCTTAGTGTTTTTTCTTCTTTTTCTTTTGTTTCTTGTGGTTTTTTTTCGGGTAGTATTTTTTCTTTTATTTCTTTGTTTTTTTTCTATAGACATCAATTTTCTGATGGCTTTTTAAAAAAATTTCCTTTTGTCGATCAACTCCCGATCGAAGTAGACGAGAGCCGTGATGACCTCGGTTGAAGGGTCGAGTGGCGTTTCCAACGATGGAGTAGACGGTGTTGGAGAAAGGTGTGGGAGTTGTCTGCCTTGTCTCTGTCAAAGGTCGTCACCTGCATGACGAAGGCCTAGACGAAGTTGTTCTTAATGAGCTGATTCTGGTAGAGAGGCTGGCTGAAGACGGGAGGGGTCTCAGTCGTTTCGTCTGTCACCATCATCTGGTGGGTTTGGGTCGATGTCAAATGGAAGAGTCCGAAATAAATGAAGGCGAATGTTAGATTGTAACTCTCCTGGATTTCACGGTCCACTTGGACGGCTAGGCGAATCTGCAGTTGAAACGCCCATTCTCGTGAATGTTAATACTTTATTTTTTTCTGTTTATTTCTCCATTTCAAGCTATGTGCTCAGAGGCGCTCCCGACTTCAGCGCGGACACTGCATCGGAGTTTAACGTCGAAGCGCCCGAGCAATTGCTGGAGCTGCCTGCAGGTGAATCTGGAACCCATGCAGTGTCCGTGAGGGCGTTCAGTTGGAAGGACCATTCCTCGACGACGAGGCTGCAGTTGAAGCATCCGTTCTCTTGTCTGTTCTCATCCGTCACCGTCTGATAAACGACGAAGGTCACAACGGACTGTGGCTGATTGCATGGCGTTGGATATGACCGGTGCATTGTTGTTGACATCTGCAATGCTGGCGATGATCAGAGCCGTCGAGGAAACGGGGTCCAGGCCGAGGTCCTGAGCAACGACGACGAGATGGAAGACTGGACTGGCTTCATGGTCGATGGTCTCTGTGGTGTAGACGTCATCTGCTGTTTTGTCGATGGCAAACAGGCGTCCATACACGCTGGTCGTGAATTGGATGAACAAGTAGATGATCTGAGAGTTGAGACTGATGAGGTCAGTGTCCGTCGGTCGTAGTCACCTCGATGATGACGACGGTCCTCAGCGGAATGTTCTCCGAAATGGAGACCACGTATATCTGTAGCGGTCGAATACCAACAGCAGACAATTCGATCAGTTCAAAGTTCGATTGATCGTTTGTCACGAACATAGGATCATGGTCGTTAACGTCCAGGACGGATATCGTGTCGTGGATCAGGCGGAAGAACTCGACCGGTTGGATGATCCCGATGTCCAGGCGAACATGGGTGCAGACGGCGGCGCCCGGACACACGGCGGAGGCGTCACGGTCTATGACCATGTTGGTCCAGATCACCCGGTTGAGTGCTGCCTTATGAAGTGGAACTGTACTTCCGCATGACAGTAGTAGAGAAGAGCTTATACTGATTTTCTTCTGGAAGTGTGTTGCCGACGTACGTTCCAACTGGCTGGTCTTCCACTTGATGCAGTGAAAGAAGGTCGAAGATTTCCTGACTGTGGATGATGTGAACGATTGAGACGGCGGCGATTAGGGACAACAGCAATGTAGCTTATAGTGCAGAATGGAAACGGGAAGAAGCCACGAAATGGATTTAGACGAAGACGAAGAAGACCTGATGGTCATTAATGTGTTCTCATCTATAATAGAAAGAATGAACTGATGTCAACAAGTATGACTTCTAAGCCAACAAATTAAAAAGAAACACAAATGAACTCAGTTGGGTCTATTATACTAGCCTACTAGTGTGTTATATGTGCAGGTATACATATGTTTT
Source organism: Lumbricus rubellus (assembly GCA_945859605.1). NCBI lineage: Eukaryota > Metazoa > Annelida > Clitellata > Crassiclitellata > Lumbricidae > Lumbricus > Lumbricus rubellus. The sequence continues at coordinate 18,839,013 of OX243819.1, read as the reverse complement.
TTCTTCTATCTAACGGGCATGAGTTGTCACTTATGCATCAAAAACATGGGTAAAAATAGAAAGTATCTCATCTGAACAAGCTGCACGTTTAGCCCCTCGCATAGGCGCCGAGTTGACCCGAAGAGTGGGGGTGCCCAAAAGAATGGGAAAATATGTGACTCGTCATGACGAAATGAGTCGTTAGGCCCTTTTGAGTATTTTGAGTTATGTATTCTACGTTATTCCATGTTAAATTACCTTCAAAATGAGCTATTACGCATCAAAATTGACCATGTGCTTGTGGAGTTATAAAATTTTTAATCGATCGACCTGCCTAACAGAAAATGTTGGGAAAACGCGATTTTGAGATTTTTTAAAGGTTTTTAATCTTATTGGTCATTTAATCTGCACAAATAGCATGTTAAAAATAGCAAAATAAAGTCAGTTTTAATATTTTATTGAGACGTTATATAATATAGATTCCAAAAATGGAAAAATCAATAATTTGAAGGTTGGACACCTTTAAAAGCGATTTACAGCATTCTGCATTGTGCAGCTTACGACTCATTTCGTCATGACGAGTCACATATGCGCGCGTCAGCGCGCCAAAATTTTTTTTGACCCTTTTTTATAGGAGACTTATTGAAATCACCACTGTTCACATAGGCGGAGACTTGGTCCTGGTTTTAAGGGACGAACTCGCGGCCAAAGTATGATCGCCGAGAAGCACATGTACAGCGCCGAGCAGAGAAGGGGTTTGGGAACGGGATGTGCTCCTCCCCATTTTCGATTTTTTTATTGTCACACTGCGATGGTATAGTTTGGTTATCATTTTGACGTCATGACATCCTTGTCAAAATTTCCAGTTATCTCATTGCATAAAGACATGATTTAAAACTTCAATAAAATAATGTTCTTCCCAATTTAATTTTTTTAATCATTCTTTTTGTTTGATGTAGCCTATTTCTCTTGGAATCCACACAGAAGAAAAGCACAATCTTCGTTTTCATGGGCGTCTTTGAGCACTCTCCCTTAATTGGGTCAACATACTCAAATTTTGCACAAGAAATCAGACAATTAGCCACTGTTTAGTGAGCCAATATTAACACTGTGGAATAGTTTTTCAAATAGTGTTTCAAGTAGTTTTTAAAGACAAAACAATATCCCGCTGTTATAATGCTGGGAGGTGACTCTCGAGCACTGAAGAACACTATTGAGCATGTATACAATATAGACGCAAAGAAACAATGTCATTCAAATCGTCGCCTTCGTCCGTAATAAAAAATGACGGAAGCGGATCGAATAAGCAGGATATCGGGGTTTCCTCGCATTCGCAGCCGCTGGTCGGCTTAGGACCAATGGAGTTCAGACTACCAGATGGGATAAAACTGGAGAAATTGTAAGGTAAACTAACTGAGAGTTTAAAAAGTATACTAAAGATGGAATGATTTTTATAGATAAGCAATCCCAACAGAGAAAATTTTTATTAAAAGCACATCTTGCCGGCTGACTTCAGGTGGTGCCCATGCATAGGAGGGCCTCGCATGGCCAATTTCTGGTGGTGCTGAGCACTCACGGGCCTCGCAGAGTCGGCGCCCATGGCCCCTCGTATACTATAGAACCTGGAATGGGCTTCCTGCTGTCCTCCGCCTTGTGCCTAGACATCGCACCACTATTTTCCTTTCTCGCTTAAAACTGCCTTATTTAGCCAATGTTTGACTGGGAGCGACCTAAAAAGACCTGGAGAAGCACATTCAAGGAGGATCTGATGGAGATGGGTATCGACTGGAATGAAGCAGTAAATGTGGCAGCCGACCGTGCGGAGTGGAGGAGTCTTGTCGCCCGGTGTTCCGAAAGGAATGAAAGGAACTGAGAGAGAGAGAGAGAGGGGGGACTGGGAGCGCTTCTGAATAGCTAGCCTTGAAGGTGCACTATTAAAAGTCAATAATAACAACAATAATAATAATAATAATAGCATAATAATAGGCATACATATGTTTTTATTCTGTTCTGAATTAATATTTATGTCCTTGAGGGATCCTAAATACCTCGGAGCAAAAAATAATAACAGTAATATAATGATAGTAATTCCAGACTTTGATTTATATAAATACTAGGTGGTAGTGAAGTCCCTGAGGGATCCTGTATACTTAATATTGATCACGTTAGAGCCTCACCTTACGTGAATGTTGCGTGTAAGCTCTGCTTCAGCTCTCGGTTCATCGGGGTTGGATGTGTCGAAGGCAATCTCTTGTGGTTGAATCGCCCTCATGATGTTTCAGCATCTGGATGGGAAGTGTAGTAGGCAATATAATTTTGTTGTTGTTCTTGGATTGCCCTCGTTATGTTTCAGCAACTGGATGGGAAGTGTAGTAGGCAATATAATTTTGTTGTTGTTCTTGGATTGCCCTCGTTATGTTTCAGCATCTGGATGGGAAGTGTAGCAGGCAATATTTTGCTGTTCTTGGTGCAGCAACTGGATGGGAAGTGTAGCAGGAATTATTTTTGTTGTTCTTGGTCACAATGATAGACGTTCGGTTCTTTCGATTTCTTATAGAATTCAATGGTCTCTCTGGTGTGGAGATTGTAGTTCAATGTGAAAGTCTCTTTCTAATTTTACGTCGATCATTCAGAAGTTGATGTTGGTGATGAGATTTTGTTGTTAAGGCCCGCTCTTACACAGGTTAACGTTCCGATTTTCAGAAATGTCCTGGGTTTGCGAATTTGGATTTTTAGAAGACTTTGCAGAAAGCTGTAGATTTCCATTTCGGTCTTCTTCTCCAGACGTGTTGGACAATAATTACAATCAGAAGTAGCGGCGTAGCTCTGATCGTTATTGGAACTTCTTCCGATTTTATAAGATGCTCGACCTTCGTTCTCGTGTAGTAGCAAAGTTCATTTCACAGCGAATTCGTTTTCATCAAGACCACGACTTTTATCTTCATGATGAGCAACTTCTTCTTTTCTTGTGTATCATTCATCCCTTTTTTATTCGTTCACTCAATCGTTCATTCAAACACTCATTCCGTCAGTCCTTCATTCATTCATCATTCATCCTTTTTTATTCGTTCACTCAATCGTGCATTCAACACTCATTCCGTCAGTCTTTCCGTTGGTCTTTCAGTCAGTCATTCAGTCAGTCATTCAGTCAGTCATTCAGTCAGTCATTCAGTCAGTCAGTCATTCAGTCAGTCATTCAGTCAGTCAGTCATTCAGTCAGTCAGTCATTCAGTCAGTCCGTCATTCAGTAAGTCAGTCGGCCAGTCGGTCTATTTGTACAAACAAATGCCTCTACAAGTTACACTTCTCAGAGGATTCTCAATTCTTCCGAAAATCCCTCGTAAAGAATTTATTCCAAGATAGACGGCGCTCCCATGCCTTTCCAATAGGCCTACCACATAGATGGAGTTACAAGTCCTTTCCAGTATGCCACATGGAGTGACAAGTCCTTTCCCGTACCACATGGATGGCGTGACAAATCCATTCACGTACCACCTAGATGGGACACCCAGTTCACCCAAGCATTGGAATTACCACAATTTCGAGGTGCGTTCAAAGGAACACCCAGTCATCGCCCTCGCAGTTGGATGAGTCTTCGTGTGATTATTTCTTCATTAGGATATGGTTCTATTCGTGTAAGCAGGATTTAGTGGGGGGGGGGTAATTAAATTGATGGCAGGTTTCTGGAACTTAAATGAGTTAGTTCTTTGGACAGTTCAACCATTGTGGGGTGGGTAGTAGTTTATGGGTTGAATAAGTATGGTATCCTCGAAGCAAGCCAATATATTCGTGCTTTCGATAATTCAGTCTGTCTCGGAGGGTTATAGTTATTGGTTAATTGACCTTGAAGAGGGTTCGGTTATATTTAGCTATAAAGGCCTACTCTGGAGTTCACGTACTATGCAGTTAAATGGGGCTTAGCTCAATTTGTGGTTACAAGTCTCTTCAGGTCGATTCATCGCAGGGGGTTTGCTTGGGTTGGTTTCATGATTTAGTCTCATTAATGGTAACTAGGGGCCTACGTTGAGGTATGTCATTTCGCAGAGGAACTGCTTCTGCCCTGTTCGGACCTCGGTTTCTGCGTTGAGTTGCATTTACGGTTAGCGTCTTGGTTTAATTTCTTCCAGAGGTGAAATTGGCTCGGTTTATTTATTCGATTCAAATTTGCGGTATTCTCCTTAATATTTTCTCATGCAGATTACTGCAGGACTCGATTCACATTTTCGTCGATCTTGCTGAAGCTTTCCTGTGATCTTTCTGAGGTTATTATTTATCCTAGATTTTCAAAATGGGATTCAGATTCTGGGTTGAATCGCCTCTTTGGAGACGGTCTTCAGCTGAGTTGAGGAGCTTTGGAATTTGGTTTAAATCGCGTTGGTGGTGGCCCTCTGCATTTCATTATCAGATTGAGTGCTACTTGTAGGTCCATGACTCGTGGGCGCAGGCATAGGCCTACTGTAACTCTCTCTTCAAGTCTCTTGTGTGCCGGGTTGCTTAGCTTAATTGGCATCAGGGTGAACTATGGTCGTTGATAGCCTACTCATACGCCTATCTCTGATGTTCTTCGCAGATTAGACTAAACGGTGCCTTATATTTAGTTTAAATCTGGTCAATTGTATTCCCGTTGAATATGAACAATTTTAGTTCGACATTCAAACAATTCTGTTGATTTTCCGTAGTAACCTTCTGAAGGTTACAAGCGTTTTACTCACTTTTCCTCTTGTTTGATGTGGCGCTCAATGGCTAAAAAAGCCTTGGATTGCCACATCCCTTACAGCAGTGATGCTCTGAACTTCAAGTTTCGGGTTTCTCTTCGTTTTTTATGGTTTCATTATGGTAAATTTCTGCATGTCGTTGAGTTCGTAGACTAATCTGTTCTTTCTTGTAGGTCCATTGGTTTCTTCAGATTGCGATCTCTTTCGTTCTCGTTATTTTCGTTGTCTGAACACTGGACCTGATTGCGTCACTGAACGGCGTTCTTTATAACTCCTTCAAAATTGTTATTGTCGAGTTGTTGACGCTTGCCATCCACTTTCTCACTTATCAGCTTCACCTCTACCCACCCACCCCCACCACCACCCACCCGCTGCTTCTTACCAACCATCCCTCACCCGCCACGTCTTCACCCAACTCACCATGATGATCTTTCTTCAGATTGCGATCTCTTTCGTACTCGTTATTTTCATTGGCTGAACACTGGATCTCATTGCACAACTGAACGGCTTTCTTTGTAATTCCATCGGAATAATGTTATAGTTGAGTTGTTCACGATCAGTAGCTAAGTCACTCGCCATCCACTTTCTCACTTATCACCTCCACTCTACCCTCACTAGCCTCTGGCCCTCTGCTCACCACCACCCCACCCTCTGCATCCCCATACTACATGTACACACACACACCACCACCACCACCACCAAGCCGCTTGTCGCATAGCAGGAATCAGTTCCAAACAAGAGAACCAGCCACAGTGGCGGATACGAACAACAGAAGTTTACATGAAGGTGGGGAATTTAAATATCGAACATAGGTTTGGATACAAATTATATTAAAAATGAAATACAACATCTGGTGACGAGATTACACTTACACAGAAACATTACAACGACTCAATACCCCACGATTTATAGGCTACCCTAGTCGACCCAGCGTTAGCCGCTCAATGGCGAAGAAACAGTAAGACCTATTGGAGGACCTAATGGCGGAACTTAAATCGCCGGTGACTAACGAAGGCGTTGCTCCGTATAAGAAGGATTAAGATTTTGCGCAAGTTACCGGAAATCCAACGAGACGATGAAGAAAGAGGATTCACACCCCTGTTCTCGGATTGGCGAACGCTTCGACGTTCTCTAAGATGGAGGTTGGTCAGTACGCTTTATAAAGAGCGGTTACCACCAGGTGGCCATGGACCCTATCATAGGGTCCCTATGTAAGGATGTTGATAAGACCGCGTTTTTTACGCGTATGGGAATCTGTCGTTGGCGAGTGATGTCTTCCCATCTCTACAAAGCTCCAGCAACTTTCAACGGTGCATGGACACTGCTCTGTCCTGCCTTAACTTCGATATTTGCTTAGTGTGCCTAACGTCCATGACTACGTACAAGTTTTCGAAAACACGTTCGAAACACATCTGCTGCGTTGGATGCGGTGTTTGAATGACTGAAGGATTCCATCTTAAAGTGACAATAAAGTAGGCGTCGGTGCTTACGCAGGACCATTAGCTTCCTAGGTTAACCCAAATAATATGTGATAGCCGCGGATCAGTTCAAGCGACATTAATTTGCCGTTGCGAAGTATGGTAGAGCGCCTGTAGGATATAGCTCGCGAAACCTATAAGGTTTTTTGCTGAGCTCTCAGATGAAAGACCCGGATCTTCGGATCGTACGGCCGAGGTTGGAAGGCAGTTTCCAGGTAGCGGACGTTATGAAGATTATCCGCGAGAATGAGGCCGTTAGAATGTTCTTTTGTAAACACGAAAGACCGTATTTACACGACGGTGTAATTTATTGTAAAACGCCGGATGGGGGATGAGCAGACAGTAGTGACTGAAGCCTTGAGAAAAAGTATCGCACGCGAGAATGAGGCCGTTAGAATGTTCTTTCACATGAAAGATTCATACTTGCCCATACTATGATCATCTGAGAACATTCAGGCGTCTGAAGGACTATAGGGGACAGGTTATAGGCGCCGAGCCTACCGGATCGTGTGGGCCCGTGACTGCCAAGTGCTGAACTCTGTAGTACAGAGTATCGATTTTGCAGGTCCTCATACACGGAGTATAGGCGAGGAAATGCCTACACAATGATCGCAAAGGATAACTTCATGAAATTTATCGAGACCAACTAAGAATCGCAGCCCCGTTGTAAGGGCCATGTCAGAGACAACCATAGCCTGGTATGGATCCTTAACTATCAAGGGAGAAATTTTGAGGGAAACCCGTTCCACGCCATCCTTCCATCCATCCTTCCATCCTCCAATGTGGAACCGGCTTCCCCCGAAATTTCTCCCTCGGGGAATAATAATAATAACGTATAATAATAATACCAGTAATAATAATACCGTAATAATAAAACCGTAATAATAAAACCGTAATAATAATACTGTAGGCCCACTAATAAAACCGTAAAAATAATACCGTACAATTAAAAAGTAATAATATTAATACCCTAATAATGGTGCTGTACTTATAAAACAGTAATAATAATACTGTAAATAATAATTATAATACGACAGTAATAATACCGTAGCACTAATACCGTATATAATAGCCCAATACCCTAGTGGTAGTTGTCCTTGGACGGTGATTCCTTCCAAACTTTAATATGTTAGGTTATAGCGACCAAGAAAGCACTGCTGGACATCGTTAATTGCTCGTGACCTGGGCATCGGAACCAAATTATAACGGACGATTGGCTGCGATGAGCGTGTATAGTTGCACACGTGATTCCTTTTTGACCACCGTTGAGAGGAACCATTGCGTCACTAATAGAAAGGAGCTATTCGCAGGAGTAGATATCACAAAGTTCTAGGCTTCCGTCAGTACCTACTTTCGCCCGTTCGTACTAAGAACTGATTCGCCTCTTCACAGCAAGTTGTCTCGTCGCCTGAGAAACTGTGACGAACTTTCGTCGTTTACTTCTGATGCTATTCAATGCGTATACATGTACGTTAGTTTATTAACTGTCTAAGATTTCGTGGGTAGCGGGATGCCGAGCTTTCATTTAGGAAGATATGTCCATCCAGTAGCCGATGGGATGACGCCGCTTCAGCCAAGCGTTAGAATTGTTTTATTAGGCTACTTACGGGAATGGGAATGACCTCATAGTTAGGCCTACATGTAAGTGCCTTTTTGAGTGTGATGTTATGGTCGATCAGAGGGACTCGTAGGGGCAGATGAGTTTGACGCTCGATTTAAGCAGGAACTTCACAAATGGGGTAATTTCCCTTTCTTTGGTTGGGGCAGAGGTGTACTTTAGTGACATTCACTCGGCTGTATAGCAGTTGATTCAACGAGGAATATGTATGAGCATTGGTTACATGTCTAGTCATACCCTCTGCTATTTGCTCAGTCAAGTCTCTCTGATTTACGTCACGTCAAGTCACTATAATTATCTGTCTGTTTAGTCACGTTCCCTCAGCGAGATATCAGGCTGTCCCCTGGTATTTGTCTAGTAAGTCCCTTTGGACATCTGGTTACTCATGTCCCCTTTTGTTTCTTGTCGAGTAAAGTGGATGCAGGCTAGGATATGGAACGTGAACATTGTTCCAAGGGCGCCGTAGCTATAGGCTACCATTAGTCAAGGGTAACGGTTTCACGTGGTGTAGCAGGGTTATAGGGGCAGATAAAAAATCTTTATTCCCGCTAATTGCCAGCAAGATATAATTATCTGCTAAGACCTTATACTGAAACTTTTTGGCAACGAGTCCGCTTGGATGAACGAAGCTAGGAAGATTAGACCGGGAGTTTACGGTGCACGGGTTTTAGAAAGGGTGGAGGAGGCGTCGAATATCAGGATGCGCGTAGTGAGTTTGAGCAAGAATCCAATTATATTGGTGAAGGACCAAATTTCCTAGTGGGTTGTGCCACGACCCAGTCCCGTTATAATTAGGTGACAACACCAGCGATCATTAGGTCTATTGTGTTAGCTACTCCACCATGTACCACTATATAGAAGATATAGGAAGAATCTGGAGAGATACCTACGTGCATGAAAATCGGGACGTGTTCCGTGCGAGTGAGGGTGAGTTACGCAGGACCAGCCATAGGATAGCCATGGAATATACGGTCCCAGTGTGGCAACCGTTACGTAGAAAACCTTTCGCTTACTATAGACAGCCGTCGGTGGGCGAATAGATGAAGTGATACGGTATCAATTGTCTCGTATGAACCTTCGGTGTAAGTGAGCGGGAGAAATTTTTCGAGAAAATCTCAAAGTGTTACTTAGAAGTTAGGGTGAGTTAGGCAAGACGTCTGTATGCAGCCATAGAATAGACGCGCGAGACGCGGTCCCATGGCAGTGAGTCAGAACTTTTCGCTTACCATGCAGGCTGTGAGCGTCTGTGAGCGAATAGATGAGGCGATAGAAAATGTCTCCAGTGAATCTAGGGTGAGTGAGTTGGCCGCCAAAGTGACGCTGGAAGGAACGATGGGGTTCGGTATAATTGTGGTACCGGGGTAATGGGGTATGCAACAAAAAGAGAGGACGAGGGGGGACTCATTTTCTATGTCCATTGTGAGCAAATGCGCAGACGCTTTGGCTGGTGCAAGCAGGGGCAATCATGCACAGGATAGCAATAGACGCTATCATCTCGTGACTGACGAGACCATCTCTTACGGTATACGAGGAGAATGTTGACGGGACATTTATTGAAGTAAGTTTGCCAGTGGCCAGAAATTGATAAGATTAGAAGTTCCAGCTATATCGCCAAACTAGAAATTGTTTACGGCGCGCTTAACGCTATGTATAAGCTGGGTATTATCATTAGTAAAAACCAGCGTGACTGGGACGAAGTTTTGTCCAGAGTCTTTGCGGCGTATCGTGCATCAATATACATGTACGAAGTAACCGGTTACTCGTCAAGCAGTTTACTATATGCAAAAGAAATTCCCCCCAATCTCGTTTATGGACGACCCCTAGTACCCGAGCCATTCGGTGCCGCGTATCGTACCCAAGTTATGTGGACGTCTTGGCAGAACCGAGGGAACCCGCGCATCGGCGAAACGGAGGAGGGACGACTATGACGAAACGGAGGAGGGAGTACTACGAATGGACGGAGGAGAGAGGACCACGAATGGGTGGAGGAGAGAGGACTACAAATGGACGGAGGAGAGAGGACTACGAAGGGACGAAGTAGGGAAGACTACGAAGGAACGGAGGGAGAACTACGAAGAGACGGAGGAGGGAGGACTACGAAGAGACGGAGGAGGGAGGACTACGAAGAGACGGAGGAGGGAGGACTACGAAGTAGTCCTCCCTCCGTCCCTTCGTAGTCTTCCCTACTTCGTCCCTTCGTAGTCCTCTCTCCTCCGTCCATTCGTAGTCCTCTCTCCTCCGCCCATTCATGGTCCTCTCTCCTCCGTCCATTCGTAGTCCTCCCTCCTCCGTTTCGTCATAGTCGTCCCTCCTCCGTTTCGCCGATGCGCGGGTTCCCTCGGTTCTGCCAAGACGTCCACATAACTTGAGTACGATACGCGGCATCGAATGGCTCGGGTCCTAGGGGTTGTCCATAAACGAGATTTGGGGGGGGGGGATTTCTTTTAACTCACCCTCACCCTAGCAGAAACTGTGCTACGGTTCATACGAAGTTTCGAAACTATATGCGGACCGATCAGTTACTTGCTGCGGAAATCGCCGAGACCGCTGCCCTTCTTCGTTGCTTACGAGAACAAAAAGAAGCCTTGTTACCAGGCGGGTGAGGAAGACTTCGCCGACGAGAACCGGTCAACCGAGGTCTCCGATAACCACCCTCGACCGCGTCGGGTGATACGGAAACATGCAGGGCTTCAGAAAAATGTACGAGCGTTTACAATCGGAAACCGACTCTGGCTTCGGTTGATTACAAGAACCTGAGGGGCGAACGGCGACGAAAGATTGTAATTATATTATTTTACCTTTTGCGATTTTTTACTTTCATGCTTTTACTTAGACGACCGTTTGCGTAAGTCTTTGCTTAAAGACTTTTTCCGTTGACAATGCATGCTAAGAGGCGTATACATAGCGTTATTAAGCGCGCCGTAAACCATTTCTAGCTTTCAGATTATATATTAAAGATTTTTGCTTTCAGACTTGTACGCGAAAGATTTTGCGTATGGACTTTTAGCACAACTATAGAACACGTTGTAGAGTTACTTTGTACTGATTGCGAGTCACAGATCGCCAAATTATAAATGCTTTTCGCCGTGCGCTTAACGCTATGCTGGGGATAATCATTAGCCACCTACGTGACTGGAAGGAGGTTTTGTACAGATCATCGACGGCGTATCGTGCATCGATACATGAAGCAACCCACCAAAGAGTTTACTGTAATTTTATGCGAAGGAAATTGGACTACCCCAGTCTCGTTTATGGACGACCCCCTAGCACTCGAGACATTCTGTATGTGACGAAGCTAATCACGAGACGTGTGAGCACGTAAAAGAGCGTCCTGACGTCCAACCACTTTCAGGCACGCCTAAGTAGCCTACGTACGCGCTGGACAGTTGCGCTTGTGGCTTGGACATCGGGAAGTGCTATCCCAGACGGTACAATTAATTAAAGACAGTTGCTGCAGTTAACTCTTTCCCGCCGGATGGGGTCACCCGTGACCCCATTAACAGCATAGGTATCAAAATAATTCCGGCTGGAATGAGTTAAGAGAAACGTCGGTCGGACAGTCGGAGTGAAGTCGAGAAATTCGTTGAGCCATTAGATGAAAGACCCGGATCTTCAGATCATACGGGCAAGGTTGGAAAGCGGTTACCAGCTTGCGGACGTTGTGAAGAATCTCCGTGAGAATGGGGCCGTGAAAGCGTTCAACACAGGAAAAACCGTATTTGCGCAACGTTGTAATATATTGTAAGACGCTGGATGGGGATGAGCAGGCTTCAGTGCCTAAAACTTTGAGAAAAGAGTATCTCAGGCTTGCCCATACTATGATTATCTGGGAACATTTAGGCGTCTGAAAGGTTAGGGGAACAGGTTGGCGCTGAGCCTATCGGATCGAGTGGGCCCGGGACTGCCATGTGCTGAACCCTGGGAACGACAGAGTAGACTCAGTAGAGCATCGATTTTGCAGTACCCGATGCACAGAATAGGCGAGGAAATACCTATACACAGATCGCAGTGGATAACTTCATGAAATTTATCGAGGCCAACTAAGAATCGCAGCCCCGTTGCTAGGGCCATGTCAGAGACAACCATAGCCTGGTATGGATCCTTAACTAGCAAGGGAGAAATTTTGAGGGAAACCCGTTCCACGCCATCCTTCCATCCATCCTTCCATCCTCCAATGTGGAACCGGCTTCTCCCGAAATTTCTCCCTCGGGTAATAATAATAATGTACCCCCTAATAATAATACCATAATAATAATAATAATAACAATAATACCCTAATAATAATAATACCGTAATAATACCCAAATAATAGTACCATAATAATAATACCCTATAGGGTAGCTCTCGTTGGAGGGTGATTCCTTCCGAACTGTGAATGCTCGAGTAATCCCGGTACTGCCATGTACTGAACCCTGGGAACGACCGACTAGAGCATCTATTTTTCAGCCCGCCCCCCCCCCCTATGCACGGAATTGGCTAGGCGAGGAAATGTTTGCGATGGATAACTTTATTAAACCTGTCGAAGCCAACCATGAAGCACACCTCCGTTGCTAAGGCCTTGTTACAGAGACTGGTCATGTGCCCTTTTAAAATGAGTGCCGGTTAGGATGTGGAACGGGAACATTGTTCCTAGAGCGATGCAGGCTACCATTAGTCAAGGGTGACGGTTTCAGGTTGTATGATAGTTATAGTGGCAGAGAAATTCAATCTCAATATCTGCTATTTGTCAGCCAGGATATATCTGCTAAGACCCCGTATAGAAACTTTTGGCAACGGGTCCCGCTTGGATGAACGAAGCTAGGGAGATAAGGTCGGGAATTCACGTTGCACGTGTTTTAGTAAAGGAGGAGGGTGCTTCGAATATCAGTGAGCGAGTAGTTTGACCGAGGTTACGATTCTATTGGGCATGGACTAATTTCTATGTATGTTTGCCAAGTCCGGTTGCATTGAAGTAACAAAATACGGGCGATCATTGCGCTAGCTACCCGAATACGGTTTCCGAATACGTACGACTATAATTGAATAGAGGCTATAGTAAGAAGCTGGGAGGATTATTGCGAGAAAATCGGGAAATGTTCTCTACGAGTGAGGGTGAGTTATAAGCAAGACTCTGTGTGCAGCCATAGGATAGACGCGGTCCCCGTGATTCAAAACAGAAGAAGTGATACCGGTAGATAATGTCTCGATTCAACCTATGGTGTGTGAGTGGGCCGCGAAAGTGACGTTGTAACGAGCGACGGACGGAACGATGGGGTTCGGTGTTGCTTGTAGGCAACAAAAAGAGAGGACGAGGATGGACTCATTTTCTATGTCCATTGTGAGCAAATACATAGTTGCTCTGACTGGCTCAAGCAGAGGCAGCCTAGCAATAGACGCTATCAAGACTGGCAAGACCATCGTTAAAATGGTTTGGAGGTTACTGAAGTTGTTTTCAAGGAGATGGATCTCAAATTCATACCCGATGCTGGGATGAATGATAGGCGGGTTGCTAGAGTTAAGAAAAACGTCGGTTGCCATGGAACGACGTCGAAGGTTTTGTTGGTGAAAGACCCGGATTTTCGGATTATACGGCCGAGGTTGGGAAGATTCTCCGCGAAAAATTAGGCCACAAGAGTGTCTTGTCACAGGAAAAACCGTATTTGGACGACGGTGTAATTTATTGGAATACGCCGGATGGAAAGAAATGAGCAGGCTGCAGTAGTGCCGGAAGCTTTAAGAAAACAGCATCTCACGCTTGCCCATACTATGATGATCTGGGAACACTTAGGCGTCTGAAGTACTAAGGGGTCAGGTTAGGCGCTCAGCCTATCGGATCGAGTGGGCCTGGGACTGCTTTGTGCTGTACCCTAGGAACGACCAAGTAGAGTTTCGATTTTGCTCCCCCCCACCTCACCCATGCACGGAATAGGCGAGGGAATGACCACGGCCTACACAATGATCACAGTGGATAAATTCATGAAATTTATCGAGGTCAACCAGGAATCGCAGCCCCATTGCTAGGGCCTTGTCAGAGACAACCATCACCTGGCATGGATCCTTACCTATCAAGGGAGAAATTTTGAGGGAAACCCGTTCCACGCCATCCTTCCATCCATCCTTCCATCCTCCAATGTGGAACCGGCTTCCCCCGAAATTTCTCCCTCGGGAAATAATAATAACGTAATAATAATGCCATAATAATAATAATAATAATAATGTAATAATAATAATAATAATAATAATAATACCGTAATAATAATACAATAATAATAGCGCTATAATAATAGCGTAATAATAATAATACCATAATAATACCGTAATAATACCGTAATAACACTATTATTATAATGCTGTAATAATAAAATAATAATATTGTAGGCTACTAATAAAACCGTAAAAATAATACCGTAATATTAAAAAGTAATAATAATTCCGTAATAATAATACTGTACTAATAAAACAGTAATAATTAATTAGCCTATAGGCCTACTGTAAATAATTATAATTCACAGCAAGTTGTCTCGTCAGCCGAAAACCTGTGACGAAATGTCGTCGTTTAGGCCTACGTTTGATGCTTATTCAATGCCTACGTTAGTTTCCTTTTATCATGCCACACTTTAAGCCCTGCTTCAGTTCATAGGTTGCTTACATCGAAAGGCTATGGATTGCCTTTCGATTGATTAATGTGTATTTTGATGGTTATGGTATGCTTGCACTGCAGACTGCACTATTATGGCCGTGGAGCGAACTGCGGACGTGACACTTTCCATGCAGTTACGCGCATTAGCGACTGCACGAGGACGATCGATATAATTATCGACATCCTATGGGACACCATTCGCTCTAAGCGATTGGATGTAGTTTTGCGTCTTGCCTGCTTTAAATGCATGGAAGCTATGGGCAGATCGACACCCAATAGAAGGGTATATGCATTAAAAGGCTCAGTTTGGCCATGCAAGAGCCAGTCTGGAGAAGACAGACTTGAGCTTCACAGCGACCTTGAAGCTTCGTCTGGTGGAAGAAGAGAACCTCTGCCGTCGATCTATGGACCAGTCATTCGGGAAACTGTTCGTTTGAGGTCCTACTCGACTATGACACTTAGGAAGCAGTTTTGTCAATGTCAAGAGTAGGGTATACGTTCGTGTGAACGCTGTCGATTGCTGGCCTAAAAGACGAATAAGATGGTATTTTACGCGTGCGTCGGTGAAGCCTCTCGGACCTACTATGCTAGAGTGACCTGTGCTGAGATCAGAGGTTTTGAGGCATCCTCGTAGAGTCTTAACCACTCGAAACCTGTGCAAGCGTATGACATCCCCCCGAGTCCCGACCAGATATGGGAACTCTCGAAGTTCAGCAATAAACACACAACAGAACTCAGATATATAATATCATACGCGCTGTTGTACAGTCAGTACAGAAGAGACACGTAGCATAGCAGGGAACCAGCGTCAAATCAGAGACGCAAGCTTAATGACGGCCTTAGACAATAGAAATTTACATGACAGAGGGGAAGTAAAATATCGCACCATCACCACCAATCCACCCAACCACCTACCCTGCCACTAAATCACTCACTTATGCCCATGCCCACCCACCTAGCTACTTTCACCCAGACGTTCTAGCTCGCCAGAAGTGGAGGTGATTGCTTTGCTTTTATGGCGTCTTTAGCCGCCGCATTTATAGGGCTCTCTCCTTTCGATTCATGAAAAATGTGCTGCTCATAAATGTTTTTGACGTGTATTTCTTCGCATTCCTGCGCATATCGCAGCGTGACCACCACATCACCACCAACTTCCACTCAACCCCACCCATCTACCACCATCTAGACGTAGCTCGTCAGAAGCAGCGGTGATTGGCTTGCTAGAAGGACGTCTTTCGCCGTTACACCATTTATTACTAGGTAGACTTCTCTTTGCCTTTCTAGTCTACGTAAGCTAGGCTTACTGACGTAGCCCTAGATTACACTAGGCCTACTTCCTTTGAGTTGAATTCCGTGGCGCTTACCATCGATGGCTTTGTAATAATGCAGATCTCGATGCAGGTCGATGCGTTCACGGCAAGTACCACGTGCACTCGAATGATGGCGTTTCATTCTGCTCGTCTCCATCGTGCACAGTTGACCAGATCGTGTTGACCAGATCGTGTTGACCAGATCGTGTTGACCAGATCGTGTTGACCAGATCGTGTTGACCAGATCGTGTTGACCAGATCGTGTTGACCAGATCGTGTTGACCAGATCTTGTTGACCAGGTCTTGCTGACCACAGATGTTGACCTGCTTGCTTGGTCAACAGAATCAGATGTTGTTGTAAGTGGTCGGTTGGACAGCCGTCACGAACCCGATCCACCCAAAACTTCAGAAGCATGCGGTCAGTGCAATCGGCAGAATCGACTTTACGACATCGTTCTCCAACATCGTCCTTACTTTAAAGTTTAATGGCAACGGCATCCACCTGTAAAGATGCAAAGAGTGTAAAGATGTAAAGAGTGTAAAGATGTAAAGGGTGTAAAGATGTAATGAATGTAAAGATGTAAAGAATGTAAAGATGTAAAGAGTGTAAAGAATGTAAAGATGTAGTGAGTGTACAGATGTAAAGAGTGTAAAGATGTAATGAATGTAAAGATGTAAAGAATGTAAAGATGCAATGAATGTAAAGATGTAAAGAATGTAAAGATGTAGTGAGTGTACAGATGTAAAGAATGTAAAGATGTAGTGAGTGTAAAGATGTAAAGAATGTAAAGATGTAATGAATGTAAAGATGTAGTGAGTGTAAAGATGTAAAGAATGTAAAGATGTAATGAATGGAAAGATGTAAAGAATGTAAAGATGTAAAGAATGTAAAGATGTAATGATTGTGAAGATGTAAAGAATGTAAAGATGTATTGGATGTAAAGATGTAGTGAGTGTAAAGATGTAAAGAATGTAAAGAATGTAAAGATGTAATGAATGTAAAGAATGTAAAGAATGTAAAGATGTAAAGAATGTAATGGATGTAAAGAATGTAAAGATGTAAAGAATGTAAAGATGTAATGAATGTAAAGATGTAAAGAGTGTCTAACTGCGATTGTTTGCTGTTGATGTTGTTGCAGTAAATATTCTACACACGTAGGTCTATCACATAAAAGCATAAACAATCAGAATATAAAATAGCTAATATTCTTATGTTATATAGTTAGACATGTACTCTAGAATTCCTAGATGACCTGTCCTGTCCTGCAATTAGCCTACGTGTTATATTTTCATGGCTTAACCTACTTTCCTTCCTATACATGTATATATAAGGCCTGAACCTTAACTTTTTAAAATCTACATTATTCTTTCATACCACAAAATTCCTAGGCTACATACACACCACTTCTCTGCTTTATTCTACCGTAAGTTTCTCAACCTTGTGAAACCTTAATGCATCTTACCTTCCTTCGTCTTATATAGGCCTACTTACCTGAGATTATAACCATAGATTGATATAAATCTCATAGTGCATTACTTTTGCCTTTCTGGTCTTCGTATTCTATCTCACGTAACATACATGTATATCACATTACCTTTCGTTGAGTTGAATTCTGTGGCTCCTTTCCCAGATGGTTTCATGTAGCTTTCGCAGTTGGTCGTCTTCACGGCGGCCATACGACTTCAATGATGCAGACGTTCCATCGTGCTTCCGTTCAACTCACACTCTCGACCAGATGTCGACACCTGGTAAATAGTTAAACGCAAACAAACCGGACCCCCCCCCACCACCCACCCAAACAACCCACCCCAAACACATCAAATCGGCAGCCCCGAACTTATCCACGCCCCCACCCGCAATGCAGCTCAAGCAGACTCATCCGCACCACCCCTTCGCCAAACTCGACCACCCAAACCATACAACCCGCTACCTACCCAACCCCCAATTCCACCAACCACACCCACGCCAGCACCCCAAACACGCCCTCCAAATCCACCCACATCACTCAAGACCTTTCGACCAAAGTCACCCATGCTCTTCTGAGTGTTGGACTGTTTCCCCCCTAACCCCTCTGACTCCATCCGACACCTAACAATTTGCTCGTAAATATCCCTCTCCATAATCTCCAGTTCTTCTGCGCGGCTATATGGGGCGCGGGAACTGCCCCTACCTGCCTCAGCATCATCGGCGCAGGACGCGAAAGAAGGACGACGAGCCGGCCATTCAACCACTCTAGCAGCCTGGGATTCGAACTCCTTCGACCCAGCAGACACGCGGGAGTTACCTCTACCTGCCTCAGCAGCAGCAGCGCAGGACGCGAAAGAAGGCTCTTCAACCAGCCTAGCAGGGGGTTCTAACTCCTTCGACTCAGCAGACGACTCACTGTCTGGCCAATCAAAGTCCTCGTAATTAGACCAGGGTCCAGGCTGCTCATGCTTTTGCATTAAGTGCTCACTGGGCTCTTGCCAGACATGCTTATAAGGCTGGGGCCAGACATACTCCTCTGCCGCTGGTGGAGCAAGCTGATCAGGCTTGGACGAGGCAGACCATTCCGTCTCCCTTCGGGCGATCCCCCCCTTCAGCACAGAGGCCATGAGCCCCAACCCATCCTCCGGAACTGACCCAGACCGGGGGCACGCACAATAACCTTTCGAACGCAGATCGTTCGAAATCTGTTTCAGCTCCGGTTCGTCATCATATTCATCATGCAAATGTGAGAAAACAGGAGTTAAGATTGGCGGTTCCACATTCTGACCCCTACCATCACACGCATCTAAATACGAACATTCATTCTCGTAGTCCATCACATCATTCTCGCCCCATTCGTCAGAAACAGAAATGTCGGCACTGCCGTAAACCACCGAACTCCGACCAGTTTGACCTGAGGAGAATGGACCAAGACTACAAAGATCCTCTCTAGGTGTTCCATAGAGCGAAGACGAGTCCATGTCATCCGTGGCAGCAACAGAAAGTGGAATACCACTAATGCATTGCGTTACAGAACTGCCTACACAACCATCAGAAAGATCTGCATCGTCGTTGTCGCCGAGCAACACCGGAGTGCGACCAGATCCCCCAGAGGACGACCCTTCACCCGTGTCCCGTCCTCCCGGAATCACATCAGACCCAACGTCCTGGCACCCCCTCATCACTCTACGGCCATCATGGCCCCCACTCAGCTCCCACTCTCCACTGCCACGAAGAAATGGGCTGCCTTCAGGCCCAATGTCCTGGCACCAATCCCCCCTCCCCCTCATCACAGGACGGCCCTCACGTCCCCCGCCCAGCTCCCACTCACCACTGCCACGAATGAATGGGTGGCCTTCAGGCCCAATGTCCTGGCACCAATCCCCCCTCCCCCTCATCACAGGACGGCCTTCACGTCCCTCGCCCAGCTCCCACTCACCACTGCCACGAATGAATGGGTGGCCTTCAGGCCCAATGTCCTGGCACCAATCCCCCCTCCCTCTCATCACAGGACGGCCCTCACGTCCCTCGCCCAGCTCCCACTCACCACTGCCACGAATGAATGGGTGGCCTTCAGGCCCAATGTCCTGGCACCAATCCCCCCTCCCCCTCATCACAGGACGGCCCTCACGTCCCCCGCCCAGCTCCCACTCACCACTGCCACGAATGAATGGGTGGCCTTCAGGCCCAACGTCCTGACACCACTGGCCCCTCACCCTCATCCCTGGACGGCCCTCAAGACCCCCGCACTGCTCCCAATTTCCGGTGCTCCGGATGACAGGACACCCATCAGAACCATCCGCCGACTCCAAACTCTCAAAATCCAGACCAGAAACCAAGACCGATGAATCCAAACCCTCAAAATCCAGACCAGAAACCAAGACCGATGAATCCAAACCCTCAAAATCCAGACCAGAAACCAAGACCGATGACTCAAAACCCTCAAAATCCAGACCAGAAACCAAGACCGATGAATCCAAACCCTCAAAATCCAGACCAGAAACCAAGACCGATGAATCCAAACCCTCAAAATCCAGACCAGAAACCAAGACCGATGAATCCAAACCCTCAAAATCCAGACCAGAAACCAAGACCGATGAATCCAAACCCTCACTACACAGACCCAAAGAAACAACAGATGAACCAGAATGCGATGATGAATAATCAGCGCATTCATCATCATCATTATCATCATCATCATCATCTTCATCAACAACAATAACAACATTATGACAGTCAAAATGGGGAAAGTTACGAAGAGGAAGAACTGGAGAACAGCGGATACCGCTGCCTAAAGAGGCAGCGTCGCACTCAAGACCATTCTTATTATCAAACTTAGCCATTGCAGGCCATAAATACACGTGTGTAAGACATTCATCGGTTACGTAATCAAGGAGACTGGCCAGAGGGAGAACCTGGGATGAGAAGACTGTGCCGCCTGTCGCAGCATCATCACCCTCAACCCCATACATGGACTCAACCTCATCATTCATAGGACAAAGATGGGTAAAGCTGTAGTCTGTCATGCCATCAAAGATACTTATAAGAGGGAGCACAGGAGCAGAGGAGACACTGCAGCCTTGTGTGGCAGCAGCATCGTCCTCGACTCCATTCGTGTGCTCTACCTCAGCGGTTACGGTACACAATCGGTAATTGTCATAATCAGTAACACCTTGACGAAAATAGGGATTGCCTCTATGGGACGGGACCCGGCAGACTGCGAGATCGGCCGTAGCATCGCAGCCGCCACTCCCGCCGCTCTTAACGGCTCTTGAGTCACTCGGACTCTTCCCTTGGGAGGGTATGGCGGTCGGGGCGGGACGGATGTCGTCTTGGAGACCGGCAGAAAGCAGCCGGTCGACGACAACGTCCTCCTTTCCAGTGGGGCCCCTGCCATACCAGTACTCCCAAGGGTACAACCAACGACGGGGACCTAGCCGACCGTCTGCGCTCTCGTCTCGGAATGAACTCATCGAGAAGAGAAGAACAAAACTATCTATTAAAAGTCGCTGAGAAGAAAATTCTCTGAAATATCGTCTTTACTCACCGAAGCAGGAAGAAACAATGCTGGTGACGTCACCAGAAATGTATTAACAGCCGCGGATGGGACGTCGTCGGTTAATTAATTATTGCCGCGAAAATAATTCAAACGCTTCACTTTACGCGCTTAACGTTTAACAGCCGGTGATGGAGCGTCGTCGATTAATTAATTATTGCCGCGACAATAATTCACACGCTGCACTTTACGCGCTTAACGCTTTTTCTCCTATTATAGGCCAACGCTATGATTCACATCTGAGATAACAACAACAACAACAACAACAACAACAACAACAACAACAACAACAACAACAACAACAACAACAACAACAACAACAACAACAACAACAACAACAACGATGATAATAATAATAATGGCATTTTTTATTATCATTATCATTGTTATTTAATGATAATTATTATATATTACAACAACAACAACAACAACAACAACAACGATGATAATAATAATAATGGCATTTTTTTATTATCATTATCATTGTTATTTAATGATAATTATTATATATTACAACAACAGCAACAACAACAATAACAACAACAACAACAACGATGATAATTATAATAATAATGGCATTTTTATTATCATTACTAGCTGTACCCAGCCACGCTTTGCTGTGGCAAAAAAGACTTCCCCTCCCCTACCCCTCCCCCGTCCCCCTCCCCCTCCCCCTCCCCCTCCCCTCCCCCTCCGCGATGGCCACGCGGATCACGCCATAAAACGCTTGAGCAAGAAGGCCGTAAATGCGAAGGCCGTAATGAAATGCGCTAAAGAAATTTACGGAACAAACATGCCCGAATTGGTATGCAAGGCTTATTGACGGACGTAGGCTGTGTTGAAAACGGCGGAATTTGCAAAGTTGCTTTTTTAGCTTAAAAGATTGCGCTTTTTCCCAAAAATCATTCTCACAACCCGGCCGTGTTGGAACTAAACGTTTTGGTGAAGTTTCCAAAGCAATCAATGAAGAAAGTTCGGAGATCTTGCGTCAGGTGCCAAACGCGGTTACATTTTTATAT
The DNA here is from genome assembly GCA_945859605.1 of Lumbricus rubellus. NCBI lineage: Eukaryota > Metazoa > Annelida > Clitellata > Crassiclitellata > Lumbricidae > Lumbricus > Lumbricus rubellus. Next base: position 18,817,251 of record OX243819.1, on the reverse strand, counting down.
ATATAGATTATTGTTATTAAATGATAATAATAATTATTATAATTTGAAAGACTGCCATGGATTTTGTGTGTTCAATACGGACGATAGTTGACCGTTGAACCCATCGATATTACATGTAGCCTAATAGACCCATGGTTGAAACACACGACACACTCAAAACAAGCTCATCGAACGACACTTGGTTATGGTAGCCTACCTTTACCAGTCTAACGTGGGAACACCATTTATTTCTATTCCACTACGCCATAATAATAGTGTAACGCCCGCCCCCGCGTACACTCCCGAGGTCGCCACTCCCGGTCCAACGTGTTCGAGGGCCGCGTACTGTTGTGGGCCGTAGTCCAGAGAGATGGAGGGAGGAAGAGAAGCGGAAGCGCTCGGGTTCCGATCCCTTCTAGTCAGAGGCGGCCAAGCCTCCCTAATACTTGGCTCCCTGTAAGAAATGGGTGCTTTGCTTAGCAGCCTTTCGCTCCGGCGCAGGGTACCAGGGTTCTGCGGAAGAGGTAAGTCTTTCGGCCTCGCACCGAAACCTCCTTCCAGGCCGATAGTCGAGTGGTAAGGCATGTCCGTGACCGGGTCAATAGGAGACCTTGCTCCTGAGTTCGAACCCACAACAGATTTTATTTCCGGAATAGGCGACATCTCTAAACGTTCAATTCTTGCGACAACTTCTGTCAGCGCTTCCCTGACATTGTCCTGCACGGAAGAAATCGCTTCTTGTGTGTTCTTTACCTCACCTCGCACAGAGGAGATAGCCTCCTGTGTGTCCCTAGCATGCATCTGCATTGCTTCATGAGCTGTCTTAGCATTAGTCTGTATGGCATCCTGTGTGGACCTAGCATTTGACTGAATCGCCTCCAATACTATTTCTAGTGAAGATGGTGGCCTAGAAGGTTGGGCAGGAGTGACTGGCCTTGAGTCCTCCATGGCACTATATAAATTTCGGTTATGCCTGTATCTAATTCTATCAATGATCAAAGTCAGTGAATTTAAATAATGTTTCTTATTAATTTACCAAAGGCAATCAATGACAATCTAACAGTTCAATGCAAAGAAAGTACATCATGTCCTTGCATTCACACTTCAATCGGAGTGGGCCTAAATTAAATTCCCCAATTTACATTTAAGTCCCGGAGCCAATTTCAATTCAGCCGAAAGTAAATATAAAACCGATCGTATTAAATTCTACCTCATCTTCAGAGAAAACGGCACTTTCATGAGCCGCGATGAGGAAGCGCTGGATTGCGATTCCGGAGGACGACGATCCATCGAAACGACAGCTCTCTCCAGTCTTCTTCCTCCCGAGTTCTTGCCGTGTCTTCTTCCTCCCGAGTCCTGGCCTACTGATCGCGTCTTTCTACTACTCAAACACCGAATCCATAAACTTCGCAAACAACTGTCTCTTCTATTCACTTTACGAAACGTCTTCTTCGTCTGCGTCTATTCACTTAACGTCTTCTTCAGCGAAACGTCTTCTTCAGCGAAACGTCTGCTTCCATCAAAAGTTCGGCCCCATCTGACCTGTTGAGCGTTCGCTGTTCTCCTTTAAAACGTCCTCCTACTGCCCACGCCGATGATGATATCATCATCAGGTGTTGGAAGAAACCAGACTGCGTAGAACCACGTGTATTTCGGCGCGTAGATTAACGCCCACACTTTCCGAACACGTGCATCTTCCTCTTCTCTTTCTTTCCTTCCTGTCTGCAGCTATCTGTCTTTCTCTTGCTCTACTTTCTTCTGGAAATGGCGCCACATTGCGTCACACCACGTGTGTCTCCCCTTCCCTTCAATGCGTTGATTAAACTTGTTAAAATATCCCAAGGGAAACGGATACAGGCCTGATAAAACGCCCCCACGCAGCAGTCATACACAGACACACGCAGACGGTGTGTTCTTCTATGTCCGTCTGCCCATTCGTCTCTATATCTTTGCCTGCCTCTCTTTGTGTCTGTTTCCATATCTCTCTATGTGTCGGTGCATGTCTGTCTTTGTATGCATCTCCTTTCCTCCCTTAGGTCACCGCTCCAATTCAGACCAGCGACGGAAACTTGCCGATAAGATTAAAACAACAACGGCGGATGTTTGAGCTGGCAATCGCCAATTCCCGTGTCAAACACGAAACCAAAATTATAATAATATATACAAGATATGGCGCACTGTAAATTAAACAAAATGGCGGCAGGAAGTCCGTAACGTCAAGTTATACGCAGGCGTTACAATAGTAATGATAATGATGATAATATTTATAATAGGCTAATTATTAATTAATAATAATTATTATTATTATAATAATAATGATAATGCTGATAATATTTATTTATTCATTTATTTATTTATTTATTCACTCTATGCGTGAACACACTTCTGTTTTTAGTTTTGTTTTAAGCTTGAGTGGTGTTTTTATAAATGTTGAAATCGTAATGATAATAAATAATAATAAAAATTATAGTTTTTAAACAATAGGCCTAGTTAGTAGGCGACTGTAGGCCGAATCAGGGCCGGATTAAGGCATGTTCAACATGTTCGGCCGAACAGGGGCCCCACACTTTAGAGGGCCCCCACACACTAGAAACCAACAAAATTTAGGAGACAAGTGGTAGGCCTATATTTTGACGAAATTTCGACCAAGTGACTAAAAATAAGGTCATCAACTGTCTCGGACGGAGAAAATCGGTATATTGTAAAGAATTTTTGACCAAACGACTAAAAAAGATCGTCAGATTTTTCGATCGAAGATCCCCCAA
>OX243819.1:18782007-18812007 GCA_945859605.1 Lumbricus rubellus | reverse complement strand
CCGGCATTTATCTTGCACCCGCTGACGTTAAAGAAATTCGTCGACGCCGTCGTTGATCCATTTTTTATCATCGCGTTGACTTCACGATAAAACTCTTTCGACCGAAGCGGTTCAAAGTGCGACCGACCGACCGTCTTTACATCGGCCTATACCACTTCAGGGCCTATAGATTTATAGGCTCCTGCTGTAGGCCTGTGCGTGGTTAGGCCTATCGTTGACCTTGAATATCTTTTTTAAATCGCTCTTGGCTCTTGAGAGTTTGTCGGGCGAAAAACTGTTTCACGAAACCACTAACATGTTGTTCGTTTTTTGACCAGGCATCATCGGGTAAGTGCGTCTTTCATTTGCCAGATGTTTCACTCGGATAGCGGACTGTTATAGGCCTAATTGGCGGAGTGATTTTGTGTACTTCAGGATCTACTTTACTAACCGATTAAAACATTCATTAGTTTAAGGTGGAAAATTTTCTTCTGTTTTGTTCTTCCCTTGTTGCCACATGCAGGTCATCGTATTTCCAGTTTCCGTAATCTTTCTCTCTTTCTTTTCCTATTATCTTCCGTCTCATATATGCCTATATCCAACATCCTTTCCCTGAAATTCCTGCTCCTCCTCTTCCTACTTTTCCTCCTCCGTTTTCTGCTTCTGCTCCTGCTCCTCTTTCTGCTCTCCTCCTCCTCCTCCTTTTCCTCCTCTTCCTTACCCTCTTCTTCCTCCTCCTCCTCTTCCTCCTCCTCCTCCTCCTCCTCCTGCTCCTCCTGATTCTTCTTCTCCTCCTCTTCCTCCTCCTCCTCCCCTCCTCCTTTTCTTTTTCAACTTCCTTCTACTTCTCCTCGCATAGTAAACATCGTGACAGGTTACGAACCCGTTTTGAACGAGTACCTCTGTCTTGGTGAGAAACGACCTATTATTATAGCAACCGTTCCGAATGCTCGTGCTTTGGCAGTGCCAGTCCCAAGCCTAGAGAAAGGAGAAGGGCGACCAAACCAAGGGCGGATACAGAAACTTTGGACGGGAGGGGGCCAAAAAATTCTTGAGACCTTGGGTCTGGGACAAAAAAAATCGCATCCGCCAAAAAAGTTGATGACCTTTTTTTTAAGTCATCCGGCCCAATTTTCGGAAAAATCATACCATTTCAGCAGCCGCTGAAACCAAATGGGGGGGGGGCACGATACATTGGCATTTCTAAATGGGGAGGGGCCATGGCCGGATTGCCCCCTGGATCCGCCCCTGGATCAAACTCATCATTGGTATTCTGACTCAGTGTCGTTAAACATCCACAACCATAATGCGGGAATAACACTTCTGATTCTGCTGAGTGTTCGAGTTAAAAAATCATCATCAATATCCATAGGCTCAATGCCCGTAGGAGTCCGATGCCACTCTCTGTCTGAGTCTGTCTCGTGCCATGTTGCCCAGCTTCAACCGGTCCGGTCAGCAGGTCTGCTCCATACCATTAACATCTTGGAGCATCTAAACCACCTTGTCTGATTGAAGAGAATCGTGAAAAAAAGGCACGAAGGACAACGTGGGTCAATGCCCGTTGTGTCCCACCCTCTCTCCCCCGACCCTCTCCATCGGTCTGTCCTGACCGACCTGTGCATGTCTGCTTCACATCATGACACTTTGAAGCATCTGGCCGGGTAGCTATGTTACTTGTGTCGTGGTTTTGGCGGATTACAATCGTCTTGGTTTTTCACTGCCAGCGTATCGCCACCCATCTGGCAAACCTTCCTCATTTTGTCCGGGCTTAGGACCGGCACAGGGACGTTGTTGGTTCCCTGTGGCAGAGGATGGATGCAGTTTAACGTCATGCCCAGGACTAAGTTAAAAAATGATGTCATCGAAAAGATTTGGCGCCCGTATAGCGATTTAATACGACCGCGTTGATGATGATGATGATGACGAGTCGACGACGATGAGGATGAGGATGATGAAGGCGACGAAGGCAATGATAGTCTAAATATGCTGTTGTTTTTGTTGTTGTTGTGTGTTGTGTGGGATTCTTGTACACGGATTTGTGTGATTGCATTTCCTATGAACTTAATATGTAAAACAAATGATATTTATAATAATTAGAGCAATTTCTGGCTCTAATTTATAAACCTCTCTTATAAGTCATAGATAGTCGTTCATTTGCATGTTATGGTGACATAGTAGTCCTATAATGTATAGGCTGATTTTCTTAGATCTAGCATTCTACATTGCAGATGGTGTTTACCAAGTCTCTTCAATAGACTGTAATGGCAGACAATGTTTTATAGGAAAATCTATGTAGTCCTATCACGGCAGGATACTAAAAAACAATTATTTGCTGTTGCCGATAATATAGGCCTATCGCAATATTGTGATATTTGGGACAAATAAACAAATCTGAATGTGTTGACTATACGTAGCCTACGCGTGCACATTTCAAGAGGTTTGTTTAAATTACATGGAATCAGTTTTAGAGGGAAGTCAAATGAGAAACCAACTCATGGAGCTGGAAATATAATTCCAAATTATTACTACTATTATTTTTTTAATGCTCCTAGGTATTTAGGATCCCTCAGGGACTTTAATTATTTTTAAAAATGTATACTATACATTTATGTCTTAAAAAACTGGCAAACTCATTTACAAACTAGTGAAAAAGATAGCTTTCAACATTTGCCAACGCTACCATTCCGTCCTAGACCCAGTGGCGTAGCCAGTTATTTTTTCATGGGGGGGAGTGGGGTGGCACCTTAAAATGAGGGGTGGCTACCGTTGGCAATTAAAGCTTACGGTAAATACAAAACCCTTCTCTTTTACAGTAGCAGTTTTAGTTTTATTGTTATCCTGGTAGCTTGAGCTTTGCGACACTGAAAAACGACTTATTCTTAAAGTTTTCGCGACTTTTCCGTTCACAAATAGCTGGCAAACAAGAGCCTTAAAATGGCTCCATTTGAGGTCGACACAGCCAAAAATGCGCTGGTCGCTGGGGCTCCGCCCCAGACCCCGCTGGGGAGCTTACGACCCTCCCTCTGGCCCCCTAATCGGGACGGGCTTCGTGCCTTCGGCACTCGCAACTTCGCGCCTTCGGCGCCGCCACTCACGACCAATTACAATACAGCGTCCTGGCACTTCTTCTTTTACACTTTAAGTATTGGTCACACTTAAGGCTTAAGCCCCCCCAAACGACAAATCCTAGTTACGTCCCTGGACATCATTGACATGACCAGGGCCCGATTAAGGCATGTTCAACATGTTTCGCCGAACAGGGGCCCCCACACTTTAGGGGGCCCCCACAGATGCGGAAAAAATGTTTTTTGAGCAATTTTCAACCAAACGATTATTTTCCCGAAAATTTCGCCAGATGACTAAGAAAAAGGTCATCAACATTTTTGGCTGATGAAATGGTAAGATTTTCTCGAAAATTTCGCCAGATTACCAAAAAAAGGTCATCAACTTTTGTCGCGGATGAAATGGTATGATTTTCCCGAAAATTTCGCCAGAACACCGATGACTAAAAACATATCCGCAAAAATTTTCCGAACAGGGCCCCCACATTGCTTAATCCGGTCCTGGACATGACATGATGATAGCAATGAGCAATCAAATAATTGACATGTCTTAACGACGTTAACGTGTCTTAACCATAGTTGTTTAAAACGTTTTTTGGGGGTTTTTTTCGCTCTCAAAAAACGTGGGATTTTTGGTGTTTTTATTTTTCCCATCGTTTTATTCCGTTTTTTATTTTTTATGTAACGCAATTTATTTTATTTTCTGTCTCTTATTATTTTCCTAATTTTTATTTTTCATTGATAGGCCTATTCCTTACGTTTTCAGCCCAATTTTAAGACTTCAGATAACTCATGTCATTATTTAATTGTTTAACGTCATCATTTAAGAGATAGATCTACATGTAGAAAGTAAACAATGATTTGAAGTTTGAAATGCATTTTAAGATGTAAAAAGTCAAATTATTTTCGGTTTCGGTTTTTTTGTCGTTTTTTGTCGTTTTTTATTTTTTCGAATAAAACGACGTTTTCCCCAGTTTTTTTTATTCCGTTTCCATCGTTTTTTACATCTATGGTCTTAACTCAGTAACTGAAGAACGAAGTACTTTCGGTAAAAGTCACAATCATAAAATAGTAGGCTAGTCGTAAAAGAATTTACAAATATAGCCTATTTTCTTAATTTATCTCAGTTGTCTTAAACCGAAGCTACAAATATCAGTATGCGAAAAAAAATTGTTGTCTAATGATCAAATGTCTAAATAATAATTGGGAGTAAAATTTCACAAACCTAAAAATAGATGTATTCTACTGTTTTTGTGGTTAGCAGCAAAAACGTCAACAAACGTGGTCATGTTGAGAGCCGTGGCTCTCTCTGATTCAATAGAGAGCATACCCAAGCTATTACAGTAGGCCTATTGGACATAATACGCATGCAAGCCTCACTAGCTTGTCTGTCCCACAGTGCACTATAGTGGCCTGTCCCACTTTCCCATCACCCACCTTATAAGAAGTTGTACAGGAAGTTGTATAAAAAATAAAATAAGTAAGAAATTATATAACATTCTTTATCACTCGTAAAAGTAAAGAGTAAAACAAACGCAGGGATTGGGAGGGCAGCTGGGGGGCAGCCCTTTCATTTGGGGGCGGCTGCCTTGCGTGCCCCCCCGTTGTTACGCCACTGCCTAGACCTCTAGTTGTCTTGACTGTTCAGGTCTGTTGTGCGAGAAACGGGCAACAAGTGTCCTATTATATTTTTTGGAACGCGACTGATATGCGCTGGAGCAGATGGTTGGTTTCACACTGGTCACCTGTCGCCAGACCTGGGAGTCGACCCCAATAAATAGACCTCAGTCGACTCAGTCATACCAAGTCGAGTCGAGTCGTTTCAACTTACCGCAACTGAACTCTGCAGGTTGAATTTTGTAGAGAGGTGTCACTTGAAGTTGTTTATCCACAAGTCGACTTAAACCGACTTGAGATACAAGCAATCCTACATTTTTCGTTTCTTACTAATGATCGTGAGGACTGGTGATGACAGCATTTCAGCAATTTTGTAGCGTGTTTGCAAAAATGTATGAGGCGCTGGCTTGCCAGTTCAAACGTTGGCTATAGCGTATAGTTCTACCATGTATAAAGGCTGCGAAACTTTTTTGTATTATTGTAACTGTTATCGCCTGACAGAGCGCCCCTCCCCAATAAAAGGTTTCCCCAAAGACTCGATTTTCGAAGGAGATTCTCCACGGCGGATCTATATTCCGAAATAAAATTTCTGAGGGAGAGAATATTTATTTCACCCACCGCTGAAATAGTCTCCCCGTTCAACGTTGAATGGGCTTCAGTTATACATAAAAAATTTAGGCTATAGGCTAAACCGTTAGTCTACGTTGCTAAAATTAATTTAGCAAGAACATAAAGTTCCCACATTATTAACTTTTATATCAGAAAATTTTCCTTCAGTGAACAGTTTAAGCCAAGAGAGATTCAGAGGAAGTGAAACTGATAAATAGGCCTATACAATAAAAAGCGCTAAGAAAGGTGCCCATACAATCATGTTCCTTTTTCCTGCTTTACGTTTATCCGAAGCAGGACGTCTTGGCGCCACCGTTTTGGCGCGACCGTTTTGGCGCCGGACGTTTTGGCGCCGGAATTTTGTGGTAACCCTCGTTCTAGAGTATAAAAATTATGATATTGTAGGTAATCGTAGGAGGTTCATTTACGCACATTTTGAGATAAATTTTGTGATGATTATTCCACGCCATTCAAAAGTTATGCCCGAAATAGCTAAGAATGTATGTATAAGACATGCGTCGTGGGGGTCGGTTAGGGTCAGGTTAGGCGTCATGAGGGTCGGTTAGGGTTAGGCATAGGGTTAATGTAGTCATTCGGTTCCGTATAGGGTACAGATTACGGTTAATTGTTACACCACTGAATGAAACTTGAAAAGTAAATATTACACTTCGTACTGATGTATTTGTAAACTGAACCGAAAATAAGCTGCTGAGATCAATTTTCATATGGGCGCCAAAACGGCGGCGCCAAAACGGCGGTGCCAAAACGGCGGCGCCAAAACGTCATGTACCGACGTTTATCAGCCTCTGGCTACAACAAATTGTAACCGTTACGGTCGTATTTTGCCCCTCCTCCAAAAATGTTGCGGGCGCCCATGAGTTTAGCCTAACCTTAATTGGTCTCAGTTTCATCAACATCAATCGACCGTGGAGAAGAGAAAAGCATATTGAACCCGCATAATTATTTTAGCGGAAGTGGAGGGAGGAAGAAAGAAAGAAAGCAGAGAAAAATTAATAAAGAAAGAGATTAGTTATAAAAAACCTTTGTTGGGTAAGGTAACACCTTTGGTGTCATAATCGCTAAAGATCTTGCAAATAGACATATAGACTACTACCGCGCTAGAGCTCTGCGCCGGCCGCGCCGCGCCGCCGCCGCCGCCGACAATTTGTGGGCGCCGCCGCCGCCGAATATCATCCGGTCAAGTCGGCGCATGGCTCTGTACCGTGCTATCCCAAGATTCAATTTTGAAAGAATAGGCCACCATCGGTATAATTGCAAGCAGCAACCGCGCGCACATGCAGAGGCGTTTGGGTCGTGCGTTCTACCGGTGCAACCAACTGGGCCAGCATGTATAATAGGACATTTACAATCACCAGTGACAATATTAGATTGTAAAATTGTCGTGCTATCACAAATCTTACAAACACTCGTCCACCATACGACCATTGTTATCCTGCGCACCATAATTAAGCTTATATGAGAGACCACTCGTGACTTTCTCTTCAGTCAAGGCTACTTGAAATCCGCTCGAGTGCACGTGTGGCAACATATTAATAGCAGTTAAAAACGGCGGAAAAAACAAGTGTCTTGATTTTAAGGTACTTAAGTTGACCGAATTACTGTGTAGTACGGGTTGATAAGTAGATCCTTTCGGTCACGGTATCAGATGCGTCAGAGCGTCTGAAGTTATTATAAGGCTAAGATGCAAGACAAATAATTCAGGCCTGCGTTGAATTTAACAGTAATCTCAGGCAAGCTACATGTATATCAGAGCACACTATTAAAATTACTTGCTCTGTCACCGTACTCTAGGTAGGCTACTTTGAAACTAATAATTGCAGTGACGACTATGCTAAACTAATGCAAGAAGCACTGAATGATGGCGCTACAGAATCCTTAGATTATTATGCGAGACGTCTTGCACTGTGTCGCCAAGACTTGTGCTCATTTGCACGACATCGCCGCAGTTGATTATTACTACAAGTCTTGTTTAATCTGGACACTCCCTTCGCTCTGATTTTTCTTCAGTTATATTGCTCCTAAAAACCACCGGGCGCTTGGAGAAAACTTTTGCAGGAGGGTCAAAGCACAATGGTCACTGTTTATTTCTTTGCAATTTTTTAATCATGTTCTGCTTTTTTTATCACAGCTGCGGTCTGTTGGTTCTATTATAAACGGATATCAACATCATCGTCGTCGTCGTCATCATAGTCGTCGTCGTCGTCATCATCATCATCATCATCATCATCATCATCATCATCATCATCATCATCTAAATCATCATCATTTTTCTTAATTTTAGTGAACCGTTTCGTTGTCATGACGACCAGTTCATTCGCCGAAAGCGAGGTTGTACCGCTGCGAAACGGAGGCTATGAGGCTGACTCGACGTCGTCCACTTCCGGTCAGCGGTCAGCGGTGGCGGCGGCGGCGGAGGAGAGGAAGGAGGCGGCTGGGGTGGTGGGTGCGGAGGGAGGAAGAGAGACGCTTCCACTTCTACTGTCCAGGTCCTCCTCCTCTTCTTCTTCCTCCACTTCGTCTTCCTCCTCCCCTTCTTCGAACAGTCCGTGGAGACCTCGATCGTCGACTGAAGTCTACACCTGTCACCTCTGCTCCTTTGTCGGTGAGGAAGGATGCTTTGAATGAGAAATAGGTGATGACGGAGGATGGATGGTACTATTTAGAGGCAGGGCCGGATGAATCAATGTGGGGGCCCTGTTCGGGAAATTTTTGCGGATATTCTTTTTTGTCATCTGGCGAAATTTTCTGGAAAATAGTCGTTTGGTCGAAATTTGCTCCTGAAAATTTTTTCCCCCGCATTTGTGGGGCCGCCTAAAGTGTGGGGGCCCTGTTCGGCCGAACATGTTGAACATGCCTTAATCCGGCCCTGCTTAGAGGATCAGTCAAAGGGTTAGTAGAGAAAAGGACTTCGTGATAGAGAAACATGGAGCAGAACAGATGGAATGACTAAAAATAAATCAACACTGTTACTGGGTGGCTAATCCTATCTTGAACTTGTTTATCCTTCCAGTTACGACTGCTGTTCGATTAAAACATTTAATCGATATTAAGATTAAATTTGTAATCGACATTAACTGCAAATTAATCGCAACACTTTTCCTATAAATTTTCTGTTCACCCTCTGAAGCATAAAATAATGACTGAATACACGAGACTGCCATGCAGTGGTCTCTTTTTGACAACAGTTTCAATAACATTTGCAGATTGAATTTCGCCATTTTGTTTATTCATTAGTTTTGTATAACAGAAACAGTGCCGGATTAACTTTTTAAAGGCCTGGCGCAAACAATGCCACAAAACTAAAGTGGGCCCTCTATCCAATCAAATTATCAAAAAAATGGGGGGGGGGGGGAAATTAATTATATAGAAAACATACTTTAATAATTTATGAACACAAAATGAAGCTGTGATAGGATCATAAGAGTATGTAGTAGTAGTACTGTAGAAGGCCTGTTTTTATAATGCCACAAAATTTTATATGCCTTCCATCCATACATCCAACCATCCATGCATCCAACCATCCATCAATTCTTTTCCAGGTGTCACTCGTGAGTCCTTCGACCAGCACATGGTAGACTGTCACTACATCTACCGTTGTATGGAGTGCAGCTATTCCGCCCGCACCCAAGGTCGTCTCAAAAGACACCTCAAGGACACCCACCACAAGAGTGCCACCATCGCCGGGCACCGCGATGGTCCAGGGAGACCCAACCCCATGCCGCGACCAATCATTGGAGACCAAGAGTTAAAGATGAATCGGAGACTGAAGACGATTCGTTGCAAGTATTGCAAGTTCATCACCGTTGAGAAGGTAAGTTCTGCATGTATAGCGATGTCTCACAGATGTTTTGAGCCGCTATGGTCACTTACATACATGTATCTACTGTGCAGCTGTCCACTTCATTTCATTTGTAACGAGTTCATCGAATTATTAAGAGTGAAGATGTCTTTTACTAGTGCGCATGTCCTTTAGAGGAAAAGAAAGATTTAGATTAAGATTAAGGTTGGGATGAAGATTAAGATCAAGATGAATATCAAGATTGAGATGAAGATTGGGATGAAGATTGAGATTAAGATTAAGATGAAGATTAGGATTAAGGTGAATATCAAGATTGAGAGGAAGAGAACGACGACGACGACGACGAAGAAGAAGAATACAATCAATGCTGACAGCAGCAGGCCATGGGCGGAGTTTATCAGGGGTTGGGGGGGGGGGCTAAGCCCCTCCAAGAAGGCCCTGATTCAACTTTTTTACCATGAAAAAATGGTATCCATTTTCGGGGTTAGCCCTCCCAATAAGGCCCAGACTCGGGGTTAGCCCCCCCAAGAACGGAAACCAAACTCCGCCCATGCAGCAGGCTACAGAAGCCACATGTATACGTTTCACAAATCATCGCATTCTCCAATAATTATCAATAATGCAGACAGCGTTTGCTATCTTTTTTCCAGACGGACTTCTGGCTCCACCTGTCCGAGCACATTCCACCGGACAAGCAGCTGCGGTGCACCAAGTGTCCCTTCGTAACGGATCTTAAGCACCACCACGAATACCACCAGCGCAGTCACGACGGATTCAAACCGTTCCTCTGTCAGAAGTGCGGCTACTCGTGTGTCAACAAATCCATGCTCAACAGTCACTCGAAGTCGCACTCAAACGTCTACCGGTTCCGCTGTGGAGTCTGCTCCTTTGCCGCCAAATACAGCCACGCTCTGAAGCTGCACGTTCTCAAGTACGCGCACTGCGCTGGACCAGTGCTCAACCAGGACGGAAGTCTTCCTGCAGTTGCGCTGAACGTGGCGGTGCAGCAGCCGCCAGTGAATCCGGGTTTTCACCAAGATGGATTAACCGTCGAAGGAAGGCAGATTTCAGTACCTTCGAGAGAAGCGCTTCTCCAGCAAGACGAGAGGTTCTCCAGCAAACGGGGGATATCTGGAAGTTCGGAGCAACTGCTGCTCAACCACGTCGAAAGTTATTCCGAAAAGGTAATGCCTGCGCGAGTAGAAACACGGGTTTCTTGCAAGGTTCCCACTCCCACTTGTTCTCAAATACCGTTTTTCCACCAGGACGGAGAAACTGTTTCCGTTCCAGTGACGATTGGTTTATCTGGAGGAGATGTAATCCACCATAATGGAAATCGTCTTTCCATGTCAACGAATCCTGGGCTTGTGCTAACACGAGCGTCGAATGCAGACACGAGTCTTTCGTTTGGATACGCGAACAACAGAATAGAGGAGCCCAACAATTATAACACAGGTCTTTCAAGTTCCACAGCCGTCATAAACCATTGCTGCACTGAGGAAACCCGACAGGAAAGAGAAAGTCCGATTGAGGCAGGGAAGACGAAACTGTTGGAAGGAGGAGGACCCATGCTTGACCTACCTTTCAATACATGCACTGAAGCAGCAAGCTTTCCTTCTCAAAAGGTCCAACCTTCTTTCCAGTTCGCTCCGGTTGATCTCCGACGCCCAGCGGCAAGCGCCGTCAACCTATCCGCCTTACTCCAGCGTCAGAGAACAGTCTTTCCATCACTTCCATATCCACCAGAAGACCTCGGCGGACGATCCGAGATTAGTCGATTCTACCCTACAGAAACAAACATCACTGCAGCAGCAGCAGCAGCATCAACGCCAGGAAGACCATTCCAGATCACCGATGGTTATTCCACGTCTACTGTACTACTTCCAACCGTAGACCAAGAATTTGGAATGGACTACGAGGAAGAACCATTCTCTCCACCCGGAAGTAACGGAGAAACTGATCATACCGCGGACCTACATGTAGGTGAGTTCATCTTGGTGGATGAAACGAGGTGGGATAACGTGGAGTCGGAAACACCACTCGATCTCTCAAACTGGAAAGGATCTACATCGGAAATGAAAGAAACGTTGAATCCGACATCCTGGGACGATCTTCATGTCCATGTGACTCTTCCACATCACCAGACGTTCACCCCCGCTGCCACCTTTCCATCTTCTAGCAGTACGTCACCCACTCCTTACCACCTTGGGCAAACCGTTCCATCTTTCCTCCAACAACCTGCAAGCCACAACCGTCCACCGCCTCTGCTCCCACTCTCCTGGACACACCCACGAAACGAGACCAGGGACCCTGATCAGTATCAGCTCAACGACAAGGACGAGGTCCTGACGAGCGAGGACCCGGACCATCAACGGAACGAAGGCCACGATCCTTACCACCATCCGCTTCCAGATGACGACGACATCGACGACATCGACTCTAGTCCACCAGTGATGAAACTGGATTGGCGATTGGAAGAAGAAGAGTCGGATGTTCTTCAATCTTTCGAATGTCAACACTGCCGCATGATCTTCGACGACTACGTCATGTTCGCCATTCACTCCGATCACCATGGTTACGTCGATCCGTTCGAGTGCAGCATGTGTGGCGAGAAGTGTGAAGACAGGATCCAGTTCTTTCTTCACATATCTCGTGTCGCACACGACTGAATCCCTTGCATGTCGCCCAGCAGCGGCGGTTCACGCATTTCTATAGCGCAATTATTTCCTTTGAGCTCCGAGTTCCAGTGGTGGAGACGATGATGTTGATGATGGATATTGGAGGTGGTGATGATAAATAATGATGATAGTAGATGAATAAGTGGATGGAGGTAGACAGACAGACTTCGGATAGATAGACAGATAGACTGACAGACAGACAAATGGACAGTCATATAGATAGGGCCTAAACTGATAGACAGACAGACAGACAGACAGACAGCCAGATAGATAGATCTATAGACTGTCCATGTATTTGTCTGTTCGTGTATTTGTCTGTTCCATCGGCAGACAGATAGACAGGGACAAACAGATAGATAGACAGACAGACAAAGATATAGACAGACAGACAAAGAGATAGGCTAGATCGTGAAGATGGGGGTGATGTTGAACGCTGCTGTAAATGATGAACGCCGTTCTTTTGGCATGTAAGCCTATACGATCGTCAAAAAGTCAATCATAGCAGTTTGCTTTGTCACTGCCCCTATATCAACTCAATTCATCCTCCTGTCTTTTTTTCTACGTTCTGTCTTTAATGCGAAGTTCTCTGAAAAAATTCAGATAATGTTGGCGCAGACCACAAAATGGCACAAATCTCCATATTATCTCCATACACAATTTAGTATAGGCTACACAGTACACACTGTACCCAGCGTAGGCGTCTTCCAGGAGCGGATCAAGGGGCTAATCCGGTCTTGGCCCCTATTCATAAATGTCCATAGAACGTGCCCCACCCCTATGAGGTTTCAAGAAAGGTTCAACCATTAGGTTTCAATGGTATATTTTTCAGAAATTGTGACGAAATAACTAAAAAGAGGTCATCAGTTTTTTTCGGTTAGTTAATTATTTGCCTACCTCAGATAAAAAAATTCGCCCCCCCTTCGAAAATGTCTGTATCCACCCCTGGCGTTTTCTTAGGAGCGCGGTTCGCTTGTAGTTGGTGAAGAAGCCAACCTGTATGCTGTTCCAGATTCTACTGTTCTGTTCCATTTTTTTCCATATTTTTTTTGTTCGATTCTTTTCTTTTCCATTCTATACCATGCTATTCTGTACCATTCGGTTCCAATCTATGTTCTACTATATGTTTCATTCTGCTCCACTCTGTTCTATTCTTTTCTATTATGTTACATTCTTTTGCACTTGTTCTATTCTATTCTATTATGTTACCATTTTGTTGCACTTTGTTCTATTCTATTAATGTTACATTCTGTTGCACTTTGTTCTATTCTAGTCGTTCACAATCTGTTCCATTCTGTTCTATTCGATTCTATTCTATTCGATTCTGTTTTGTTCTACGAGAGAAATTCTATTCACTCCACTGAGAGAGCGCAGAGGGTGGGCAAGTTCCCAGAGGCCTGGCGACATTTAGGGGAACTCTACATACACAAAGTTGATGATTCATGCCTTTTAAATATGATATTACAGAGACTAAGGCTAACTACAATCATCCTAAACTTCAAACTAACAATTGAATAAATTCATATTATAAGTAGGTCATATAAACATAATATCGTAGGTCGTTACTGCACTTCTATAATTTCAATTTGTTTTTTTGTGTTTCTCATAAAGTCTTAAGAGATTTTAAGGACCCGTCACTGCTTTGCGTGGGACCTTTGAAGCCCAGAATTTCTCTTCTCGCATCTACTCTGAAGACATAAGACTTTATAAAAAAATTAATAAGCCTACGCGCATGATGTTTGTGACTGATAATGGAACTGAGAACCAAGATTATATCGACGCAATTTCAATGTATGCTAAAAATGTACAATTTTAAATGGCTAAAGCTTGCAAGAACGTTCTGGATACGGGTTCACCGTAACGGCGTAACCTACTTAGACTCTCGTTTGCTCAGTAGGCCTTTGTGCCTTGTCACCATATAATAATTATTTGCTCGCCCATGGCTAGAAAATAATACCAGCGGCACACCATTGTAATGATTCGAAATATTATTTTATATCCAAGGTACAATCGCGAATGACGTCATCGATATCATTGGCAACACATAATTATTTCCGCATTCACTTTCTTGAAATCATTATGATCTGTGGGCTGAATAGCTCGATAGACAACCACTCAGACAACAGTCAGACAACGGAACAACTGCGGTGCATAGATCCACTACGTACAACACCACCACAACCACCACCACCACCACCACCACCACCACCACCACCACCACCACCACCACCACCACCACCACCACCACCACCACCACCACCACCACCACCACCACCACCACCACCACCACCACCAGCAACAACTGTAGTGTTCCAATGACACCGCGAGATTTTAACTTGGACGTAAACTATCAAAGGATATTTCGGGGCAAGGCCAAACGGTAACTCAATTTGGACTTGAGCACCAAAAGCGCTTAGTATATGCCGAATATCGGTGGGAGTAGGTCAAATTATTTCCAGGTCAAGAAAAACATATCAGACATCAGACTAAAAGACGTTTGCCAGGGAGGAATCCTGAATGGGTAAGGGGCGATACAGAAGCACGTCGGGTAAATAAATGGATCAAAAAATCTTAATAAGAAATTAAACCACAAATGCGAAAAGTTCAAAAATTGTCCGCTAATATTGCAGGAAATCAAACTATTATTGAAAACAAAAACTCCGTGAATTAAACTCAGACATTCGATTGACAGAACGTAAAAAATCTTGGAATTTCTTAAACATTCCATTGCAAATGAAAATCGGTGACACGCCATCTCACTCATCGCCATTCCCTCTTCAAAGCCTCAGTTGACCTTGGCAACACGTCACCTCAAGGACACCAAGGCTGAAACCCACGTGATACGAGATGGAGGCAGTGATACTTTGCATGGCACCAATATTACCCCCACAATGGGACGCTGTAACGATATCCTTGGTACCAAGGATATCGTTACAGACGCAATGGGATTTGAGTGGAAACAAATGTGGCCCCAGAAAGAATCTCAGGGCACCCACCTCGACCCACTTGATCCCATGGAGATGGATCATGGAACCAACCACATTTGACCCCCTACAGAAACCAGAGGGAACCCATGTAGGCCTATCCAAAGAGAACCATAGTTACTGGTTCCATGCAGACAAACCTTTGGGATCTCAGAATGTGATGACAGATGAAGCAAATGCGACATCAGATTCAACCCGTGTACCACAAGAGAACTCTTGTGACTCCAGAGCAAACCAATGTGATTGCGGTGGACAGCTACAGGGTGGCACAATTGAAAGCCATTTAAACACATTATTATTAATTGAAAGTCATTTAAACACATTATTATTTGTTTGTATAATTATTAGCGACGCCGCTCAGAAGGAGATGATTATCGCGACCCACTTAACTCCAAAGTGCAAACCATTGACCCCAGAGATTCACCCCGATGGGGGTGGGGGTGGAGGGAGGGGCGCTGTGAGCTCATCGTGGCCTTCATCGTAGACGCCCTGGTCTAGTCCTTGATGTCGTCTTCGTCGTGAAATGACCGAGGAAGTTGCTGTAGACGGCTCTGCTGACCGGATCCAACCGATCGAGGTCCCGACTGCACACCACACCCACCGGCTGACGCAACTCGGTCAGGTCAGGTCCCCGCTGTTGCCATGACGACCTCGTCTGATTGGACAGAGCGATGGCGGTCAGGTTACGACCCTGACCGGAAACGAACTCCTTGTCCGTATTTATTACACCGAGAGATTTGCATTGCGCCGTCGTCGACTGAGTGGGCGTGGTATGCTGCAGAAACGCAAACGGAAGTTGCAGACCGGAAGTGACTTTCACTTCCGGTGCGGTGTTCGACGGGACAACGAAACCGGAAGTAAGGCAGCGCGTGGAATTCTGGGAGCCGCAAGTGGCCGCGTTGAAGGAAAGACCGTGAGTGTGAAGGGTTGGCTGCGATAGGTTGGGGTGGACCCAAGCCCCCTGCAGCCAGGGAATGAGGGAGGGCTGGAGGGGAATGGAGTGACGTGTGACGAGAGAGTGGGGTGCTAGAAACACCCCGCTGGGTAGACTCCCTGGAGCGGGCAGAGATTGGAACTGTCTGAGAGCTCCTGCGGCTGGCATCGACATGGCGGGTCGATGGATGATGCGGGTGGCGGCGCTGCTCTTTTGCGACTTCTTTACCCTGATGTTTATTTCCAGTTCCCTGGAACGTCGTTCCCGTTCATTGCTCGTACGACTCGCTTCGCTGACATCACGACACGCGTCGTTGATTACAGCAGCCTCCATCTTTGTAGCATTATTTCGATCGCCAGTCTCAGCAGCAAGGGATGCGGAAAACTCCGATGGAAGAGTCGCTGGCTCAGTGGATGAGGTCGTAGAACCGTTCGATCCGTGTTGTGGGTTTGAATCCTCTTGCCTGCTGGTCTCACTTTCGATTTCCTTTCGAATAAGCTTCGCAACATGGCCGCCAGAATCTTCGGATGACTCGTCGGAAGATCGCTTCAATCCTTCAAGACAATGAACAACATACATGTTCGTGTTGGAATGTATTCGGAATTGCGCTAACTGTTGTTTCAAACTGTTGTTTCCCCATCATCGTCGTCATCGTCATCGCCATCGTCATCATCATCATCATCATCATCATCATCATCGTCGTCGTCGTCATCATCATCGGGAAAATCATACCATTTCATCCGCCAAAAAAGTTGATGACCTTTTTTTAAAGTCATCCGCCAAAAATTTCGGGAAAATCATACCATTTCATCCGCCAAAAAGGTTGATGACCTTTTGTTTAATCCTCAGGTTTTTACTTAAGAAAAAACATGCTCAATCCAAATGGGGGGGCCACGATACATGGGCATTCCTAAATGGGGGGGGGCCATGGCCGGATAACCCCCCCCTGGATCCGCCCCTGAAACTATGCATGGCAACGACTGAAAAAGTAAGAAAAATGAGGGTTCTCCCCTACTTTAGGAGAAACTCCTTAGGGGCGCTCCCGACCTGACAGCACCAAACCACAATCAAAGAGAATTATTTTCAAACGCTTTTGGAAAAGTGGCAAAGAAAGACCAAGTAATTCATTATGGAGACTAATAGGTAACTTATTTCAGAAAGACGGACCGACCATAATTATAGCGAAGCTTTTATGCAGTACTGTGGAAGTTTGAGCCATAGGGACAACCAGGTTACGGTACCTTGCGTCAAGGGCGGATACAGAAACTTTGGACGGGGGGGGGGGGGGGCAAAACATTCTTGACACCCTGGGTCTGGGCCAAAAAAATCATACCATTTCATCCGCCAAAAAAGTTGATGACCTTTTTTTAGTCATCCGCCCAAATTTTCGGGAAAATCATACCATTTCAGCAGCCGCTGAAACCAAATGGGGGGGGGGCCACGATACATGGGCATTTCTAAATGGGGGAGGGGCATGGCCGGATTGGCCCCCTGGATCCGCCCCTGCCTTGCGTTGCAGAGCGAAGTTGTCTATGCGGCCTGGAATAGAAAGTAGGCCTACTGGCGCACTTAAGATAAACCGGGACTCTGCCTGCTAGGCAATTACGTATAACGGTATAATTCTAGGCCTATATAAGCTTACCTATTAAATTGTGCATGGTATAGGCCAGGGGTTCTCAAACTTTATGTGTTTTTTTTATTGTACCCCAAGTAAAAAAATCGAATGATGACGTGCCCCCAGCAAAGTAGGATCAGAAACAAAATGTCATTACGAAGGCCCCTTGCAGTGACAACTAAACGTCCATTCAATCATTGGTGACATCGTTTATTAGAGTCGTAGGCTATAGGATGCAAAATTTAGTTTGAATAATAGAATCTTATCAGCAAATTTAAAAGTAAAATTTGTCCATAACCTCTGTAAGAAAGCACAAATGATCTGCAGTCATGTGGGCTTATTTAGACTATAGCACAGATTAAAAATATCTGGTTTAATTAATATTATTTTGTCAATTTCAAAATTTACCCTGTTTGTTTTTGATAGCAAGAATAGTTTTAAAACCAGTTTCACCCAATTATGACGTGCTGAAAAGAATCGCAAAATTTCAAGCTCGACCAGAAATTAATCCTTCGGCCAATCGGCCAATCGGCCAATTCAGCTGTCTGCTATTTGAGCTCTATATCCTCTATTATACAGGCTGAGAAGTTCTGGCTTTGGTACTTTCCAGCCATAATATACATTGTTTGTTTCAAATTATAATAATTTACCTAAAAATAAATATGTTGCATCTATCTTATAATTATTATGTGAGTCTAATGGCGATGCTGTTATATGTTGCACCGTTAAATCATGCTAATAAAAGAAAGACGGTCACAAAGTCAATAAACTCAAAGAAAATTTATATTTGTTTAATTTCTCGTACCCCTTACCGGCGTCTGGCGTACCCCAGGGGTACGCGTACCGCAGTTTGAGAACCCCTGTGTAGGCAATGTTAGGCATTGGCATGCATTTTAATGAATGGCCCCCATGAGCTCAAAACCGTGTTGCGCCTCCGTGCTGTCACGTGGTGGGCGATGTTTCTTATGGAAGTCGTTGAGCCAGTAGAGGCGTAATTGAAAATCGTTTGGAGTTAAGAGACTGAAACAGACTTCATAGGAAGAGCTGGTTCTGATGGAAGAGAGAAAGAGAGGTAGGGTGGGACGAGGCGGTGCGTGGTAGGGAAAGCATGCTGTAAGTGCGCTAAACGAAATCTGTTGCCGGTTAAAGGTGTGTGAGAAAGAAACCGACCAACATACAGACAAGACCGACCGAAGAACAGACCGACAGACAGACAAAGGGAGAGAAAGAGGTAGAGAGAAAGAGAGAAGAAGCTAGAGTAGCAGGGTGAAAGAGAGCTTGACATGCAGACAGTGAGAAAGAGAGAGAAATATAGCCTAAGGGAAAAGGGAGAGAAAGAGAGAGAGAGAGAGAGCCAGACAGAGATAGAGACAGAGACAAAGACAAAGATAAAAACCGAAAGATATCTAGAGAGATAGAGATGGAGACAAAAGAAGAGAACCACAGAGAGAGACAGACAGGCAAACGGAAAGAGTAGGAGAGAAAGACTAAAAAATAGAACAAGAGAGAGCAATAGATACAGAGAGTGAGACAGAGAGTGACAGAGGCAGAGAAGAAGACAGAGAGAGACAGAGAGTGACAGAGGCAGAGAGTGAGACAGATAGATGAATAGTGTGCTGATCGAAGAGTCAGATTATTAGCACATATATTTTCAGAAGATATGGAGCAGGTTTCGTCCTATTCGCAGCTACACGAATGAACAACACATGGACCAAATCAGGTAAACAGTCATCGGGACAAACACACGGACAGACGGACGGAGAGAGAGAGAGAGAGAGAGGGTCAAAGAGTCACAGGAATAAGAGAATGAGAGTCAGAGGGACAATTTAAAATAGGAGCAGACATGGAGATTGGCAAAGCTATACAGAGAGGAACAGACGGGAAAACGATGGGACAGAGTAGGATACAGAGATACGGACGTACAAACAGTTGGAGAGACATGGAGACAGCCAGAGAAGACATGCAAACAGATGGCCTTGATTAGAAGGGGAGTGGAATGGAGGTTCAAGGGCAATATTATTGGCCGTAGGAGATTCTTCAATCGAAGCAGACCCACGGGATTTCAAAACGATTATTTTTTACAGACACAATCTCAATCAATCAATCAATCAATCAATTTTTTTATTGGTCCGTAAGTATCAAGTTACATAAAGCATTACAAGTATCACAAATTAATCAGATAATAATCAAAGTGACAACTAATTAGATAACGCAAATTACATAAACCCTGGGTCTATAGATTGGAAATATCTACAGAAATATATAAGAAGAGATTATTTAAACCCAATGGTTGCAGGATTGAGTTATACCAGTAGGTCCAGTATGCAAAGAGAACTCTAAAGAACAGAATTCGGAAACAAAAGGAGACCCAGAAGGGAGGGTATCCCGTTAAGTAGGGCCCCCAAGTAGCTATGAAGACTTTTAATTAATACACACCACAAATTGATTTTTTTAAAAATTACCCAAAAGCAACAGCAGATGAAAATTAAGACACGCTAAACAAAACTAACACACAATGCAGAAGGAGACCTGAAAATTGTTCGTCAGAACACAACTATGACATCAAA
Organism: Lumbricus rubellus; assembly: GCA_945859605.1. Taxonomy (NCBI): domain Eukaryota; kingdom Metazoa; phylum Annelida; class Clitellata; order Crassiclitellata; family Lumbricidae; genus Lumbricus; species Lumbricus rubellus. The sequence continues at coordinate 18,792,145 of OX243819.1, read as the reverse complement.
GCAATGTGCAGGCACAGGAAACAAATACACAATGCAGAAGGTGAAAAAAGAATGAACCAAAAGTAACAGCCGATGAAACAATTAAGATGCAGTAAACAAATCAACACACAAAGGGAGCCTTGAAAAAGAAGAAGAAGAAGAAGAAGAAGAAGAAGAAGAAGAAGAAGAAGTACATTTGTAAATATTTGATAACAAAATTTAATATCAGTTATATGGTAACTAACTATACTTGGGTCAAGAAGATCTGGACCTGAACTATGTGATAGTTTCATCGTGCGGTTCAGTAAAATTAATTCCTCGGGATAGGTTGGATGCAAAACAAAAGACACATCTCAAATAATTGTTATCGAATCAACTTGATATTGCTTCATATCTTGTGTTCAATGTATCCATCACCAGTGCCCACACTTGTTCTGAATCTCCTTGTAAAGTTCTTGATGGCCTTGTTGATGCACACGTGTTCCAGAGGTAAATCTCTTTCCCCATCAGAATTGTAATGTAATGTAATGTAAATTTAATCCGATGGTCAACTCTACGTGTTTTCGAGGGCTCGCCACTTGGTGAATCTTTCAGCCAACTGTTTTGTTTTGCAATTTGTTGTTATTTTTTGCTCGCTATGACTGTTAACTTAACATCATTTCGGCTAGTTAGTGCAGAGAGCGCCTCTGAGTAGTTATATCTTGAAGAGGCGCTATATAAATTCTCAGAATGAATGAATGAAATCTCCAATGCAGTCATCAATTCTCTTATCATTCTTAGTTTTGACCGCAGATTATTGCATCTCCCCTCCCCTACCCCTCCCTTATACAGCAACCTGCCCCCACCAGGCCCATGCGGGACAAAGTGTGTGTTGGTTTGGGGTGAGGTGGTCCCGGTGGCACCCTATCTAACTGCAACTTTTCAGGTGAATAGCTGTGAAACTATGGCGATGGAATGGAAATAGCAAAAGCTTGAGTTTTCGCACCCCACCGTGGACCCGTGGTGGGAAAGATTCACCAACCTTTCCCCTGGGTGAACCTTACGGTCCTCTGTCTAGATGCAAAGTTTCATATCAATAGCTATAAAACTGCAAAAAATTGGCCCCCAAAATGGTTTTTGCCCCCGCACCCATGAACAACGCCCTACCCCACCCAGCCCCTGAGGGGCGAGGTGTGGATTGGTTGGGGGCGAGGTTGTCCCAGTGGCACCCTATCTAGCTGCAACGTTTAAGGTGAATAGCTGTGAAAATATGGCGATGGTATAAAAATATGGAAAATAGAGTTTTTGGTCCCTCGCCCCATTCTGCCCCTGGTGGTAAAGATTAGCCAACTCCTCCGCTGGGTGGACCTGATAGTCCTCTGTCTAAATGCAAAGTTTCACATCAAAAGCTGCAAAAAGTCGCCCCCTAACAAAAAATTTCCCCACCCTGGCCCCCATGGTGTTAAAAATTTGCCAACCCCTGCACTTTATAACTTTGATGGACCCCTGTCTATGTGCAAAGTTTCAGATCAATAGCTGCGAAACTGTGGGCGTACGTTCTGGACAAAGTCATATACATACATACATACATACATACATACATACATACATACATACATACATACATACATACATACATACATACATACATACATACATACATACATACATACATACATACATACATACATACATACATACATACATACATACATACATACATACATACATACATACATACATACATACATACATACATACATACATACATACATACATACATACATACATACATACATACATACATACATACATACATACATACATACATACATACATACATACATACATACATACATACATACATACTTTCTTATAGATATAGATATTATATGCGCAGTAGGCATATACCAAAAACGCATCCAAAAGCCGATGCAATACGTAGGCTACATAATAGACCATAGCACCAATGCATGCACAGTTGCATACATAAGCTTACATGTATGCCAGACGCAGGGATATGAGGACAAGCAAACAAACTCAGACAGACAGACAGGCGAAAGGTAGGACGAACACAGACAGACATGTGAGGAGGGACACGATTATTCGGATCCTTTTGTAATTATGTCGGCCCGGTAGGCTTGTGGGATAGGGCGCGGAAGATGCCGGGACAGGTGCTCGTGATTAGAAGAGCCACGCTGCTCTGTCGCTGGAGCATATTATGTATGTATACCGCAGCTGATGCGAGGGGAGGAAGGGAGAGACGCGGGAGGATTTGAGGGACTGAAGAAGGTACTGGGCGGAAGAAGATACATGTAGGTGATGAAAGGGAGGCGAGACATTCCGCTGTTTGGGACAGATAGAACGGGAATTTTCTTAGCAAACCAAAACTAAGTGACGGTAATAATGCAGATGATGGTGATAACCAAATGGCGGTAATAGCCATGATTATGGTTACAGTAGCCTAATGTGGTAACGGTGTGGTAGCAATAGTAACTCAAATGACATTTATAAAGAAACGAAAGCTGCCTAATGATGACGATAGTCTAATTAACGGTAGGCTTAATCACGACGAAACGACGGTAACCTAATAATCAACTAACGAGAATAGCCATACAGCTGGCGGAAATATCCTAATGACGACAATATTCCAGGTACGATGTTGGCATGATGAAGGTACATGTAAGAACGACAAGAACACGTCAGACAACGACAACACGTCCCTAAAATGACTGAACCATTTAAAAGACTCAAGTAGCGAATTGATCAATAGACTGGTTCCCGTGCACCTATCATGTGCTGACTGCTGATGACCAGACTAGATGTCGCTAACTTTTTGTGTCAAAAATTGGTTTTTACTGTCATTTTTGCTGTCGTCGTTGTCTGACGTGTTGTCGTCGTTCTTACCTTCATCATGTCAACATCGGAGGCCTACCCGGAATATTGTCGTCATTAGTGAAACTAATTCAATGGCATCATACTCAAGCATTTGTAGATAAAAATATATGACTTCAAAGGAATAGTTTTGTTTGAACCTCCCAGTTTTTCGACGCATTGCGTAGCATCTGTCGACATATCGTTGGCTACCATTGGCTGTTCGGTCTGCTGACGTAACTTCCGCTGGTGAAATTTTCCCTTGTAGTGCTGCTTAGCCTGGAGTTCGGAGTTCAACGTGATGTCACAGGCTTCGCAGCGAACTGATCTCTTGACCTTTTGAGCTCTGTCCAGTCGGGAATGAAACTGAAAACAGTCAAGATTGCAGACAACCTAAATATGACTCCAAAAATCCCATAATACCTTGCGACAATCAGTCAACGACTAGCGACGTCACTGAGGTTTCAACTCGTTATTATTAACTCCTTAAAATTATTAACTCAGGGTTCATCGAAAGTCGAATTAGTCGAACTGTTATCTAAGGGAATAACCATCCTAGGAACAAATCGCTTCTAAATTATAAGAAATTGATTTAATAATGATCTAATACAACGGTTTTTGTAAATTTAAGCGCTGAGTCAAATAATGGTAGAAAGTGATAATCAGTAGGCCTATAATTATTTATTTCGTAATTGTAATTGTAATTGTAATTGTAATTGTAATTGTAATCGAACATTTATATAGCGCCACTTCAAGAGAACTCCTCAGAGGCGCTCCCGACCTGACACCAAACCATAATCAAAGAGAATGGTTTTCAAACGCTTGCGGAAAAGGGGCAAAGAAAGACAAAGAAGTTCATTACGGAGACTAATAGGTAACTTATTCCAGAAAGACGGACCGACCATAGCAAAACTTCTATGCAGCACTGTGGAAGATCGAGCCCTAGGAACAACCAGGTCACCATGCGTTGCAGAGCGAAGGAATCTACGGCCTGGAATGGATAGCACAGGCACACAAAGTTCCATAAGGTAGATCGTGTGTCCATATTAAGCCCAGGGAGCAGCGGCGGATTTAGTAGGCCTACGGGCCCGGGGGTCTGTTCGCACCATCGACGTATATAATTGTTCGCACCCCCTTGGGCAAAAACTGGCGCCCCCTCGGACCGTACCGGTACTTTTTACTTAAACATAAAATGTCCTTCGTGGAAAGAATTACTTATTTTTATGTATTTATCTGGTGGCCATTACTTATTTTTTTAATATTTGTATGGCCCTTTGCCGAGTGGCGTCGACGCTTAGAAAAACTCGTTGAGAAGCACGGAGGACACATTGAACATGATTTCTGATTAGCTAAATACTTGGCAAACAAAAATACATGAAAATAATATAATTAATTGAATTATATTTGTAAATAACTCGAATACTCCAAGATGTTCTCACTTTTTGGCCCACCCTGTATGTATGTATGTATGTATGTATGTATGTATGTATGTATGTATGTATGTATGTATGTATGTATGTATGTATGTATGTATGTGTGTGTGTGTGTGTGTGTTTGTGTGTATGTATGTATGTATGTATGTATGTATGTATGTATGTATGTATGTATGTATGTATGTATGTATGTATGTATGTATGTATGTATGTATGTATGTATGTATGTATGTATGTATGTATGTATGTATGTATGTATGTATGTATGTATGTATGTATGTATGTATGTATGAGCGTATGAGCGTATAAGATAACGTTTAATAGCGCCTCCTCACATACATACCAAGTACTGAATCCTTGCGTTGAAGTTTGTTGTTAGCAACTGCGGTTGATCTCCGACGACCGTCCGCCCCAAACGCCCTCCCTTTAGCCCCACCAATCCTTCATCCACTGGGGCGCAAACTCTACCGACCCCTGCGACAAGGGGCGCACATCCCACCTGAAGACTCCGATTCAGGGGTATCCCAGCGAATAGGGTGTCGTAACGTAACCCCCTTAAGTCGTACAACGTGCATCCTAACATGGGATCAGTTCTACTTTTCGCAGGTAGCATTTCGCTCTTCGTTCGTTCGTTCGTCAATGCGTTGGTTGCGTCGAGTGTTCTTCAGCGGCGTTGAGATTGCTAAGCGTCTGGTTGTAATAGACTCTTCAAGTCGTCGGAGCCCCAGACTTAGAGGCAGGATAGAGCGACGGTCATGTGAACAGAATCTGACGTCGTCTGCGGTCTGTTCATAGTCAAGTTTGAGACACATAAAATGTTATGCATCTTTTGCAAGCGATGCTTCAAATCAGAGGGAGTTGACAAAAATATATTAAAAAATAATGAAGACGATATCATTATTGTTCTATTGAGATTTAGACTTAGTCACCAGGATCACCAGCGCTTCGTCAAGTCTAGCTGTTGTCCATGATACATGTATACGTGGTCAAGATAGGAGCAAGAATGCAGAGAAGCATAAGCAGAGAAGTATGGATAGAAGTATGGCAGATAAGTAGGCTATAGACAGAGAAGTAGCCTATAAAATGCGAAGAAGTTTTTCCAGAGAGGTGTAAGCAGACACGTTTGGGTAATTGGGAAATAGACCTATATTAAGCATAAAAGTATAGGCAGAGACGTATAAACAGAGTACAGCAGAGTAGTATGGGCAGAGAATCATAGGCATCGTCATCATCGTCGTCGTCGTCATCATCATCATCATCATCATCGTCGTCGTCGTCATCATCATCATCATCATAGGCGCCGAGTTGACCCGAAGAGTGGGGGTGCCCAAAAGAATGAAAAAATACGCGCGCGTCAGCGCGCGAAAAATTTTTTGACCCTTTTTTATAGGAGACTTATTGAAATCACCACTGTTCACATAGGCGGAGACTTGGTCCTGGTTTTAAGGGACGAACTCGCGGTCAAAGTATAATCGCCGAGAAGCACTGCAACGCCGAGCAGGGAAGGAGTTTGGGAACGGGATGTGCTCCTCCCCATTTTCGATTTTTTTTGTCACACTGCGATGGTAGAGCCTTAGGCTATCATTTTTACGTCATGACATCCTTGTCAAAATTTTCTGTTATCTCATTGCATAAAGACATGATTTAAAACTTCAATAAAATAATGTTCTTCCCAATGAAATTTTTTTGGATCATTCTTTGTGTTTCATGTAGCCTATTTCTCTTGGAATCCACACAGAAGAAAAGCATAATCTTCGTTTTCATGGGCGTCTTGGAGCACTCGCCCTCAATTAGGGCAACATACTCAAATTTTACACAAGAAATCAGACAATAATATTGGCCACTGTTTAGTGAGCCAATATTAACACTGTGGAATAGTTTTTCAATTAGTATTTCAAGTAGTTTTTAAAGACAAAACAATTATCCCGCTTTTATGATGCTGGGAGGTGACTCTCGAGCACTGAAGAACACTATTGAGCATGTATAGGCCTACACTATAGGCCTAAAGAAACAATGTCTTTCAAATCGTCGCCTTCTTCCGTAAAAAAATGACGGAAGCGGATCGAATAAGCAGGATATCGGGGTTTACTCGCATTCGCTGATCGGCCTAGAACCAATGGAGTTCAGACTATACCAGATGGGATAAAACTGGAGAAATTGTAAGGTAAACTAACTGAGATTTTAAAAAGTATACTAAAGATGGAATGATTTTTAAAGATAAGCAATCCCAACAGAGAAAAAATATCTTAAAAGCACATCTTGCCGGCTGATTTCAGGTGGTGCCCATGCATAGGAGGGCCTCGCATGGCCAATTTCTGGTGGTGCTGAGCACTCACGGGCCTCGCAGAGTCGGCGCCCATGATCATCATCATCATCATCATCATCATCATCATCATCATCATCAATTACATCGCATCTTGAATGAGTATGCATGCATGTTGGCGTGATTATTATATAGTCAACAGCAGCTGTCAACATCAGCAACAAGAATGTTTCTTATCGCAATTATAGCGACCGTTGTAGCCTAATTTTTTCGAGGTCATTTGCATCATGGTCGTCAACAGCAACTAACTGACAACAGAGAGACTAACAGAAACTATGGTACTAACGAGAATAATTACTAGCAGCTAAATACATATAGACGTAGGTCTAAGTAGGCTATATGTAAGTAGGCTACTTAAGTGAGATTTACTAATTAGCCTATTGCTTAGGCTATTAGGCCACATAAGTAGGCCTAAATATGCCACTATTCTTACTTTCAAATATTATGCCCCTAACCAAATCACCCATGTTATACGAGCTTGCATTACGCCCCAGAGTGAGTATTGGGAAGGGAGGGTTTTTTTCTTAGCCTCTTATGGCCTCGTAGACGTAGTTAATAGTCTAATTAACCTAATAATAACAACAATAAAGCGTCCTAATTAGCATAATGAACCCAACATGTCCGATTGACCTATTTACAAGATTAGTACGATATAGTCCTAAGTGTCAAAAATCTAACAAGCCTAATCAATCTAAGTGGCATGATTTTACAATATGCCTAACAGGCCTATAACGAAAACTGGGCCCAGGCCTAATTCCTTTGTGACGTAGGGCTCATGATCTCAGTAGCAACGTTATTCTCTACACTTCCTGTGTGTAGGTATAATATGTAAATATATATATATAATTATATACATTGACAGCATATATCATATGCCTATATATATACGTGAGCGCTCTACTTCGGACGCTCTACTGTGACAAACGTCTGTGGTGTTGTCATGAGTAACGGTTGCGAGTGGAGAGAGATAATCTCTCTCACGAAACTATTACCATCTGGTGACATGAAACATCAGGTTGTCACTCTTGACGCCAGCTCTTCAAACTTGACGTCAACATCGTCATTCTTGACGCAGACTCGACCGAGTCCTGAACTTGACACGTCGTATTTCACAGACGCTCTGCGAAACAAGTTAGCACCGCCCTCCTGTCAATCAACATTGTAGGCTACCGTGCAGGGCTTAAAGTGTGGCAGGACGGTCATGGACGGCGTCCTGGCACTTATTTTCAAATCTCTATGCCGTCCTGGCACTTAGCCTACATTTGGCCAGCACACCTGAAAATGTAAGGGGCGTCCTGGCACTTCTTTTGGAAAGGTAAGGGGCGTCCAGACACTTCTTTTTTTACACTTTTAGTAGGCTACTGATCAGGCTACGGATGATGATGATGATGATGATTGATGATGAATATTGATGATGGCATCCGTGACCTTCTGCTATCTGAATCTTTATCAGGCGCACAGTTCTGCCGCTGCGCGTCACGTGATGTCTCTTAACGACGGCTTGTTTACATGAACAAAATGGCGGTTAGATATTTATTAAGCTTTCATTAGACCTTGTATAAAATTGAAGCCATTTCGGAATATCTTGGCGGTAGAATGGACTTCAAAATGAATTTTCCAAATTCCAGGTAGGATTCTAAATCTCTAATGTCGGGAACTGTCAGAAACTGCTACGCTTATGATTATTATTATTACTATTATTAGAATGCATTAGAGATGCTAATGTAAATAATTATGGTATCTCTTTTACTATTGGCATAATTTAGATACTAGTATACAGACTCAGGCTATTGAGTAATCTATCGCCTTAGCTTTCTAGGCCAAATATTATTATTTTTACTACTACAATTATTATTATTATTATTATTATTATTATTATTAGAATTATTATTATTGTGTTATTGTTATTATAAATTATATTCACGATTTTTATTACCACCACCACCATCATCAACATCACCATCACCACCACCATCACCACCACCACCATCACCATCACCACCACCACCACCACCACCATCTAGCTGATTGATGGTCTTGCTTTTAGAGAGTCACGGCTCGGCTACAACAGTCTGATGGATCCCCATTTGGCATCCTACTTCAACAACCCTCGCATTCGAAAACATCTGCGGCAGACCGGACTGGTAGGTAGAAACTGACGGAAGTTGGCTGAACAGCATTTTTGCGCTTGCCTCTTACTTACTTGCATGCACCATTGCACTTGGGTTGTAGTGAGACTCTTTGCAATACTTCCTGATTTTACTACAAGGTTCAGCATCTGTTTAAAGCCTGACCGTGCATGATGATACTGCTACCTGACTCTACCACCTGTTACCTCTTTTGTAACTTGTGATGGCACATGACGCTTCCACTTGACTCTTCCACTTGACTTTTCCACCTGCATTGACACCTGACTCTACCGTCTATTTTATTACCTGACTCTACCATGTAGTTCTACCACCTGATTTTACCACCTGCCTTAACACTTGACTTTATCATCTGACCCTACGTCCCTAACACCTATTTCTACTACCTAACTCTACCACGTAACTCTACCATATAACCTGCCACCTAACTCTACCACTCTTTGTAGATCCTTCCAAATGGTGAGGCTGTCACAGAGGAGACCTACAGACTCTACGCAGGAAAGGTGCGCAGACAGGAGCAGATGGAACGCCTCATCTTGGAGGCAGTCACTCGTGAATACCACCATCTGAACCACAGTCGCCAGGCAGCCATCAGCCAGAAGATGGATGAGCTGCGGAAGATGGAGCTTGTCCACAGGATACGAGTAAGTTGTGAAGAGTCTAAAAAATGTGCAGAATTCGAGTAAACCTTGAAAAATTCGTCAAAGTGTTCGTTTTCGTGTTCTTACGCCCTGGAGTTGCGCTCTAGAAATATAGAATTTACTAAATTAAAAATAAATGCTGTATAAAATCATTTCACTGAGACTCGTGTCTATTTATAGACGTCGCGTGACTGGCTTGTTGCTGTTTAACGACACTGTGTCGTATCACTGTCACCCTCCTCCTTTTTCTAGGCTTGGGACTGGCTCTGCCAAAGTGTGAGCAGTGACAGACTTGCGTGACTGTCTTGAGCATCATTAGTATAATTATGTAACGATGTTACAGGAGGAAGAGTGGAAGACTGGAGCTTCGACACCGGGGCAGCTGCTCCCCCATAGACCCTCCTCCAGACCACCCCTCTTGGTCTTCATGCCAAAGCCAAAGGGTGGGGTCAGATTGGGTGGAAGAAGAACTACAGGGGAAACACCGAATGAAGAAATACGAAGAAGTTCGAGTGCGCCGCAGAGAAGAATGAGACAAAGATATATGAAGAACAGAGATAAAGATGAAAGTAGTTCTTCACGGAAGTCATCTTCCACAAGAAGCAGCAGCAGCAGCAGCAGAAATGATAGACGAAGAACTTCTTCATCATCTTCGTCATCTTCATCATCTTCAGCATCATCGCGTTCTTCATCACTGTCATCTAAGTCAGTGAGTGATTTTTTAGTTTTTTCCATCAAAATTACTGGTAATAAATGCACTTC
>OX243819.1:18664507-18779507 GCA_945859605.1 Lumbricus rubellus | reverse complement strand
CTACATCTGCTGCTACTACTACATCTGCTGCTACTACTACATCTGCTGCTGCTGCTGCTACTAGTACTACTACTACAACAACTACTACAACAACGACAGCAACTACTACAACCACAACAACAACTAATACTACTACTATTAATTTCTGCTACTACTATACTACTTCAACTACTACAACTACTACTAATACTGCTACTGCTACTAGTACTACTACAACAACTACAACAACGACAACTAATGCGTTTGTTAAGAATGCAAATTATTCTCTAGAATGTCGTAGGAAAAGGTTGTTATGAGAAAGTTTCATTGACGAAGTTTATTAAAAGTAATTATGTAATTAGAAGAAATCAATATGTGTATTTTCTAAACGATTAAGCAATAGGCCTAAATATGTAAAAAGGTTTAGAGTTAAAATTCTTGTTTGAATATGAAATCATTTGGCTAAAAGATCAATTTTAGCTAATATTATTATTATGTGAATTAGTTAAACCATTTCCTGTTTAAATTTTAAAATATTTACGATTAATGATTGGGTAGGTGAATGAGATTTTAGGCGATTTGTTTATTTTATTCCCAGGTTATTTAGCTTTCAATGTTGTATTCCCAGGTGAATTTGACGTCTATGTTTTTTATTCCCAGGCGATTTATCGTTCTGTGTTTTATTCCCAGGTGATTTTGCCTTCTATTCTTACCGTCGTCATGGTTACCCGTTCAGCGTGACGTTGTACGTGGATGGGAGGCAGGACAGTCGGCTGAGCACCTGCTGCGAATACAAGCACCTGGCCGGGGTCAGGCTCGGCGGGGTTAAAGGTCACTTCGGGATGGTCGGGGTCAAAGACGGAGAGCCATGCTTTAGGTCAGTGCGGAACCAGTGGATTTTTGATTGGTGGACGGATGGATGAAGAGAAGGTGGGATGGATGGATGGATGTATGGCTGGAAGGTTGGATAGATGGAGGGATGGATGGCTGGAAGGTTGGATAGATGGATGGATGGATGTATGGCTGGATGGATGGATGGATGGATGTATGGCTGGATGGCTGGAAGGATGGATGGATGGATGGATGGCTGAAAGGATGGATGGATGGATGGATGGGCAAATGGATACATGGACTGAGTCAGAGATGGATAGATGGATTAATGTATGGATGGATGGATGGATGGATGGATGGATGGATGGATGGATGGATGGATGGATGGATATATTGATGGATGGATCGATGGATGGATTGATGGATGCATGGATGGATGGATGCATTAAGGTATGGATGGATGGATGGATATATTGATGGATGGATCGATGGATGGATGGATGGTTGGCTGGAAGGATGGATGGATGGGCAAATGGATACATGGACTGAGTCAGAGATGGATGGACGGATGTATGGATGGATGGATGGACTGAGTCAGAAATGGATGGATGGGTGAATGGATGGGTATTTTGATGGATGGATTGATGTATGGATGGATGGATGGATGGATGGATGGATGGATGCATTAATGTATGGATAGATGGATGGATATATTGATGGATGGATTGATGTATGGATGTATGGATGGATTAATGTATAGATGGATGGATGGATGTATGGATGGATGGATAGATGGAAGGATGGATGGATCGATGTATGGATAGTGGTGTCTTTGCTATTTTTCATGTTAATATTTACCAGAAAATAATTTTTATTTATTTATTACAGCATTATCTAGACATACTTGTTATGGTTTTTTGCTTATATAGATTGTTCTTAAATATATCTATTTTTATACGTTATGTGGAGCAGGTGTCAACTGGCGAACAAGAGTCAGACCGAGGGAAAAGAAGGAGCGCATGGAAAGGACAACAGAGGAAGAGTGGGGAGAGATGATGAAAAGAAGAAGGAGAAATTGGATGGAGGGAAAGAGGAAGAAGAGGAAGGGGAGAAGCGGAAGAAGTCGGTGGATAAGAGAAAGCAAAGAGGAGAAAGAAGAAAGACAGAGGAAGAAAGACAACTGGACAAATTTGGAGACAAGAAAAATAAGGAGAAAGAGATGAAGATACCGAAAGCAAAGCATGAAGATAAACAAAAGCGGAGAAATTATGAGAACGATGAAGAATCGGAGGATAGAAGATCACGGAATCAAGATGAAAGGAAGAAAGAGAAGCTGGAAGAGAGTCGGAGAGAACAAAGAGGAAATAGGACCCATCATCTGAAGAGCAACAGTAGTGAGAGGGAGAGCAAAGCAGAGAAGGATGACTCTAGGAATGACCTTGGGATTGACCCTGGCAATGACCATGGGAACAATGTGGCAAAGAAGAAACACGACAAAGAACGAAAGCAGGAGTCTACTTCCGAAGGTGAGACGTCGAGTGACGATACGGAGAGGGAAAGTGAACTTGTTGGAAAGATGGTGGAAACAGTTCTTTTTCCAGGAGCTAAGGGAAGAGACAAAGAGCGGCAATCTGAACTGGTGAAAGAAATGGTGGTAACTGCCCTTCCAGGAGCTAAAAGAAGAGACAAAGAGCGGCAATCTGAGCTGGTGGAAGAAATGGTGGTAACTGCCCTTCCAGGAGCTAAAAGAAGAGACAAAAAGCGGCAATCTGAACTGGTGGAAGAAATGGTGGTAAGTGCCCTTCCAGGAGCTAAAAGAAGAGACAAAGAGCGGCAATCTGAACTGGTGGAAGAAATGGTGGTAAGTGCCCTTCCAGGAGCTAACAGAAGAGACAAAGAGCGGAAATCTGAACTGGTGGAAGAAATGGTGGTAACTGCCCTTCCCGGGGTTAAAAGAAGTAGAGCATCCGAGGGAAAAGAAGGGATTGTTTATCCAAAGATGTATCGCAGGTCAGATGAGAGTGATAATGATGATGATGATGATGATGATGTTGTGAGGAATGAAAAGAGCAAACCATGCAAAGAGCAGAGGAAGAACTCAACGGGAAGCTTAAAGGCCTCGAAAGGAGCTGGAGGTTGGTTTAATCACTTAATCACCATGCTTTACTTATTTGCCAGATGTACACGGTGTCCCAATTCGGACTCTGTTCGTAGAATTGGATAAAATTTTCAGGAAATATTGATAATTTATCCCTCGTACATTCTCTGAAATTTTGTAGAGTTTCATATACACCGTGAGTCAAAAAAAAGTAAGCCAAATTGTTTTTCATATATCTCTAATGCCTGATAACATATCACGCTAAAATTTTCCAAATATTTAGAGAATTGGACGAAGAATATGATTCCAAAATTTCATGGGATACAGTTGAACGGACAAAAAGATATGAATCTTTAAACTTTATATGCCAAAATTGCCGTTTACAAGCAATTTTTTTGTCAGATTCAATAAAAAAGTAAGCTAAACTGTTTTTATTATATCTCCAATGCCTGATAATTAATCATACTAAAAGTTTCCAGATATGTAGAGAATTGAACCTAGAATAGGATTCCAAAATATCATGTAATAAATTTGAACGGATAGAAAGATATGAATATTTAAACTTCATCTCCGGAAATGTCAGTTTTCAGCAAATCTGTTATGGTGTTCGCTGCAGTTTTGATGCCTGATAGTTCCCAATTTTGGTCTTCAGTGATCCTGGAGTGAAATTTTACGGAATATAAAGTGTGGAGCGTGCATAATTAAAGACCGAGTCTACCAGACAACAGTCCATGATATAAACGATCTGAAGCAACGCTTGTTGGAAGTGTGGGATGGCCAGGGGATAATCGACGATGCTGTTGCCTAATGGCGCCAGCGCCTCAAGGCTTGCGTGCAAGCTGGAGGATGACATTTTGAGCATCTAATTTAATTAAATAATCAAATCATACTGTCGGGGTCATATTGCTAGTTCAATTATCTACATATCTGGAAAATTTTAGAATGATTGATCATCAGGCATTAGAGATATGATAAAAAGTTTGACTTACATTTTACTGAATCTGACAGAAAATTGCTTGTAAACGGCAATTTCGGCATATGAAGTTTAAAGATTCATATCTTTTTATCCGTTCAACTTTATCTCATAAAATTTTGGAATCATATTCTTGGTCCAATTCTCTAAATATTTGGAAAATTTTAGCATGATATGTTATCAGGCATTAGAGATATATGAAAAACAATTTGGCTTACTTTTTTTTGACTCACGGTGTAGAATTGACAAGTGTATCGCCAAAACAAAGAGGGTATTCAGTTCGATTGGGACACCGTGTAGATCACTTATTCACTATGTCTAAGTCACTTATTAACCAAACCTTAATCACTTATTCACTTGACCTAGATCGCCTACTCCTCATGTTAAAATCACTTATTCACCAGACCTAGATTACTTATTTACCAGGCATAAATTGTTTATCCACCAGACCTAAATCATTCGTTCATAGGACTAAATTGCTCTTTAAACACGACTAAATCATTTATTCACCTTACCCAAGCCACCTATTCACCAGGCCTAAGTCACTTTTTCATCAGACCACAATCACATTCGCTTCTCATAAGTCACTTATTCGCTTCTCATAAGTCACTTATTCGCTTCTCATAAGTCACTTATTCACCAGACGAAAATCACTTAATCGCTTTTCATAAGTCACTTATTCACTTCTCACAAGTCACTTATTCACCAGACCTAAATCACTTACTCACCAGACCTAATTGATAATGACGATGGCGACGACGACGATGATAGCAGATGTCATTTGAATGCATCTCCTGCCGTCCATAGGTTCCATCGTGCTGAGCACAGTAGCGGTCGTCCATTCCTCCGCGCCGAGAGAGGGCGAAGATACCCGTGGCTTCAGCGACAGGACTTCCGGTTCCACCCGTCGTCATAGCAACCGTCGCCAGCTGACGCGTCAGAGGCCGATCGGTTCGTCGGACGAGGACGAGGCTAGAGGTCAAGGAGAGGTGAAGGTCATTGGAACGAAGGAAGGACAGTCGGAGGAAAGAGGGTGGCAGGATGGAGAGGTCGCTCCGGAGGAGGAGGGACCTGGAAGGGATCGGACGAAGAGAGAAGCTGCTCCGAAGTTGTCACTGCCGAGGATGTTTCCAGGGGAGACGGAAGTAACCATGACAACGGATAAACGGAACGAGAAAGTGGTTGCTACGCACGGCTACCATGGTGATCGGCCGGGTTCCTTGAAAGATGAGATTGGATCAGGAAGTGAGCATGGTCGTCATGGAAACCATGGTAGCCATGGAAGCCATGGTCGTCATGGAAACCACGGTGGCCATGCTGGACGTGAGAACGATGGAATTGAGATTGCATTGTCACAACCAAGCAGAGGGAGAGGAAAGGATGAGAAGACGACAAGGAGTGACAGTGGGAGTGATGGAGAAGGAGACAAGAGAAGATCAGGCGGAGAGAGTGAGAGCAAGAAAGGGAAAGGCAAGAAGAAAACATTTAGTGACAGCGAGAGTGACAGAGAGAAAGAGAAAAAGAAGAAATCAAGGAGTGACAGTGAGAGTGACAGAGAAAAGGATAAAAATAATAAATCAAGGAGTGACAGTGAGAGTGACAGAGAAAAAGAGAAAAAGAAGAAATCAACGAGTGACAGTGAGAGTGACAGAGAGAAAGAGAAAAAGAATAAATCAAGGAGTGACAGTGAGAATGAGAGAGAAAAAGACAAAAAGAATAAATCAAGGAGTGACAGTGAGAGTGACAGAGAAAAAGATAAAAAGAAGAAATCAAGGAGTGACAGTGAGAGTGACAGAGAAAAAGATAAAAAGAAGAAATCAAGGAGTGACAGTGAGAGTGACAGAGAAAAAGATAAAAAGAATAAATCAAGGAGTGAGAGGGACAGAGAAGAGGCCAGAGGGTCACTAAGGCGGGACAGTAAGAGTGACGGAGGAAAGGATGTGAAGACAGCGGAGAGTGACAATAGAAGTGGCAGACAATCAGTTGGAATGGTGTCGGCAAGGAACGAGAGTGACAGAGCATATAATCGAAAGGCGGAGACACCGAGAAGCTCCCAGACAGCTGAGAAAGGTTGGAAAATTCTTTTTATAACTCAATAACTTAATGACTTAACTTTCACGATACTTAGAAAGCATAACAAATGTTTTAATTGGTTTGCAAGTCTATGTTATAACCCATTTAAATGCTCCTTAGTAATTTCCATAGCGTCCAACCAAAAGCTGTGATTTTGCCAGTGTACCATCATCCAAACCTTTAAGAGTCTAAAACTATCAACTATAGAAAATAATAGTCTATTGCACTGAAAAGTTTCTGAACCAATGTTGCCTTTGGCTTCGGAAATGAGTTTATAGCTGAAATACCTGACGAGCTACATGTACACTGTGTCCGGAAAAAAAGGGACCCATTTTGTAAATATGAAAATAAATAGTAAATATTCATCGATTTGTACAATTCAAACGCCATTTTAATCCTGACATATTTGTCTAACATTGGTGAAAATATAAAAGTTCCAGTCATAAAAACACTTATTGATAAATTACATCATAAAAATATTGAAATTTTGGATGATTTTGCGCATTTATCTCTTAAATTTGACTTTTTGTGCAAATGACGTCATTGTGGCGTCATTATTTGGACTGGAACTTTTATATTTTCAACAATGTTAGACAAACATGTCAGGATTAAAATGGTGTTTGAATTGTAAAAATCGATGAATATTTACTATTTATTTTCATATTTACAAAATGGGTCGCTTTTCTCCGGACACAGTGTAGATCTTCTTTCCGAAATGGGAACAGCCTGGATGAACTATTTTGATTATTCTTCAAGTAGTTTCTTAAACATTAATTTTTCTGTATTCATATTTATGTTTTATTGAAGTAAATAACTCTTAGGCTACAATGCCGCGGTGACTGTAATTTCAAAGAATCTCTTCTCTCTCCCCGACGTGGCTTTAACCCGCCCCCCCCCCGCCATCTCGATTTAGCCTACCGTCAGAACCTCCGTCCAGATTGTTTATTACCCTAAACTTTTATGTGGATGTCAGGGGTTATTTTAAGAAATTTTTAGAACTGCACAAAACGTCCTTTTTAGTCGTCCGGACCAAATGTTTGATCGTCGAAATCCCGTGAAAATATATTACCATTTTGAAATTTTCCCGGCCCCCCCAAAAACTGATGACCTTTTTTAGTCCTTCGTTCACTATAACACTATGAGTTACTGCACAAAATCTTATTTTCAACTGCACAAATTTCTTTTCCAACTACATGTACACACTTTGTGTCCAGCTGCACGTTAAAATAACCCATGGTGGATGTTTCTTTCCAGGCTCTTTGAGTTCAGCTGGGACTGGGAGCGGTTACGGGGTCGATTGGAAAAAAGCGGTTCATAGTAAGTTCAACTGACAACCGCAAAATTATCGACGTTTTCAGTTTCATAGATAATCAAATTTTCTTCCATTTCAGTCGACTTACATTTCGTTTGCTTTTGATTTATTTGATTTTTTTATTGCACATATTTTTAAACTCATTATACAATCGTGAACATTGCAGTAGGCCTACAGTACAATTGGAGCCAAAAAAAGCTAGTAGCTTATATTATATTTTAGAGACTGACCAATTTTTCAATATTGCTGCTGGGACTCTCACTTGTCGTACAGAATAAGGAAAATTAAGGTTGCTTCACATAGGCCGTAAAGGCCGACTATAATATTATTATTACAATATTCAGCGTGGCCAGGAATTTATGATAGGGGGGGGGGGGGAGTTATGGCCTGGCCGGATGCCCTTCCTGACACCAACCCAACAGTATTACAGTAAATAAAAAGGGAATAACGTAACAAAAGAAATAAAGTAACAAAGGGAATAAACTAAGCTTAATAAAAACAATTGTTACTACAAACAATTGTTTTTGGATTGCTTCCCCCCTGGATCCGCCGTTGCTTCCAACGCAGCACGTACTGCTACCAATTTTGTATTCTCTTTGTCTGCCAGTAGTTATTATCTCCTATAATAAGCCTAGGTTTTTAATTTTACATTGCTTCATTCTTCCTCGGATTGTTTTTTAAAAGATAGTTTGGCTTATTTGTAAGTTTTATAACATCCTATAATTCAGGGGTGTCAAAGAGCTGGCCCGCGGGCCATTTCTGGCCCGCCGACGATTTTTTTCTGGCCCGCGGAGCCTTCCATAAAGATTACAAAATTATTTAAAATTTTGTCAAAATTTAAAAAGAACCGAAAAGTGGACATTGAATCAAGATCTTTTCATGATATTTGGACTTTTCTGGGCATTGGATGATCAAGCTTGTAGCTCCCTCTCAGATCACTACCCAATTTTGCTCAGAAACTTCGACACCCTGGCCCTCCAATTGTTAGAAGTTGTTCACACTGGCCCGCCACTTGTTGGAAGATGTTCACACTGGCCCGCCACTAAAAAAGGTTTGACACCCCAGTATAATTGATGTTGATCTGTTGTACTACTTTGTGGAATGGTGTGATATGGTACGTCAGGTTAAATATTTTATGCTATGTTAATTTGTTATGTTCATTTATGCCATAATTATGTTAATTTGTTATGTTCATTTATGGCATGGTAATTAATTTCATGTTACGTTTCGTTAATTTGCATTTATATTATTATTTATTTTGTGTTCATTTATGTTATTTTATCAGGTTGTAAGGCGGCTGAGAGAGATGACAACTCCGATTTTTAATCTTAGGGCGAATGTGCAATAGTTAAGAATGAATAAGAGAACGGTATGTTTTGGACATTAATTATAAGTAGGCCTATATGCTAAACGATCGAGTATGATAACAATCAAAACACCATCATTGTAATTACTTTCTCCGTGATATTAGTCGCTATTATTAATATTTGTCTCTTCCCGCAGTTCGTTCTAAATGCAGCTGCCAGACTTAGGCCTATAGCCAAAGTTGCCAAACTTCCTTGCTTTCCCCCCATATCTTCTTTCATGTTTTGTCACCTTCACTGGCTCCCCCTCACTGCTCGAATCTAGATCATGGTTCTTACTTTAATTTACCGATCTTACTCTCATGGGCGTCCGCAGGAATTTTTCTAGGGGGGCGGGGGGCGCAAACTTTTAAATAATTGTCACATGGTCTAAATTTAATGGGTGACAGTTTGAATTTCCATATTACCACGAGATAATCCTATAGCCTACCTATACGTTATGCGGCCAGAGAAAGGTATATGTGTTCAACTTGTAGAACGAATCGATAATCACATTGAAAATCACGTTGTAACAATCACAACCAAATAATCTAAATTTATGTGCAATTATGCAAAAAATCCAGGGGGCGCACTTGCGCCCCCTTGCGCCCCGCTGCGGACGCCCATCCTTACTCTGGTCTAGCGCCCAAGTACCTTCGTGACCTCATCCATCTACTGATTTCAGCATCCTCCCTTCGTCCACTATACGCTCACGTGACAAGCATGATCTCATTGTCCTCCGAACAAAGACTGCTTGCCTTCATTGGTACTGCACTCTGGCATCAGCTCTCTCCATTGATAAGTCATTCGTTATTAACTGGTGCCACAATTAAGTGCATCCTTCTGCTGTCTCAAAACTGCTTTCTTTTTCTCTGCGTCTTTCGCACACTGGGGAGCGCCTCTGATTGATGTGCACTGCGAGAAGCACTTTGTAAAATTTGTATATACAATATTCGACATTTATATTTATTTGTTTATCAATAATAATGTTGTCAACTATTGCATTGAACGAAAAATAACTGTGTGACTCACTGGCTGAGATGTTGGCTATTTGACTGGTTTGATGACTGACTTATTAAGCTTATTGGTCGTCTCATTGGTTAATTGTTGGCTGGTTTCTTTTTTCAAATGCAAATTAAAGCAAGGGCGGATACAGAAACTTTGGACGGGGGGGGGCCCAAAATTTCTTGACACCTTGGCTTGGGAGAAAAAAATCGCATCCGCCAAAAAAGTTAAAAAGTTGATGACCTTTTTTTTTAGTCATCCGGCCAAAATTTTGAGAAAATCATACCATTTCATCCGCCAAAAAAGTTGATGACCTTTTTTTTCCTTTTTTATTTTTATTTTTAATCATCTGGCTAAAATTTCGGGAAAATCATACCATTTCAGCACCCGCTGAAACCAAATGGGGGGGGGGGGGGGCCACGATACATGGCATTTCTAAATTGGAAGGGGGGCATGGCCGGATTGGCCCTTGAATTAAAGCAATTCTAACATTGTATTCTGGCGACTACTGCTTTATCCGTGAGGGGCGTGCACAATTTTCCTATTGTAGTTGCAAGTGGATTTTCTAAAATTGAGAACAGTCAATATTACTGTTGTGAACATAATTATATCTATAGTAATTTTTCTTCATTGATGAAGAAAATTTTATGGAGAACATTTTAGTTACCTATTTTTAGTCCCATCTTAGTATTATTTAAAAAACGACATATATATATATATATATATATATATATATATATATAGGGCCTATATTATGACTAGATAATATAAGTCTATATGTTCATAAATTGTTTCCTGTGCCATTGACAATCACTTTTTTCTGGTGCCAACATTGGACGCCAAACGCTCTTTGTGTGCCATATTTTTAAAAGATGACATTGTCCTATTGTTACGATTTTGCAGGTGTAGGCCTAATCTTTATAATGTTATGTGAAAGCTTGAATGTATAACAAATCATTTTAAAGTGTTATAATTATATTATGCGCCTTAACTTTAAAGTTTGCCACCATGTTCATTTATTGTTCATACTTTAGAAATATTTTTATAATGTGTTGAAACTAAACTATGTTTGACATCGAATTGATGTGTTGTTCTGCGTGTTGTTTCCTAGTTAAGATAATTATTTCAAGTTTCAGAGGTTTGCAGTCGAATTAGACTTATGATGATTAAATGTTTTGTTTTGATTTGCAATGTTTTGTCAGTCGAACATTTTCACTTTGATGAAAACGGACAGATTGACAGAGCCTGCCATTAGAAGTCAAGTTGTGGTTATGTTACTTTATAGGCGCCTGTGAATAAGCTGGTTCCCGATGTGGTCGGGCTACCGTAAACGATCGCGTTAGAAATAATAGTTCTCCATATACATGTATAGGTCTACTTTGCTTTTGTGGGCACTGTGGAAATCTCGAGATTACGATTGTGATTACGATTTAGGTGAGAAACCCTGGACTTGAAAGAAGACCCACCGGCCTCCCTAACATGCCATGCAGGAGAGGATTGGTTACCACCTGGCAACTGACCAGGAAACTCTTAATGATGTGAGAGTCTCATCGTCGTCGCATGACTGACGGAAGAGAGAAAGAAAGAATGATCTCTTTGCAGAGGCTACTGTCAGTTGATGGAATCGTCTATAGACTATAGAGTAGGCCTATACGTATTAAATATGCAAACATTTGGATATAACTCGGAAGAACTTTTCCATGTTACAAAATTCAGCAGGTTCAAAGGGCACTTCCAAAATTTGCTTATGTACAGAAGGTAATCTTCCATTTCTGTTATGAGATCCAGCAGGTCCTGACCAGGCCTATTATAGTTTACAATACATTATATCACTGCTCAATAATGCAGATCAGTAACTTAGCAATAATTTATTATTGAACACCCTTGATAGGAATGTAGGCCTACCGATATCTTGCTACATGTAAATGGGAATTTAACATGGTCCAATGCTAAAAACTTTAACCAAGTTGAGCTTCCCGTAAATATTCTTAGATTAACACCAAACTTTGTCTCCTTAATAATGTTATATTATCAGTAGGCTACTCAAGGTAACAAATGTTGGGGTGGGACATTGCTAAATGTAAACTTCAATTGTCATTGGCACCCTAAGGCCTAATATAGGGGCCTATATAAATATATATATATAATCATATATTGTATCATATATAGGCCTAAATATATATATTGCAGTCCACTTATTCGATTACTTTTCACAGCCTAGATAAGAACTGAACGTTGAACCATGATTATGTTCAAAGCTCAAAACGATGTTCTACAAGCCACAGAATATCGTGACCCACATGTTTCTTTAAGCAAATCTAGGATATACACTGAAGGCAGGTCATTGTGGCCTAAGTTAGAGTAGGTCTATAAGCTTATTAAGTTTAATAAGTAGGAATATAAAATTCTAATAAACAAATTGTCAACTGCATTTTGGTGTAAACAACACTCAATGATTCAATAATTTTATTATAACATTATTGAGGTAATGCAATTATGCAAAGACCTAGGCCTATATATAGACTAAGCTTATATGTAGGCCTATACGTGGGACTTGCAAAGTTGCAATACGTAGGCTACGACTGCTAGGGCCTAGTCTATAATTAATCCATTTCCATATTTTATGTTAAGCTCAAGGGTATAGGCCGATAGCGTAGGCCTACGTATAATAGATACAGGCCTTAGCCTATAGGCCTATCGACCCACATCCAGGTAGGCCTGTAGAGCAAACAGAATGGGCGGACCTTTTCTATCAGCTGCTTTGAGCAGGTCTTTATAAGATAGGCCTTGAGAATGACTGGCCTGTAGCGAGTTCCAAAGTACGCGCGTAACACTTGAGCAGACTTTGAGTCTTCTGCCCGAAGTGAGGTCGCTTTCTTGAGTCTAACCAACTGCAGCTGAATTCAGAGTTCTTCTGTCTCTTATTGCCATTCGAAGACTCTGTGAACCTCCGTGGACCTCATCCAAGTCATGCCTTCGACGTCGAGCAGCGAGGACAGTCAGTACTTCCGGTTACCGCGTATGCCGTGGCTCATCGTAGTGCCGCCTGGAATGGCACTCCTTGCGGTATTTATTTATTCATGGCAATAAGAATAAGAATAATAATATATATTATTATTGAGTTCTTATTAACGTATTCAGTTTATCCTGACCTCACAGCATTTTGACCTAGCACTGGAAACCTGGAACACACAGGGTAGTTTAATTTTTTTTATTGCGAACTTAATTTGATAGCCTAATTAGCCTAGCCTATAGCGCCGGTGAGTACTGAATATTAAGAAGGTTTGGCTGACGTGTGGGCGCTGAAAAATTATATCAGAATTACATTATTATGCCTACATTACAATTTTAGTCCTTTTAAGTGCGTTGGAGATTTCACTTAGGCTATGTAATAGGGTCTAGTCAAGTTCGAAGCTTCTTTGAAATGGCGCTACATAATGTCAGTTTGCATTTCAGGCAGCAGCGTGGAAGCCCGATTCGATACCATTTGAATACCTTGGTCCACTGAAGGGATTCATACAGAGCGCCATAAAAGATTATCCCGCCCAACTTCAACGAACGTTAGTTACTTACTTACTTATCTAATATAGCTAAGCTATTAGTCAGAATTAGCCTAAGAGAGGCCCACAGCTATTATAAGGCTCAGATACAAGAGGTGCACCGTACACAGATTTTTTACATGGTATACAGTGACTTTGGTCAGCCAATCTGACCCCATCTGACCATAAAGTCACTGAAGTCGACGACTTGGAGCCAAAACGACTTGACCCGACTTGGCAGAAAAACAACCTACTTCCGACTTAAAGCCGACTTCTGACATGGTAGCCTAATAACCATCAGTCAAGGAAAATGAAGTACGTACAGCTAATAATGCAGACCAATTTTGCTGGCAAGCATCAATTTCATATAATATTTTATACCGATGATGTAGGCGTATAATAATTATTAGTTGGGGGTCGACTCCCAGAGACCATTATATAGGCCTATGTGTACTGTGACTGTGTTCATAGTATATAAGCTTACATAGGAAGGCAGCAAGTTCACAGCAATGCCATTTAATTAAAGCGCAGTCACAGACAGACAGACAGACAGACAGACAGACAGACAGACAGACAGACAGACAGGCAGACGGACGGACGGACGGGCGGACGGACAGACAGACAGGCAAGTAGACGGACAGACAGACAGACAGACAGACAGACAGACAGACAGACAGACAGACAGACAGACACTAAACTATGATGCTTATGAATAACCTATGGTTTAGCCTACGTACGGTCAATAACGTAGCTATAGTTTCTTACAAATAGGTTAAATTTTCGTGAATGTAGGCCTAGGCCTATAATAATTATTATTTTCGATCGCTTTTTCAGGGCATCCATTACGTTTCTGATTCATGCTTTAGAAGCCCTCTACGCCACGTACTTTGCGCGGTAAGTGCTGTATATGTAAATATAACCTACATGTATTATAGGCCTACGCATAGGCGTACGAGGCGGGGTCCAAAGGGGGGGGCAAATCCCCCTCCCCCAATTTCGGGCGTCTTTTTTTCGGGGAAGCACACCCGTGAAAATATAAAAATAGTATTTTTCACGACATTTCAACCCGATGACTAAAAAAGGTCAACTTTTTGTCACCAACGAGATATTTTTCGGGCAGGAGTCAAATCTTTGCCCCCCACTGCTAAAATCTCCCATACGCCTATGTGTATAGCCTACGTCGTTATATTAGCTGTGCTTAGGTAGGCTACAATTCAGGGCTTTTTAACGTGCAGTTGTACACAAAATGTGCAGCTCTAAATGGATTTGTGCAGTTGTAGCCTAGAAGCACTTCTGCGCAGTGAAAACTATAGTATTTTAAGGTCATTATCCTCCGATTGAAAGTAATTTACCATGGAGGATGGGAAAGGAAAGAAGGGGTTGTGCAGTTCTGAAAATTCCTTAGAAACAGCCCTGCTAGTACAATTTTTATGTACCGGTACCTATTGTTATCAGCGTAGTGGCACTTAGGAACCATATTATAAAGAAGCCATATAATTCTGGCGCAACTCGTTTTTAAAAACTCAGTCTAGGCCTATATGGATAGCCTATAGGCTATATTAGGTCCTATCACTTATTATGAGCAATCCAGGGTTACAATATGTAGGCTATAATTACATATTATTTTTTATTATTGTTTTGTTATTGTACTAATTAACGTGATGTGGTTTGTGGCTAAAATCTTGAAGACAACGCATGGGTAGATGATGATTATAGGAACGAGGATCGGTACAATGACGGAAATGACTCGAGATTTTGTCAGCTATCGGTCTCGTAATATTACAATTTATAAACTTGAAAGCTGAACACAGAGGCACCAGCTTATTCACGAGCGCTGTGTGAAGTCAGAAAGGTTGTCTAGACATATTAGGCCTACAGGCATTGTTAGGCAAGCGTACACAAATAGGCTATTGGAAAGTCAAATTCCGTTGATAGAGAGGCGACAGAGGAGCTACGAAGGCGAGTTTCGTTTATCGAGAGAGAGATTGGATGGCGGAGGATGAGAGACGGGGAGGGGGTGGGAAGTCTAGCGATATCAGAATGTCAACCAGTCTGCAACGGGCAGGCAGACACGCCCAGACAGATGGGCGATCGAAGGAGGTGTCTAGACTATAGCCCGTAAGTCATCGTATACGGAGACAAAAAGACAGGCGGAAGAAGCTAGACTTAGAATGAATGAAGCATATTATATACAGAGAGTTCATGCAACGCCGGTTACTCCGGGTTATAACAGTGTATTGATGAATCAGGATTATATAGTAATTTATTCTCTTCATAACCTCTCTGATGCGACGCAGCGCTCGTGAAAAGTTGCCACCTTCGATTAATGCTAAAGAAATCTACAGGTAGGTAGGCAGGCAGGCAGACGGGCGGGCGGGCAGGCAAAGACAATAGCTATCTCTAACTATTGTCTAAGTTTAGATCAGTCTTGATGGAATACATCTCATGGCTTTGTTTTGTTGCACCATCATAACTAGACACTTGTGCAACAGAAAACACAATTCTACGATACATATATATATTACATATATATAATTACATATATATAATATATAATTATACGCATATAATTAAATATTATATTGTTTTTCCAGCAAGAAGAAGCTGAGCAATGGAGTGTCATTGGCGTGGGGTGCACAGACCTTCATCTACGGCGTTTTCTCCCTCATTCCATTGCACCGTCACTTCAAGAAGAAGAGGTCCTAGATTAGACGACCAAACAGTCAAAGGCCATGTCTGACTGACCCATCACAAGGTCATTTAAAACATGTCATATACATAAGAAAAGGACTCTTAGGAAACCTGGCAGATTTCTCTGTTCATATACTGGAAATAAAGAACTTTAAGAAGAACATCGCATAAATTTCTGTCCAGGACAAAATGATTATCGAGACAATTGTTGTTTTGACAACTTGCTCTCATTGTTGTGGTGTTGGATCTAATCTACTCTAAAATATCACATGGAAAATAATAGCCTCAAAATTAAATCCCCTTATTATACCGTGCACTAGTAAACACATTATTTCATTTTTACATTATTTCATTTTACATTATTTCATTTTGGGCGGTGTTCAAACACCCAAAACACCCCCTGGCTAAGGTCTAGAAAATGCATTCTGCTTTTGAACACAATTCTGCTTAGAAGCAATCATCAACCTATGATACCCAGTGCTGTATGGCAACAGATAAGGTTCTCAATTAAATAAAATACAGGAATTGCCATGACGATACCTAATGGATCCAAGTGTTACAGATTTCACATAGAAAAGAAAATACAAAGAAACAGATTTAAGAGCCATCTTCAAAGTGTTTAATTATCACTGCACTTAATTAACGACACGAATAATAGCACCTTCATTAATCGTACACACACACGGTCATGCGCGTGCATGGTACAAACAGCATAAGAGCCTAGTAAAACTACCGAAAGTTAATCAACGAAAATAATATCAAATTAAACTGAATCTTCCTCATCTGACGTACGTATACCCATGTGTAACCGAGTCAAACGTAAATGTGCGGTTAGCTTACATCTTCGCAATATCAACAGAAAACCCTCTTTAATTGTTTTAAGATACTTTCACAACAACAGTAAAAATACTCATCTTACAGCACAGGCTTAACAGTTGTTTCACTGTGTTACAAAGCTGTCAATATATATATAATTATATAATATGTATAATTAATTGTAATGGACGCATACAGACAGGCCGAACAAAAGCTACCTTCACGCAAAGCTGTGACTAGATTCCACACATAAGGCTGACAGTTACTTACCTACGATAAGGCTAAGTATCTGCACAGCATGTGACCATGTTCACACTGGCAGATCTCTACAGAATAGTGACATTATAATGTTGTCAGAACACAGGGTAGGCTAATAATACCTCAGAAGCAGTAATAATGTCCTAACATCGATTGTTCGAATAATAGCAGTAAATAAAGATGTTGTCATAATATGCAGTTGTCAGGAATATGGCTTAGAAATTTGAATGTGGCATAATTTTATACAGTATTTAGATTGTCAAGGAATAACCAAAATGCAAGGCTTTCTTGAGTAAACAATAATGTCCAAAGAAAAGATTTTAAATTACGGATTAGTCGGACTAGGAAAATGTCTCAATAGTTGCAGGATAATACAAACTCAGCACATGAACATAAAATCAATGAAACATAGTTCTATATAAATTGCACATCATAAACTATGGCTGTACTATATTTAGATATATCGTCAGCATACGAATCGTGATTGTCAGAAAATGTCAGCTTCAGATAATTATTGGAGACCCACAACCGTCATAACTGGCAGGTATCAGATTAATTATCACCGCAAAGCTTTCAGAACACAGTGGATAGTTCTAAAATTCTAAACTGCCAGAGCATAAAGTGCTGTCAGAGCATAAACTGAACTGCCAGAATACTACATGAACTGTCAGAACTAACTCAATGGTGGTTGTCAGAATCGAAATGCCGATTGTCACAAATTAACACGGTTAAACATAGCAATTGAACAGTGCAAGCCTTCGCGGACCGTACCTCTAAATATTAAGTGCAGTAATGCCTCTATTTTATGGCACAATTGTAATACCTTTCACAAACAATGCAGCATGTCATCTTCTGACATTTCAACACAAGTCAAATTACTACAATTCTCAAAAGTAATCCTTTGTAAAAGTAACCTCAAATAAATGCCTCTCAATTACAGAGTTCACAATAGGTGAATTGAACTGTACAAAAAAACATGAGCTAACACAGAGCATTAAACTCATAAATTAAACTCTTTGTATAGCTACTCCAGCTAAATGCCTCTTGCTGTAGAAATCCAAGACAGCCTCACCCCATCCAAACTTTTCTGTGGACAGATAGTTTGGATGTTAAAAAGAACTGCTTTGTAAAAAAAATGATAATTTAAATCAAGAGTGACGTAGACTCGTAGAATGAATTAGGGTGACCCGTCATAATAGCCCCGTCAAAACAGCCCCGTCAAAACAGCCCCGTCATAATCGCCCAGCGACAAAATAGCCCCGTCATAATCGCCCAAGGACAAAACAGCCCAGAAAAATTCAGTTCCCGACAAAACAGCCCCGTCAAAATAGCCCCGTTAAAACAGCCCGTGTAAACAGTTCCGCGAAAACAGTCCAGTCATAGACGACACGGAAAACTATTTCAGATATATGAAAACATTCATCCAGCTTCCATTTCTTGAGCTTTTTATCATTCATCAACCTTCTATCTAAGATATATAAAACCTTCATCCAGCTACCATTAAATTTTCTGAAGCGTTTTATCTGGATCAATTTTAAAAAGGATCTAATTATTAATCGGAGCTGGATGAAGGTTTTACAGATCTTAAATAGAAGCTGGATGAATGATAAAACGCTAAAGAAATGGAAGCGGGATGAAGGTATTTTTATTTTAAATAGAAGCTTGATGGATGATCAAACGCTTGAAAAATCGAAGCTGGATGAAGGTTTTATTGATCTTAAATAGAAGCTGGATGCATGATAAAACGCTTGAGAAATGGAAGTGGGATGAAGGTATTTATATTTTAAATAGAAACTGGATGGATGATAAAACGCTTGAGAAATCGAAGCTGGATGAAAGTTTTATAGATCTGAAATACAGGCTGGATTGACGATTTTAAATAGAAGCTGGATGTATGATAAAACGCGAAGTTTGTTTACTAACGCGATCATTTCCGGAAGTCATCTTAAACTTTAGGCTACAAACATTATTTTCATCAATTCGGCGAAAGGACTGCTTCCTTAAAAAGACGTTAATTTCGTCGGTCTATTTTTTTAAAACGAAAATCGTGTTATTCCGCGACTTTGTCGGTCCCCGACAAAAGAGCCCCGGGCTGTTCTGACGGGGCTATTTTGACGGGGCTGTTTTGTCGCTGGGCGATTTTGACGGGGCTGTTTTGTCGTTGGGCGATTATGACGGGGCTGTTTTGACGGGGCTGTTTTGACCGGGCTATTATGACGGGGTGCCATGAATTAGATATCACAAAGCTGAAGAGAGCTCTGTCAAACCAGAAAATAATCTCTTGTGCTACATATAATTAACACATCCCTGGATGGTGAGTCATGCAAAGACCAAAGGAACTTGTCATGTAATGCATTACTAAAATATCATCTCTTCACAATTTTCCACACCACTCAACATATATAAATATATATGTATATATGTGACCTGTCATGACGAAATGAGTCAGAAGTCGTGCAATGCAGAATGCTGCAAATCGCTTTTAAAGGTGTTCACCCTTCAAATTATTGATTTTTCCATTTTTGGAATCTACATTATATAATGTCTCAATAAAATATTAAAGCTGACTTTATTTTGCTGCTTTTAACATGCTATTTGTGCAGATACTACAATAAGATTTAAAACCTACATAAAAAAATTCAGAAAATTCCGTTTTTCCCAACATTTTCTGTTAGGTTAAAAAATTTAAAACTCCACAAGCACTTGATCGATTTTGATGCGTAAGTGCTTATTTTGAAGGTAATTTAACATGGAATAACATGGAATACATAACTCAAAATACTCAAAAAAGACCTAGAGACTCATTTGTTATGACGGGTCACATATACACACATATTATATATATCTGACCATCATCGCAAAAAATAAGAGAAACATTAGCCAGCAGCAAATAAACTAACGTCGAAAAACTACAAAAAAATTAATTAGTTGACCTGATCTGTTAGAAAAACAAGGCAACTGCGTAACTGGCAGAGCAAGTAATTGCAACGTAAGTCGAGACAGGTAGGAACGTAATCTTTGGTGACGGCGCTCCCTCGTTTTTTTAGCTTCTTAGCACATGCAGATGATGATGATGATGATGAAGTTCAGTTGGTTGAGAGCTTGGGATATTTCTTTTCTCAGCACTAAAGCAATGCTGACGTTGTCGTCAAAGTCAAATCTTTCAGCTCAGAACTCGCTTCCAACTAACTTCGACTTAAGCCGTGTGTCATATTCCTGTGCTCGTCTGTTAAGAAATAACATAAATATACAGGTGTGTGTATATATATATATAATATATATATAATATATATATATATATTATAGGTGTATATGTATATAAATATAGGTATATAGAGTCAATTAAAATGAGTGGAAAGGTCAATGTCAAAAAGTTAATGTAAGATAATGTTAGGTAGTCAGTTACAGGTGAACAGAACACCACCAGTAATCCCAGAGCATTTGATTCTTAATAAGAGCTACATAAAAACTAAAGATATAAGTCATATAATTATGGCGCAACTCGTTTTTAAAAACAAAAGCAATGTGACAACTGAACTAGCTGTTGTCGTACTTCACACGCTTGAATGAGATTCTATGCATCAATGTCCGCCATAGTCCTTCCAAATGCCACATAACATAACAATTAACAACATCAACACTGTCAGATGATGAAGTTCAGTCGTTGTAGAGTTTGACACTTGACAATAGATACAATACAATACAATACTGTCATCATCAGTTAGTAAGAAAACAATGCAAGCTCATTATTATAGTGTGAAGTAACTGACAAATGTGCTGCCTATGCTACATCATTAGGCACATTACAAGCAAAAAGGTAATCAGGAAGAGAGGTGCTCATAAAACTGGAAAAATCGCCATTAGCGGGCTGCCTCACACACGTGAGAAAGTGCTTGAGTATCATAATCCTGTTCCTCATCACCGTCACCCACCACTAACCATTACCCCACCCAACACCCCATCCCACCCCCACCACCATCCTACATTCAACTCCTCATTGTCATTGGTTCCTTCTCGTGGGCTTATCCTGAAGTAGTACTATAGAGAATCTACAACCATTCCCCATTCTTCTCCTTCACCTCTTCCTCTTACTTCTCTTCCTCCCCATCCTCCTACTCCTCCACATTTCCTCATCGTCGTCGTCGTCGTCGTCGTCGTCATCATCATCATCATCATCATCATCATCATCATCATCATCATCATCATCATCATCATCACTCTCATCATTGCGTTGCCATTGTCGTAATACCTCGTAAGGTCTTCAATGTCGACGAGCATTGAGTCCTGCGCCATGTGAAGGTCGTCACGTTCAACCAACAGCTCCATCAACTCAACGTTGAATGCTGCGAAAAAACAAAACAGAAACAAAACAATCGCATTCATTATTCAGAAACTAAGCATCTACAAAGGGATATGCAGGATCTGCACCTCCACACATAAACGCAAGCCCAGCTGCTTTCTCTGATAAACCTCGAACTACTTCTTGGAGCATAATAATTATTATTATATGTACACACCGTTTCATCTCTTTGTGTCCTTGTGCTCAGCATACGTTCCAACCTACCTCGAGTCGCAGCTGTTAAGCTCATCAGACAGTCGTGTGCAGCGCTTTTGAGAAGTCAGTAAAACGTAGTTCTAACAATAAGAGTCTCATATATACTTTACATGCAATAAACAATCAACTACTTAGTCACTAACTAAACAAACAGTGTCTATATTAAAAAGGTCCAACATAATTATTAAGATGTAAACATACATACACAATGTACACATACATAACAACAATGTACAGATGACCTTGTGTCACTATGCATCGTCAAAGCATCCCAACTGCAATGGCACCAGTTCACCAAACAAAAAACCAACCAATCAACCCACCCACCCACTAACCAACCCATCAGCCAGCCAACCAAACAGTGAAGCCAGTAATAACAGTCAGCCAGCCAGTCAGTCAGTCAGCCAGCCGGCCGTCAGTTAGCAAGCCAGTCAGCCAGTCGGTCAGCCAGTCGGCCAGCCAGTCAGCCAGCCAGCCAGTCAGTCAGTCGTCAGTCACCCAATCAATCACCCAAACAGTCACCCAACCAACGAACCAACCAATCAATCAATCAATCACCCAATCAATAAATCAATAAATCAATCACTCAATCAGTCAGTTACTTAGGTAATTAATTGGAATGTCACGTACATTCGATCTGTGCGTGCATGTCATTAACGACGACTT
The DNA here is from genome assembly GCA_945859605.1 of Lumbricus rubellus. Lineage (NCBI taxonomy): Eukaryota > Metazoa > Annelida > Clitellata > Crassiclitellata > Lumbricidae > Lumbricus > Lumbricus rubellus. Next base: position 18,757,368 of record OX243819.1, on the reverse strand, counting down.
GTAGTTGACCGAGGTTCATTCGCTTCAGCATTTGTTTCGTCAGCCGTCCGGTCTTCCCATCGCCAAATCCAGGAATCCCGACCTACAAAACATCCAAACCCATCCCTCTAAAGACATTGCTCACACTCTAAAGACATTGCTCACACTCTAAACACATTGCTCACACTCTAAAGACATTGCTCACACTCTAAACACATTGCTCACACTCTAAAGACATTGCTCACACTCTAAAGACATTGCTCACACCAGTGGTGAAACTGGTGAGAGCAATGGTACCTGATAATCATCATCAGTCAAGCCACCATCTTCATCACATGCACAGGCATCATCATCATCATTATTATCATTATCTGCATCATTGTCAATATCAGCACATTTAGCAAGTGCTTACTTAGTATGCTCTGACATTACGTGTCTAGATATACACGGTGATTCATAAAAAAACGTTACCCTACATAAGTCAGCATAACTCATGTCGATGACCATCAAATTTAATGAAATTTCAGAATAAGGAAGCTTGATGATCCAGCCAAGTGCTATATAAATTATGTCACATTCAGAGCTATAATGACGTAACGCGGACGACAAAACTAATGACGTCATGATAATATCGAGAAACAAGCAATATTCCAACATTCCTGTCAGTCACTCAGGTTGTATCATACACACTTGGTCAATTTAATCTGGTTTAGCCTCCTGGTGAAAAATTGTTTACTGTGGCAGCACCCAGTAACAATCAGAATGTTCGCAATCACGTATCTGCCAGTACACAGAAGAGGGACGTTCCAGCAAATTGTCTTTTGCGGAATCGACCAACTTTCAGCAAATCCCTTATGGCATTGGTCGGGTCTCTGCACTTGGTCGCGCGAACATATTCATTTCACCGAACCAGATGTTGAGGTCAATCATGGACAATATTGCAGAGATGTTCAACTACTATACGGCCAGACATTCGTGACATTATGGAGTAAGCTTATTTCATCGTCCATCATAATAGCGATCGTGCGCACAGAGCTCGAGAGACCGTTGCGTAAAGGAAACTGAAACTCCTGATTTCATCCCGCCTACTTTGTGGCCACCCAGCAGTCTTGATTTAAATCCAGTAGACTATAAGATATGTAGGGTCATGCAAAAAAGTCTACAGAATTCGAATATGTGATGTCAACGAGTTGTGGAGGCATCGGACACAATGCGTCATTGATGAATCAGCGAAGAAATGGCGTACGCGTTTTCGCACATGCGTATCTGCTAAAGGAGGTAATTTCGAAAATAAATTTTAACATCCATAATGTTCAGAAATGAATCCCCTATCTTCACCGAAAATTTCGTCGACATAACCCGAGGTTTGGCGGAGTTACAGTCACATATGTAGGGTAACGTTTTTTTATGAATCACCGTGTATACGGTACACAGTACACACATAAATATATAAAAACATCACCACTAATATTACGTCTTCACCCATCATCGTCGTCGTCATCGTCATCATCAAGAAGACCTCAGGACTAATATTTAGATCATGATCATCACATCACAGTTATCATTTATAATCATTCCTGTTACCTACACACGTTATTTCTAAACACCACAAGCAGCAAGCTCAGGTAAGTTTCCATGTGTCCCATGATCTGAAGCCATTATGGCTCTGTCCAATGATCTGAAGCCATTGTGGCTCTGTCCCATGATCTGAAGCCATTGTGGCTCTGTCCCATGATCTGAAGCCATTGTGGCTCTGTCCCATGATCTGAAGCCATTGTGGCTCTGTCCCATGATCTGAAGCCATTGTGGCTTTGTCTCATGATCTGAAAATATATATGGCCCTGTCACATGATCTGAAGCCATTGTGGCTCTGTCCCATGACCTGAAACCATCGTGGCTCTGTCCCCATGATCTGAAGCCATTGTGGCTCTGTCTCATGATCTGAAGCCATTGTGGCTCTGTCCCATGATCTGAAGCCAATATGGCTCTGTCCCATGATCTGAAGCCAATATGGCTCTGTCCCATGATCTGAAGCCATTGCGGCTCTGTCCCATGATCTTGTTCCACGCCATTCAGTCGAGGCATTCAGTGTAATTACAGTACATCATGCCACCCATGGGTCGTAAACGTCACTTACGATATCCGCAATCGGTGACTTTCTACGTGACTGCTTTTCCAGCTGCAGTTGCATGTGAGCCATCGGACGAACCTGGACAAGCCAACAGACAACAGTAATTTCACTTAGATGTGCAGCTACTTGTCACAACTGATGATCATGACCAGTGTATTTATTGCTACTACAATGACACGGTTTGTAACAGAAGCTTGCCAATTACAGAAAGAATCGACAAACGATACGGACCCGTGATAACTTAAACTCAAACAAAACTTCTGTTGTCTTCATTCATTCATTCATTTCAGACATTTATATAGCGCCTCTTTAAGAGTATCTACTCAGAAGCGCTCCCGACCCAACCACGGCTAAAGAGAACAGTCTTTAGAGCAGAGCATTTATTTCTCCAATGTTTCTATAGCGCCTCTTTCAAGTTCTCTACTCAAAAGTGCTCCTGACTACAGCGTGAACCGTTGGACAGCGGACAGGAGTTTCGCGCCGAAGCGCTCAAGCAATTGCGAGTGACAGACCTGCTTAAGGTCGGTCCCAACATGGCGGTTTGAGGTGGATTCGAACCTGGAACCCTCCCTCAGGCTCCAAGGCAGCGACGCCACCCCTATACCACTGCGCCCCACAACAACACATTAGGATCAGTTGATACAAGTAGATAAGTGATATATTTTGATAGGACGTTTAGGCTGAAATCCAATGATTACAGGTTTGTACTTGTGGATTCGACTTTGAGCAACAACCTTCGATAAGTTGTTTGCAAAATGCACGCTGCTGTCATCGGTAAGAATTTCATACCATTGTAAGCAGTTAAGTTGATGATAGGTCTTGCAATGTAATGTAATTGAACATCTAAACAGCAGCTTTCAATATATCTACCCAGAGGTGCTCAAATGATGCACGGTCGCGTATCCATGACCTTGAAAATCCTCTGCTGCCAACTCACGAGCTGAAGAGTACCAAAGGATAAGGAACCTTTACTTACTTTCCCATCAAAGCACAACATATTTTATCTAGACTTTTGGAATTATGATTTCAGTGATTTGGTATGCTGTCTCAGTTAAAAACATCCATAAAGCCGACATCGCATAATTTATTGTGATGCTATAGAATAAGTCTCTAGAATAGACATCACCAAAAATGACATGTAACAATGGAATACAATACAACAAAGCCTATAGTAGCAAAGTAGACAACGCACAATTGCACATGTTATTTACGTTCAGATTCAGGTAATGCCATTTTTCTATAGCCAATCCATCAATTTATGGCTCCTGGCAATGACCATAGAATAGAAATAATCCCAAACAGCAGGCGCCACCAGCAGTTGCTTTGGACAAGTTGAACTGACAGCAAATGCAAAGCTTAGGGACATTAATTTGTACGCAGTACTTCTAGCAAGTTCAAATCAATGCATATCAAATGAGTTTATTCTGAGAACGAAAAAAAGCATGAACCAAGGCACAGAAAAATTATACACTAAAAATATAGATATGAATAGGACACCTTGAGTATATGTAACTGCATGGATGCTCAGTAAGGGTCAACCAGAAAGGGACAGGTTCTGCAAACCCAGGGCAACCCAAAAACGAATATATATCAAAAATCAATTATCTTACCAGCTTTCAATATAGTATTATGGCATGTAATGCTAAGCAGTATCGAATGGCATTTATACACTATACAGCGTCACTCATAGTTGTTTAAAATTACAGAAACCGACAGGAAAAAAACACAGAAAAAACCGTCGTTTTATTAAAAAACAAACTGAAAAACGAGAATAAAACTGAAAATGGAAAATAATTGGACTTTGTTACAGCTTGTACTACAGTCTAGAATTAAAAACCTTGTTTACACAATTTAATTTTAATCAGCAAGCAAATAACACAACTTTTTAGTATTAAAACACTTTTAAGTAAAACGGTCAAATAGACACCTGAATTAGGCCTAAAAAAAATGTTGTGTTTCCGGTAACAGAGCTAAAAAAAATTGGGTAGGTAGGTCGGAAAATATTTTTAATTTTGTAAAATATTTTTATGCAGTGACTATCCGAGAAAGTTTACCCCACTAGTCTTTTTTGCACGCTGAAACAAAGTATGTGTTCTAAGCAAGTATAAACTGCCTATTTCCCGACTGTCTGCACCTAAAACTGCTTTAGAAACAGTCCTATTAATTTCATTTTGTTGACGTCTCTTATATTATGTCAATACAAATGTTAAAAAAAAAATTTTTTTTTAAATAAAATTTTTTTTGAAAAATATTTTTTTGAAAAACATTTTTTTTTAAATTAAATTTTTTTACAAAAATATTTGGGTCGCGGCCGTAAAAATGGGTCGGTCGGGTTACCGGAAACACAACACTTTTTTTTCTACGCCTTAGCAGAATCCTTGAAAGTATAAAGACAGCTTACGGGATAAGAAAACTAATTACAGACAGTAAATAAATGAATATGGTAAAATGAAAAAAAAACAGAAAAATGACACTAAAACTCAAAAACCGGATTTTTCTCATATAAGAATTTTTTTTAAAGTTCTTTTTTTCAACTACGACATCACTTTAGATATATATCTCAACGGCATTTCCATTCCAACATCAATAAATCCACAACTGTTTAACGAAGACAGGTGGGACAATGTCAACAGTTCGATGTATATATGCAGTGAAACGCAGCACACTGGCAACTGCAAATCTATAAGCATTTGCACCTGCAAGGGCGATAAATAAACTTTCATTCAGCTGCCCACATAAATCCATGCATAAATACATCAATGATTTCATGAATGGTATAAAAGAACAGTGCATCATATAAATACACGCATATTTGCATACATACATCAATGACTTCATGAATGGAACAAAACAGTACATAGTAATACATGGCAATACGTGGCCAAACTGTGGATCCATCCTAAACCTCTCCAAAACCTACGTCGATGCTGTACAGAGAAGAGAGCCACACGAACGGTAAAAAAAGCCAAAATAAATTTTTGCAGGATCGCTGGACCTACATTGTATATATCTTCTTCTTCTCTACGTTCTCTGCCAAGTGGCAGGTCCGAACGTCCAATGTCTCCACTTTTCACGCTGTTGTTGCCATGTCCTTCAGTTCTCTGTATCCCTCTTCCATCATCCCGTCCAGCAGTTTTTGTCTAGGCCTTCCTCTGCACCTCTTTCCCTCCAATCTTCCTTCAATTATTTATTTATAAAATATTATAAATTATATATTATATATAAACCCTTTAGACAAGGCATTCCTCCCTCTGCGCATTGGTACAGAGACTCATGGATCTTTCAAACACACAAGCGTACAAGCCACGATGACGACGACAGCGCAACAGTTTTACACGACTTCCATCATTCACGCCAGCGTCTTTCATTTCGCGTATACCCACGTAACACAAAAAAAAACGCCGCCAGCTCATGAATAATTCATGAACACGTCTGGCTAATAATGCGTCCACACTTCCATCCTCTCAAAGGCAGCAGCTGCAGCCCACTGCACCGTTTCTCCCTCCCTCAGGTCGTCGAGAGAAAGGTGCAACGGACAGCCCGGAATATAGGCAGCGACGCCAGGAAATTTGCCGAGCATAGCGCTCGTAGAGGCAAGCGCCGCCACCGCGTTTTCCATCTGTCACCAGCGGCGAGTCAATAACGACGACGTCAGCATTCACGACACATCGAATTATATGCGCTGCTTCGTGAGGCGATCATTAAAGACGTCTGTCTGGACTGCTGTATCCGATAGCAATCGCGGAACGTTCGGCCGCGCCGGACGCGAGGAGCCGTCCGGAGAAATCTCGTCTCTCGTTTAGTGCCGCAGACACCACCACCAGACAGTGCAGTCCAGCTTCCCTTTATTCTGACATGCCTCAATAGTTGTTATTTTATCGTTGCTGCTGGCCTTCCGCAGATAAAACCGCGCGGTGGCTTAAGTTCGTCATCAATTTCAACGTCCCCTGCAGCATCTGGTCGAAGTTCTGGGTTATAAATGGGCGGACCAACGCTCCGCCGGTTCCTCTTAGAGAAGCGAATAAATAAGCAATGATGCTGGGAAATTTAGAGATTCTTCGGCTGGATTGGGCGTTGTCGCTGGTCAGCGTTGCACCAGCGTACATGTACTATGCAATGCATTATGGTCCATTCTCAAGGAAGCTTGGCTGGTGACTGGTGTGATACTCTGTTTGTTGAGACGTGCAATGATACATCAACCCGGGTTCATTATGCCCTCCTGTGTTTTGGACCTTCCTCCACCTTACTGCTGTTGCTGCATTTACTTAACTGCAAAAACTGTTGTTGTTTAGATTGTGTTCTGCCTCTTTGTGGGGTACTTAAAATGCACTACATTAAGTGGCCATACTTACATACATATTACATACTCACATGGTGTGCACATACATGTACCCACAGATGGGCGTACAAATCATCTCTGATGTCTATAATTGATGGTTTCATTAATTTACAGAACAAACACCCATAGTCTAAAACATGTATATAAAAGATACACAGTGTACACATACATAGAATCACATCCATAACAAAACCACGTATAAATATAATATATACACATATAATACATATACAAATGCTTTATAATAACTTGAATCATTATTATCTAATACAACACTACAGGAAAATGAAATTAATACACTCAAATTAATACAATTAAATACATCCATCCATACCTACGTGCATAAACAAACATGCATAATTAATTATGTATACAACATACACCCATGATAGCCTATATGCAACCATTAAAAAAACTACCTGTCCTTGCACCTGATCATACCTTTACCATCATAATTATCGGTATCCGGTCAAAACCGCGCACACAAAACCGCGCACACAAAGCCGCGCACACAAAACCGCGATTCACAAAACCGCGCACTCTCAGAACCGCGCACGATCACTACCGCGCACGATCATAGCCGCATTCAAGTATTTCAACATGCATCCAGCTTCTATTTCATATTTAAAAATACCTTCATCCAGCTTCCATTTCTTAAGCGTTTTTCATAAATCCAGCTTCTAATTAATATCTAAAAATAGTTTCATCCAGCTTCCGTTTCTCATGCGTTATTTTCGTTAATCCAACTTCTATTTCATGTCTAAAAATACCTTCATCCAGCTTCCATTTCTCATGCGTTATTTTCGTTAATCCAGCTTCTATTTTATATCTAAATATACCTCCATGATCCATCCAGCTTCCATGTCGCATGCGTTACTGGTATTTTCGTTAATCCAGCTTCCATTTTACCTGTAAAAGAACCTTCACCCAGCCTCAATGTCTCTTGCGTTTTTCATCAACCTCCATGTCACCTCTAATTAATTTAATCCAGCGTTAAGAAGCGTTACAGGGTGGGTGGGTCAAAAACGGTCAATTTCGGCGTTACGTAATTATGCAATGACCCCTTATAGGATCATCGACCGAATACTAGTTTCAAAGGAATGTTCGAAGCCCATCGAACGTTTCAATTTCGAATTTGAACAAACAAGCGCGGTAATGATCGTGCGCGGTTCTGAGGGTGCGCGGTTTTGTGAATCGCGGTTTTGTGTGCGCGGTTTTGTGTGCGCGGTTTTGTGCGCGCGGTTTTGATAGTAAACCATAATTATCACCTGGCAATGCTCACCTGCGCCAGCGCTAATCGTGCTTCTGCCTGAAGTCTTGCCTGTCTCGTGAAAAAGTCGAACTCTTCCTTCGGGGCATCGATGGTGCCAAGAGGCGTTGGCGCCGGGAGTGCCATCGTCGCAGACTGCAGAGAGCTCTTCGATGACGTTAGACTCGTTGAAGACGACAGTGAATGAAGCACCTGAATGAAATGAACAGAAAAGGAGCTACAAAAACGTCACACTGTAGAGTCATTCATTCATCTATCATTGGGCTTAGGTGCTGTGAGATACATCAAGGGTTCAAAATAAAATGTCTAGCTGTATTCATGTGGGTATTAAAGGGGGTTTGGTGCCAACAAAGGTTCTTGTCACATTGACCGCCAGGTAGAGATAACTCATAGTTAAACCAGTCATTTAACATGGCGTGTAGGGCTGCAGGCGGTCAATGTGTTAAAAATAAGAGCTTCAAAATTAAATCCCCCTTTAGTTCTCACATCGTGTGTTAGTAAATACATTATTTCATTTTTACATTATTTCATTTGGGTGGGTGGGTGGGTGGGGTGTTCAAAACCCAAAACACACACCACAAATACGGCCTTGGTGAAGTATGCAAAGTATATTGGCTGAATACAAGCACGACAGCCGCAGCAATCCGGAAAGCAGGCATTCAACTCAACGTTGGCAAATTTGCACTCGTGATAAACTGCGAAATTCGTATATCCTCAATGCAGACACGAAAGGGAAGTATGCTGATCAGCAATCTTATAAACAAATAGAACGGGAAAAATTCCTTTATTTGATAAAGGGATTAGCATTTGGAATACTACGGTTTTCCAATCTCATTCATAATATCTTACAGACTTTCCAATGGCTGAATACACAGCTGAATGATAATGAGATGACCAAATGGTTGACATTCACCTCTGCATCGTCCAGATTTAAAAAAACTGTTTTATTATGTGCTTAACTTTTTTACAAAACATTGCACTTAAATCAGCAAACCCATCTACACTCCTATGCTCACCCCTTCATGCAAAACAATTGATCAACAGATAACCCAAATTTTATCTGCCTCGCACCAAAAATATTGGCATAGGGGAGTCTCAGTGTTTGCTCAAACGCTTTGGAATTCATGGCGCCGTTTTTTTCTATCATTTTCTAAAGTCATTCAGAACAAGACTAAATCTTTCTAATTCAGCTTTTGCTTAAATCGATTGTCTATATAGCTTGACTTCTCATTTCTCATCGTTTTCCTGAATTTCAATCTGTCTTTTCTAATGGACTACCACTTGACTCCTGTTTCACATGAATCAAATATTGAATGAAGTCTGGTGCAACGTGAAAACGACACCACAGATCTAATTAAACTAGAGATTGCATCTAGATGTATCTGCAATCCGAATATCTGAAACAATGAAACCCTGCGGGAATTGAAAAATGATGCAACGCTCAGAGTTCATTGTTGAAATGTTGTGCTAGTGCGAAGAGACAAAGCCATATCTTGCCAGATCGAATCGGTGAATCGAACACGTTCTCCGTTGTATCGTAAATGAACATTGCACATCGCAGCTTAACAACACGCTCCTCCACGAGATTCTCAATAGTAACTCTCAATGGAACCACCTCTCACTCTCTCCCTCGCTACACCCACCGCAATGCCATCGGCCTCAACTGCGATAACAATAATATCCACTTTACCGGAAGCCGATGATGCCGATAACGACCGGCCGATCCCAGCCAAACAAACGGCTACGACAATATAAGAAGGTAAATAACCGAACTTGCACTTAATGCCGATAAGCTCCAGCAACATCTCGAAATATCAATAGCAGCATCCATAACGTCACGGCCATCCCATGGCCCATCCATCCCGCGTCTAATATCAAGATGAAGCCCCGTCTCGATTTGTAACCACGACAACCGCATCTGAAGCACGATAATAATCCATCAGCCACGCTGCGGCCAGTTGACGATCTTGTTTAACTAAACTCCGTTAGGATGAGCGCGGGATTATCTCGATTTCGTCCGGGGTGCGTGACCTGAATATTGGTTGAACACGCTCCCGCAGGAGCGCCGATCTTCCATGATATAACTTGGTCTTGTATCGATCCCTTCTCGCGGAATGGATCGCGAGCAAGGATCGATAGGCACGGAGCAGTTTTGAAAATGCATTCGGGTTGGCCGAGGAAGGAGAACCACGCAAACCAGCGACGATTTACGACCGTTGGGGAATCTGACATGCTTTGGATCGCTTAAAACAATTCGCCTGCAGCGTTATTTATGTCAGAAATGGATTATATGTATTACGATAAAAGACGCTTCTATTGCTCTATGACTGAAATACCAATGTCATTTCTTTATATAGATGTGTGTGACAGCGCTGCATAAATCTGCTGGACTTTCAAATCAAAGATCGGTGGTTCACAACCGTATTATGAAAGATTCCAGATTTAGGGACAAGAATGTGAAGATGCTAGCGCCGCATTACATCACTGCTTCTCGAACTTGGCTCGTGAATAAGCTGGTGCCCTGACTACAGTTACGATTACGATGAAGAGAATACTCCTTTGTCTATACAATTCAATCAGTAACTGTTCTGTACGTAGAAAGCAAACTTCTGGACATGTTGCCTAAGTTTTAGTTTACGTTTCAGCTTCATTTTCGGTTTAGTTTTTAATTTTCTAGTTTAGTTTTAACTACTGTATAGTTTGAGCTTTAGTTTCAGTTAACTGAAATACAACTTTTCAGCAAATGATAACGCCACTTTCAGTTTCAGTTAGCTTGAGCAACACTGATCCTCTGGACAGGAAATGACAAAGTCTAAAGCATAAATTGTCGTAATCTCTGGGTAGCATTTCCTTAAGTAAAGAGACATGTTGTTCTCAATGAAAATAATAAATAATGACAGGTTGTTCAGTTGTTAGATTGCTGTTGTGCTGCATGTGCGTGTGTTTAATCTTTTGGAGTATCAGTAGGCAGGCCTGAAATTGAGCCGGGTCGGTCCGGTCTGAGACCCGGCATCGATTTTTGAGACCTGCTGTTGCCGGGTCTCAGACCGGTCGCAAAACAGGCCGTCAGATGCCAAAAGTAGGTAAAAATGGTAGGATTTTCGGTAATTTTGGCAAATGACTATAGGAAAAACGTCGTCAGAAAAATGTATGGGCCAAAGGCGTGCTTGTCCGCCAAAGTGAGACCCGGCAACTTTTCCAAACCACTTTCAGCCCTGCCAGTAGGTGGCTAGGATCTCTGGTCCAGAACTGAAATGGCCTAGTACTTACTCGTTCAATCACTATATTTGTATGGTAATCATTAATCCAATGCTCTGCTGGCATGTGGTGGTCCACGGTGGGGCCCTACTTGTTTACATTATGCAACACACCAACTGTAGATACACCTCTCAACACTCTCTACAGTTTACACCCATCCACTAGAATATCGTTTCTATGCTACAGCCTACTCTACTCAAAACAAATTTCATTTGTCATGTGCAGCTGCTGCTATCTGCTGCCTTTGTTGAAGCGCAGTCTTGGATGGTGACCAGTAATTTCCTCTTTAGTCCATAAAAGACTGGATTTCTGCTTCTGGATACGCCATAGCAACTGAACAAATTGGCTGGCTTTGAAAAGTCTGGCGAATCAATTGTTCAGCTGGCAAACACTGCTCGTAACTTAGGCGTCGTTTTCAATTCCACGTTCAGTCATTGCCCATGTAAATAGTATGGTAAGTAGTTGTATGTACCATGTAAATAGTATGGTAAGTAGTCGTATGTACCATGTAAATAGTATGGTAAGTAGTCATGTATATTGGATATCGACCGGACTATGGCTTCGTTTCCACATGCCATCGGTTCATGCCTTGTGCATTAGCTACATCAGCACAATAGAAATAACTAATTAATTAATTCAGCAAAAACATCCTAAAACACCAACAATGGGATTCTGACTATACAGTGAATCAAACTACATGCCAAACACAGACAATACATTCATGCTCCTGCACAGAGGGGCAATTTCAGTGTGCTGTAGTAATTGCACCTCTGTGCAACACTAATAAAAGCATTACGGTAATATTGAAATACATGAGAGTTTCTCTGCACCTTTACACAGTTTTTCCTCAAATATTCCAGCACACATTGCATCTTTCAGTCAGAATTTCACCATGGAAAAAACCATTGTTCTCAAATTATTTAGCTGTTCCTATCCAAGTGACAGCTACCAACAGACATTTTGTTTAGGTTTGTTCTATGTCTTGTTTCAAAATAGTTCCTTATCAGGTTCAATTTGGTGGCAACTTTTGTGTCGATTATGACAGAGAGTGATAAGAGAACTATTTTAATGGGGTGTCTGATAAGGCACAACAGGCAAGGGTTCGTAGGCTTTCTGATGCAATTCGAATAGAGCCTACTGATAGTGATCACCAATTGAAGGCACATTGTTTTCTGCACTCTAGGGATGATTCTTGTTCACTCTGTGTAGGAAAAGTATGCCTATGTCCCACTTGTATTGACAGGGAATTCCCCTTTTGTTGTGATGATGATGATGATGATGAGGAAACATGCCAAGACCGTGGACCACGCAATGACCTGTATTATAATAGAACCAATCCCTTACTTTGTACATCTACTGCACCAAGCCTAAATTTGATTGTTAATGAATTTGAAAGTCGCCCTTTTCTAAACTGTCCTGACCTTGACCCTGATAGTAATTACTTCAATGATATAACCTTTGATAGTCCCTATAGTGCCCCACATTCCCTACAACCCGAATTCTCTACTTCCAAAAATTGCTTAACAGTTATGCATATAAACTGTCGAAGTATATTACCAAAATTACCTGAGATTAGAGATCTCTTAGATATTCTCCCCGTGTCCATCTTGGGACTCTCTGAAACTTGGTTAGACGAAAATCAAATTGACTTAATTAACATACCTGGTTATAACTTCGTCCACAAATCAAGAGGTTCTTCTACGGGGGGTGGAGGGGTGGGCTTCCTGATTAAAGAGGGAATTTCCTACGAAATTATAGAAGATTCATGTCAGGGCCCCATGATCTTGCCCCCATCCTTTGAAGGATATTTCCTGAAAATTCATCTAAAAGTAGGATCTATTGCAGCAGGAATTATTTACAGGCCACCTGACCATAACCTTGATGATTTCGTAAATGATTTAGATTGCTTAATAACAAAACTTTATAAAAAGTCAAAAGATCTACTATTGATGGGAGACTTTAATGCGGACTTGTTAAAAATCGCAGAACATAGGAGTACTGCAGAGTTCTACAGTTGCATGACCTCCCATCATTTGTTACCTGCCATCACCAGACCAACGAGAATCACTTGTACCTCTTCCACACTTATAGATAATATATTCACCAATACTTGGCCAAGGCTAACTAAGTCAGTCATCCTAGCAATGGACATCTCTGACCACCTACCTATCCTAGCTCAGTTTGGTTATGGTCCTCTACCTTGCAACAAACCTTCTGTTGGTACTCATCGACTAATCACGGAGCCAAAGAAAACTGCTTTTAATGAAGCCCTTGCCCTGATTGACTGGTCTCCTGTTTTGGAAGCCTGTGCCAACCAAAATGCTAATGAGGCATATGACTTATTCCAATCCAAATACATGGAGTCCTACAATGAATTCTTTCCTCTCACTCTAAATAATTGCGGGCGAAATTCCACCCCCAAAAAACCTTGGATGACAAAGGGTCTCCTCAAATCCTGTAGAAAAAAATCTGCGCTATATCTGAAGTTTATAAAAAACCCAAACGATAGCAATAAGCTTAAATTTGTTTCTTATAGAAACAAATTTAAATCATTGAGAATTCAGGCCGAAAAAAATTATTATGCTTCAGAATTTTGTAAATATAGCAACAACTTGAAGAAAACCTGGAACCTCTTGCGTACTCTTATGGGGACTAACGATAATGTAAATAACAATGCCTTATCCTTAACAGTCGACGGAGTGAAGGTTTCTGATCCCGAGACTGTAGCAAACAATTTTAATACTTATTTCACGGAGATAGCCCAGTCACTTGCAGCCAAACTTCCCACTGCCACGAGTTCCTTTGAAAAATTCATGCCTTCGTCACTTATCGAATCTTTTGGACTTAGTGAAACCTCCCCAGAGGAAATTATTCGACTTGGGCAATCCATAAATTGTTCACATGGCAGAGGAGTTGATGACATTGATCCAAGCATTGCACTTCTAACCCTACCCTCTATTGCTCACTTATTATCTGATATAATAAACTGTTCTTTTAACAGTGGGGTTTTTCCACAATCATTAAAAACTGCAAAAGTGGTTCCAGTTTATAAAAAGGGGGTTAAAGACGATGTAACAAATTACAGACCTATTTCAGTACTTCCATTTTTCTCAAAATTTTTTGAAAAAGCCATGTTTGAACGTCTTAATAATTTTTTTTCTAAAGGAAATGTCCTCTTCCCTTCGCAACATGGATTCCAATCTGGACACTCTACCTATATGCCCTTGATGAGTATGCAAGACAAAATTTCCAATGCAATCGAAAATAAGCAGTATGCAATAGGTATTTTTTTCGACCTGGCAAAGGCCTTCGATACCGTTAATCATGACATCCTATTAAAGAAATTAAGCACTTATGGAATCCGGGGTACCCAGTTAAATTGGTTTTCAAGTTATTTTACAAATCGATCCCAGTTGGTTTCCTGCAATGGTGCTCTGTCTAATTTACGGCAAATTAACTTTGGAGTTCCCCAGGGGTCTATTCTCGGTCCTTTATTATTTCTTATTTATGTGAATGATCTCCCAAATGCATCTCCTTTATTGTACTTTATACTCTTCGCTGATGACACCAATGTATTTTACTCCAACTCATCTCTTGAAACCCTATTTAATGATGTTAACTTTGAATTGAAAAATGTAGCCGAATGGTTCCAAGCAAATAAACTGTCATTAAATCTTGATAAAACCAATTATATAATCTTTAAATCACATAGAAAGAGTTATGATGCAGGAAATATGGGGGTGTGCATTGATGGGGTTCCACTCACTCAGGTAATATCAACCAAATTCCTAGGAGTATATATAGATCAGCACCTAACCTGGAAAGACCACATAAAAATTGTATCTAATAAAATTGCTAAAAACCTTGGAATATTATCCCGTACCTCCCAGTTAGTACCTCCTCAAATTCGTCTCACCTTGTATTATTCACTCATTTATCCATACCTCACTTACTGTAACATAATATGGGCCTCCACCTATAAATCTAGTCTTCTGAATTTAATGAAGCTCCAAAAGCGAGCTATTAGATATATAGGAAATCTGCCCTATGGGACCACGACTGAATCTAAATTCCGGGAATATAGCCTTCTAAATGTTTATCAAATTAGGCAGGTGCAGTTAGGCGAATTTATGTTTAGATACTTTCATGACCTATTACCTTCCGTGTTTAAGAATTTCTTCCTCCATACTACTAAGGTGCACTCATATCATACTAGACACGCTGACTCTTACCATTTGCCTCACGCCCGCACCAATATCCGACGCTTCTCTGTTAAATACAGTGGGGCTCAAACATGGAATAAGATTCCCCTCTCCATCAGACAGCTGCCTAGCCTTCGAATCTTTAAGTCAAAATTGCGTGCCCTGATTCTTGACAATAAATAATAATTTATTCTGGTGCATTATGACTATTATTGATTCTCATTACAGAGTGAACAAATCGTCAAACTTTTAAATATCTTCTCCTACTCTGAATAAATTATATCTAAATCCTTACTACCCATGCAGCATCCCGACCATCCAGCGACCTCTGTGCCTTAACTTCATCTAGATCTACTAGAGGCCCTATGATCATCGAATTAATGTGTATTTGTGCTATTAGTTAAGTTAGTTAAGGTGTTTGCTGTTTGTTTTCTTAAATTAGTTTTTTTTGTTTTTTCACTTATACTTTATGTTAGGACCACGGTACGGCAACCTATTGGCCATCATCATCTTGGTATAGTCGCCCAGGGGACTCACCTAGCGGGGTTGTAAGACCCCTTCCGAGTCCCCTGTGCAACCAAATAGAAACCTTTGGCATCGTTATTTAAGTAATGTTTTATTATACTTATTAACCTTGTGTTTATGATGCTTTATTTGATTTGTTCCTGTTGTTTTTGGTTGCCAAATAAATGATTTGATTTGATTTTGATTTGATTTGACAATTGTTTTTATAGAGTTCTAATGAAGTTCATTAGCAGGGTAGTGACTTTAAAGGGTTTCTAATGAAGTGATAGAATGATAGAAAGGCTGCCGTAACAGCTCTCTGATTGCGAGATGGTATGGTATGGCAAGGCCGTAGCTAGGGGGTGCTTTGGGTGTTTGAACACCCCCCCCAAAATGAAAAATGTAAAAAATAATATAACGCATTTACTAGCACATGATGTAAAAACCATGAAATAGAACCATGAAACACCCCCCCCCCCCCAAATGAAAGCAACGAAACTTCGATCGAATGACTAAGAAAAGGTCAACTTTTTGGCCGGGAAATTAGCAGGCCTGTAGTTTTAAGAGATTTCGACCGGACGACTAAAAAAAGGTCATCAACTTTTTTACCGAGGAATTTTTTTTCGCCGCCCAAAGAAACACCCCCCCCCCAAATAAAATCCTGGCTACGGCCTTGTGGTATGGTATGGTGGTCCTTTGCTACAGTACCTGGCTGTAAGACTTTTTGGATCGGCAGTCGTCCCTGGAAGAAGATGACGTAGACGAAGAAGAAGCCCTCTCCCCCATGCAACCGGTTTTTGCCGCACACTCGGCCTCAGCTGACGCCTCGTTGACGAAGCACATCTGAAGGTTCATGGCACTATGCAGTCGCATCTGGAGGCTGGGTTTCCTGAAAAGGCGATCAGTGGCACCACCGGCGCCAGTTGTGCCAAACTGATCCTCGTCCAGACCCATCGCCAGCTTCTGCCGAATCTTCTCACGGTCATTTCGTTGCGTCTTCAAAGCAGAAACGAGAAAATATTTTTCCAGATTTTCAAATGAATTGCTAAAATATAATTATATTTTATGAAAGCCACATGCAACTAATTGTTCTTCTAGGAACGAGAAGTACTCTAGGTTATATAGCTGCTCTATGTTTTCTGTTGTAGAGTTCACTTCGCCACAGAAGGACAGAAGAAACGTTCTGAATTACCGGCAATTTGAGTTTTATGAGCAAAAATTAACTTTTATTTTTACGATAAAACCATTAAATTTAACATGACTTTGGTCAATGATTCAATATATGTCACCTGCTGCACCCTTAAAACCCACTAAAATAACAACAAAGCAGTCTATTGTCCATCATATATCCTTATAAAAATAGCCTTCCTATCGCACACACTGTAAAAATCCAATAAAACAAAGCTTCTATCATACGAAATGCATAAAACTAATGATCCTTGTCACAAGTCTTTTCCCTCTTCTCTACGTGTGACCTTCAGTCTCTTCGGAAGCTTCTTCGTATAAGTTCGTGGTAGCGTAGGCCTATCCCTAGATAACTGTTTCATTAGCTAAATGGCTAGGTTAAAGAATCTACAGTCTTTCACTGTTTTGTTAACCAACAACGACGACGTGTTTAACTCTTCTTATTATACTCCAAAATCCGATATAAAGTAAAACGATCAGCAACAACACAACAATGACTACACTTGCGTTATCATAACAACTACACGACTACTATCTTCATCAGTCTACTCTATCGCAACTCAACAACAACTCTTACAGCCTATCTCAACGGCTCTCAACACGCAACTCTCCTTCTTCACTTCCACTCCCTTCTTGTACAATTAACGTACGCTCGTCTAGACGTCACGTGCTGTCCAGACAATCACCTGTGCAGACGCCGCGCGGCAATTTGCACCTGGCCTACTTACGTCGCTGTACGACAATCGGCGTGCACTGATTAAATTAGCTGACAATCCTTTTAGCAACAAAACGAAGAAGAGAAGAGAAGAACAGTCTTTTAAGTCAGCCTGAGGGGCAAGCTCAGACAGCCATGGGTAGGAAGCATTAACTGACTTCAGTTTCTTATCTTAAGCTTATGAGGGTGTGTGCCCAGTTCTCCCCCTAGGCACTTCATATTTCAAAGGTGATTGTCTGTCATAATGGATAAAGATGTACTACCCAAACTCGTCTTGTCTGGGATAATGAAACATTCCGAAATGAAATTCTTTCTGTAATTAAATACGTTGTATTTTCTAATTTCAGAATAATTACAAAGTCAACAGGCAAAAAAGCATGTTGAGACCATAAACGTTGATTTTTTTCTTTCTATTTTAAAAACTACAAATAAAATGCCTAATTATGGTCTAAAATCTTACAAATATATTTCAGCCGAAGGTTGAGGCACTGCGTATGTCTGGCACTCTTCAGAAAGAGCCCAGCTCCACACAGAAGTTGAACTAGATTAGATGCAGTCTGCTGTGGTGACAGTGTGGTGTACAGGAATTGATGACAAAAAAATCAAATGTGGTCAAGCCAGCATAATCTCACCAACCGTGTACGGCCAGTGCAAGCTACTCATAAAGCTGCGTTGGCCAGACACGTGGGTGGAACTGAAGCGTCAACTAAACAAAATCTCCTCGTCATACCAATGGAACCCAGCCTTAAAAAATTCCAATCGCTTTCCATCAGCAGGCCACCCATAATATGCAACCAGCAAATCCCACCCATCAGAGGAGGCCCCCGCCCCATAAAAACAAACGACCAATCGCACCCAATCACAAAGTGCCACAAGCCCCCCCCCCCCGCGGGCGGTAGCTGTGACCCAGAAAGCGACGGTAAATAATTGGACGGCCAAATTACGGGCGGCTTTATCGATCGCAAAGACAGTCGGAACGGACATTCATCGACCGACGCCAGAGGCCAACAAGACTGGTTTCCCGATGAACACACACAAAGATCCCCGGTGGGATTAACGCAGACCCATAAAGTAAGACCAAACGACCTAATAGTTCGCTTTCAAATTATGTATAAACATTTTAACACTGGAAAACTTCGGCCTGAAATTAATCGTTCGTGCGCGTCTCAAGCGCCCAGACGAGAGATATTCAGCGTTGCCACTCTAAAAAATGAAAAACCCAAGTTGGAGGGGCAAAAACCCAAGTTCAGTTTTACTGGAGAAAAACCGAATTTTTGAGCCCGAAAATTTGATCACTTTTTAGAGATCCGGCCAAATCTTTTTTTTAAATTTCACAATTACCTGTCTGATGACTTTTTTAGTCATTTGCTCGTCAGAAACATGATTTTTTAACGAAAAATTTTACTTTTCCAGATTCTTCTTCCAAAAATACGCAAAAAAGGGTCAAGATAAAACCCAAGTTCTTCCCAAAAATCCCATTTCCCAAGTTCGGATCGAAAAACCCAGGATCTTGAGAAAAAACCCAGGGAGTGGCAACGCTGTAGATATTATTCCGCATCGAAAGTGGTCCCAAGCGAGCATTATTCAAGATGCAAAAAATAATAATGGATGTTTAGGCCATGTAATGATCAAGGCATATAATTGCAATTTTTATTGACATTTACTTTCAAAGTTATCGGTGCATGATTAAAATGTAAGTTATACATGTAGCCTAAGGTCAAAATGTATTTTTAATGAATGATCTTTCACTTTTAACTTTTGAATAGCCACAGACGCAATTCTCATTAAAGTAATAGCTTTACTCTAGAGAGGCCTATTGATTTGTCAGATAAAATGTAGGCCTATTTTATTTAAGTAATGTGTCCGGTGTGGATAACGTGTAATAACATTTTAGCAATTGTTCACTTTTACCTATGCCTGGTTGAAAGAACGAACGAGATCTCCATTTGATTCATTTAGTCAATTATTATATCTTGAAAATAATAATGTATGCCAAATTCTGACACAACAAGAACTTTGCGAAACATACAGATTGAGCTACTGCAGAATTGCATGCCAGCAATCTGCACAGCAAGAAGTTAGTTGCTCAGTCACTCTACTTAGCTGTGTCATAGTTGGCTGAGTAGAACATTATTGCACAACATCAAGCAATTACGCAAGTCATAAACATCAATAATGTTTTCCAGAAAAGCTCGCAGTTATATTAAAAATCCCGTCAAAACAAGTTCATAACAGAAATAAATCCTGTTTATAGCCGTATAGTGAGTGGCACTGATACTAAATTAGATAGATTCTATTATCTTAAATGAGCCATTCAGGTGATCACATGACCAGCCTGTCAACATCATAATTTCTCAGCCGTAGGTCGATCTGTCTGGAATATGTGTGGGATGCAGTGGTCACGTCGCTGCCTTGGAGCCGGAGCGTTCCAGGTCAGAATCCACCTCAAGCTGCTGCTTAATAGGGACCTTGAGCAAGTCCTTCACTCGCAATTGCTCGGGTGCTTCGGTGTGAAACTTCTGTAGTCTGGAGCGCCTCTGAGTAGAGAGCTTGAAGGAGGTGCTATAGAAATGGAGAAATAAAATAATAAAATGATAGAATAGTCTCCCATTGGAGAAATATGCCTGTTCAGTGCTTTACATTTTCCTTTAAACTTTTTGTAAAACCGTGGCTGGACTAGGAGCACCTCTGAGTGGTTTCTTGAAGGGGTGCTGCATAAATTATTGAAATGAATTAAAAAATGAAAGGCAATTCCTCGCCTGTTGATAGCAAAAGGACAGTAGATGGAAACCAGTTGCAATTCCAAGCATATCTTGTGCAATTGATTCAATGGCTAAATAAATAAATAAATAAATACATAAATGTTTTGTAGACATACTCCTTGCTCTCATCATTAAAGCAACAAGCTGATGGCAATTGTCAACTGACCAATAGAGTCAGCAGAAGATAAAACCGTATTGCCCACAAGGCCTCACATAATTATAGGTAGATGATTGAAGACTGTCAATATAATAATAAACCATTTGAATTATTTTTCAGTAAGATTCAAATATCTACATTATATACCGCAATATCAATCGTTCCACAGCAATCGCCAGCAGCTTCTTGCACAACACATTTGTTCAACTTGACATCTTCTTAATCACAAACTCTGTGTTTCTAGAAAATTCTCACAAACGACGCTACATGGGGACTAGTTACTAAGTCCATAGAGTACATCTGAAGCATAAATTCTTTGACTTTATTAAACAAAACAGATATTTCTTCGCTTCAAATCCAACGCAGCATCGCCATACCAAACAACCGACTCCATTACTCGATATTTCATACTCGATATTTCACACTCGATATTTCACACTCGATATTTCACACTCGATATTTCACACTCGATATTTCACACTCGATATTTCACACTCGATATTTCACACTCGATATTTCACACTCGATATTTCACACTCGATATTTCACACTCGATATTTCACACTCGATATTTCACACTCGATATTTCACATTCGATATTTCATACTCGATATTTCATGTCTGTCCTTCAAGTGTGACTGTAGATATATTCGCTGGCATCGTGCGTCACCATGGAAACCCATCAGACATGTATTTTCACTGATATATATCTGGTGGTAGGACTCTCGACGTGGAATGGCCGCCCTTGACGCTTCATTCACTTTCTAGAATTCCTTCTCAGGCATTCCTCTCTCATCTATCTTAAGAGTTTTATATGGCTGCACCGAGGTTGGGAGCGCCTCTGAGTAGTCCCCTTGAATAGGCACTACATAAATGAATGAATGTTGGATCACGTGTTACCACTGTTAGCTGCAAGGTGTAGGAGATCTCTTTCGTACAACGTGGTTGCTGATCCACAACCATCAACATAATAGATCTGTCATCTCACTGCAGGCACTCTCTCAATGCGTAATATACATGTACACCGTGATTAAAAAAAACTAAGCCAAATTGTTTTTCTTATATCTCTAATGCCTGATAACATATCACCCTAACATTTTCCAAATATTAGAGAATTGGACCAAGAATCTGATTCCAAAATTTCATGAGATAAAGTTGAATGAATAAAAAGATATGAATATTTAAACTATTCCCTGGGTGCAAGATATCCATGTGTATGTATGTAATATGCATGCATGTAGGTCTATGTATGGTGTGTGTCTGTGTGTGTGTATGTATACAACTGTGTGTGTGTAAGGATGTTGTTATGTAAGCCTGTATGCATATATGCATGTGTATGTAGGCCTATGTATATTTGTATGTATATGCATGTATGTATGCCGGTATGTATGTATATCTGTAGCCTATATAATAGTATATATATGTATGCATAATTGCATATATATATATATATATGTAGGCATGTATGTATGTATGTATGTATGTATGTATGTATGTAGGTAGACATTTATATATCACATTTTACGATCTCTCAAGGCACATAGACGCGGCTACCAAACAGATCTTAAAAGACATGATTAAGACAAATGGCAAATCAATAGAAGCCTTGCCGTCCCTGCAGGACAAGAAGAATGAGGAGCAAAAATATCGGGAAGCACACGAAAATAGGCGCGGAATAAAACTGTTGCGTTCCTCAGCAGCGAGCGGCTATACCCTACCGCTGGGTGGATCACGGCAAAGATGATGTTCGTGGTTCTGGAACGCTGACGCACACACTGACACGCAGAACAAGGACAAGCACTCAGACGAGAGAATCATAAAACGAGAGGAGCTAAAAAAAAGAAACGCGAATACAACTCGCCGAGAATTGATCTCTGGGGTTTTCTGTATGGGCGGCGAATGGAGGAGGAGATGGAGTCGCAGTACCAACTCATAAAGACGACCACCGATCGAATAGCAGTACCATGAAACACACGCATGCACACACACGCGCACACACGCATGCACACAAACGCACACACGCATGCACACATAAACACACGCACACCCACCCACACACACACACAAACCCATGAACGCACACACGCACGCACACACACACGGCAACTACGGTGGAGGACTACTGCATTGGGTGGTATAAGATTCACTGTCACATTCCACCTATTCATCGCCCTTACCAACATGGTCTGAGAAGGCAGAGTCCTTAAAGTTGCATGGTCCTAACAATTAAGGTCTCAAGAAACATCCTCTCACAAGCAATGGTCTGTTAGGGAGTGGCCCTGAAAGGCATAATTCTATAAAAGGAATGGTCTTGCAAAGCATTGGTGATCCTCAAAGTTATTAGCCTATAATACAATGTGCAAGGCCTTATATAGAAGAAGACAGGTCATGAAATATTATAGTCGCAGAAAGATGGACGTCAAAATCATTACAAAGATGTTGGTAAGAGCATGGTCATAAAAGAAGTTGTACAAAACGAATGACCGTGAAAGTAATGGTCTTCTTGACAGACGTCAACCTAAAACAAAAGCGTCTGAACACGGTGAACAGCGCGGTTCTGACGGCGGTTTACAGTAGTGCTATATAAAGCTGCATGTTTATTATGCAATTACGCAGACGACAGGAAATGAAAGACATCTGTTTGATGATCTGCGTTGCCTAGCAACAAAGTGCCCACTTCCTGAATGTCCCACTCGCAAATAGAATAGAAAATAGAAAGGTTTCTTCAAATCGACGCTCAAAGGAGGAGGCGACCAAGAAACTACTATGCCTACTTCCGGGCAACGGAAGAACCGCTATTAAGAAATCCGGAAACTGACTTTAACCTCTGACCAACCAACCAACCAGCGGCCCATTAACCCTTTCGACCGATTAATACCGAGGCGAAAATCCGTCCTGCAAGATAGGGATCCGCTGAAGAAGTGGTGCATTTGCATGGCGGCCATGCTATTGCTGCGGACGACTATGAGAAACGTCAGATACGACGTAGCGACCCGCGTTTCAAATTCACGCGGAGCAGACGATTTCATCAATGCTTAAACAGGCGGGGAGGAGGATGTAGAGGGATTGAGAATGATGGAGGGGGATATAGGGGGTGGTTGGGGAGGGAGGGGGTTGGGGCGGTCGCCTGCGTTAAGCCCGAGACGACGCAATTAGATCGGAAGGAGAAAAACGCCGATGCCGTATATTTTCCAACTAACCACCACCACCACCACCACCACCACCACCACGACCACCACCACCACCACCACCACCACCACCGCAGTCGTCTGCTGACCGTCGCAGGTGAGCGTACGTTCATCAGCAGTCGTCGCACGCTCGAACCCCCCCCCCCACACACTCGCCGAGCTCGACCACCTCCTCCCCTCCACAACCCGCCGCCGCCGGAACATGAATGACAGCCCCAGAATGGCAAAGGCGACTTTTCGCTCTGCGAATTAGGAAACGCCTGGGACTTTCGGAGTCCTTCCGCCGCAGTGCCCCCACCCCTCCCCACCTTCCACCCTTCCGGGCAGGGAGTTGTTGCATACAGAAAGAATTATCCAAATTACGCGGATACTGCTGATGAAATGAATTAATCAGAATGAACCTGCAGCAGCAGCAGCAGCAGCAGACTGAGCACTGGATATTAAATAAAGTGGAAACGTCCAGACCTATTGTTGAAACGATGTCCAGACCTATTGTTGAAACGATGTCCAGACCTATTGTTGAAACGATGTCCAGACCTATTGTTGAAACGTCCAAACAATTCTGACCTAATTCGTTGTTACGACCATTGTAGAGGACTTA
Organism: Lumbricus rubellus; assembly: GCA_945859605.1. Lineage (NCBI taxonomy): Eukaryota > Metazoa > Annelida > Clitellata > Crassiclitellata > Lumbricidae > Lumbricus > Lumbricus rubellus. Next base: position 18,733,077 of record OX243819.1, on the reverse strand, counting down.
TCCGATGCATTATAAAGCAATCACGCATTCATTTGAACTCCTCTGTCAATAATCCTCAGCGGTATTGTTGTGATCGTAAATTAGAATTTCCTGAAGTGCCAAATAAACACTGTGGCCTCCTACACTTGTAGCGCATCAGTCGACCTACAAGCGCTGCATCAAAGCCAGATTGATCTTCATGAGATGCGGCATGAAGAACAAGGTCCATAGTTTGATAACTAAGACCATTAGAGTCGCCTTCCTCGTTTATCCAGACTTGGGACTGGGACGATATTGAATTATACATATAGTATCCAAAATGTGATGTTGACATAAAAGAGTAAGTGAGTACTGAGTAACCACACTTTGGTGTGCAAACAACATAGTCCAACAGACTATTTCTTCTGATAAAAAAATTTGTTTTATTGGATTTTTATAGTGTGCAACAGGAAGGTTATTTTATCTTTAAAAAGGCAGTCAAAAAATTCAATGTTCAGTCAAAGCATTCTTGCTCAAACCTTATACATCAGCCCAGTGAACATAATGCGACCGTACATTACCTATCAGAATAATGTATGCATACCATATGTATGTTATCCAAAAAAATAACGTGCTGTACGCGTATGTTAAAAAGTAATTGCCGTGACACTTGCACTGTTGCAGAATGAACAAAACATACATGTATTAATGGAAAAATCAGTGGACTGGACATCCATGCAACTGATCATCTTTTGGACAAAGTAAATTATGTGAATTACGACGAGGCAGCTATTGAATGGAATTATGAGTGTGTATAGTTTTGCCATTAGTAGCATTTATTACAGCGACATGTATCCAGTCCAATATGCTGAACAGATAGATGAGTTATGCACACAAAGTGAATAAATTGATGTTAACATACACCAGCCATGACATAAATAATGTACATTTATTGTACGCATTATAATGCAAGTTATAAAAGATTACGCATCAAGCTGTCTGCCAGGGGAATGATGTAGTCATGGACACAAGGATGGAGACAGAAGATGAATGCGCGCTTTATAAATGTCTTTGAATACAATACAGTTATACAAAACATCTCGTCAACATGAGCACTATCAGTTGATACATTGCAACAATAGAAAGCAATGTAAATAACTAAATACCTGTGATAGTTGTTCTTTTTCGATGGCTCTTTGAAGCTGCTCCTCAAGATAATCCCAGTTCATGTACGGCAGCGTCATCTCGATGTTGTACACATCGAAATCTCCACCGCAATCCTCCAGAGTCTTCCGAACCACCGAAGGTCCTTCTTTCGCCATCGAATCAACCACAGACGTTCCACTTCCGCACGCGGGTTCCTCCACCACGAACGCCCTCGCGACCTTCGCGGCGGCAACAGACGACGAGTGCGTTCCCGTCTCCGAAATGGACGCGACGCTCGTCTGTTCGTCCGCCAACGACGACGATGACATCGACGCTTCGGACACCTCTGGAAAGGGATCGGCGGCATTGTCGGCCACCGACAAGCTATCGTCATTTGGCGTTTCGGTGCCACCGCCGCTCTGCCCGGATATCCCAGACTCCTCCTCTTCCTCCGTCGTACAGTCGGAAACATCGGACGAGCACCGAAGGTTTTGTTGAGATGTTTTCGTCGGCGTTTCTGCATCGCTTCGGAGCGGCGAAACTCCCGGAGGACTCATGACGACGTCGTGAAGTAGGCATGCTCTTGCGAATCGACCCGACAGAGACCCGCTGCGATACGCCAGCGCCCCCCGGTCCGACAGGCAGACGTCATCGTAGGCGACTTCCACGAATCCTCCTCCTCCTCCGCCCGCGATTCCGGTTGAGAAGTTGTTTATCGATTCGTTGAAGCAGAACTCGCTTGAATCCTCGTTTCGAGTCGACGCGACGTTTCGCACGAGTCGCGGGTCCGTCGAGCCGACATCCGTCAGAGTCGAGCTGTTGTCGGCGACGACTACGACTCCAGCGTGGTCCAGCGTCGTATCGACGACGCGTTGCTGTTGTTGTATCAGTCGGTCCGGGTCGGATGCATTCCGCAGCGGGGAAGGTGACAGAGGGTTTGCCTTGGGAGCGCTCGATACCCGCGTCTCACCAGATGGTAGTACCATGCTTGCGAGGAGTTGTGATGCGTTGATCTATGTGAGGACGTTGATGAACAGTAGTAGTAGTGCCAGTGTTCAAAGTCATCCTACATTGGATGACCGAGTTTTTTTTATAGAAATCGTTCAATGGTAATATCCAGACGTCATTTGCCTCTTCAAAGCCAGACCGTGGACTTCAAACCTGCTCGCACTATTTGGAAGAAATCCCTCTTTTCATTTTCCGATAAGAAAGAAAGTTGGCTTTCCTGCAAACAGATAAATATTTATAGGACAATAGATAAATTATATTGTCAGTGTGAATGCAATGGATGACATAAAAAAAAACTGACTAAACAAAAGACTCGAATGTGTCACAGAATTTGTGATTGTATCAAGATACCAACTAAGATAATTGTTTTATATTGTTCAAACTTGCTTGAGTCAGCACGTCACTGATTCTCTCTAAAGCATCATAGCGTTATACAAACCAATTATACTCTACAGCAGCCTTCAACATGTAGACTTTCTCTTTCTCAGCATTCTTCCGCCTCTTTCCTGCCAGTCTTTGAAAACCATTCTGTTCAACTGCTGTGCTAAGTTGTGTGGTCATAAGTATAGCAGATTTTGATTCTTATGTTGATTATTACAACTGCAGTTACAATACAAAGATTGTCAAAGATTCGAACTTCCACCTGACGCACGTTACAACGTGGTGTTCCATAACATGGCTTTTACAGGAGCTATAAAAATTCTCGTTGAATCACAACAGCTGGATAATTGCGCATGATCAAGCCCAAAACACATCTCTTGTAATAAACTAGACACTTACGTCTATAGGACTGCGCAAAGCCCACACTCGTCGTTGACCACTACCAGACAACTAGACAAACATGTCTGATCCTCATAAAGGCACCTTACAATCGGGCCACCAAGCCCAGAAAAAAAACAAGGAAGACGCCAGGCAGCTTTCTTCTCTCCCTCATCAAAATTAATATCACAGGGATTCTACCGGCGTTTATTGGTTTATACGACCATTTTAGGTTGACAGTTTTATTAATGGATGAAACATAAATGGCGGCTTCACCAGCATTCAATGGCAAAGCGTAATTCGTAGGTGGATAGGCTAAGTGAGCAAACGTCCCCCATAATCCATCCTCATGTCCCTCCCACTCCGATTAATATCCCTCCCCCCCCCCACTAATTTAGACATCACCTAACAATATCCGCTTTTCATCCAACCACATATTGCATAATTTACCAACACTGCAGAACAGTAAAAGACTTCACTGAAAGATTTGCAATAACTTTTTTGTTCACACAGTAAAAAAACTTGAAGGAAAAAACCAGCAACATTATGTGTCTGTGTTGACACTTTAACGACCAGAGCGTACTTCAGTCTTAAAACGACTGGGATACCAATGCAGTGCGTTGTTAAAGGGTTAACCCCCAAACACTTGGACTATAAGGTTTTTTTAATATAGGCCTAATACATGCATATAGCGACCTTGAACAAGTTGCTCACCCACAATTGTCTGCGAGGAAGGCAACGGGAAACCACCTCACTAATCTCATCCCCCACCACTCATAGGCATAAACGCCAATGTACCTGACTTCAGACACAGAACTCATCATCATCACAACATCACAGGAATTAGTCAGTAGGCCTAAGCGTAGACAATAATTATATGATACAAAAGTTCCAGACAGAAGAACTGGATGAATCTATAAGTTACCAACTTGATATTAACCAGCACAGTCTTGAATGACTTAAAACTGGGATAACATAAAGCAAAACTAGTTAAAATCGCTTCATTACGTCTACCTTTCGAACTAGAAAATGGCCAAATATTTATTCATTCATTCAGAAATTTATATAGCGCCCCTTCAAGAAAAAAAACTACTCAGAGGCGCTCAAAAATACGACAGCAGTTAAAACGAGCTTTAAACAAACGAAAACAGTGTAAACTGTTACATGCTGAATCCAGTTAAAAGTCAGAAGAATGAGTGTTCAATTTGATCAGATTAATTGTCAATGGCACCGACAGCAATAAAACATGTCGCCGCCATTTTGCTCTCAGATTTTGCACACAAAAATGATGGAGCCGCAAGTCAAGTCCGGCTGTATGTGTGGAAAATCAGACGTCAAGGAGGGAACTGGCCGAGCGAGGAGGGGTAGGGGTAGGTAGGGAAGGAAGCGTGCAGAAGGATGAAGAACGAAGGAGATGGTTGGGGAAAATAGAGAGAGGGGATGTCCGAGTAGGGGCTGCACGAAGACTGCTTAGATGGAGGGAATGACAAGGAGATGAGAAATGGACAAGGAATAAAAGAAGCGTATATAGGAAGATGATGAAAGGATGGGGGAGGACTGGAAATGGAAGGGGAGATGGAAAACACATGGTAAGGGGAGGAATAGGATAGGAAGGAAAATGAGGCGGATAAAGACAGGATGAGGAGAGGAAGAGACGAGCAAGGAGGCGGAGAATGATTGTATCATAAGAGGAATCAGAGAAGGAAGAGATAGGGAAGGAAAAAGGCTGGAGGAGTAGAGGAATGGAAATGCAGAAAAAGAGAGGACAAGGATGAATAAGAGGATGTGTTGAGGAGACTCAGTCTAGCAAAATGAAGTTACCGAAAAGGTGGAAGGTGCAGAGGAGATGAAGGTGGAGGAGAGAGAAGAAAGTGGGGGGGAAAGAGTCAAACGTGGAGAAGGGAGAAGAGACGAAGGAGGAGGAGGAGGGAGAGAAGTCTGACAGGTGGAGGAAGGAGAAGAATCAGAGGAGGTGGAGGAGAAGGAAGAGTCGAAGGCGAAGGATGGAGAAGAGTAGGAGGTTGAGGAGGATGGAGAAAAAAAATGGGTGGTGGATGGTGGACGGGGTGGGGGGAGGAAGAGACTGACCAACAAGCAAAAGAGAAAACGGCCGTCTGCAGTCTGCCATCCATCACTGTTTCCATAGACAGGCCATCATGCAGTGTGCACGAAAGGCAGTGACTAGAGATCGCCAGACAGGAAAGGAGGAGGCGGGTGGCATGGGGGGGGGCACCGAAGGAAGGAGACCCGGAAGAAGGAAGTGATGGGGGTGAGGGGGTTATGGAAAGAGGGAAGAAAGGACGTATAGGCAGGCAGTCCACAGGGAAAGCCAGTCTATGTAACACCCTGTTGATTCAGAGTCAATCAATAAGAGCTAGACGTGCCACCACCACCACCACCACCACCACCACCACCGCGCACCACCACCGCCACCACCACCACGGTTGTCGTCTACTGTAGTGCAGCGTGGAGGATTAGAATCCCCGTGTGAACACGACCACCACGACCACCACAACCACCACCACCACCACCACCACTTCCTAGTACTTTGCACTGCAGCCAGTAATCATTGTGCGCTGTAGTCAATGAAGAGCTACATAAATACCTTTCAAGTCATCATGGATGGACGTTGCTGTGCAGCTTTATCGACCTACATAGACATGCAGATACCTTGCTTCCAGTCTGTATAGAAGGGCAGCCGAAAGGGTATGAGCAGGGGCCTGGCGACTTAGTTGGGTAGTTAAATATGCAAAATTTATGAATTATGTCTTTTTAAATATGATATTACAGACACTTATCTACAATCACTTTAAATTTATATTAGATTTAAACTTAAACACTGAATAAAATCATAATTGCATATAATACAACCGGAGGGTTCCAGGTTCGAATCCACCTCAAGCCGCCGCCGCGCAGGAACCTTGGGCAAGTCCTACACTCGCAATTGCTCGTGCGTTTCGGCGTAAAACTCTGATGCAGTGTCCGTGCTGTAATCAGGAGTGCCTCTGAGTAGAAGGCTTGAAGGGGTGCCCTAGCAAATGCGAGAAATACAAAAATTAAATATTGTATCATAGGTCATATGCGACCTTTTAAATTTCAATTTATTTCTAAAAAGAGAACGCGAACCACTATAGATGTTCCTTTAGAACTGAAAAACTGCCTTCTTTAGCTGTGGATGAACTGGGAGCGATTCTAAGGAATCTACCCTGAAGGGGTGCTATAATAAAAAATTTGTAACAACAATAATAATAATAATAATAAAATGCTGCAATGGCCTTTGAAACACAGAAAGTCGTAGACATCTCTGAAGTAAGAATGTGAATATAAATAACGAATTGTTGGTCCATCTGTCTGGAATGGTCTCCCGTTGGAGATACCTTTGTTCATTCATTCATTCATTCATTCATTCAAGTATTTATATAGCGCCTCTTCAAGGAAACTACTCAGAGTTACCTATCGGGTTGACTCAGTGTTTTATACAGGCTCGTTAAAACCTTTTTGTATCACCACCGCAGGTCTGGGAGTGCCTCTGAGTGGACTTCTTGAAAAGGCGCTATATAAATTCTTGCGATGAATGAATTGATCGAGAGGAGCTGATCAAAATGAAACAAATTGATCGAAGGCAAACAAGCGAGTAACTGACATGACAGAAGTGCAGCCGATGTGAGACTGACAACGCGCGTCATCTGACAACGGGTTGTCAACAGCGATGACGTATTGTTGTCATGTTGTCATGTTGTTGATGCAACATTTGTAAAGAACTGTCACTGTTAGTTGACAAGACGTCTGTCGTCGTCACGTGACGATCGATATATTAAGAATAATAATGCTGGAAGGATTATGAACCGTGCAGGAAATGCAATGAACTGCTGGGGAATTAATAGTTTCGTCTCTGTCTTGTCTTGTCTCGTCTTTTTTGTCTTTTCTTGTCTTATTTCTGTCTTTGTCTTTGCCTTGTCTTGTTCTGGTATTGTCTTTGTCTTGACCTCATCTTGTTTTTGTCTTGTCTCTGTCCTGTCCTTGTCTCGTCTTGCTTTTGTCTTTGTGTTGTCCTCTTTTGTCTCGTCTTGACTCTGTCACATCTTGTCTTGTCTTTGTCTCGTCTTTTTTGTCTTTTCTTGTCTTATTTCTGTCTTTGTCTTGACCTCGTCTTGTTTTTGTCTTGTCTTTGGCTCGTCTTGTTCTGGTCTTGTCTTTGTCTTGACCTCGTCTTGTTTTTGTCTTTGTCATGTCTTGTCTTGCCCTCCAGCCAAGGTTTATCCACACCACATACAATAATTCTCTTTCATCCACCACCATCATCATCATCACCATCATCATCATCTCCTGTCTTTCTCAACAACAGCAACCGATCGAATTATAATTCAGTCCACGATTCATGTGCTATCCACGACTTCATGCAATATTACGCTGACATTAATTATGAATGACGAATTATAAATTCAATGCTTCTCCTCTCGAAATGAACTTATGAATTTTTATTATCATTGACCGATGGCATAAAACCTGTCTATATGTATAAAAAAGACCCGAAATATATATTATATGAGCATTGAATGATGAATTCACTCGTAATCACAATGAATTGCAAATAATTCTTATGAACTGCTGAAAACTGTGATGAATGTTGATGTTAGGTATTGTTCCTTCGACTCCATGTTGACACAGACATAAATTATTAATTAACTAATTATCAGAAATAATAGATTCCAGCACATAATAAATATTTGACAGGTCTCGTGGAGACACGGCACATGACTCTGAACACACACACACACACACGATCGAATAGCCATTCATCAAACGAAAACAACAACTTACTGTCGAGCCCATCATCGTCGTCGCATAGCGGCAGACCATGGCGACTGCTTCTCATGAGTGGACATCTTGAAAAGGTGCTATATCAATTTGCTGGATGGCTGAAGTGGTAATGTAGGGTTAATGTTAAACATGGACCAGACACTGCGTCCCATAAACCAGGACTGCAGCTGCCCTCCTCTTATCACGTCCCCAGGGCTGTGTGTTGCCTAAGCAACGGAAGATAACAATTCCTCGGCAGTGCTTATCTTTGGATGTCCTGTGCTTTAGCACCATCTCCTCCTTCTCCTCCTCCTTCTCCTCCTCCTTCTCCTCCTCCTCCTTCTCCTCCTCCTCCTCCTCCTCCTCCTCCTATTCCTGCTTCAGATACTCCAGAGTACTTGCCTCCGCCAGCTCTCTTTCATATCAGTTGCTGGTGCATGCGAGGAGAGTTTACAAGGGTTCATTAAGGCGATATCTATATTGTGTTGAGACATACGGGCAAGACAATCTTCAGAAGCAATTATTTTAAAGAGTCTATTGAAGAATAATATCAGCTTAGGAACTGCATACCTATTTAAATCAGATGTTGTTATTGTATGAACAAGAATAAATTGTACTGTCAAAGATGCATTGCAAATTTCAGATAATTATAAAAGCCAGGTCTACTCATATAAACAACTGTTATTTTTGTGCTTTTGCTAAATACGGTAAGAAACTGGACCTATAAATAGTATGATTCACTACCCATAAAAATACACAGAACAGCTAATAGAAAAATCGCTAATGAAACATCGCTGTTTAAGAAATTAATTAATAATTATTCATTAGTAAGTAATTAGTAAGTAATTACTAATGATAATTTATTAATACAAGTCTTGAAGGACCATGCTCACTTTGGATACATAATAATACACAAATAAATAATGAGTACTTACAAAATTACTACATATAGCCTAATAATCCAAGCATCAAATATCTGTAAAGACTATAGGCATTCCAAGACATCACAACCTCTAATTTTTTCCAAAGATCATAGTATTATCTTCCGTTGCCTAGGCAATGCACACTGCACAGTCCTGGGGACACTATAAGAGGAAAGCAGCTATCCATATAACTAGAAACAACAGTGTTGTCATTCCAGAAGTATTAGTGTAAAATTGCCAATCATCAGCAATTCTCCAAGACCCAAGAGATTGATACCTCATGTAAATTATATATAATTATCATTATAAAAACAACATCAAAAACAAAAAATGATGATAACCGAAAACTGATATGCCTAAATATTACTTAACAGTTCCAACTCCAGTGAAGTAATTTGTAATAACATGAAATTTCCAAAATGGAACACATGTAATGTTTTTATCATTTTTTCTACAGCACCCAAAATATCAAAGCCATTGGAATTGACCTATTAATAGGCACTCGATCAAAAGCAGACATGTACCTTGTGTAAAAAAAACAAACACACGAAGCAAGCTGTAGTATTATAATTGTTCTCTTGATTCATAGTCTCTGCCCTTGAGGGATGTTCAAACATCCAACATTGCCACTCCTCTTGAGAGGAGGCTTCCTCCTTCACTCAACGCTCTCCATTCCCCATCACCCAGACCAGTAGCATGCTTCTAAGTCTTCCTCTCATTTACCACTCAATTTTTCCATCAACAATAGTTCTCAGTAGGGAATCCTCTCCAGTATGAGAATTGTGGAAAAATAACTGGGGGTGGGGTCGAGTCCCACCACCTCTGGAAATTTTCACCCTGATCCTCTCAGTAAGTGACCAATCCACTTCCCGTCTTACTCCCTCTCCCTCTCTCTAGGAGTCTAGGTTATTACCATGGTTTAGCATGCACCTTCCAAAATCTTACTAAGTTACAATACACCAGTAGCATTCACTTCTTTCTTTACTACATAAACTGCATCGTGATAACATTTCACTAAATCAACAAATCAGAACAGTGTATCATAAGTAAAACTTAACACTTACCACAACAACAACAGCAACAACAACAGTTACTGTAACAACTCTATCGAACGACTTCCGCTGCTACCATGCATCGTTTTCAATACTCCAGACACAAGCAGTTCTACTTAGACTGGTCAAATATGGGACCGACCAATCACAGGCCGTGTCTTAAACATAATAATGCGTAATGCGTGTCTAAAATAAACCATCGATATTTATATTTTAGAATAATAATATACCTAAAATTAATGTTTATATACACATAGGCCTATCGATGAAATGTGAAACAAGCACATTAGGGCCTACTATTATTGTTGGTATGCAACAGCGTTATATTACCGCTGGTTGAAATTTATTATTATTATTAAGAATTAAAAGTGAAAGTTGCACGAAAGCGCGAACACGAGTCTAGGCCTTATCGCAATAATTAAACTAGTCTCTGACAAGACCTGGAAGACGGCGGAATGACGTGGGAGGCGGCCAGGACAGCTGCAGAGGACAGAGTGACGTGGAGGACCTGTGTCGCCCGATGCACTACAAATGCGTGGAAGGACTAAGGTCTAAGGTCTGAAAGGAAACAAGATGGCAAATTGGTAATGTTGACAGATATTTTGGTTTAATGATAAACACGTTAGAGCATTTACACTCATGTAAATGCCATGGATAATGTTCATTTTGGGGTAATGGCTAACAAGTGAAAAAACCTAAAACTGGTTAAAACAGATTTTTGGCCCCCCCCCTGGATATGTGCTGCCCCAAGAAATTTGCCTGTGCCTAAGGCCGGTGTCACGAAATAAAGTCTCCCCCCGAAACGAAGTCTCCCCCCGAAACAAAGTCTCCCCCTGGCTGAAAATCTGTTTTGGAAGAAATTTTTCTGGTGTAAAAGTATATAAATATTCGTGTTAAATAACGTGTTATCGTGTTAGCAACGCAAACTAACGGTTTGATATGCTCATCTATTAATTTTCTGCGACTGTAGCCGATTTCACGATCAACGGGGGGAGACTTTGTTTCGTGGACGGAGGAAATATTCTCTCCCCCCGGAGACTTTATTTCGGAATATAGTCTCCGGGGGGCGAATTTATTCTAGAACAGATCCTCCGGGGGAGAATCTATTTCGAAATAAAGTCTCCGGGGGGAGACTTTTAGGGGGGAGACTCTGTCGCGCGACACCGGCCCTGTCAATATATTGATACTAGACTCCATTTCTGGGTGACTGCACATGTTAAAACTCCTTTTTATTAATAAAAAAATCTGTCATGGGTGCAAGGAATCCAACAGCCAAGACTCTACCATAACCGAGGCTTTTACTACTTTTACACAAAACTAACAAATGAAATGAAATCATAAGTTTTATTCAATCACAGCAAAGCAGTGCAATGCATGCAAACAAACAGGATCATAGCGTTAAAATCCAACATCATAGTAAATCAGTAGTCATTCCAACCATATTGCTAATTAACAGTATCAACTTAAAATAGTGGAATGACATTTGATTAAATTTGATGCCTGCAAGTTTTATAGCAACAGGATATTAAAACATTTTCATAATGGAAAAAGGAAACCTTAGACCTATTGCAGCATCTGTTGGTGTAATATCGATAAGTTTATTTGCTAATTAATTTTATGCAAAAACTATGCACAGCAATTACAATCGTAATCTCCACATTTTTTAACACCACTCGAAAGCCAATGCTTTTGACAGGTTCTTAAAAGTTACTATACACACAAAAGACAATGACTTCCATTGTCCAGCAATAATCACAGCAGAATCCTTGCAGAACCACTATAAATCAGGAAAGTGCAAGGGGTGGAGGGTTAGAGGGAGGGAGTATGCCAAAGGACTGATTTAACAGTCAGGCCGATAATTAGCATGCTGACAATTTCATCCAAATCGGTTGTAAGCGAAAACAGATGCAAAACTGTAGAAGCTAACACATAATCCAAATGCAGAGTCACTTAGAACAAATTGAAACTCAAACGACCACATGAGCAAAATGATTCACTGTTCTTGAACTTGTGCTATAAGCAACATGTCAAAGTACATTACATCAAACTGCAAACCATTACGTCCATGGAGAAATTCCTACATGTCCCCCATAGCAAAAATGTCTCTCAAATATGAAATTAACAATCAAGTGGGGTCATAGTCCTAAGAATGAAGATTATAGACATATTTCTCGGCCAGTCAGTTAAATAACCATTATTATTAGCCTCTAATTATTATTCTGTTGCAACAGTCCAATCTGTTATGATAATACACGTACTTCGTAATGGTTACTCCAATATTTCAAATTCAGTGTCTTTCGTTTGTTTATTTATTTATTTATTACACACACACACACACACACACACACACACACACATTACACACACACATTACACACACACATTACACACACACACACACACACACACACACACACACACAAGTCAAACAGAATAAACATGAGTCATTAAACAGAGTGCAAAAGAAATCAGAAAAAACTAACAGCTTATACAGTCCTGATCCCTAGCTCCATGACTATTTATATAGTGCAAGTTAGTATTAGTACTTAATTAATTAATTATAACATAACTGAAAGTAACATTATAAACATAAAATGTAGTAATAATAATTAATAATAAAAATGCTGAAATAATTCACTAACTTATGGTATCTGACAAGAAAAAAACATACCAATTGGTGTAACAAAGTCATTGTCATGAAAACAACATTTTCACAAAAATCAGTCTTCCACAAAATTATAAGCCGTTGATATTAAAATAAATAAAAATTTAATCACATAAATTTATATAAGCGCCCCTTCAAACGACAAATCTCTGCTAAACACAACAAACTGCTATGACAAATATGAAAACATTACATATAGCATAGCTGCAAGGGCACTTCAAGGAGTTCAACGAACTGGTGGTAAGGTTGATACCCTCCATTTCATAGAAGATAAACAATTTACCGTGAACAATAACTATATACAACAAAAGAGTTTAACTAAATTTGTAGCATTTGCCATAATTCGCAAAAGAAACTGCAAAACTTAAAACGCATTTCATGCATACTAAGTTCAAATGATTTGGCTGCAGGTAAAACACAGCCTATACTTAGCTTTTCCATATAACTGATCTCTATTTTATTTACTGAACTCCTTACACATGACAGAACTGTACACAACTCGTGACACCGAAGACAGGTTTATAGCTGCGGTGGCATGGCTTGGTGCGAACTGCATTCGCTAAAGACAAGTCGAATGATATACTCAAAGTATGTGAGAAAAACTACTTTCGAGAAATGGTCAGGCATAAGAGTGTTCGAAATTAACAACATGACTTGTTAAGTTGCCGGAGTAGTCATGGTCCGTTGAAAGTTGTTGTGAAATCACTGGTTTATTGTCACCTAATGTTCTCAGCAGAAACTCCTTTTCTTCCGTGCTTGGTTTAGATGTAGTAAACTCACGTTTCTTGGACTTGTGTTTTCTTGTTGACCAGAGGGTTCGCTGTGTAGGTGCCAATTTGTTAACAGGCTCGTGTGAAGTTGGTGGAGGTGGCAAACGAGGCGTCGCTGTCTTATCTTTTAAAGCTGCAACAAGCGATCTCAGTCTGCTCATGTGTTCCACAACCACTTCGGCAGCAGCAGCGTCGTCCCCCACATCGCTTTGGATGTCAGCCCATAATAGCTGAGCGCTGCTCATAAACTGGTGGACATTACGAGGTGGCCGACGACTGGAAATGTCACTGATAATAGCGTCTGATTCGCAGATATCAGACAACACTGTGGGAAGCCGATTTGTTGCAACTTCTTCTACATGATCAACGTCTTGATTGCAATCGTCGTCTTCATTGCAGTGAAGTTGAGAACGCAGAGGATTGGTTGCATCTGGTTTGTTGCTTTGATTCTCAGCTGTGTAGTGACGAACAGGTTTGTAAAGATGTATAATCAGATGAATGTGCTTGCAGATCGTGTTACGCAAAGCACTGTCCAGACACGTGCAAGAGAACGCATGAACGCAAATGTTGCATTCGCTACACATCAGCGGACACGTCGGAGCTTCATGTGGAACAGTCTCATTTTGTCGAACCATGTATGTGATGTCATGAGCACCAGCAACAGAATACAGCGTGTTTTCGTTGATACAGCTGCATTGATCTGCGTTTAGTCTTAGGCAGCCCTGGTGTCGTTTCCTTATGCCTCCGACGTGTCTCGTCCACTTCCCCTTGTGCAGTTTCCGCAGTCTGTCGCTCATCTTGGACCTCATGAACTTCATGAGGGCATGTATGCTTTTGTCTAGGCGGTGCACCTTGCGGCCCTGCAGATGAACGTGCTTGATCACACGATGCATTGCTTCAAGGTGCATGTTGTGATGCACCTTGAGGCCAAGACGGTAACAGTATGCCCAGAGGTGTGGTCTACTCGCATATTCACGATCAAAATAATTAGCAAAGTCTGATGTCTTGTGATCATCTTTACCAGCTGCCAAGAATTGAGAAATTTTTTCGTTAAATTTCTCCAGATCAGGTAATTCCATGATGGCTCGAAGAGTCTTGTATAACACGGCTTTCAGCTGACTGTCACCCTTAATGCGTGTGAGGTTTTTCCTCCATGCACGGTCGATGTGCCATGTGCAGAGGAGTCTGTGGGCCGGCTTTCCCATCACAGCGTTCCATGCATTGCTGTAGACCTCGGTGTCATCGGTCATAAGTATAACGCCACTTAACGGGTATCCCATTGCCTCTTTAACAGTCTGTAAAAATATGCACATGGAATGCTCGTCTACATGATTACTGTAGCAGAAGGCAACAGGAAAGCCTTCGCCATGCTCATCAATGGCAAGGAGCGTCGTCAACTGAAAATCGTAACTGTTCAAGCCATGAGTGGAGTCCATGCATACTTCGCGACCTGGACGGCAGAATTCACGAGCTCCAATAATCTGAGAGTCGGTGGCCAAGATGAGCATGAAATCCTCCGATCTCAAATTAAATGATGATTCCTCGCCTTGAAATTTGATTAGGCGGACCAAGTTCTTCGTAGATGGATTCTGTTGCGTGCGGTGAACCCATGCAGCAACGCTGTCCGCATCATTTTTATGTAGAACTTGGTTTTTATTTATGCCGAAATCACGCGAGATGTTTGCCAGATCTTGTTTGGAGAGGAATAAATTGCATATTGGTCATAACGGGGACACTTGCAGTGGAATGAATTGAATCCAAGACATCGTCGTAAGGTATTCCGGCAGCCAGTTTCACTGCAATCGCTTCACGCTGCTGTCTCCGTAGTCGAATGTGAGCAACATCGCAACTGTGACCGCAATGCTCTGTGTAGTAGCTCACCGACACGCCACCTGAGTGTGACACAAGTAATTGCCAATTCTATTAAACCATATGACAAATAAAATTTAATTTCAAATGTGAAATTCAAAGGTAAAAGCCCAGACTGGCTGCCCGTACTCCAAACAATATGGCCGTTAATTAATGCAATAAAATTAGGGTTAGTTTTAGGGTTAGTGCAGTCATTCTGCTGAAATTGAAGCTGAATTGATGAACAATGTTGTCGATGGTCGCACTCTTATTTTATTGCACCAATTCAAAATATCAGACCAGTGTCAGAGTAGCACTATGAGAGAGATCTTGAGGCAACTCGGAGTTGCCGAAGCTGGTAGTAACAACTACAAGTGATCAAACTAATATGTTTTTAGAAATTGAGCTCTTGATCCAGAGTAATTCCAATACTCTGGAGGCGCTTTAGAAGCCAGTCTAAGACTTCGGCGGAGTGTTGGGGATGGTTAGTCACAACAGGCTTCTTCACAATCTGGTTCATTCAGTCCAACAACAAACTTACTTAGTGTTAGGAACATGATCACAGTGGTTTCTATTTGGCTTAAACACCGATTCAAATTCTTTATGCAAATTCTCTATGGTAGCCTAATCTAGTCAGAAGTAGTTCTGTAGCTGTGCCCTATATGTGCATTACCTCAACTTTCCGCCTCTCTTCTTCTTCTTGATAACAATAGCAAACTAACCGGTTGGACATATTTTGACGAACATTGCAGCCGGACACATTCCGCCGATCTTGCAAGTGCCTTGTATCTTCAGGTGACGTAATCTACCATCTTTTGCAATATACCGACCGCTGCGATTGCAGTAGTACACTCGAGATGTCACGGTTTGCTTTTGAAGCTTTCGATCTCCTGTTGCTTTAATAAACTGTGTCATCGTTGTATCTTCTTCCTGACATTTCCAATTGTTGAAATCTGTGAGAAGGTAAATAAAAGGAGCTACAGTTCTGAGTAGAGATCTTGAAGAGGCGCTATATAAATTTATGTGATTGATTATGTGATTGAAATGAAACAGCTACAATACAATAATGGTAGCACAGAAACAAGGAAAAATAATTAAATAAAACGGTATACATGTACAATCAGGGGGCGAAAATTTCTTACTTATATTTGCAGTGCCGTCAGCGTTGTCATTGCACGTCTTTTTCGTGAGGGTCGGTTAGGGCTCAGGTTAGGCATCGTGAGGGTCGGTTAGGGTTAGTGTTAGGGTTAGTTTAGCCATTAGAAACTCCGGCGGATTGATGGCAAAAGACACCGTGTATTTTTCGCCCCCTGATAGTACATGATCGCCAATAAAACGAACTACAGCATTCACAGGACAGAGCACCTGCCTGTATAATAGCAATTACAGACATGGTCTAAGTTTCCTTAATACAAATATATACATGCATAGATATATAAACACATAATCATGTATGCATAATTATAAAGATATAATTATCTGCACTTATTTCTACAATTATGCCATGTATGTGAGATCTATACAGCTCAAATCTCAAACACTTACACAGTGCGTAAGAAGACACGATAGAAATCAGATATTATTAGGTCTATGGGAATAAATAAATAAATAACGAGTTCACTTCACTTTCACTAATAGCTTACCAGTAAAATTATCGAACTGTAAAGCTCTTCTTTCACTGTTCCTTCGCTTTTGAAAAGAAGCCTGTTCATGTTTTCGCTTTCGGTGATAGATGAGAGCTTTTTTGTTAACGAGTTTCTCACCGCAAATATTGCACGTAATAACCGATTCATTAGAGGTGTGTTTAGGCTTCCGACCTCGTCGGACTTCTGGAACAGCAGCGTCTTTGTGAAACTGACGAACGTGTCGCCTCAACGTTGAGTTTGTAATAAACTGTTTCTTACAATTATCACAAGTAAACATCGACATTTTCTTACTTTACTATACAATGTTGACATAAATTATAATTTCCACACACGATGAGACATAGCCGGTGATTGGTCGATGTATGAATGGCTACGATTGGTCGGGATGAGAAATCGCCTGTGATTGGTCGGTCCCATATTTGACCAGTCTAAGTAGAACTGCTTGTCTCCAGACTTCCCTTTCCTCTAACCACGCTTTCGTCGTCCTACTCCTCCTCCTCAGGAATTCCGACTCTTACGTCAGCCCAACCGACCCGACTTCTCCAGTTAATCTCCACCAGTCTGGGCCAGAAACTGACAGATGGAAGGACGGAAAAACAAGCGAGCGGATGGAAGGAAGGGGAAGGCCTCCTCCTCTGCCTAAGCCACCACCACCATCACCACCACCATCACCACTGGGCCTTCTCAGCCCCTCTGGCTCTGTGCCGCCCGCAGCCTCAGCAGACGATCGGGCGGCGGTCGTGGCGCCAAAGCGCCGCCAATGTCTAGCCGCGCAACAGGCCAGACAGACGGCGACCAATCAAACGTCGAAGGCTACATGGCAGACGGAGCAGCAGTCGGCTATACACATTCACGCATTGGGTGCATTCTATGTCGGCACCGAGTCTGCTCCGATATATTATTATGTGGAACACCGACCGAGTTTCCTTCAACCACTCTCGCGTTGGAGTAGTGTGCAAAGTTTATGCCCTCAATAACAACTGTTCGGAACATGACTTCATGACCACGTACACTGCACAAAGCCAAGCAGTACAATACAAATGCCATTTGATAATACTTTATAATTAATGCACTCCTTGCACATGTCTAAAAGCCGTAAAACAGAAAACATTACGAACCATAAACAAACAAGAATCAGTCTAAAGTTTTTCTAACTTTGAGCAACAGAACAACATGGAGACAAAGGATCCGAGTTGCTGACCCCTCCTCAGCGAGGGATTAATCCTAGCCAGAAGGAAAAGAAGAACAGAGTGTATGTTTTGAGCAAAAATTCTCTGCTGGAGAGATGTGAACATGCGGAGAGAGGCAGAGTGTTTCGGATGGAGGGAAATAAACGTCGGCCAGAGAACAACAGGTGAATCAAAAACAACACACTTCCAGCTGATGCTGATTGAACAGAGGATTCATCTCGATATTAGCAATTCCAACTCATCTGATCCTCCACCTTCCAATACTGGACCCATATGAAACCCCGCTGCTTACACAACAGCTACTCGGCCTCCTCTAGCTCATCCCTCTCTCTGGCAACCAGACCCCTACCTCCATCTGACCTGACCACCCTCTGGACAACCTCAATGACTCATCGCAGTGCTCATGAATAAGCTGATGCCCTACGCTTGACTTGCAAGTGGTGCTTTAGAATTTGGGAGATTAGGATTACGATCAACCCTGGATGGATTACAAGAACTGGGCTGCCAGATGAATTTCACATGCATACGTATGAGACTGTAAACATCATTACTACAATACAACACATTTCAGACAATCACGATACAATACACTGTTCATTATTATAACTTCTAATTGGTAACTTCTAGCCTACATAGAACTTTCCCTTATAACTTGTAGATAGAACTTTCCCCTATTACTACCAGAGCCCCATACACAAGCCACCAGCCAATGATACATAAGCACCACTCAGAGGTCAGCAACAATACTAGGACAATTTAACACAACAAACTAAACTGCCCATTAACTACTGTTTCAACGCACAGCAACATAATACACCATAACAAAAGAAGTAGTTCACTTCTGAGTCGTCACCTCGTCTGAACAGCATTTAAGAAGCTCCCATATAACGACGAGAGGGCGGCTGGCGTCCCTAAGAGTCCCGCGCCCTTGTAACGGTTGCCGCCCGTCACTGATTTATCCCCCATTCGAAGCCAAGGCTCTCACGGTCACCGCACGGTGACGCGACGTGGCATGAAATTTGTCCGGTGTGATGACAATTCAGGACCGCGGCAAAAGCAATTCCCAAATACATCGTGATTGGTTCAAGTGATTGATGACGTCAGACGACAGCCGTTCGCTGCCGCTAATTCGTTAGTCAAATATGTTTTATCTTAATTATGACTGCATAAATACAGACTGTTGTTGGACTCGTATTTTACCAATGTTTACATAGAACAATGTTTGCTAAACAGAGATAAAAAAAAGGCATGTTAAAATGGGTATGAAAGAAGCCTAGTGGTTAGCGAAATCCGATCAAGAGCAGAAAGATAAGGGATCTAATCTATATTCCATTACTGTGGTTCCCACAAGGTCACACAATAAATTTCCTTACAGTGGCCTACAACTTGTGACATACAAGTAATTTCTGGTTGACATTCTGTTTTTATCCGACAGGTCAGAGGCACAAATTTACCTGTGCTGAAACAGAAAATTGATGAGACATCTGCCCCGCTTGTACGCTTATGGCAAGCCCAGCCGCTAAATGAGTAAATTTATGAAACGATGAAAGAAAGAAGTAGTGAAAGAGTCATATGCTCACATAATCTGAGAAACTCTGGCAGTTGTGTATGGTGTAAGACATTTATAAGACATATCAGTTTTTGTGTTGGGTCAGAGTTGCCACCACACCGTTCGGCTGACCATATGGCAATAGCATAGAGTGGGGCAGCAGCAGCGGTCAGTTGTCTGACCACTTTCTGGGACGGACAAGGACACAACGTCTTGTCCTTGAATACTAACTTGAGATCACCCTATCAGACAGCCACATCAACAGTAGGAATAAACACCCCTCCATAATAATTATGTAACCCAATGTAATTTAACTTAGCATCTACCACCAGTATCAGTCAATCAATTCAGCCCCCCCCCTCGCAAGAGAGCCACTGGCCCCAACACCCACCACCACGCATTAAAGACATTTTAGAAACACATACTGCCCACTGTACAAAGTCTGTACAAAGTCTGTACATAACAGTCTGCTGAAGAACAATTGCATTGAACCCTGGCATTCAGGCATTGTCATTTCTTAACTGGAATTGGCATCTCAGACAATGGCTTTCTTAGATCCATAAACAAGTCTCAATCGTGTACGGTCCTAAAGGTACGACCTGGGCAATATGGCTACACACTGCAATCCATTAGACCTCATGTCCGGGAGCATGGCATCTAATTCCACATCATAATGAGATTGTCCAACTTGTCTTGTTACGAGGTGGTGCAGTGGTATGTCCTGCGCCTTGTTACCAAAGGGTCGAAGGTTCGAATCTACCTCAAGACACTGCGTAGCAAATCTGGACATGTCACAATTGTCGCATGTAATTGTAGTTATACAAGCAACTTGTCTATGGTTGCTACAATTTGTGTCAGTGATGAATGGCAAACGTGAAACCGCCTTACTCATCTCATCCCTAGGTGGTATGAAAGTCAACAAATATGTCATCAGCCAAAAGAACTCATCATCATTCTGCTAATGAGGTGTAATGAGGTCACATCATTATAATGTAACGAGGTCATATCATTATAATGTAACGAGGTCACATCATTATAATGTAATGAGGTCACATCATTCATTATACGGTCATGTTATAATAAGGTCATGTTATGAGGTCAGGACCTAATGAGATCATATATAAGTATGATGAGGTTGCATTATAACATTTCACATCATCATGAGGTTCTGATATAACAAGATCACAATATGATGAGGTCATACCACTGCACCACCTGGTAGTAATAAGACACCCTCATTATGGGTTCATATTCTAATGAGGTTGCACAGCCTGCGCTATAATGAGGTCATGTTGTAATGAGGTCATGTTATGAGGTCATGTCATAATGAAGTTATGTTTTAATATGGTACATTAAACATTAAATGAGGTCATCTAATGGCTGTTATGACTTCCATCGTCGTCGTCGTCGTCGTCGTCGTCGCCGTCGTCATCCATCGTCGTCGTCATCATCATCGTCGTCGTCTTCGTCGTCGTCGTCGTCGTCATCATCATCATCATCATCATCATCATCATCATCATCATCATCATTTGTATACCACAATTACTGTCTGGCACTATAGTAAAGTAAACACTGTTCATTTATATGCATTGCACCTCCTCTTACAAATTCTTTGAGGAATGAATGGCCCTTGGGCCGAAAAAAATATTTCAAACCAATCAATCAATCAATAAAAATTTATATAGCGCCACTTCATGATCCATACTCAGAGGCTCTCTCAAACAAGACAACAGCAATCCAAACAACAGGGCAATCTATCATGCCAATGATGCCAGGGAAAAACAGCTCTGTGTATTGTCTCTGAGCAGCCAATTATCTAGAGCTATAGATGAGTATCTGTTTGTTCCAAGGGTCACAGTGAAGTATATGGGTCAGAACTTTGGACTAAAATAATGAAGGAGATAATACCAAAGGTTGGCTGCAGTCTGAGCATTAACAGAATGGACCACCTAAGAAAACAAAATGGCATAATAAAAAGCTATTGGCTTTTCAGAGGAGGATCCAATAAGATGTGCATAAATGTCTCATAAGTCACAGAAAAAGTATACCACCGAGTTTACAATCAATAGAAGGATGGAAGGAAAGATGGAGAATGTGAACGAAAATGAGACGGATAGAAGGATAGAGAAATCAAAGATGAATGAAATGATGAATTCAATGAAAGGATGGAATGAAAAATTCACCCAACTGGAGATGAGCCAGAAAATCACAAATTATTGGAATTGAATAATCTAATTCTCCTCTTGCAGATCTCCAGACAGAGAGACCTGTGGAACTCTGACCCATAAAATCTCCCATGGGAGCTGGTTTAACATTCCTCCCTCGTGCAACTCATGGGTAAAAGCCCAACTCTGGTTTTAACTTCTAGTTAAATAAACAGGGTGAACACTGTTATTTACTAATACCACGATTTTGGAGACCGGCAGAAAAGAACGAATTTGGATGGATGGGTAGGCTACATGTGTGGATGGATGGATGGATGGATGATGGATGGATGGATGGGTGCGTGGATCATTGGATGGATGGATGGACGGATGCTACAGAAGCATAGGAATGATGAATACATGGGGGAATGGATGAATCGATTGATGAAGAAAGGATATCTATCCTAGGTACATCACTGTTTTCTAGCGCCACAAAAACCCGCGTCAGTCACAGAAGCCAGCTTACTCACCGGCGGCGATTAATGGAAGAAAGGATCGGTGAATGGGTGGAAGAATGGATGGAGGAATGTATGGATGAAAGGAGAAGTTGCAACCAGTGACTATGTTAACGAATTCCAGAAGCAGTTATCCTTTTACTCACCCGATTATATAAAAGCTGAGTAAGTAGAACAGCTAGGTGTTTAGTCGACCTGTGATGACGCCCACCACACCCACTTACACGCACACACACAACCTCTGATCCAAATTCAATACCAGCTTTTTTCGCTAAAACTTCTTCGTCTCAGAATAACGCTTCACTCGCTCAATCAACTCGACGTCTAGATTCGACTTGGGCAACATAAACGATGATTCGAGCGTTGCAAATCAAGCATCCGATCGATCAAAGATTGCAAAACTTGCAACAAACTTCTTTCGTATAGCCTACCGTCCAAACATCGATGGGCGGCTGTCCGCTGAGAAGCAAACAGCAGCAGCCTCTGATGGATGCTTTGGCGGGGCCATCACTCACTGCAGTCAATTAACCTTTGCTGAGGGATGTCACTTCCTATTATAATTAGGCCTATATAGACGAACACTGTGTTGAAACCCAGTTAACCCACCATCATTAAATAATATGTGCATGTGTAATATTATTGCGTAGGCGTATCAATAATTAATATGCGTAATATTGAGACTCATGTATGGATTGGTGGGTCTATTAATTATGCGTCTTGTGATATAAATTTTTTAAATGTATGTAGCTTACGCAGAGGCGATTTTTGTCAACTTGACATTGAGTATTTATTAGCGTAGATATGCTTGTTATTGCGCCTGTATTTAGGCTTACATTGACCTACATGTACAAGATATTCGAAATAATCAATATATGTATACATTTTCAGATTATATAGACCATTAATATATTAAAATAAAGGTGTCTATGGGATGGATCCAGATTTGACGAAGACCTATGACAACAGAGGCCGTTGCCCTTTAAAAAATTATTTTGGCTATATTATACCATACACATATTATATATATATACATGTATACATTGTATGCATGCATAATACACATTATATAATACATATGTATAGGGTATTAGGCCTACTGTGATACTAGCTCTGATCGAGTCGATCTCTGCATGACCGTGGGGCTTTGAACACAGAAACATGCCAGCTAGTAAGAACTTTAGGCCTAGGCCTCGTGCCCTCGTTGTAATCGCGACGGCCTAAGTTCAGAACAATTGCCAAAAAAGCAGCATAGCTCTAGATATGAAATAATATAGGTAGTCTACGTCCTATGGCGAATAGGCCTATATAATCCTGTACGAGGACTAACGCTCGTGAATGAACTAGGCCTAGGCCTATTATGGTTGGATGGTATAGGCTAGTTATCAGGGAAATGTAGTGTTTCATATCGCTTTCACTTATAGTAGCCTACACATTAATTTTATTGTAGTGTCGTACAATAAAAATGCAAGGGCCCTAAGGGTCCGATAACAGGTTTGATGAATGTCGCAGACTGGTTGGAGCTTGGCTAAAGATATGATTGGAAGCAGATATAAGAGCCTTAAACCACGTACGACAACCAGCGCTCATGAAAGGGACCTCGATCAAGGCGATCGAGTCCACAAGGTCAAAGGTAGTATATAGGCCATATACTCTCATGACCTTGATGCGACCTCTGATGAAATCGTATAGGATAGGCCTATAGCCTATATAGGCTATTATTCTGGCATTCGCACTGTTTCGCACATTTTCAGCAGCAACAATTAAATGACAAGCAAAGATAAATGACACGTAGGCCTACTGAAATGGCTAAAACCAGAGATAATAATAATATTATTGTACAGTAATTCATGCATTCAGCTTATAGCCTGCCTAAGCTGCCTTGATATTTTATATTTTTCAAAAATGAATAAGCCAAGGATTTGTTAGATTTTATAGGCCTATTTCTTGCAAGCTTTAACTTTTTAAAGATAATTAGGCTACTAGGCCTACGGTAGGCCCTATATAAAATAGCACAGACAACAGAAGGCTACTTCTGGAAACATGCTCAATCACTGGAACAAATGTCACAAAAAACTGGCAAACACAAGCCTTACATGATTTTGCTTTTCTTTAGCCAACACTGTCAACTTCAGTTAGGGCCTACTTCACGATCAGCTCCCATTCATCATACATCGCCTCCTTGCAGTAAACAATAACACGAATCAGTGACTTCACTTACAGTCTCCTGTCTGAGTCGCGTACGTGTCAGCTTCAATTAGACTTCATTCTCCCGAGCGTCCATCATGGGACTTGCTGTCTTCTGAAGAGTAATTGCACTGTTTCCCTGCCAGACCTTGTACGACACGTGCTAAAAAAACCGCGAAGCTTGTCCGTCCGTCGCTCGCGTGCAGCGCTGCAGTAGCTCAGCGCATGGAACACGGCAGCCGCTAGGTGACGCCATTATCAGCGAGCTGCGGTGCTAAGCAGAGTGATCTCCCCAGATGTGGCTCTCTCTTCCCGCGCGTATCTATGTACAGTGGACGCTGATGTAGTAGTGTAGCCTGTGATCAGCAGTGACGGACGGCTGTGGTCCCATTGGAAGTCTGCTTGTATGTGCGGCCAAGTCCTGAACCTCCGTTGTAAGGCACGTTGCCTCCGGGAGCAGCCCGGCCAGCGATAGCATGCGCCGGCTAGTGAGTGGAGGGAGGTTCCATGCTGTGTGAAACGGATTTATGTACTCTATTAAGGGATGTCACTTACAGTACGTGGGACTGCATGTGGGTATGTACGTGTGTATACTGTATGCGAACGCCGTACGTATACAAAACTGTACATGTGCATTTGTCCCTCTGTCTTCTTGCTTTGCTGCCTCTGCCTATAAGTCTGCCGGTAGCAATTTTCGCAACATTTTCAAGCCACAACTGCTCGTATTTTGGCAGTGCCAGTCCCAAGCCTTGAAAAGGGAGGAGGATGACGCTATAGTAGTCATCCTTGTTATTACACAGCGTAGTCGTTAAACAGCAACATGCGAATTCGCAACACTAGGGGAGTGTAGGGTTAGTACATGCATGCAGCTCAATGATGTCATTAAACTTTTCGAAATGTCATCTGCTTAAGTTTATTAGTGACGGGGGATATGGCCTACGGGCCACGGCACATGTAGCTTATGTGCTTGCTGCTGTTGAAGCAGGCTACACTGTGTCATAACAAAAATTATTATTCTTCCTTTATCCAGTCTTGGAACTGTCAGTGTCAGAGTGCATGCGAACAGTGGCGTAGGCTACTTTGGTAGCCTCGCTAATGTTTTGCCCTTGATGTTTTACAAAACTGGCCATAATAATAATAATAATAGGCCTAATAATAATAATAATAAGGCTGTGACTAGCGGACCGCCAGGCGGCCCTCGAATTTCAAATACTAGTGTACCGCCAGTGGCGGCCGTCCAATATGGAATACTAGCGGACCGCCAGACAATATGGCTGCCAACGAATGCAATAAAATTAGAGCGCGACGTATCGACGATTGTTCATCAGTTCAGCTTCAATTTCAGCAGGATGACTGCATTAACCCTAAAACTAACCCTAACCGACCCTCACGACGCCTAACCTGAGCCCTAACCGACCCTCACGCTTTGCATGTTGGGATGAGTGGTATAATTTGGGACTGCTGTTGACAAGATTATCAAATTCTATTTACACCAAAATTTATCTTCGTTAATCAAACTTCTATATATCATCTAAATGAAGATTGGTTACTTAGGCTACTCAGTTTCTCGTTTCCCTTCTCCTTGTTTCTGTAATTTTTTGTCCGACATAAAACAAACTATCGGTAACTGCCGCCATTGTAACAATATTCAAGAATCAAGACTCGTTACTCATGTGACAGGTTACACGTGACTGGCGGTCCGCTAGTAATTGAAATTGGACGGCCGCCTGGCGGTCCACTAGTCACTTTGTAATAATAATACGCACGGATGCCGAACAAGAGAGTAAAACACAAAAGAAGTAGGCCTAATAATTATTGTAAGCAAAGTGTAATTCGTGCGAGGTTATTGTAGGGCGCTTCATAAATGGCCACATGTGAATAATTATTATATGCGCGTATTTGCAGCCAGTTTTTAATCTAGACGACGTATACGTAGACGTCTCTGGGGGGGGGGGCTTCCTCAGGAATGAGGATTCCCCAGAAATGTTATCGTGCATGCTATACCAGTACACTAGCTGTACATACTAATGTGGATAGAACACTTCTGTAGACATAAGGTTGTGTCCAAACTAATATGTCGCCTGCTATCAGACAGTTTGGTCACATGGTTTAAATAGGTCACAATAATGTCTGGCTTCAGGTCACAGTAATTGTAACTGAAAACTGCATGTGCGCTGCATTATCGAGCATTGGTGTACATTGTACAATGAGCAAAATGTGTACACTTGCGGTTCCTTATTTGCATACAATAGTCTCGAGGCTGTGGCGGAGGCGGCAGCAGACGATGTCATCCTAGTAGCCGATGACGTCACTGCAAAGCCTGTGACGTCGTTGCCTGAGACTGTGACGTCGTTATCTCTGGACACGCTTGGGTCTTCGCGTCATTGCGTGTAGCGATGACGACACAACGCAGCGTGGCTCCATCTGGCGTTTGACGGACGAACTTTTCGCTGAGTATTTGATGAACGATGTGTTCCAATCCTTTTCTTTTCGATTCGTCTACTTTCAAGGTCATCGTGAATCTACAGATCCGTCTGCCAACCCTGCACAAACACATGCATATTGAACGTTTACGGCAGACATGGGCAGCTTTTTTCAACAGAGAACCCCCCTAAGATTTTTATGGGCAGAACAGTGGTCGCACGCCAGTAGGCTATAATTATTGGCCTATAGCCCTAGCGGGTAATGTTTCGCTGTGTCAGTTGCACTGGAAAATAATATTATATGATTATAATAAAAAATTATATCCAACCAATAATCTTAAAAGTATAGTCTATGCCATGCAACTGATGACTGTCACTACTTCGTTACACTACACTAGCCTATTACTACTAAACTTTATTGTTACTTTTGTGCTTTTATTTTGCATCTCTGACCTGTAACCTGGTGCGTCAGGATATAGCCATCTGGATTTGTCTTACTTTGAAATTTAACGAATTAACTATTATTAAGATAATTTTTACAATGAAGACCAAATTATCCTAATACCCAAAGTCCAAAATGTTTAACTTTAAGGCCTATTCAGCTTAATTCCGATGACCTATAGCAAATAAACAAGAAGCATTATTACATCTTACGACCTTCCAAAGGCTTTCAGACGACTTTAAGTCATGTTTATCGTTAAAAATAAATGTTTAAAAACTATGTACTGTAGTTACAACTTAAAGTAAATGTTCAACCAAAACAAATGATATAAATCGTAATTCGTAGCCTATAAATATCGATTTAACCGTCGTATTGTTCACTCTCCGCTGCATTTCATAATAGTTCAATGGACTGATTAACTATGAAAGATCTGCTAACCCAGTTGCAGACGCTGAGAAGCCAATCACCGAGGTACTGTTCAGAAAGAGCGACAGAATTGTTTGCTTTGCCGCATTCTCCACCTTCAAAAGTCACGAGAAGTCATGAGAAGTCATGAGAAGTCACGAGAAGTCATGAGAAGTCATAAGAAGTCACGAGAAGTCACGAGAAGTCATGAGAAGTCATTATGTGTCATGAGAAGCAACGGGAAGTTTAATCTCGTCTAGGTCATAAATAACAGATCCTCGATGTCACCTATTATCAGGTTCTCGTGAAACGACACTAAAACTATTTAATTGTAATGGATGTATCAAATCATTGTCATAACAGCGTAACGCTAACATAAAGTTGACGTTGACTGTAAAATAACATTTAAATTTAGCATAACTAACGTAGCATAGGCCTACATGCTCGCCTGCAGAACTTTTAGCAGGAGGCAAAACACGATTGCATGCACGGTTAAATATTTTAACAGACACAGCTTGAAAATAATTAGACATACAAGGCAGGAAATTTCGAACATGGGTATTTTCTTAATGATTTCTTAATGTAGCCTAAATTTCTCAGTTTCACTTTGTGTATCATTTTAAAATGAATATAGTTTCTTTAGCGCAAAGAAATTTGTTAAAACTCAAAAAGTATTTTAAAAAGTAGATTCCTGAAGGAGAGCTATATAGGCCTAAGTCCATAGAATAAATGAATGGTTAAACGAAATTTAAAAAACAGGCGCCAGTTATCCAGGGGCAAGTAGACCTACTCCCTCTACTTAATTCTATGTTATAAGTGGGAGTTGTAGGCCTATATATAGCCAATTAAGGTTTTAATGTAGGCCTGTCTCTCAGGGCTTTTTCAACGTGCAGTCCTTGAGAAAATGAGCAGCTCTTAATTCTCAATGGATATGTGCTGCAGCTGTAGAAGCACTTATGTTCAGTTAAGAAATAGTTTTTAAAAAGTCATTATCCGATTGGGATCAATTCACCGTGGAGTATGGGAACGGAAAGAAGAGGTTTGCAGTTCTAAAATTACTTTAAAAGCCATACTGTGTTCTAGTCTTATACATGTAGATATACTAACATCAGTTTTGAATCGACTTTCAAGGACTCTTGGATCCGTCGCGTTGTCGAAGTGTAAGCTTACCTCTCCATACATGACTATAATTATACGCACATAACATGCAGACAAAATTTAAAATTAATAATGAATTAAGCCGTTTATTAACTCGTCGACAAATTCAAGTTGAGACAAGGTCACATTATAATATAACCCAAGCATGGTAGGCCTATCTATTAAAACGGGAAAAACATGCAAGTGAAAGTCCCAATGAACAATGGAGGGATCTTGGAGGAGGGTTGGCCCCCATTTACAAATCAAGCATGCAAATTAATACACAGGATTAAGAGCTGTAGGCCTGCTTGTTATTGTTATGCATGAGATATGATTAAAGACTTATAACCGAATGACTATGTCGGCAGTCTTTCTCCTCTCGCTACTTCTTCCTAACCTCTTCTCTCTTCTATTTACTCCTCTTTGCACTCAGCCCCATCAGCCCTTTTTTCCTCCTCTTCCCTTTATTCCTCCTCTATAGGCCTATGCTTCCCCTTCCTCCCTGGTCTTCTTCTCTCTGGTTCTTCTCCTCCTGCCTCTGTTCCTGTTCGTTTCACAATCGCTGTCAATCAGCATCTAGCAACTGAAGATCTGTTTTAAGAATTCGATAGAAAGATTTACTCACGAGTCACAGCGTCGTTACCTTTGAAAGACAATAGAGTAACTTTAAAACAATCTAATGTACAAATAAATGAATGAATGAATGAACGAATGAATTCTAAAATATATGAATCAGTCAGTGAGTCAGATATCTATTCTACTCGATAACTACTAAGCTTATAGCGCCGCCATAGACAGTAGACACTATAGTTCTATCGCTCTATCAGATATTGATCGACTCTCTATCCGATAGAGTCTATCGCAGTGGTTCCCAACCTTTTTTGACCTTAGGGCCACTTTTTCTAAGTTGGAGGACAAGAGGGCCACTTTTTCTTAGTTAAAGGACATTAGGGGCCACAATGCTAAAATTTAATTAACTAAAAGCATATAAAATTGTTATAATTGATTCAAAATAGAATCTGTGATGTTATTTATATAGAGTTAAAAATAAAATTATTTCTAATAGACAATTAAATGTGTTCTATTTCGTCAAAATTGTCAATTTTTCATATATTTTTGTAAATACTTTGAGAGACGAGGGCCATTTTTGAGGCCTGGCGGGCCATTTCTTGAGGTCTGGCGGGCCACTTTTGGCCCTCGGGCCACGGGTTGGGAACCGCTGGTCTATCGGATAGCTGCTATCTGACCGCTAACGCTGCGTATACGCATAATTATTAGGCCTACTGCGTATATATGCTACCGTATTATTTTAGTCTATATCTGAAACTAATTGTCGTTGAACTAGAATTTTGATTTTCAGATTAAAACTTGATTCGAGCGGCATTAGACAAACATTATCTTGGAAGAATACATGATCGAATCTTTTCATCACGACTGTGCACAGTCTTTTCTGTTCCCTTGTACAAATGTACACTGTCTCGAAAGGTCCCTCTGCTTTGTGCTGAAGATTATCCGACTATACCAAGCTATATACACTGTGTCCACGATAAAGTAGAACCCACAATAAAGTGTCATAACTCGGTCAAAACAGTTAGGATTTGTCTGAAATTTCACCACAACAACAGTGACCATATTTACATGAGAGCCTAAAACCGATTTGAAATATTCGTGAGTTTGCCAAATTTATGAGCGTTTGAGATGCAGCACCGAAAAATGCAACTTTCCAACATGGAAAAGCTGAAAGGAAGCAAAATTCAGCTATCAATGGCGCTCAAAATGTAATTTTTGTTCACGAACACACGACCATAGACGTAGTAGTGTAGTAGCTGTCCCGGAAGACACTCAGCTTCATATCCGCAGCTGTGGCCGCCTATCAGTTTAGACCTCGATCCGGGTACATGTACCGGAGTAGCGCGTTTTTCGTTCCCGTATTCATGACATCGATAAGCGTAGGGTGCGTCTGATTGAAGAGTGGCAGCTATTTGACCAGGTGATCATCGAACAGACAATCAAACAGTAGCGTCTGCGTCTACGGTCGTGTGTTCGTGAACAAAAATTACATTTTGAACACCATACGTAGCTGAATTTCACTTCCTTTCAGCTTTTCCATGTTGAAAAGTTGCATTTTTCGGTGCTGCATCTCAAACGCTCATAAATTTGGCAAACTCACGAATATTTCAAATCGGACACAGTGTATATATACTAAACATACTATATATAGTATGTCAGATATATATATATATATATATATATATATATAACTCAATTCTGATTAACTTAGCGTCACCCGAGATGGTCGTGTTGTACCTGATAGTTGTTTTTCCACATTCATTCATTCATTCATTCATTCATTATTACTAGAATTTATATAGCGCCTCTTCAAGAAACTACTCAGAGGCGCATTCATCCACAGAACACTAGATTGTGATCAGTCTATACTATTACGGTCACTTAAAGTTAAATCGTATTAAACTAAGTCAGGCAATGAAAGGCAGGTCTACACAGGCCTACGTCAATCAGTCAGTTAATCAATCACAGCCAGCCAGGTAAACTAACGTCAAGTACTTGGGGACGTATTAATCAATCAATTATTCAGTCAGTCAGTCAATCAGTCAGTCAGTCAGTCAGTCAGTCAGTCAGTCAGTCAGTCAGTCAGTCATTGGACAAGAACCAAATATTAGTATGCTTACCCATGTGTTGCACATTGGATCCGCATAGCTGAGACACAACTACAAATAAATAAATACATAAATATATTTATAATATATGATATAATATACATTGCTGAAATACATTCATATATTGAAATACATATATAAATTATGTCCACATGAACATACTTAGACTTAGAAATTATCATCTGCATTTTCTAATAGAAAGAACATTTCAGTGCTTTGCAGAACAGCTGAAAGCAGATCTGAAAGGACCCAACAGTTCCAGGTATTAACGAGTAGACCTAGTGCATTTGAATTAATTATTATTATTGTTGTTGTTAGAGTCCCCACAACGTCACAGTAAGAACAGAACAGTTCAGCGGAGTCCAGAGAAGTGTATAAAAGTGCAATAAGTGCAGACGAGTTCAATACAGACCATAGCTGTAGAGCAATTAAAAATTTAAAACAGGTCTACAAACTCTTAGATTATCTGCATGATGATCTGATCACATGACCCATCTTTTCTGCTCCTGCTTCGTGCACATCATTCTGAGAATTTAACAAAACTCGTCCTATGCTCGACGCCAAGATACTACACTGCCATTCTCGGAACATATTGGCATAATCCAAATAAACCGCCTCCTAAGATATTCTAAATGCTTTCATATAACTGTTCTGAAATCACTCTACATGTACCTGAGCGGGTAGAATATAAAGTATAGTATCATTCACCTAAAGAACACTGCAATCCTCCAAACACTCCTATGTCCACCACTCTGCCAATGTGCACCGTCCTTCCTCCCACTTCGTTCAACCCCCTCCTCCTCTGCTCAAACACCTCTCCATGTGCACCCTTCCGTCAACGTATCACTCTGAAACAAACTCCCGCCCGTATTAGGCCTATGTATATGACAAATTTTCTATCCTATGAACTCACTAAGAAGTCACTAAGAAGTCATCTGTTTATTTCTATCAATCCACACTCCACAGGTCTTTCACTCAAACCCGAAGGCGCTGCTTTGTCGCAGATCCTATCCCAATTCCTCATCTACCCCTCCCCCACCTCTTTCGCCGTTTAAACTCTTGGCACAATCCACCTTAACTGTCTGACTAAGATGGATCTTGACTTGGAACAGAATTCATCCCGTCTATCGATTATATTTTGACTAAGCACCTGTAAAAAGTATTTCTCACGACTATATACAATCTTATGGGCGCCATTGTGCCTAATTTTGAAACTTTTGATTACGATAAAAAAACTTCAATGCATGTTTATTTATTTAAGCTTATTCCAGGAGTTTAACGACATCTTATGGCTGCCAAGACCATTGACGTCTTTACAAAAAGAGGTAATTGTATAACATTATATAACAGTTCATAGGTTTACTTTCTTTGCAGTACTGTTGCATTTTCCTTCAATGATCGCGGAAGAGTGTTTAAAGACACACAGACTAGAACAGTTCAAAGCACAGCATCTGAAGAGCTTCCAAAAGTATCGATGGTTACTAACACTGGTTCGTCCATTTTACCTGAATGAGTGATGTAGTAGCATCCTCCGATGCAAGCAGCGGTCAGAAGCAGTCCTATGACGAGACAGATTGCATCTCTGCGTCGGATACAACATCGTGAGGATGAGGATTCGTGGTAACCACGACCAGCCTTAGACAACTCTCGAATTGCAGTCTCTGCAACATTCAACCGGTACGACAGAGAAAATTCAGATGACATGACAACGCAAGACAAGGCAATGCACGACAAGGCAAGGTGAATACAATATGACAAGGCATGACAAGGCAGTGCACGATAAGGCGGGATAATACAATATGACAAGGCATGGTTTGATGAATACAGTATGAGCGCCTTTGAGTAGTTTCTTGAAGGGGCGCTATATAAATGATCTGAATGAATGAATGAATATGAATGACAAAGTAATTACAGTACTGTAAGACAAGGTAATTACCGTATAACAAGGCAAGGCAAAACAAAGTATAGCAAGACAGGACCAGGAAATAACCGCTGGTAAATAGTCGCGGTAAGGAATGTTAGGCAACCCAATCAACTGGCTTAAACAAAAAGTTGGATGAAGTATGGCAATGGTAAACCAGGATAAATTAGGCTATATAGTTCTCTCAGTGTGTTTGCAGACTATTAGTTGACTTCAAATAATTATAACTACTGCCGAAGCTAAGCACAGCTTACAATAAGTAATTAAAAAGGCATTCTTTCAAATTGAGCAACAGCATTGCACGACTCATCTTCAAATGCTACTTTCTAAATGATATAATAAGGAGCTCTGTGAAATCTCGAATTTAAGTGACGGTGGTTACAGACTTTGCAAAATGTTGGCAATTTATATTTTTAGATAATGTTTCACAATCAGTATAATATTATGGGAGAAAGAACAACTTTATCACTGACCGTGGTCTCTTGTGTTTCCCTGAAAGTGGGTTCGGCGAGACTACAAGCAATGGGAATAGATAATTATGACTGATCGAATAAATAAACTAGCAAGTTAGTAACAAACCGAATAGATAATTAGACTGATGAAAGAGATGAAGATCTAGCCTACATAAAGCACGATGCAGATATGGCAGGAAGGGCGAAGCAGGATAAAGCAATTAAGCAAGTAGCCTATCGAGTGGGAGAAGGAAAGATAGAATAAATCACAGATGGCTGAATAAGCAAAATAACGAACAATCAAACAATGTAGCCTAATATTATGGGAACGGAGAAAAAAGGGGAAAGGAGAAGGCAAGAGAGAGAGACTAGAGACAGACTAGACAGACAGAAATCAGAGTATTAATGCAGCAAACTCTGAAACAGTGTAAAACATTAAGTGCACACAATTACTTTGCCAATTGTTTAAGTAGCCTATATCACATTTATTTTATTTATTTCATATATGATGAACACTTCATTTTCAAGATGAAGTAATTATAGTCCAATAATTATAATTAGCCTAAATCGTTCTGTCTCAAATTTTGCGCCATTCTCTTGAGTTGCACTCTGCTCCAAGCAACCGTTGGAACAACACCCATCGCATATACCGTATGAGTAGAAATCTAGAGGGTCTAACTTTTAAAACCTTTATAAGCTGTTGTCACTTACCAAAGTGTTGTAATTGGTGCTGAAGTTGCTCAATTTACGTGGTGCGCACGTTTCCGGCGGAAGTTCTGGCAATGCATGTCCCTGTCTTCCGGTCCCGTTAAGAGGAAGGGGATTAGGGGAAGAAGATGGGTGTTCGTATGAAATCCCGTTCTGCAGTTCTGGGTTGTTGGACAATGCAGATTTGTTTTTGGTGCAGATGGTATCGTCGTAGTAGATATCGTAGACGTTGGTTTTGGGAATCGCACCGTTGGTGGGTTGGGAGGTGGTGGCGGGAAGACCACGTTTGGCGGATTGTCCGTTGGGAAGTCTTCCCTCGTCGTGGAGGTCTAAGTATGAGCTGGATGGATTGGAGTTAAGATCCAGGTAGTACTCAGACGATCTTGTGTTTGACTCCAAGATGGAGTCTCGTGGTTGTGTTGCTTGCTCGTCCGAGTGTGATCCGCGCGGTGATGTTGACTCTAGCTCAAGATAAGACTTCGATTGCCTGTCCTCCAGAACAAGATAGGAGTCGGCTGGTCTTGCCTTCGACTCCTGATAGAAGTCTCGTGGTTTTGTATGTGAGTTGGATGGTCTTGACTCTGACTTCAGATGAGACTTCAATGGTCTTTCCTCCAACTCAAGATACGACATGGATGGTCTTGTATCCTGATAGTCTTCATCGTCCATTCCAGTGCTACCAGTAGAACCTCTAGAATTCCTTCTCATTGTCTGGGAAGTCTTGATTTTCTGAAGCAAAGAACTTCTAGAATGTAGACTCTACTTTACGATAGGATATCGCGAATTTATACTGCGCCCACTGCCCATAGCTTTGACAAGATATCATCTGACTGGCTACATGATTTATACGGTTATACCAAGATTGACTGACTCACTTGGATGGTTGTCAACAATCGAAAGTCTTATTTGATTGACTGATTGAATGACTGATTGATTGACTTTAACTGGCTGAATGACCAACGGAACGACTGGCTGAATGATTGCGTGATTGACCGACTGCTTGATTGACTGATTGGTTGTCTGACTGATCAACTTACTGATTGATTAATGACTGAATGACTGGGTCACCTAAGGGCCAGCCAGTTGGACTACAAATACAATGTACGCAGTACCTGATCCAAAGCGCGGCGACGGCAGAATAAACTCCTTGAAGTGAAACTGAATTAAATTTCTCTTTTAAAGCAGACGAAACTTCACTCTCTTCGAAACTTATTAATGGAACTTCAGCTGTTTGCTACAAATGTCACAATAGCATTGAAATGACGACACAAGATTAAATTCATACTTAAGTTGTACTTAATATTACGCCAAAGCTTTCATACTGTCTGCTGCTGCGCCAGCGTGGTTGTAGTCTAAAACTATACATGCAGACCTGCTTCAATATCCGCCTGCAACATAATTCCTTAATCCGGTATAGATAGCACGTTGCAGACCTACATTGACGCAAGAGAACTAGTCACTAGTGACATGTGATTGTGATGCTGCTCCACCAGACAATTATTATTGTCATATCATGATATGATGGAAGTTGGTATTTGTAAACGGTCTGCTGTAGCGATAACTGCGATCCAGGCTCCATGCGAATAATTGTCTACATGAACAAGCACAGGCAGTCGGCCTCACACTGAGATTGGCGCACATATAGCCTACATCCTGTTTCGGAAAAGCTCCGATATCTTATTTACTGCATACAGTTTATATATGTATACATATATAATATATAATAAATAGGCCTACAGTATGCGTAGCTCTAAAAGTGACAATAGGACATGTAATACTCATCTCTCCCTCTGGTGTGCGCATTCTAATTTAATGACTAGCCAAGTTTTTAGTCCATCGACTGATCTGGGATTCAAATCTTTTCACAGCAGACACATAGCCTATCTCGCCTTCTGTTCTTCTGTGCGCTGGAAGAAAATATAGTTAAAATTCCGTATTTTGGTCGGCCATTTTGGAAAATGGTCGTCATTGAAACCGTGGGGGGAACATTTGCAATGGCTCTGTTGGAATCCTCGTCCCAAACTATGTATGTTTGGACACCAAGATGACGATTCTAGGTGTACTGGAAGCTGAGATATTTTAAAATCTGTAAAGTGGTCGGCCATTTTGAAAAATGGCTGCCATTGGGGCCAGGCGTCAAATCTGCGATGGCCCTATAGCCAAATTATTTTCCTGTGACATTTTAGTAGTATGTACCAAAATTTAATGCTTGTATCACAAAGTGAACAATTTTTCTCCAGGCCGCTCGACTACCACTTGTATCGACTAAAATGACAAAATGACTATAGGCCTACTGACCATAACTGCCGTGGGAATGCAGGATGTGATGGAATTGATTGGCCACACACGATGTTTTAAGGCTAAGAAAATGAATTCATTAACGCTTCATATAATTATAGCCTTATCGCTGACTACTGAGCCTAGCGTGAAGGGCACTCTTGTTCTCTAAATGTTGTTCCTCCTCCTCTTTCTTCTCTTTCTCTTCCTCCTCTTCTTCTCCCTCCTCCTCCTCCTACTCCTCCTCTTCTTTCTCCTCCTCTTTCTCCTTCTCCTCCCCTTCTCTTTCCCTCCTTTTCCTCTTCATTCTCATCCCCCTCTTCCTCTACCACTTTATCCTCTTCCTCCTCCTATTCCTCCTCCTCTTCCCCTTCTCTTCCTCCTCCTCTTCCCCTCCTCTTCTCTCCTCTTCCTCCTCCTTCTTCCTTCTCCTCTCCGTTCTCTTCCTCTTCCTCTTCCTCTTCCTCCTAGTCCTCCTCGTCCTCCTTTTTCTTCTCCTCCTTCTCCTTCTCATCCTCCTTCTTCTCCTCCTCCGTTCTCCTTTTTCTTCTTCTACTTCCCTCAATATCACTGCATGTATGATTGTGCTGATGACACCAGTTATCACAGATCACGAAGTGTCTCCATTCCCCACTGCTGCCTGCATGGTAATTATTTTAATTAATGAAACAAGGATGTTGCTGCTGCTGCTGCTGCTGCTGATGCTGATGCTGCTGCTGATGTGCCTAACACTAAACTATGCACGAGGAAGTCACTCACAAGTCACAACATCCGGCGTATATCAGGGCTGCGGAATTTGTGCAGTCACAAGTGGGTCTGCGTGATTATTATAGACCCATGTATGATTGTTTTGAAGCCATAATGATTGCAACCCCGTAATTTTATCTCTCAACACCACTGCACGTTTCAA
Organism: Lumbricus rubellus; assembly: GCA_945859605.1. NCBI lineage: Eukaryota > Metazoa > Annelida > Clitellata > Crassiclitellata > Lumbricidae > Lumbricus > Lumbricus rubellus. Next base: position 18,695,567 of record OX243819.1, on the reverse strand, counting down.
AGAGGTCCACGAAATTTTAATGTCTCTGTTGTTGCTGGCTATAGTTAGTTGCTCAGTAAGTGGTTTCTCGGTTTTTTTTCATTTGTTATCTATTTGTTTCTGTGGTAACTTTGTCGATTGTTGGGTTTATGATTAGGCTACAGTACTATAGGTTTGATTGAATGACTGATTGGTAAAGTGGTAATTATAATAATCACCTATTTATCAATTTAAAGTTTACATATCCAACACTCCGATTTTGTAATTGCATTGTCATGTATATAATATAATATGTATAGATCTATATATATATATATATTATGTATAATAATAAAAATAATAATTAAATATTAATAGCGACAATTACATGGGCGCTTCACAAATGGCTAACTGCGGGATAAGCTCTAGCAAACAGATAAGATTCAAGTTTTGATATATATATATATATATATATAAATAAAATAATATCTGCATGTCTATATAATAACTCTGACCTATAGGCTATGCATGTAGTCTATGTGTGCACATACTGTTTTCTATTATATTAATAAATATTCTTTAAAAGCACTTCCTAGTTCACACAATCTAAATCTAGAGCAGTGCTGTCCAACCTTTTTGGCCCCGTGGGCCGCAGAAGCAATATTCTTGAAGCCGAGGGCCGCAACAATAAGCTCAAAAGCAAAGGCAAAAATTTACTGATAATTTGTAACTGTTTTATGGAATTATTGTTGGCTAATGTATAAATGAACAGTGCATAATACCTTGAATGTTTGCAGCACCAAAACTATTAGGTGCGCTCGGCTGGATTTTAAGTTTGTCGCCCAGGCTGGGCGACAAACTTAAAATCCAGCTGAGCAGAGCGCACCTACGGTCTGCAGCAAACTCAGCTCTTCATTTCGTCTCCCAGTTACAATTTATTTTTTTGCTCATTTCCACCCTGTAACTGAGTCGAAACCAGAGTCAATTCGGTCTAAAGAACAGTCAATAGTCGTCAGCTGAGAATGAGCCAATGACATCGCCATTCATCGGTTCTGTCCATTCCCTTCAACCGTCAGGACTCCAATTGGACAATCTCTCGAAAGGAACTGTTGCAGCTAGCTTACTTACAGACGTGCTGAAACGCTGTAGGCTACACAATACACATCTCAGAAACGGACTAGAAGTGAACGATTTGGACGATATAGCCATGCGAGGTCAATTTAGTTAAGCAGAGGTATAAAAAATGTTAAAAACAAGAATTCTTTTGATAGGCCTAGTTGTTTGACAGACTACGGCAGCCTAACCATGAGATAGAAAGAAGAATGTTGCTGAATTGGCTTTTCCGGTGACTTTTCGAACCCTAGAAACCATTACAATTTCAATTTTTTTAAACTTAGATTCGACTAGACTCTGTCCTTCATTTTATTTTATACACAGTAGAAGAATTTCGTATGCTCTGGCGGGCCACTTGAAATTGCTCCGCGGGCCGCATGCGGCCCGCGGGCCGCACGTTGGACAGCACTGATCTAGAGCATGTATGTATGTATGTATGTATGTATGTATGTATGTATGTATGTATGTATGTATGTATGTATGTATGTATGTATGTATGTATGTATGTATGTATGTATGTATGTATGTATGTATGTATGTATGTATGTATGTATGTATGTATGTATGTATGTATGTATGTATGTATGTATGTATGTATGTATGTATGTATGTATGTATGTATGTATGTATGTATGTATGTATGTATGTATGTATGTATGTTCGCTGGTGTATAAATAAGTCGAAGCAAAATCATGAGTTTTGACATGTGACTTGGATCCAATTCAGTTACATTCTACATAATTTTTATGTCTAATATTGTATATCCTATAGTAGCAGATTTCAAATACAAGGAGCGCAGCAGCTCGTAGAAAGTAATGCTACAACAGACTGACCTAAACAAAATACAACAGTAGGCCTACACAAGAGAATGATTTGCAGTTAGCAATGTTACAGTAGATCTATTGAGATATTATGATAGAAAGTTGGTGTTCTGAGTTTAGATGTCTGGCAAAATTTATTTATAGGCCCTACCAGTCAGCGGAAAACCTGTGACATTCAACGAACTTGATGAATTTGAAGAAGATGTGAGTTTTGAATCACTCGGAACTTTTAGATTAAAGGAGGATACACCACGATACACTACATACCAAAGCTAGACAAGGCATACGGATACGATGCAGTGGCTTCTAACCCCCCCCCCCCCACCTGAAGTTGGAGAACAGACCTTCACTCTGGCCGACTTAGGCCTGTAACGTTTATCTTCGTATGAAGCCAAAACGTTAAAAACCCTCTTCTGGTAACCGCGTGAGATCGTTTTAATTCAGTCACCCGACCCATTGTCATGCGCCACAAGCTTGAAGTCCTAGCGAGCGAATTGTGAATGATAAGGCATAAAGGGCTATAGGCTACATGTATACATTTGAGTACTGTGCAGAAAGCTCTTCTAAAACGTCGCTCTACACTAAGGTATTGCATACATGTATAGGTCATAATGATTTAGGGCTATATAGGCCTACCTTTCGTTGAGAATGTGTGTGCCTAGGCTATACAGTTTCAGTTTTTTTTTTACTGAACTTAAATAAACTTTCGCTGCTGTGTGGTCAATGAAATCGCGTCTAGTCCTACATAATTTTATGAATTATTGTTGTCTTCGTAATAATTGGCACTCATAACTAGCATTGACAATTGAATTGGAGTAGTAAGTACATGTAACTTGATGTAAGTCGAGGCATGAAAAGTGGGCCAATCTTCTGTTTAAACTCTGTTCAAACTCTTCTGGAAATTCCCAATATTATTATCATGCAACATTTCCGAATGCCTGCAACCTGATATAGGAACTCGTCTGTTAAACTGCTGATAATACACTTGACTCAACACATGATCAATTGATCGTCACCCTCCAATCTAGCTTTGTGTACAATGTACACGAGTATTGTGTGCATGTAAGTCACACCAAGTAAATTAAGTGTATATATATATATAAGCTTAGTATAATATAAATTTATGGCATGTACATATAAGCCTAGGACCAATTAAACATGTACTATGACAATGATCAAATCATAAAAATTAAAATTGGTATATATTATATAGCCTACTTATAATTATTATGAGGGGTCTACCAGTATCAGTACTACAAAAGTTACGCCCTGATACAAACCATTCATTAGGAACTTGATCTCTGCACGTATTCAGCCTGGTCGGCGAGATGAAGTCTAACAGGGTATCAACTATATATCAACTATGGGGTGTCAGTATAATATTGTAGCGTGTATAATTCCGGTAATACAGTATACAGAAAACTGAGGGCATTTAAGTCTGGTTATAATTTTCAATGCACCTTACTTAGTTGGTGCTGTGACATCTCTGGAACGATTTTCCTCCTGAATTCCGTACTTTTCCGGCTTCACCACAAATTTCAGTCACCCACCATCACCTTCCTCAGGATCATCTGTCCATCACCCTTGGGCTTTCCACTAAAACTTGGAGTCTCAACTTTTCAAGAATTTTGCTTTCACTCATTGGACCCTTCACCTTCCAACTGTCGACCCATGCGACCACTCATGATTTCACTTTCTAAGCTGCCCCTCTGACCATTTGGAAACCGGCCTCGGACCCGCTTCGGCCTATAGGCCTATATCCTTTGGAAACCTCTCTATAACTCAGCGCAGCGCTCGTGAATAAACCGGTGCCCTGCGCTTAGCTTTCATTACGATTACGACACATACAACTCTCGAGCCATACAGATCCATAGTCCCGACGTCAAAATGTCATTTGGATGAGGCGCAAAAAGCGACCAATGCAATAATTTTATAGCGACAGGATTCGTTACCTGCCATACAGAAGTGTAGGGCTGTATACTGTATAGGCCTACCTGTGCATCTGAATTGTTATAGGGAGCATGGAGGTATGAGTTAGCCTTCTTACATGAAAACGTCATAAGTCATTACCGGTATGTGCTTAGAATTTTAAGCATGATTTAACGGATTTTAGTGTCGCTCCTTTTCCAGTCTCGCTCCACTGAATGCACTGATCCAGTGGGGATAATAAGGCAATGAATGTTCTGGAGTGGATGAATAGCGAGAAACAAGAAAGCGGATCTCGACTCTATAGAATAGATATTATTCGTATATAAGTTCAATCATCGTTTGTAGCATCTGTGCCCTCCCCTATACCTCGTGCAGACTCAGATTTATTGTGCACTAATAAGTGGATTATATGAATTAATGAACGAACTGACAAAACAATCATTATTTTGGATTGATAGAGCAATCAAAGATAGAGTCAAATAACAATAATGATAATAATACAATAATGCGTCGCGACCATAGTACAATGGCTATCGAGCCCTGTGCAGTGTGCAGCGTACAATGTATTAAGGGTCTCGTCTGATTTGAAGTTCCGACAGATAGACAGACAGACAGACAGACAGACAGACAGACAAACAGACACACAGACAGACAGACAGAGAAACAGAGACAGAGCTCTGAAAGAGAGACTGTGAGGGACAGGAGGAGACAGACATAGAAAGACAGAGACAGACAGAGACAGAGGTAGAGACAGAGACAGAGCAAGGCAGAAGCAGAGGCAGAGAGACAGAATCAGAGAGACAGACAGACAGACAGGCACAGAGAGAATGACAGACAGACAGACAGGCACAGAGAGAATGACAGACAGGCAGAGACAGAGAGACATACAGAGACACAGAGACAGAGAGACACAGACACAGAGACACACACGGCTCTTGATCGTGACCGTGCAACTGCTCTGCCATGCTCAGGTTCGATTCGAGACTCACTGCTTCTTCATTTCACCAACCATCGCATATTTCTCTGCAATCAATAAATTGTAAATTCAAAACATGGCTAAAGAACCACATCAATGGCATCTGTAGCCTACTCCTATATCATCACTGTAATCTGATCGAACTACGACATAATGCTGCTTAATTATAATACAGGCGACATTAATATACCATGCACTTTTCATCTGGTAATACTAACATAATTATATAGACTGATAAAGAATTTTTATAGATCCATTTGTTTCGCAAAAGAAACACTTAACGTCTCATGATAGAACACATTCATATTCCGTTTTTCATGTTAATGTTGTAATCCCGTAATTTAACACATTTAAATTCATTACGCAGTAAATTATGATTGTAACGACGACGATAAAGATGATAATGGCGCAATCGTGATGACGGTTATGAAAACGACGGTAATAAAAATAATGACAAGTATAATTAGTTACAACTGACCTTACAATGACTGCGATGATGATGTTGTCGTTCACGACGATGAAGATGATGATGATGATGATGATGATGATGATGATTATGATGATAATAATGATGACGAATATGGTGGTGGTGGTGATAGTGATGATGATGGTGGTGGTGGTGGCGGTGGTGGCGGTGGTGGTGGTGGTGGTGGTGGTGGTGGGGATGATGATGATGATGATGATGATAAAAGTAACGACTGCAATGATGATAACTGTGACAATAATGACTAATTAGGATAATGACGTCATGTCACGGTCTCCTCTTCTCGTACATGATCATAATGATGATGACAACGACGACGATGATGATGAAGAGGAGTAGGCAAAGGTGGAGGAAAATGAATATGAGTTCAAGTTGGGAAAAAGATTTTTTTAAAGTTTACCTTTGAACTGCATTTCCCAGCGTTCCAGGCTTTCTTTCTGCGCTGGACTGAGGTCAGAAAGGTCATCGTATTCTTCCGGTGTTTCCATGGTCATCGTTGCTAAGCAACGGGACGCATCACGTCCCGCGAAAGCAGCATAAGGACCTCCTGTGCAAAACGGACAAAACTTCTTCGCTACTTTTGTTTTAGTAATTTCTTATTGTTATCAGGAATACATCCACAACCTCTATCATATAATAATTATTTATTATCTGCAAGTACCGTTGCCGGGAGGGAAGTCCATGTTGTCTGGATCTTGGGTCTTTTCCATCTTGACCTCCAGACCGACTATCTTGGCTGTCGGGCGACTAACATCTTGCATTATGAGCTACTTTCGTCATTTAAATAATTGTATTGTTTTTTTATTGTATTGCACAAGTGCAATACAAAGAATAAATGCAATACAAAAGTAATAGGGCCTACAATGCAAAAAACCTTACAGTAAACAATAATAAAATACAAAAGCAATAGAAGAATTATAGAATGCAAAAACCATACAGTAAAAAACGAAACAATACAAGAGCAATAGAAGAATTGTACAATGCAAGCAAATACACAAATAGTGGGGCGCGGTGGTCTAGTGGTGGCGTCGTTGCCTTGGAGCCGGAAGGTCCGAGGTTCGAATCCACCTCCCCGCGTAAGGACCTTGGGCAAGTCCTTCACTTACAATTGCTCAGCGCTTCGGCGTGAAACTCCGATGCAGTGTCCGCTTTGCATCGGGAGCGCCTCTGAGTAGAAAGAGCTTGAAGGGGCGCTATAACAAGTGCACATACAAACAAACACAATTAATGGTCACCTGGTCCGTAGAACTGTTTTCCTTTGTCGGTGACATCAAAGACATTTCCGTTGAGTGCGACGTAGATTGGAGTCCTTCCATCTCTTCCGTCAAACATTCGCAGATCCTCACTGGTGAAGATGCGTCTCTCGTGACCCTCACAAGACATAATGAGCCAAGGTCAAGGTCGATCCGAGGTCGATGAAACTGGAAGATCAGAGATGATTTATTGGAAAGGGCTAAAACATTTAACAGACGCGTTTATCATTGTCTTCACGTTGTCCTTTTGGTAGTCATCGTAGCTTTCATCATAATTGTCGTCGTCGTCGTTGTCCTCATCATCATCATCGCCAGTTTAATTGCTGTCGTCTTCATCATCATCTTCTTCTTCTTCTTCTTCGACTTCATCTTCATATTCATTAATGATTCAATCTCAAAGTCATCATAATCAGCAGCATCTTCATCATCGTCATCAACGTCGTCATCATCAACGTCGTCATCATCATCATCATCATCATCATCATCATCATCATCATCATCAAAGTCTACATTAAAATAGGGCTTGCCTTTTCCAAGCTGCAGAGAACTTGGATAATTTTTGCTATCGTAATCTAGCTTTTTAACTGCAAAATGTCTAAAGCGCCAATCTAAAGTTAAGCGTTGGGCACCCACTTATTCACGAGCGCTGAGCTAAGATTAAGATCAGTTTTTACTTGTACGCAACAGTCTTTTTAATTCCTACCTGTTGCCTTGCCACGTGACTGACAGCGACGACTCGAAGCTTCTACAGATGATCCGCCATCAAAGTGTGTTCTTTATATGTGCATCCGTTTATGTATATATATATATACATACATATATATATATAAACTATATATAATCCTTTTCAGGTGTGTAACAAAGAAGATTCAAAGAGTTAATTAACGTTCGTGCGATTAATAACGAATATACTGTTAACGTTGTGGGTTCTTTGAAGGTGAGGAGAACCCAAGCGCACGGGGTCTTGGAGGCTTTTACATATATAGCGCTACCGTTAAACTCATTGTCTAACCTAGTTCCTCTGCTTGGGGGGGGGGCGAATTTAGGTTTCTGGGGTGCATGGGACGACCGTTCGGGTGGGCAGCAACCTGACTTTTTTTGCTGATGACTTTTTTTACAAGTCCCGGTTGCGGCTTCAGATCTTTTTGAATTCTGGTGATTGTTTTAGTCTATCGTTTAGTTATTTACTCTATCAGTGGATAACACTTTCATCATACAACAGGCCTACTAAAACCGCTCAAGTGATACAATATAGATATAAAAAAGCTTTAAAATTTCCCGGGGGGGACTGCACCCGAAGATGTATGTAGATTAAACACTGCCCTAGGCCTAAACTTCATAATTCTATAACCCTTAAACTGATTTTTAACGCCAGCAGAAGCATCAAAGGTCACCATATACATGTACACAGGCATATTAAGGTGCAGGGCCTACGGTAAACTCATGCGTAAAATCAGACCACGCTCTACACTACAGTCTACACTACACAACGTTAATCTATTCGTAAGGTATTGCACCCTGTGCCATTTCCCTCTTGGTGTTTGGACGACAGCGCACGATAAGCTGCACAAGCAGTATACCTGGTTGTCATGTCAACAAATGGTCGACTTTATTAAACGGACAGCGGGTGGCATCACTAGCTGCCCTCATGTGGAAAACACCTGTACGAGATCCAGATTACCTGTAAGAGGCCAATGTTTACTTCCCTCAACCATTTTACCAAAGGTCCGTGCACGTGGCCTTAAATGTTGTGGCGCCAAATCAAACGAGCCAATAATACACCGTGATTCAAAAAAATTAAGCCAAGTTGTTTTTCATATATCTCTAATGCCTGATAACATATCACGCTAAAAGTTTTCATGACATTTTGGAATCATATTCTTGGTCCAATTTTCAAAATATTTGAAAATTTTAGCGTGATATGTTGTCAGGCATTAGAGATATATGAAAAACAATTTGGCTTACTTTTTTGAATCACGGTGTATAAGCTAAGGCCTACAATTCACATAAAAATGAGGAGTTTGGAGGTCGCTATAATTATGAAAGCCTCTGTGCATTTGAATTTTATGCACTTCCTCAGGTAGGTTAAAATTGCGATGAACACTCACCAATCTACGAAAAGGTTTATGCTTGATTTGTATAATTTGAATCATTTTCAATAATAATTTTCAAAGATAGGCCAACGGGATTTTCATTAAAAGTTGATCCAGTATTGACATCCTGACATCCAGATATATCAGGGTAGACAAACAGACAGACAGACAGACAGACAGACAGACAGACAGACAGACAGACAGACAGACAGACAAACAGAAAGACAGAGACAAAGCATGGCGACCAGTCACCAGTTTAATTAAAACAACCCACAATGCCACTCCGGTTAATATTGCTGAGTCTGCTGTAGCATATGTGATAAAGGCAATTATATTTAGTAAAACAATAATATTTGTGATTTTTAAAATTACATTGCTCAGCGATTAAAAAACGAATGTTCGAGAACTAAGTTAATGTAGCCTAACAACTAAGCCTACCTCTCGGGTTACAAACCTTTATCCAATAGGTCTACAAGGTGCTCCAAAAAGACCTCCTCTAGGTTTTTTGCCAATATCTTGGCCAAAAGTAAAAATTTCGAAATGAAATTTTACAGACTTAAAGAACAATTCATATTTACACATGATGGCCAGATTTCATCAAAATATTTCAAACAGATCAAAAGTTATACCACTTTTAGGGAGGCCACCCACCGTTTTTCGACGTGCGGAATAGAATTAAGTTGCACCTTAAGTAAATTAATCAATTACTAGAAAATGCGACACAATTGAATAGGCCTATAATTAATAGGCCTGAGCATTGTTATATAGACATAGTTGACGTTTTAAAAAAATTATATCGTTTTGTTGGCCGCTACGCAGGTCATAATCATCATTCTGATTGTTCGAAGTGTTAATTCATTCGAAACCACTGTTACACATTTTCAGCAGCAAGATGTGCACACAGGATGTTTATACACGGTTTCAGGGCAAGAATCGGTCTCCTTCCTCATAAGGTGCTCACTGCTCAGATAAAACCAATGATCGGAATATCTCCTTCTTCTCCTCCTTCTTTTCCTTCTCCTACTCCTCATCCTCCATCTTCTCTTCCTCCTATACAACCTCCTCCTCCTCCTCGTCCTCTTCCTCCTCAACCTCCATCACCTCCTTCCCATCCGCCTCCTGTATCCTACTTGGAACCGAGTTTAGTTCTGAGGTAGCTGACGACTTCATCAAATGCCCGAGCGGCCAGCTCGGTAGCGAACGGTCCTTCAAACTGATAGAAGAAAGGATGGTAGGCAGTGGGATAGTCGACTAACTGGACGCGAATCCCTTCACCCTCCAACTTCTTCGCGTACAGCAGTCCATCATCTCTAAGCGGATCATGTCCACCCGTCACGATGTACGTTTCCGGAAGACCTCGAATAAGTTCCGGTGACGCCATAAGAGGAGAAAAGAATGGATCGAGAATGTACTTCCGCACGCGCTCTACCACTTCCGGTTGTCCGTCGCCTGTCCATTTCCGGTAGTTCTTCGGACGGTAGCGATCTGGGAGTAGCTGGACATCGAAGACGCGTGCGAAGTCTGCCTTCATCGCAGCGGTGGTATGGTTGTTTGCAACCATCGGTTCGACCAGGTCTTCCGTTTCGCCCATGTAGGTCAGGAGGTGGATGACGATCTCTTCCGTCGACAGAAACACCTTTCCAGAGTTCTGCTGGAACGACGGAAGTTGGCAGTCGAATATCTGGAGCGTCGGATAGATGAGGACCTGCGAGAGTGGCTTTGCAGGTAGAGACAGCTGGGTCAACCGCATGTTCGAAGCCGCCGCCAGATTGCCACCAGCGCTGTCGCCTGCAGAAGAACCAAACCCAGAATTAATGCATCAATGTTATAATGCAAAGACATCATTTATTATTATTTAGAAATTTTATATAGCGCCTCTTCAAGGTAGGCCACTCAGAAGGCTGACAGAAGCGCTCCCGGTCCAACCATGGCTAAATAGGACAGTTTTGAGATTTTTCAGCAATGATTACCATGCATTGGCATCATCCACTCTCTAGCCTATATGTTCCTGCAAGTCTCTATACTTTGCAAAATTCACGAATATTTGCAGCAACTCGATTTTTGGGCCAATTAATTGGGTTGGTTGGTTGGATTGATTGGCTGGTCCATGGGCGGGACAAACTTGAGGCGCTATACAAATTGCGATATTCGTTACATGTATGTTTAGTTGTTTACCCATGATGACAATTTTGTTGTGGTCGACGTTGAAGTCTTTGGCATGATGCATGAAGTAGACCGTGGCCGCCACACAGTCATCGAGTGGGATTGGATATGGCGATTCCGGTGCACGACGGTAACTACAGAAGACAAGACGGTAAGTACAGAGCAAGACAAGACGGTAACTACAGAAGACAAGACGGTAACTGCAGAAGATAAAACGGTAACTGCAGAAGACAACACAGTGACCACAGAAAACAAAATTCCTGATGAGGTCCTTATTTATATAGCGGCAATTGTGTGAGTAAAGAGTGTTGACATTGAACTATAGATGGTTTTGATATGTTACAGAATCGTCATCGAAGAAATTCATCTTCTGTGAAGTGATGAGAGGACACGTGCAGCAAATGTAATCAAGTCTTAGTAATTGCAATGTGAGTCTGTTTATCCCTGCTTAGGTCACTCTCTCTTTCTCTCTGTCTGTCTGTTTGTCTCTGTCTCTGTCTGTCTGTCTCTCCCCCTCTCCCTATATCTCCCCTCTCTTCTCAGTTCTCACTATCTCTCTTACTGCCCTTCTCTGTCTGTCGTCTGTCTCTCTCACTCTATTTCTTATCTCCTTTCTCTCTCTTACTATCTTTCTTTCTTTCTGTCTGCCTGCCTGTCTGCCTGCCTGTCTCGCTTTGTCGCTGTCTCCCTCTCCCTCTGACTATCTCTCTTGTTCAATTTACTTCTTACAAGAATCACTAAAAGACTGCCTGGGCAAAGTTGGTACACCATCGATTGATATCGTGTTTTTTTCTAACATGAAATATGCGCTAAAGAAATGACAGCGTTAGAATGCAGTCCTTATTATAGAGATCAATGTAATGTAATGTAATCTTTTACCCAACGGAGATGACAGGGACGCCGCTTCTCGTCGCGAAAGCCATCGTCTGCCCTTCATAAGACACTGACAACGACAATAACAACGACAAATATCATCATCGTCGTCATCATCGTCGTCGTCGTCGTCATCATCATCATCATCATCATCATCATCACAACCACCACCACAACCACCACCACCATCATCAACAGCTTCAGTAGCAGCATCATAAGCAAGAGCAACACAAGATATAAAATAAAGCTGAACGAACTGTTGGAGGTTACTTTGGACAATGTGTGTGAAGCTGGGGAAAGAAAGGAGATCAGGCCATGCGTGTCTTCTATGATCTTTGACGTCGCTTTGGTATATGAGCAAACCACGTGTGACTTATTGCCTTTACATGTGGTCAAAGAACAGCATTTCCCATGTTTTGTTATGTTCGGCCTTAGTTTGACCCTTCCCAGGTCTTTTGCTATAGCCTAGCTTTGATAACGGTGTAAGAAAGGCCAACGCTAAAATGAGAACTTACACAGCTTTTGTTACATGTATGTTAATTGCATCACCCTTTTGAGGTCTCTTACTTAGTTGGGTTCACCCCCCACCCATCCGCAATGTTATCTTTGGCCATCGATTCCACGCACGCACGCACGCACTTACAGATGCTGCCCCAGACGAATCCTCCTCCATGGTAGTAAACAATTGCTCCTGTCATTTCGCCTTTCACATCAGCAACAGGTGGTCGATAAATTCTGACAGGAACGTTATCGAATACGGCATCAGTTATCTGCAGACGAATAAATAACTAAATGAGCAAATAACGTTGTGGGTGCATGATATATATATATATATATATATATATATATATATATATATATATATATATATATATATATATATATATATATATATATATATATACATGAACGCCCGCGCAAATAGAATTATATATAATATAATTATACATAATATATTATTTATTGCATAATATACTTTTATTGGGAGATTCAAAAAGACGTGCAGTATACGGATAGAGGTGGATTCGAATCCGCAACCTTTCGTCTCAAAGGCGCCGAACATGCCCCTATATGCACCACCGCACCTCTGAGTAGAAATCTTTATGGGCGCTATGTAGGCCTAAATAAATGAATTCTTGCACTGAAGAATTTCTGTACTGTTTTTTCCGGATTATTTAATAATAAATTTTATCTGCGACATCTTGTCACCTAGTTTGATCCTTATTAAAATAACCTCTCTACTGTCTTGCATAATTTTCAGCTTGTAGACTATGTGGTCTTGCGCGTGTGAGCATCGACGACGATCATACTTCGACAGTCAACTAATACTCCCCCAATGCAAGAAACCCACGTCATTTTCAACGCTTTTTCATAGCTGAGGTCTTATCACTCCAATAAATGTTTATTGCCGTATGAGCTTTATAAAACTCTTTTTAAAAAAATTCTGTCCCTTCTATGCATGCATGTTTCCAACTGTTCTGTGTTTTCGTAGGAACGAATTCCATATTTCACTTGTGAGATGTGGTGGTGTAGTGGTGGGTTCGGTGCCTTGGAGGCTGGAGCCGGAGGGTTATAGGGTCGAATCCACCTCAAACCGCCGCGTATAAGGACCTGAGCAAGTCCTTCACTCGCAACTGCTCGTGCGCTTTGGCGTGAAGCAGTGTCCGCGTTGTAGCCGAGAGCGCCTCTGAAAACGAAGCGTGAAGGGGTGCTATAGCATATATGCGAGAATTAGGGTCTACATAAATAGGTCTAAATAAATTGTAACTGCGCTGCACCAGTGATGTGAACGACAGTCTTGTATGTCCCTGTTAACGGATAATGTCCTCTTGGTAATGTCTATAATGTCTTGTCTGAATTTTTAGACAGCCTTTCTACTCTTTCAGCCTTGATGTCTTCTCTCTCTCTGTTATGTACATGTACATTGTACATGTGTGTTTGACTTAGATGATCCGTCCGTCGCAAGTCCAACAATAATTTGAAAATGTGTCGAGATAATCGTCGCGCGATATGTGATTGATGTCAGTCATATCACCAGCCCTCTCTGTCTGTCTGTATGTCTGTCTGTCTGTCTCTCTGTCTCTCCCTCTCTCATTCTCTATCTCAGTCTGTCTGTCAGTCAGTCAGTCTGTCTGTCTCTTTCTCTCTGTCTCTCTCGTCTTTCTCAGTCTTTCTCTGTCTCTCTCTGTCTCCCTGCCTCTCTCTCTCGCTCTGTCTCTATCTCTGTTTCTTTGTCTCTGTTTCTTTGTCTCTGTTCTCTGTCTCTCTGTCTCTCTGTCTTTCTCAGTCCCTGTCTCTCTATCTCTCTCTGTCTCTCTCAGTCTGTCTGTCAGTAGGGCTGTCTGGCTGGCTGTCTGGCTGTATGTCTCTTTCTCTCTCTGTCTCTCTCTCTGTCTCTCTCAATCTATCTCTGTATTACTGTCTCTCTCTCTCGCTCTCGCTCTCGCTCTCTGTCTTTCTTTATGTTTTTTCTTTTTCTCTATGTCTTTCTGTCTTTCTTTTTCTCTCCCCTCTATGTGTATCTCTGTCTCTCTGTCTGTCTGTCTGTCTCTCTCTCTCTCTCTCTCTCTATATATATATATATATATATATATCTGTGTCTCTGTCTGTCTGTCGAATTTAAAGCTTTTATTCCCCATAGACAGCAGCAACTTCTAAAATCGTCCAAGAACGAGTGGCTTCCAGTAATTTGTTGCGAGTTTTCTGCTCAATTATACGATTAGACAATAATATTTATTAGTGAAATTGTTTCCTTTGCAAGTAGACCTATGAGACCCTAAAGTGTGGGGGACCCGTTCGGCCAGACATGTTAAACATGTTTTAGCCCGCCTCTGGTTTCCAGTGCAAACATTCGGACAAAAGAAAGCAGAGACAAGTATAGTCATATAGTTGGACAATCACGCAAAGTGAGACAAAAAGAGGGCCAGACTCACGATCATTCCTTCGGAAGGGTGTTTCGTGGTGACGTAGGCCATGGCGTCCACTGACGTTCTCATGTGATTCGACCACTTGCCAAGACCCCATCTGTCGAGGAAAAAACACTACAAAACAACAACAAACTATATGCATTGTGCAGCACCATGCAAAGCACGAATGTGCATCAGTAAAGAGCCTGTATACTAGTGTATATTGTATACCTATTACCAGGGCCTAAAGTGTGCCTGGACGGTCATGGACGGCGTCCAGGCACTTGTTTTAAAATCTGAACGCCGTCCTGCCACTTATTTGGCCTGCACAACAGGGAAATCTAAGGAGCGTCCAGGCACTTCTTTTTCTACACTTTAACCACTGCCTATTACCTACCTATCGGTTGGTATACACTGGTAATAAAATGAGTAACCTTCGCTATCGCAATCTCAATAATAACCGCACGCATAACGGTAAGCTATTCTTATCGTATCGTGACCGTAGTGTTTTGTTATCGTGACCGTAGTGTTTTTTACCGTGACCGTGTCGTAATGGTGAAGAGATTTGACGATATAAACATTATGAAGGGTTGAAGACAGTTGTGTTACATAGGTGATTACTTTGGTGGTGTTATTACAGGGTGGTGTTAGTGTTACTGACGCAGTGTGACCGGAGTTTATGGTTTTACAAAGGTGGAGATACGGTGTGCTGCTGATGTAACTGGTTTTGTAACGGCGGTGGTGTAATGCTGGTGTCATGTTGGTACTTGGTAAGGCTGAAAATCTTATTGGTATTAACGGTATTGTTATAGGTGGCCTGGGTGGTGTTACTGGGGAATGATAGTGATGGCAGAGATAATACCAATTGTGGTAAATTATAGATGCAATTTATAGATTTCATTGTTGGCGACAACCGTAAGTTACAAAAGGCGCTATAACATAGATGAGCACAACGCAACGTTAGTATGGTATATATATAGAGAGAGGGTCTCACAAATTTCACGACGGAGTCGATGACTGAGATGAAGATTCCGACGGTCAATCTCTGCTCGACGTCCTATCCGTAGGCATTGGTTTGTAGAGGAGGTAGGACAGACAGACGGTGAGTAGGACAAAGACAACGACATTCTTCATCATCCTACATTATATCAGCAGACCAACCAGACCCAGAGACATCAAAGTCAGGCGACACCACCATGCAGTCTGTTAAGTTATACCGAACTTTATAGAGCGTGATTTAAGATCCTCACTCGTTATCAGCGGGGTTCTGCTCCAAAAATATTGGATTGACGTCGTACTCCGCCCTTATAGTTCAGTCAGCTTCCTCCCACCGTCCACTTAGTTCCTCCAATACATTTGACCTGCCTATATTCCTCGCTCTAGAACTGCTCTGGCTCAACATCGATCAGTTTCCTTAATTGGTCAATACATGTACCTTCGGAATGCGTTTTGTCCTTCTGCTAGATCTACAATCCCGTCAAGCAGTCTCTCCCCTTTCTTCTCTCTTCTCAAAACGTGATTCTTCTCGCGTCGTCTTGAGCATTGAGAACGCTTGCGAACGATTTGCCCTAATAGAGTCACTACACAAATGTTCAGATACAATACATTACAATGCAATGCAATACAATGCAATAATTTTTATAATACAATACCTGTGCTCAAACCAGTTGCACATAACATATAGCGGCCTACAACGAGACAACTATCGGCAAATAATTCTTCTCCATTGCCACAATATGACTAAATCTGTGAAAACCCTGGAATATAAATCGTGAGGTACCGGTATACTGTAATATCTCTGTTATAGCCTCCAGCAAGTGATAGAAGGATATATAAGCTTACTTACGCAGTAACTTGGCGTACTTAGTATAGACTACAGACTTTGCGTTAAACCGTTAGGGTATAACTACATACTTAGACATTGCATGCTTCCTATAGATAAACTACATAAAGACCAGATTCAAAGAGGCTCCCAACCTGCAGATAGCGCAGTAGGCCTGTATACCACACTCGAACGACGTGGTTATTCAAATGCTTATGGACTAAAGGCAGATAAAGGATATACGGCACAGAGGCTAACGCATGTACGGCATATACATGTAAAATGCGCATATTAAATATGCAGGAGAGCAACATACACGTACAGTGGCGGCGTTAGCAAATTAGCCCTCCTATTTCAAGTATAGGCTATACGGTGCTTTAGAATGTTACGATCTTGCAACGATTGCCCACTCTTGACAAAGACCTTTTTTATAAGAGAATATTTTATTGCAAGAATTGTAAGTATAATAGTATAGGCCCTACATTTACAAAGAGATGGAATAGAATGTTCAAACTGCTGTAACATTGGCAAATTTTTCTGGTTGCGCATTTTTATTGAGCCATCCTGCACAAAAGGCTACTAAAATTTAATATACATGTTTATATACATGTGCGATTGTGCGTATGGGTTCATATGTAGCCTACATAACCTCTTGAAGGCATATATTCAATCTCTCGATCGTGGCATATGTCAATAAAAATGAATTCTATAGCCGTATAGCGTAGGCCTATATAGGCTACTTAAACTTAAAGCCCGGATGCTATCAGATCGCAGCTAGTGTATACGCTACAGCCGTCGAACCACAAACGACGGCTCACTTAAGTCTATTAGACTTTGATCCTATGTCTATATGATAGAAATAAACTATAGACTATTTTACTATGAAAATGTCTACTTGCATTCCTTTTGTGTAAGCTTATACCGGTTGCTTCCTCAGTGCTAAAAGTGTAAGACGCTCCTTGCCTTTTCAAAAGAAGTGCCAGGACGCCCCATACATTTTCAGGTGTGCTGGCCAAATAAGCGTCAGGACGGCATAGGGATTTGAAAATAAGTGCCAGGACGCCGTCCATGACCGTCCTGCCACACTTTAAGCCCTGCAGCTTCCTAATATTAAACATGTAGGCTATTCTGTTAATGTTTCCCGTCAAACTATATTTTCTCTGGCGATACTTTTAGATCCAATAAACGATGGATCATGATGTGTCTAGACTGTTCTAAACTGTGGCCACACTACAAGATTTGATATACGAGGAGCGCCGCTTGTGGCTGCTCGCAGGATGTTGTTGCTGTTATTATTACTATTATTTTTATTTTAAATTATATACACATATTTACATAGGCTATTCTCTTCAACAAAAATTCCAAACAGAACAAATCAATTTGAATGATACCAAGCACCCTCATCCATATCAATTAGGGACTAAATAAAGGAACCTAGCTGTGCAAGCCGCAGCGTTAAAGCGTTGTATAGATCTAAGCTTAGTCATGGAGAATTATTGGGGATACCTTGAAAATCACAATCGTTAGACTATATAGAATGTAAGTTTTTCAGCTTTAAGGCGAAGACTAATTTCGGGACAAAAGCGTGTGCAAATATGATAAAGTTTAATGGTACATATCATATATAAGA
Source organism: Lumbricus rubellus (assembly GCA_945859605.1). NCBI lineage: Eukaryota > Metazoa > Annelida > Clitellata > Crassiclitellata > Lumbricidae > Lumbricus > Lumbricus rubellus. Next base: position 18,677,546 of record OX243819.1, on the reverse strand, counting down.
CCAGCTACAGGTGAAAAAGCTGCATCCAGGGCAAATTTAAGTATCCTGCAATTAACAACAACCGAGTTTTATTTTTTTAAGACGGCCGCTTTTACATTGCACCTATTGGTGCTCAAGAGGTAAGTAACGCCGTGGCGCACCCATCCACGTGGCTGGTAGGGTTTAATCTAGAGCACATCATATCTCGGCACAACGTACTCGAAAAGGACATCATGTCTATCTATAGGAGCAATGAACTCTAAATTAGGGCATGCACTCTAGGGTGCAACTCGTCTAGCCTGCATCCTTTGCGTGTCCTTCTCGACGTAGGTAGTGTGCCATGGAGGCTACTATATAGGCGCAACGAACTGTACAGTAGACCTTCATCATATGCCCTATATATAATATTATATATACATTAAGCTCATACATGCATGTATGCACACATACATTGGTGCTAAAAATTCAAAGGTTCACATTACATTGAATAAGTAATAAGTAATAAATAATAAGTAATAAGTAATAAGTAATAAGTAATAAGTAATAAGTAATAAGTAATAAGTAATAAGTAATAAGTAATAAGTAATAAGTAATAAGTAATAAGTAATAAGTAATAAGTAATAAGTAATAAGTAATAAGTAGTAAGTAGTAAGTAGTAAGTAATCAGTAGTAAGTATAGTAAGTAGTAAGTAATAGGTCCCGTTCTGTGCTCCCGTTCTGTGCTCACATACTTTCGTTTCAGACGTCTGATCAGTATATCCTACCATTGCTATAAATGTCTGACTGCCAACTTCACGGCCCCTAACCAATTGCCTGACTTGTCGCTCAGCTGGTGGGGAACTGCACGTAGGCCTGTGTAAACACCATGAAATTATTATTAGGCCTAAATGTTATTGTTGTTTTTTTGTTGTTGTTGTTGTTGTTCTTGTTGTCTTGCCGGTCTAGACTGATCTAAGACCTTGCAGAGTGCATGAAACGTCCTGCATGTAATAGACTACAGCATGTCAGTTTTATAATATTATAGAGATTAAGTCTGACATTCTGTAGACGCATGAACCCTTAACTTTTCATGTTGATACTAGTTGATAGATGTGTTTGATGATATACTATGTATACTTTTGTATATACCGCCTGCAAACAAACACACCCTTAATTCTAACAAATACATAAGCCAGTGTTGAAGTTCTCTTTGGCGCCGATCGAGGTTACGAGGTGATTATGCGGCCACAGCTGCAGGCAGCATTGTGCAGGCGGCGAACCTTTCAACATCTCAACCTGCTTGTCATATTAAACTGGTTTGGGTGAGCGGTGAGAATGCCGAATGGGTGAGCACGGAGCAGTGAAAATGCCGAAGAAGAGTTTCATTGATTTGGAACGCATGTGTTTCCAGAGTTTTATGAAATTATGCATGGTGAACGCAAGGGAAAAATCTGGGCTATGGGGCCTTCAGTAAAGGTAAAGTCAGATGCGGTCAGGTACACTTGGCAGGGCAACATTCTGGCAGGGCAACAAGCAGGGCACAAGCTTTTTTTAGCTCAAAGGTATGCCTGGTGTAGCGCCGCCACTGAGTGCACAGACACTAGCGCTCTTTAACCGCCTAGCGAACTCCCAGCTGCAAACCCACTCTACTCTGTCGGTGACACAATAACTTGGCGAGCGACTGTGTGCGTAGTACGATTAAATAAACTAACCGTTTACTAACGATCTATCACATGCAGTCGACCAGTGTTCATCTTCATCATCATCATCATCATTGTCGTCGTCGTCGTCATCATCATCGTCGTCGTCGTCGTTAACATCGTCATCATCATCATCATCGTCATCATCGTCATCATCATCATCGTCGTCGTCGTCGTCGTCGTCATTATCATCAGAAAAGAGACTTTTAAAACTGAGTTGGTTATTTAGTATAGGCATAGGCCTATATATACGCAATGCAAGCTGATATTCGAAACGCCGTTTAAAAGGTCCAAATTGCGCCAATTAAATATTATAATGTCCGGTAGCAGGAAACACTGGACCATTGACCGACTGATTGAGGAAAGGTTTCAGCATTTGACCAGATTCTGTTCTGGTTTAGCAAAACCACGAACACGTGGATTAACAGAGTGGAACCAGCAACTGTATACACTATACACGCTCGGCGCTGCTTGCCACCAGGGGCGCAACCAGAACATTTTCCTGGGGGGTGCTCAGAATTGATTGTGTAATCTGAAAGACTGAGAGACCGAAAGTTCACTTACTCGGGCTACCCCCCCCCCTCCACCCACAAAAACTCATCAGATTTGGATAAATTGCGTGGGTCACCTTTTTGGCCCTGGGGGTGCTCAAGCACCCCCCAGCACCCCCCTAGTTGCGCCACTGCTTGCCACTTAAAGACAAAACGTATAAAAATTGTATGATACGTAGGCCTACCAGGAACAATGATGTAGGCCTACCTTTCAACATAAGTTTATCGGCCTTTAAAACGCGAATGGCATGTATACTTCCATACGCATAACGTAAATGTGAAGTAAGTGTAAAAGTAAACATTTATGTAGCGACTGTATACCTATCAGTGTGGATCCTTCTCATTGTAGGCTACAGTGAATAGATCAGGTCAGATCCTTCACCTCCGCTGTTGGTTTGATTGGGTTGCCAGGCCATTTAAGGTCACAGTGTATATAGTCTACATACGAACCTTGCTAGCCCGATATAAAATCTCTTAAATAAAGCCGATAATTATAGGAGGCGAACGGGGATCCAATTGCATCTATAGGTGCCAGGGACGTACGCTTTAACCGATACAGCTATGTGGGTCAATTGAATAGACAGCTGGAACTTCAGTTCTCCAGTTAGAAAAGCCGGTGTACAGAGCGAACGGGGGGGGGGGGGGGACGAGAATGTGGTGGTGTGATATGTATGCAAGAATTTTTGTCCTTGTGTACAACTGCATGTATATACGCATGTAGTCTATGTACTAGTACATGTGTATCACAGTGTATGCATGTCTTGAGGACTTTCTATCTCCTAACATTAATGAAATTGGATGATCCATTTTCTCAGCCAGCGCATAGTTGAATGGAGGGTATACTATAGGGGTGGGTGGGGTGGAACACGTGAGAGAAAATTAACAATCATACAGATAACCAGCGCAGAAGACGTTTAATTTATTATACAATGAATTTATATAGCTCATTTTCCTCAACGTTTTGAGACTGTGATTCTAATGCGACGGTGTCTTGAAGAAGTTTGAAGCAGTTGCTTTTGCCATCCTCTGCTAGAGGGCCTATTATGGAACGGATGTTGACGTGTATAGAAATTTGGCATCGGTGGAAGGTCAGGCGGAAGGAGGAGAAGCAGGACAAAGGTAACGACGGTAAGTGGCCTAATTTTCATTTATGATAAATGAAACTGAACCACGAAGGTAAGAAGGTAAGGTGAATGGCAAGTATAAAGGTAGGGACGCTTAGAGAAGGAGAAGTGTGCATACACGATGTGACGACGGTATAATTACATACAGTAAAAGATGAGAATAACCGTAAAAGGGTTTAAAGGCCAATGGTTGCCATGGATACTAGGCCCAGACTTTGGCTTTTAAGTGAGCGCAATCATTACGTCCATCTGATGATCTCTGCCGGTTTCCATGATTTTCGTGACCTTTGCATTTTCACGGATTTTTGAAGGTTTCAGCATTCATGTTCCGTAATGAATTTTTAAAACTCTATAGTTCTTTTATCGTCCTACTATAGTTAGGGGAACAAATTCAGAAGGTTCTCTGGATTCGCTCTTGCTGTAAGTTTTGCACGAACATGCAAACGTTAGGCTACATGTATACGAACCTGCCTTAGGGCAGAGTACGAAACAAAAGGATGTATGCGTGCAACTGTGCATGTATGCAAAGTCTGCATTTTGTATAAGTGCGCACGTATGATTGTACGTACATTTGTGTGTAGGCCTATGTGTGTATTTTTTACTTTTGTACGTGTATGTATCTGGCTAATTGTAAAGCGGCTGTTAAGAAGCTCACAAGGAGTTTATGTCCACATTTAAAGCAAGACGCGTACTCAAGTTCAAAGCTTTGTAGACAGCTCCATTGTCATTCGCCAGCAATCATAATAGTTCTCTTGCAACGTTTCTAATCTACACGACCCTCTCTATGAACGCGTGCGTCCGTTCATTCGTCCCTCTCTTTCTTCGTCTGCCTACGTCTCTTCGCCCGCGTTCGCCGTCGATATATATGTATATATTATATATATATTTATATATACATATAGGTATATATATATAATTTATATATATATCCGAGGGCGTTTAATAACATTTGGACGGCGTTGCTTTTTAATAAAGTCTTGTTGTCTGTCATGTTGCGGTCGGGCAACGTCGGTCGATATGGAAATGCGCTTCGTCTTTAGTATTCGACGCACCGCTCGCCAACCCTGAAAGGCTTCATTAAGTTCTTCCGGCGCCCGCCGCTACGTGGCGTGAGTTACTGCCGCCGCAGTAGTCTGCTTCACTGCCCGCCGCTCTTCGTCGCCGGTCCGACTAAAACCCGGCGATGACGCGAGCCGACTGAGGCGGAGGCGGGCATGCGCCTGCATTATGGAGGAGCGAGAGCTGTAATTTTCAGAAATTGAACTTCCGCCTATCGACGTGTCCCGGATGTTCTGTCAGTGTGAGCCAGAGATATTTTATTCAGACGGCGAACCTCCGGGCAATTCTATGATCGTCGGCTAGCAGGTGACTGGCGGATTAAAGAGGAACATGTCGAATGGCTTAGCATATCATTCATCTCGTGTAGGATTATTTATATATAAGTCGGACGTTGTGGATAAGTCATTTCTTTTATCGTGTATAAATGAAGCTATATTATGCTGCCTCGTCTTCAATCGCACATATCATGCCTATAATAGTGAATAGTGAATAGGTCGCTTCTCTGTCTTGCGTCTAACTTATAAGTAGCATGTAGGCCTATGTCTTATGCAAAGGTGGAATCCGTGCGAGCTACTCTGTTAGCTGATATAGTTATTGAATAAAGACAACAACTTTCTTTCCTGCTCTTACGTATAGCATTGTGTGTTTGGTAGCGGTGTGTCATCCATGAGGACCATGAGTTTGGGTATACAAATCAATACAATGCATTGCAAATCAATACAATACAACACACTACAATACAATTCAATACAATTCATTAAAACGAACGAATATAAATTATTACCAAAGAGTTTTGCGTCCAAGCAAACCCAAGTTGCGTCACGGCTTATCGTTTAAGTTAGCATAATAATTATGTGCATAAGTTGCACTCATTTATACCATTTATATATCATTTTCGGCATAGTGACACAACGAGTTTTTGTAAGTAGGCTAATCTGTGTGTGTGTGTGTGTGTGTGTGTGTGTCTATCTCTGTATGTCTCTCTGTCTGCCTCTGTGTCTCTCTCTTTCTGTCTCGATGTTCGGTTGGTTGTCTGCTCAGCCGAAAGTTATGTCATTTGTTCGTCACTAAGTGTCGCTTATATTCGAGTTTGATGACTGACAGTAAATAAAGATGGTTTCTGAATTCTTACCATAAAGTCTTTCGTATGCATGTAATCATTTGTGTGTTTAATTATTTGTGTTTGTATGTATGTAAGGATGCATGGAGGATGTGTAATTATTGTGTATTGTGTATCCATGCATGTTTCATTTCTGTCTTTCTGTCTGTCTGTCTGTCTCTCTCTCTCTCTTTCTCAGTCTCGATGTCTCTCCTTCTCTATATCTGCCTGCTTATTTAAGCCATGTGCCAGACTGATAGGCTACACAGAATTGCGTGCACTACATTTCTACATACGTCCACTAACCGTATAGTTTTGCGTCTGCAAACTACATCATAGCAGTCCACCATGATACGTGGTGTGCAGCGGCGGCCCTAAGTCACTCTGCAGCCATTTATGTCGTCCGAACAATATGGCAGTTGGTCGCCGTTGCGAAGGAGAGAGAGAGAGAGAGAAGCCGCAATCTAGCCAAACGAATCTAATTATCGAGGCGAACGGTGCCCCATACGCGCGCCGATTATTAAGAGCGCCGCCTAGCGGAGAGACGGACCAACAATCCGCGCCAGTGCTGTTGCTATGGCGACCGGGTGTGCGAAATGTCACCGGCGGAACACGCGCGCCATTTGGAAACCATGGTGACTGACTGGAATTTTTTGTTGCTATGACAAAAAGTGAATCTACAGTTTTTTCGGTATTTATAATATAGGTTACTACGTATTGCGTTTTTGTCGATAATGTATAAAATAATGTGAGCGTAAATGACGCACGAGATAGGGAGTGGCATATCGCATTGAGTTGTAGGCTATGCCTATCAAATGTATACACCTACTTACTTACGCCGTTGTGATAGGTTTGCAAAGTCTTTCGACTAAAGCACGATATGCTGTATCGATAAATTATGGCAGAAAGAACTTTGCAGAGACATGAAAGGTCGTCATTATGAAAGCGTGTTTTTTGGAAATACAGGTAATAAATTTATGGATCTTACTTAGTAGGAAAAAGGAAGTGCATATTTTCAGACTAAGTAAGATTTGGTGAGGTTAACCTGAATAAAAGACTTCTTTTAATGAACAAGCATGACAATGGATCAAGTGCCACATCTATTGTCAAATACGCATACAATGAATTACAATCCGCTCGCGTCTAAGAGTAATCCTATGCAAAATAGTCAATGAAACGTCGCTCCGATTGGATGTCTCGAGTTGAATCAAAGTAAAAATTCAAGCTGCATACCGAGTGGGCACCGTAATATCTTTTCAAAACAGATGCACGTCACATCATGTATTATATTATTATGTATGACATATTATAATACAAGTGGACATACAAATATGGCCTTTTGTATGACTTCCCGCTTATGCAGTGTCTTCTAAAAGACTTGTCTAGGCCTAGTACAATGTCATGTAATACGACTATCTGAGCGCATAGGCCTATGTCCTCGTAAACCGACAGATTCCGTCCCACCCTACTCCGTCCACCAAGACCTCCCTCGACGGCTATATATATATGTGTATATACATATATACATATATGGTATATATGTACATATATATATGTATATATACATATATTATATACATATATATATGTAGATCTATATATACGGTGACCCATTGCGGACGACAGTCGGCCTTGCATGCACCGCAGGACAAAACTAATTAGCGTACAATTCCCCGTCAACGCCTCGCGGGACCCGATCAGATAACACGGGTGGCCGGGTACAATAATTCGCTAAAAGCTATCGTATGATGTAGTCAGTCAGTCAGTCGGATACGGACCGACTGGAGCCGCCAGTCGGCTATCCAATGTATCGGTTCAGTCAAGGAACGCGTCCCAGATGAGACTCGGGGCACGCTCGGGGCACGCTCGGAGCACCCTCAGCAAATTAAGACACGCTACAGAGTGTAGCTGTTGTAACAATGAATCAATCAAATCTCCTATGAACAAGGAGTCAATGATAACCGCAAAATAATAACTTGGTTGGATACATGCAGCTGATGCCAAGCTGGATACCATAGGGATACCCTCCCTCCGTCAATTCTACTCTGGGAATTGCTATAGCGCTATTAGTGTAGTGCACAACCATCAATCGGTCTTTGCTTCTGATCGAAACCACATTACGAAATCAACGCTTTGAATTCAATTCAATTCTATTTTTCTATTGCAACAACTTGTTTAAATCGCCAAACTTGGCCATTTTTAAATTTTAAGAAGTACCGGTAGATGTTTGTCGGTTTAAAGTTGTCTCAATTTCTTAACCCTTTAATGCCGGAGGGTATAGGATTTCCCATACCATTTACTACCATCTCGGCAATAAAGGGTTAATGAGACTTAAATCTCAAGTTGCCCCTATAGTTCTTGCATGCATGAAACACAGAATTTTAAATTTTATCTGGTCTAAAAGTTCGATTTTAAACAAAAGACCGCCACTGGTTGCACTCTGCCGGTGCCAGTCCCAAGCCTGGATAAAGAAGGAGGGCGACACTAAGCATCTTTGAAATGGCAGTGTTGTTAAACAATAACAAACACAATCTTGAACGTTTCATGTCCCGATTTAGTCAGCCACGGTAAAAAAAACAGTACAGTTTAAGATTATAATATATACACATGTACATATGATACAATGTACAATTGTACATATATAGGCTTATTATAATATATATATATATATATATATATATATATAAATGAAACTTTCCAATAGTGCGGTCACAATCACGCCGAAACTTACGCACCGATTGCTGTGAAAATTTACCAAAACCTTCCATTCCATTAGCATAAGGTCAGAACGTTTTTCTTTCCGAAAAAAACCCAATCGTTTCCACAAAAAGTGAACTTTGCAATCCGTTCGACCGCCATTTGCAAATTCAACAAAACAGCAGGGCTGCCAGATTTCAGACACAGCAGACGAAACATCAATGAGCTCGCGTACTGTGACGTCATAAGCGAGTCGCAAATTAATTTTCGAAAGCGGCGGGGGACTTCTTTTCTGCCACAGCAAAGCGTCGCTGGGAACAGCTAGTGTATATATATCTATATATATAAAAATGTAACCGCGTTTGGCACGGCTTCAAAGATCTCCGAACTTTCTTCATTGATTGCTTTCGAAACTTCACCAAAACGTTTAGTTCCAACACGGCCAGGTTTGCAGAATGCTTTTTGGGGAAAAGCGCAATGTTTTAAACAAAAAAAGCAACTTTGCAAATTCTACCGTTTTCAACACATAGCCTACGCGCGTCAATAAGCATTGCATACCAATTCGGGCAGGTTTGTTCCGTAAATTTCTTTAGCGCATTTCATTACGGCCTTCGCATTTCATTACGGCCTTCTTGCTAAAGCGTGGGGAGGGGGGGGGGGGGGGGGGGGGGGGGGGGGGGGGGGGGGGGGGGGGGGGGGGGGGGGGGGGGGGGGGGGGGGGGGGGGGGGGGGGGGGGGGGGGGGGGGGGGGGGGGGGGGGGGGGGGGGAGGGGGAGGGGGGGGGGGGGGGGGAGGGGGGGGGGGAGGGGGAGGGGGAGGGGGAGGGGGGAGGGGGGGGGGGAGGGGGAGGGGGAGGGGGAGGGGGAGGGGGAGGGGGAGGGGGAGGGGGAGGGGGAGGGGGAGGGGGAGGGGGAGGGGGAGGGGGAGGGGGAGGGGGAGGGGGAGGGGGAGGGGGAGGGGGAGGGGGAGGGGGAGGGGGAGGGGGAGGGGGAGGGGGAGGGGGAGGGGGAGGGGGAGGGGGAGGGGGAGGGGGAGGGGGAGGGGGAGGGGGAGGGGGAGGGGGAGGGGGAGGGGGAGGGGGAGGGGGAGGGGGAGGGGGAGGGGGAGGGGGAGGGGGAGGGGGAGGGGGAGGGGGAGGGGGAGGGGGAGGGGGAGGGGGAGGGGGAGGGGGAGGGGGAGGGGGAGGGGGAGGGGGAGGGGGAGGGGGAGGGGGAGGGGGAGGGGGAGGGGGAGGGGGAGGGGGAGGGGGAGGGGGAGGGGGAGGGGGAGGGGGGAGGGGGAGGGGGAGGGGGAGGGGGAGGGGAAAGCTCGCGTGGCCGGGTTCAGCTAGTATATATATAGATCTAGGCCAGTGGTTCCCAACCTTTATTGACTTGTGGGCCACTTTTTCTAAGTTGGAGGACACGAGGGCCACTTTTTCTTAGTTGAAGGACACTAGGGGCCACAAGGCTAAAATTTAATTAACTAAAAGCATATAAAATTGTTATAATTGAATAAAAATAGAATGTTTTATGTTATTTATAGACGTTAAAATAAAATAATTTGCAGTAAAAAATTATTATATATTGATTCTAGGCCTTTATCACTATGATCATTTATAAACATTTGTATAGCGCCTTCATGTAGGCCTAGATATCTGTCAAAGGTCGTCGACAGGTTGCCTTTGTGTTCATTAGCCTCTCTTCGGCCGCTAATGCTGCCTCCATTCGTCGACATCAGACTTCCGGTTCCGGTTCCGGTTTGCGTCTTCCGGCGACGGCGGTAGTCATGGTTACCGCTGACAAGACAACCATTTTGCAAGTGAATTAACAGCATTTCGACTGTTATTTAGAGAAGACGTTGAACTCTCTTTGTTTGGTTTTTGTTAACATTATTAGCGTATAAGCATGCATCCATGCACTTGGAGTGGAGCTACGCCAAGGAGTGGCGTGGCGCTAGATAAATTTCGATTTAAACTCGTATACAATGCTAACTGAGTTACTATGAAGCATTGAAGTAGTCCGCTAATTTTCACGTTCATTCCGACATTCCGACACTCGGGCAGAGAAACAAATGAAAATCCACCACTCCGTCACACAATTATATCTTCAACATGGTTTATTTAAAGTCATTATAATTTATCATAATTTATGACTCATCGTCACCCACTTTACCTAATGTAGGCTAACTCAACGTAATTAATTAACTTAACTTACCAGACATTTGTTACGCCCACTCCGGCCCCGACGTAAACACTGTCCTTCATGTCTGGTTGTGTTATGGCGCTATAACAATTTCGCCGTCGTGTCCAATCGCGTAAAAGCATCGCCTTGTTTTGACAGCGCATGTCGGAATGAACGGCGATGGCTTGGCTGGTCTCCAATTGTCGAGGGTTATATAAATATATAAATTATATATATATATAATTTATATATGTGATATAATATATATGTTATATATATATATATATATATATATATTATGAAACAATTCTCCGTAGTGCGTTCGATTGCATTTGCAGTGGCTGGTAGCAATTTAGCAACACGCCTTCGAATTGTACACAGGGTCAAATTATACAGCACCATGCACCTGCAAGCAGAGCAAACTATTATGAGTCCTCGTTCATCAGAGAAATTGATTTCAACTGCCATGTGGGTGTCAAACAATGGAGGACTCAGGGAAGAGACTTGACCAGTGGAGGATTCAAGAACCAGACTGTAAATGGCAGCGGAAGTAGGGAAGAGAACTATAGCCTATAGCTAATGAAGTACTGATGGGATCGCGAGTTCAGCGATTGTTCAATAGGGTGGAGTGAAAATAATTTTTTTCTGAATTTCAATTAGCTAGATATGTCAAAAGGTGCCAATAGATCAATAGAACACTGTGTAAAAATTACAAAAGTTTTGATTAATGTCTTGATCGCCCACCGCAACATTTTATTTTGCAATAGGCCTACCAAGCGACATCAGCAGAACGATATAGGAAGATTAGTGTCTACACTCTACACAGAGTCTACACTCTACAGTCTACAAACTGTATATATTGTACAGGGTGGGCCATAAATGGTCCCCATCCTATGGTTTCCCCCCATAATTTTATCGTGGCCAAAAGTAACCCAATTAAGCTCTAACCCTAACATAAACTCTAACCCTAGCTGTAACCATAACAGAAACCCTATCTCTAGCTGTAACCCTAAGAGAAACCCTAACCCTATAGCTATAACCATAACAAAAAACCCACTCTAAGAGAAACCCTAACCCTAGCTCTAACCCTAAGAAGAACCCTAACCCAAGCTCTAACCCTAAGAGAAACCCTAACCCTAGCTGTAACCATAACAGAAACCCTATCTCTAGCTCTAACCCTAATAGAAACCCTAACCCTAGCTCAAATCCTAACAGAATCCCTAACCCTACCTCTAACTCTAATAGAAAAACCCCAACCCTAGCTCAAATCCTAACAAAAACTCTAAACCTAGCTCTAACCCTGACAGAAACCCTAGCCCGAGCTCTAACCCTAACAGAAACCAAAACAATAGCTGTAACCATAACAGAAACCTTATCTCTAGCTGTAACCCTAACAGAAAACCTAACCCTAGCTATAACCATAACAAAAACCCAAACCATAGCTCTAACTTTAAGAGAAACCCTAACCCTAGCCCTAACCCTAACAGGAACCTTAACCCTAGCTCTAACCCTAACAGAAACCTTAACCCTAGCTCTAACCCTAACAGAAACCCTAACCCTAGCTCTAACCCTAAAAGAAACCCTAATCCTCGCTCTAACCCTAACAGAAACTCTAAACCTAGCCCTAACCCTGGCAGAAACCCTAACCCTATCTCTAACCTTAACAGAAACCCTAACCCTAGCTCTAACCCTAACAGAAACCTTATCCCTAGCTCTAACCCTAACAGAAATCCTAACCCTAGCTCTAGCCCTATCAGAAACTCTAACCGTAACTCTAATTCTAACGAAAACCTTAACTCTAGCTTTAACCCTAATAGAAACCCTAACCTTAGCTCTAACCTTAACAGAAACTCTATCCATGTTCGGGTTAGAGCAAAATTTAGGGTTTCTGTTAAGGTTAGAGCTTGGGTTAGGGTTTCTGTTAGGTTTAGACCTAGGGTTTCTGTTAGGGTTAGAGCTAGGGTTAGGGTTTCTGTTAGGGTTAGAGCTAGAGATAGGGTTTCTCTTAGGGTTACAGCTAGGGTTAGGGTTTCTGTTAGGGTTAGAGCTATTGTTTTCTGTTAGGGTTAGAGCTTGGGTTACTTTTGGCCACGATAAAATTATGGGGGGAAAACCATAGGATGGGGACCATTTATGGCCCACCCTGTACAATATATACAGTTTGTAGACTGTAGAGTGTAGACTCTGTGTAGACACTGTAGAGTGTAGACACTAATCTTCCTATATCGTTCTGCTGATGTCGCTTGGTAGGCCTATTGCAAAATAAAATGTTGCGGTGGGCGATCAAGACATTAATCAAAACTTTTGTAATTTTTACACAGTGTTCTATTGATCTATTGGCACCTTTTGACATATCTAGCTAATTGAAATTCAGAAAAAAAATTATTTTCACTCCACCCTATTGTTCAAGCTTCTGATCTAGAAGATGTTTCGACTGAAGCGCAAACCATGACTCAAGGTCCAACAGGACAACGATTTCTTTACTGGTAATTATACCACTTTTCATAAGGAATTTTCATGAGATACGCATTATGTAGGCCTACCTGGATTCGAATCCGGACGTAGAGCTCAAATGCATAGCCTTTGCCATTTGAGTCTTGACTAAGGCATTTATGCAGAAAACAAGTAAGTGAGTAAGTAATTGATTTATTGGTTTCTATGTAGATAAACTGACGTGCGTTTGCACAAT
>OX243819.1:18487007-18659507 GCA_945859605.1 Lumbricus rubellus | reverse complement strand
CAGCATTGTCTAATAATCTGTCATGTTTCCTATGATTTTCATGGACTCTGGTGTGATAACCAATGTCGATTATGGAATGATTGTTGGCTAGCATTAGCTTGAAATACAATTTTCTACCTATATCTTGCTAGTAATTACAACATGAGGTAAAATGAATTGTAAAATATTTTGCAGTTTACAGTTGTCTTAATGCTTTTTATTAAGCGTTGTCTTAATGCTTTTTATTAAGCGTTTTAATGTTTGTAATAATATGACTGATTAATTTCTGCTCTTGGTTCCTTGTTCAATTTGTAGTTGACAATAATTATGTGAATTCTGAGAACAATTTCATGATATGTAAGATTATCTGACTCACTTTGGTATATATTTACAGCTGTGAGTCAAGTAATCTCTGCCTATGACTTTTAAGGTGAAACTTGTCAGGATTTCCACCTGAACTAGTTCAGGCCATCTGAACAAGTGCAGGTCCATTTGAAACGGTCTAATGTTCATGTACCATGTCTGAAGTTCGGGAAAATCTCATATCTGTTCTGGTAAGAAACAATGCCTGAACAGATGGGAGAATTTTTCCTGAGCTTCAGGCGTGGAACTCAACATTTGACTATCTCATTTGGACCTGAACTTGTTCAGAGAGATTCCTGAACTGGTTCAGGGAGATTCCTGAACTTCAGGCATAGTGCCTGAATATTCGACCGTCCCATTTGGACCTGAACTGGTTCAGGTATATTCCTGAACTTCAGGCATGGTGCCTGAATATTCGACCGTCCCATTTGGACCTGAACTGGTTCAGGGATATTCCTGAACTTCAGGCACTTTGCCTGAATATTCGACCGTCCCATTTGGACCTGAACTGGTTCAGGGAGATTCCTGATCTTCAGGCATGTTGCCTGAACATTCGACCGTCTCATTTGGACCTGAACTGGTTCAGGGATATTCCTGAACTTCAGGCACTTTGCCTGAATATTCGACCGTCCCATTTGGACCTGAACTGGTTCAGGGATATTCCTGAACTTCAGGCACTTTGCCTGAATATTCGACCGTCTCATTTGAACCTGAACTTGTTCAGGGAAATTCCAGAACTTCAAGCATCTTACCTGAAAGTTCAACTGTCTCATCTGGACCTGAACCAGTTCAGGCCGGTTGCCTGAAATTTCAGATATGTTACCTGAACTCTTCTGAGAGTGTATGGTTGTCGTGTTCCGTTGATTGGTTACACGTCTTGCTTTCTTCTGTCTGTCTGCCTCTGTCTGTCGTCATTGGTCTGCCATCTGTCGCTGAGGACTTGCAAACGATAGTCTATAGTTTATAGTTAGCTGCACAAACTCAGTCCGTTATGATCTCTGTATACAGTCGCGAAAACTTGTCCTCTGCTGCAAACTTGCAATGGTAGCTGTCTGCCTAGTTGTCTGTCTGTCTGTCTGTCTGCCTGTCTGTCTGTCTGTCTGTCTTTCTGTCTCTCTCTCCCTCTCCCTCTCCCTCTCCCTCTCCCTCTCCCTCTCCCTCTCCCTCTCCCTCTCCCTCTCCCTCTCCCTCTCCCTCTCCCTCTCCCTCTCCCTCCCTCTCTCTCTCTCTCTCTCTCTCTCTCTCTCTCTCTCTCTCTCTCTCTCTCTCTCTCTCTCTCTCTCTCTCTCTCTGCTTACTTACGTCCAGTCATGGGTGCATGGGAGTCTCTAGGGACAGGTTGTCTATATCTGTCCATCTGTGTAATACTATGTCTCTCAACTTACCTAATATACGTTCAACCATGGATCTAGTCTATAGGGACAGGTTACGATTCGACCCCCGACAAACAATTTTTGAAAAATTTAACTTTCGGAACTGACCCTGTACTCTGCGGCATGCCCAATGACCCCACCCCCAACTGAAACTGTCTCCTAGCTACTCCCCTTGGGTCCAGCTGCATTTAATCAATCTTTGTGTTACGCCCACTGTCATCCTACTTTACGATGGGCCTACCTGACCAGCCTTAACAGACTGCAGGATTTGAACCGGTGACTCTGAGGCCGCCGCAGCTGCAGCGTTAAGCGCTCTGTCTGTCCGTTGGCCGCAGTGCGCATGACCGGATATTAAGGCGCTTTCTGAATCCAAGCGTCTTATTGGATCCCGACCAGCTTCTTCAGCGCTCTCTGCTGAGAAGCAACGAGAAAACCACACCAGGTTGGGAAAGAAAGGCTAAACTCCGGAAACCGAATGAAAATACACGAAGCATTTACTGACACCCACAATTGAAGGTAAACCAAGCACTGGCAACGATAGAATAGTTGTTGTGCTTAATTGGTTGTTCCATTTGCTCCACAGTGACCCAGCCTGCAGTATACGAGAATTGTAGAAAAATAACTGTGGGGGGAGGTCAAGCTTCGATTTATGTGGACTTGGGGGCCGCGCAGTGAGGACTCTTTACAGTGGCGCCACAAGAAGACTGGGGGTCGAAACGCCACAACCTTCCCGGAAATTCTCACCCTGAGCCCTGGATGTGCGATTCCAAAGGGGCACACTATCAGATATCTATAGCCTACAGCTTATTCTAAAATTAGCGCAATATTAGAAACTTTGCATAAGCAGTTGCTATTATTAGGTATAGACTTGACTCCAGCGTCCAGTTCATGGTGCAACGGTCGTAATTGTAATCGTAATCTCCAAATTTCTAAAGCGCTACTTGAAAGCCCAGGGCGGGGCACCAGCTTATTCGCGAGCGCTTCGTTGGTTCAAAAGGGTTGTCCGTAAGAGTAGTCTTCAGAACCTGAAGACAAAAGGCAAGAAATTAAAAACAGAGTTATTTATCGAGGAGGTTTCTAAATGTACGGTTTTCAGTTTCGTCATGTATATATAGCGTTGGTATTAAATTTAGTGCCTTAGTGCAAAGAAATCAGTTAAAAACCAAAAGTAGTATAGTCAAAAACGATGGGTGACAATTTTCAGTGGCGCAACTGTCCCCCTCTTGCTTCTTATGTGCATTTATGGAACCTATAGTTGGTCAAAGAACCAGAAACTTACTGGAACCGGTGCAGTGTAGACTGGTTCTTGATGCTTTCTCTTGCAAGAGAGAGAAAGAGAGAGATGGGGAGGGAGAAAGCGTGCTTTCGGTCGAGTGCATTAGGCGCTCCATTAATTAGCCGACGTGGCTCTAAGACTCTCCACGCAATGTTTCAGAGTTCATGCAGACAATAGGAGAGAACAGAGGAGGAAAGAGGGGCCTTATACCGCCTAATGTGGTGCCGATCGCATCATATATATCGAAATATGGAACGCCAATTCATCATTCGTAAATGAACAAGGTTGTACATTCAACTTTCATTCATTCAACTTCATTCATTCAATCAGTCAATCAGTCAATCAGTCAGTCAGTCAGTAATAGCACATTATTTGGTCGTCAGTTAGTTTAGCCTATTTATGAGATAATGCATTCTTTCATAATTTATGTTCAGGTATGCATTCATTCCTCCGTTCGTTCATTCATTCATTCAATCACTCATTCAACTTCACTATATCAGTAAGTCAGTCAGTCAGTCAGCAACCAGCCAATTGTAATAGCAACTCTGTAAGGCGCCATTAACTCGTTCGTTCATCCACTCGTTTATTCAATCGGTCAATTAAAATTATTATGATAATTATAATTCATTTAGTTAGTCATTATTCCATATATCCATGCATTCATCCATCCATTCATTCATCCATTCATTCATACATTTATTCTTTCATTCACTCATACATTCGCTCATTCATTCATTCATTAATTCATTCATTCATTCATCTATTCATTTATTCAGACATTCAATTTCTGTATAGCGCCTGTTTCAGTAGCAACTCTTTCTTTCGTCCGTTCCTTAATTCACTCTTTCATTTTACTATAGAGGCGCCATACAATTCGTTTATTACATTACACGGCACTAGATTAGATTAGATCTCAGCGCAAGACGACGTTAGCTGCGTTTTGGTAGACGACTTTTCTATAGCGCCATTACTGCCTCTCTAAGCGAATAAGTAGAGACCTCCGAGGAGTAGTCATAAAGAAGAGTCGTCACAGCGCCGGCACGTGGCGCCCCAAGCGTCAGCCGATATGCCATCTTCGTAATTACGGCCTGTGGCGCTTTCTGGTGGCTGCAGCAGCAACGGTCGTGTGTGCGCTTTAGCCTTGCGAGGATTATCCGTTAATCCCGACTTCTGTGCTGTGCGACTGACAACTGAAACTGAAGCTAATCCTGCTTTGGATCTATCGAGGAGTCTTTAGAGACTTCTTATATGAACCGAATCGTAATCTCTATTGATGAAGCCGACTTTGGACAATCCCTCAACTTCTTCGTCTGCTTCTTCTTCTTTTGTGGTCTTCTTCTTTTTCATAATCTTCTTCTTCTTTCTTCTTCCTCTTCCTGCTCCTTCTCCTTTTCCTCCTCCTCATTCTCCTCCTTCTCCTCCTCCTCCTTCTCGTCCTCCTCCTCCTCCTCCTCCTCTTCTTCTACTTAGACTACTACTACTACTTCTTCTTCCTCTTCTTCTTTTTCATCTTCTTCTTCGTTTAGCGTCTTTTTAAAGTTGTCCTTAGCTTAGGCCTACCTCCGCTTTTATTCCTCTTACTTTCTACGGCTTCTAAATCCCTTCTCTTCCCATAAAATCCTAATGAGCGTCCATTCGCTATCTCCTCTCTCTTAAGTGCCAACGCCTACATGTTTCCTATAGCTCTTCTCCTCTTTCCGTAGGTATACCTTCATAAATTCTGCTTAGCGTTTCCGATTTTGCTATTGGCTTATTTTTTCTCCTTCTTCACCCGTTTTTGACTTCTTCCTTCTCCATCCCTTTTCCTTTTCATCTTCCTAGTTTTCTTCATACATCTATTTCTATTCCTCTTTCATCTCTTCCCCTCTTCCCTCCTTCTCTATTCCTCCTCCTCCTCCTCCTCAACCTCCTCCTTCTTCTTCTCCCATCCTTCTTCTCCTACTCCTCCTCTTCCTCCTTCTCCTCCTCGTCCTCTTCCTCCTCCTCCTACTCCTCCTCTTCCTCCTCCTCCTCCTCCTCCTACTCCTCCTCCTCTTCTTCTTCTTCTTGGCTTAGCGTCTTCTTTAAGTTGTCCTTAGCTTAGGCCTGCCTCCGCTATTATTCCTCTTACTTGCTACGGCTTCTAAATCCCTTCTCTTCCTTCAAAATCCTAATGAGCGTCCATTCGCTATCTCCTCTCTCTTGCCAACGCCTACATGTTTCCTAACTCTTCTCCTCTTTCCGTAGGTGTGCCTTCATAAATTCTGCTCAGCGTTTACGATTTTGCTATTGGCTTATTTTTTCTCCTTCTTCGCCCGTTTTTGAACTCTTCTTCCTTCTCCATCCCCCTTCCTTTTCATCTTCCTAGTTTTCTTCATATATCTATTTCTATTCCTCCTCCTCCTCCTCCTCCTCAACCTCCTCCTTCTTCTTCTCCCATCCTTCTTCTCCTACTCCTCCTCTTCCTCCTTCTCCTCCTCGTCCTCTTCCTCCTCCTCCTACTCCTCCTCTTCCTCCTTCTCCTCCTCGTCCTCGTTCTCTTCCTCCTCCTCCTCCTCCTCAACCTCCTCCTCCTTCTTCTTCTCCCATCCTTCTTCTCCTACTCCTCCTCTTCCTCCTCCTCCTCGTCCTCTTTCTCCTCCTCCTACTCCTCCTCTTCCTCCTTCTCCTCCTCGTCCTCGTTCTCTTCCTCCTCCTCCTCCTCCTCAACCTCCTCCTTCTTCTTCTCCCATCCTTCTTCTCCTACTCCTCCTCTTCCTCCTTCTCCTCCTCGTCCTCTTCCTCCTCCTCCTACTCCTCCTCTTCCTCCTTCTCCTCCTCGTCCTCGTTCTCTTCCTCCTCCTCCTCCTCTTCCTCCTCCTCCTCTCCATTCTCCTCCAGTCTCCGAATAACGTGGACAAGTGGCGTCCTCTCTTTCTTCTTCTTCAGAATCTCTCGAATCAACAAAAGCACAACACAGTCTGTTCTCACTCTCAAGACGAATCGACTCCACATGCACAGGCTGCATAACATTGTATATGCTGTCACTTCCCGCAGATTCAAAATTCTACTCGACTGCAGCAACTCGGTTTGGGATGGATTAGATTTGACTGGATCAGACTAGGCTGGATTATATTAGGCTGGATTAGATTAGATTGGGTTAGATTAGATTAGATTGGATTAGACTGGATCAGACTAGGTTGGATTAGATTAGATTGGACTATAATGGATTAGATTAACTTAGATTATATTAGATTAAATTGTGTTGGATTAGATTAGATTGGTTTAGATTGAATTGCTAAATTAGATTAGATTAGATTAGATTAGATCAAATTAGATTAGATTATATTTGATTTGATTAGATTAGATTAGATTAAATTAGATTAGATTAGATTGGACCGGTGCGACTGTAATGAGTGGATTTGAAATGAATTGGACGACGTTTGTCTTCTTGTTGTCGCTGAACCAGACACTCTTGTGATTTCTTGACCGACAGACCGACCACCTGCCAGGTTGATTCAAGTGAAATTATTCGCTTAGATATTATCCATCTATATTGGATATTATGTGTAACATGCAAATTCCAACTCAACATTCGCATCTCTGTTCTCATGTATCTGTCTCTATGTTGGCCTATATCCGTCCGTCTGTCTGTTTGTCTGTCTGGTTGTGTGTCCGTCTCTGCGTTCGTTTGCCTGTCCGTCCGTTGGTCTGTCAGTCTGTCCAGCTGTCTATCAGCTTGTCTGTGTCTGATCATCTTTTGATCCTTGTCTGCCAGTCTTTCATTCTGCCTATTTATCCGTCCTCATGTCCACATACATGCAGAGTTGTAGACCCACCTACCTGCCTATCTTTGCGTCTGTCATCCGTATGTTTGTCTGTCTTTCTGTCTGTCACCTGCATGCCAATTTACTGGTATATCTGTCTGCCTATCAGTCTGTCTGACCATTTGTCTGTCTATTTGTATGTCTGTCTGTACGTCTATCTATTTGTCTGTCTATTTGTCTGTCTGTCTGTCTGTATGTCTGTCTATTTGTTTGCATGTCTGTCTGTATGTTTATCTGTATGTCTATTTGTCTGTCTATATGTCTGTCTGTCCGTCAGTCAGCCAGTCAGTCAGTCAATCAGTCAGTCAGTCAGTCTGTCTGTCCGTCTGTGCGCATGTCTGTCGTCTGTCCGCCTATGCGTCTGTCTGTTCAGAAACAGGGCATTGGCGCAGGGCTTACGTTGAGCATATAGAGCCAACACAAAGCACTGATATAGACGGACGGACGGATGAGTGCATGCATGTACATGTATAATGGTGCCTGCATAGACCGGAAGAATGAAGTCGGAATCTTGGACATCTGCAGTTGTCGACTCGACGCCGACAATCATGGACGACGGACAGACAGGCAGACAGACAGACAGGGAGACAGAGAGGCAGAGCGAGAGAAAGACACATCGGTCAGAAAGTAACACGGACCAACAGCCATGCATCATGTAGCGAATGGCAGAGGAATCCGTAAAGGTAAGAAGAGGAAACGTAGGCTATATTATTTTATAAATGAACGGCATTTACTTTAATCACGATGAAAGAAATGCGATGAAATGAGACATTAATGAGTAGTTTAGCAATCGTATAATATTTAAAATAATATTTCTGCATTTCTATAGCGTCCCTTCAAGTTCTCGACTCATAGGCGCTTCCGACTGCATCGTAGTTTCACGCCGAAGCGCTGAGCAATTGCGAGCAAGGACTCGCTCAAGGTCTCTATATACGCGGTGACTTGAGGTGGACTCGAACCTGGAACCATCCGGCTCCAAGGCAACGACGCCACCAAATAATAATTATGAGGTAACAGTTTGTATTAAGAGCATGCGACTCATAATATTATAGTATGGATTGGCTTAGAGATTGGAGAGACTTGTCGTATTCATAATATTAAACAATAAATATGGTGTCAATTATATGAATTAATGTCATGGTACGGTGTAAAGCAAGGGTACGGCATACAGTGACATGAAACTCCGCCATACACTAATCGTTTTATGACAGTGCCAGTCCCAAGCCTGGATAAAGAAGGATGGCGACACTAATCAACTTTGATATTACAGTGTCGTTAAACAGCAACAAGTGGTATAATTATGCACCGCGCGCGTAAAAACTACTTTTTATTTGCTGATTCCATGTAGGCCTATACGCGTTTGTGTTATAATAATAATAAGCTTTTTGATGTCGTTGCTTGCTTGTCTCTAGTTGCTACTTTTCGCAAACCCCGGCACATTAGTTTGATACCGGAATGTGCATTGTGCAACTTCATCTTTCTCGAAAATGTTACCGTTTATACTCCTTACTTGCGCTGTTCTTCAAAAATAGTTTATTCCCCTCGGTGCATCTTTAGTCCACGAAAACAGTTGGTCCAGCAGGATAGAACTCTGTCCAACGTAGAACTTGCTTTAATCATCTCGATTTCTTCATCCATTCCGAGATGAGTGTAATTAAATTTTCTCGAAACATCGTTTCCTTTTCTTCGTCAGATCTTGTTAGTGTCTCTGTGTATTTCTCCCAGTCTATACAATTCCCACTTCATTGCACAAATAATCAAAAACAGGACTCGTCTAAACGAGAACATGTATGCACGCCACTGAATTAATGTTTAGAGCACAGCTTGCTACGTTTAAAGCTACAGGCGACCATATACTCTGAAGAGCGGAAAGCAAGGCAGGCACAGAGGGACACGTTGGTCAATTGGTTAGAAGAATCGGCATATAGGCTAGTGCTAATAGTGCAAGTTCGAAGCTCCACGGAAACAGTGTTCGAGCATAATTGCTCAACGCCATTGAAGTCATAGTTATGGTCCTATGCTCAATTGTGCAATTTTGAACTGTATACATAGAGGGACAACTTACAGAAGACACTTGAGAACACATGCAACACGCCGAAAGTTCTTCCATATTGTGACTCATACATGTATAATAATTATGCATTACAATACAATGCAAAAAATGCATTTGATATATTGCATTGTATTGTAATGCATAATTATATGAGTCAAAATGTGAAAGAACTTTCAACGTGTTGTGTTCTCAAATGTCTTCTGTAAGTACTTCTTTAAAAGTCTTTATGCGAAATAGAAGAAAAAACCAGCGAATAAAAAAATTGAAATAATATCATCGGATGTGGATGTTGATGGAAGATGTCATAATGTCGGGTGTGTTTTGACTTTGAGATAACGATTCAGTGCGTTATAATATAAATTCCAGCTGGTTAGCGAATGAGGAGAGGTCTTGCGGAATGTAGCCTACACAGTACACACTACACACTACACACTACACACTACACACTACACACTACACACTACACACTACACACTACACACTACACAGGCGCATATAATATTACATCAGATGATGTTACACAATAATTATGGAATCACATTCTTGTGTTTCTTTATGCAGCTGTATCTTCTGAAGGAATCACGGCCTCAAAACATGCAACTTTACGCGCATCCTTTTTTTAACAGCAGCTGCAGCCAATCCTCCGGTCGTCCTTCCCTCCTCCCAGATCCGATCAGCCCATATCAGACTCCACAATTCCACCGGACCTTGCCTCAGTCGTTAACCGATAAGAACCTAATATCTAAACAACGTCCTGAACCGTTGCCCCAAAGTCGTAAACAAAAGGATGAACTATCAGCTGAAAAGTAGGATCTGCGTTCGCGAGAATCAGGCAGCAGACTTTTGAGAACCCGATAGTCTATACAGTAAAAATTCTGCCTACATAATGTTTCCATTAGCCTTCGGTTTATGAACTCTCATAAACCCATAAACTGCCACCTATAGCACCGCTCCAAAGTACAAAGTCCGATACGCAGTGTTACGCACACACGTACATAATATAATTACATGTATGTGGACATAGTAGTAGTAGTAGTAGTAGTAGTATCTCGATACATTGCCCTGATATCGCAAGAGCACTATGAGGGTTTCTTCACGGCTTAGTAAGTGTGTCTTGATGTATGAATATCTGAATATGTGCATGTACATGTATGTATATATGTATGACATTGTATGTGTGCATTATGTGTATGTATGTATGTATGTATGTATGTATGTATGTATGTATGTATGTATGTATGTATGTATGTATGTATGTATGTATGTATGTATGTATGTATGTATGTATGTATGTATGTATGTATGTATGTATGTATGTATGTATGTATGTATGTATGTATGTATGTATGTATGTATGTATGTATGTATGTATGTATGTATGTATGTATGTATGTATGTATGTATGTATGTATGTATGTTTGTATGTATGTATGTATGTATGTATGTATGTATGTATGTATGTATGTATGTATGTATGTATGCATGTATGTATGTATGTATGTATGTATGTTTGTAGGTAGGTAGGTAGGTAGGTATATATGCATGCATGTACATTTTGTATGCATGTACGTACGCATGTATGTATGTATGTATGTATGTATGTATGTATGTATGTATGTATGTATGTATGTATGTATGTATGTATGTATGTATGTATGTATGTATGTATGTATGTATGTATGTATGTATGTATGTATGTATGTATGTATGTATGTATGTATGTATGCATGCATGTATGTATGTATGTATGTATTGTATGTATGTAATACGTATGTAATATGTATGTATGTATGTACGTACAACTTTTCAACTTCAACTTGTTTATTGATCCCAAAAATATCAAACAGACAATTATGCATTCATAGTAGTACACAAAGTGATTAATTGCAGTTAACAGTTGCGATGGAATAGCTTAGTGTACAATCATTACTGTGAAATGTAGGGAGCAATAGGCTACCCGAAGGGAGGGATCCCGCTATTGGGGCCTATTATTTTACCAAAGAAAATTCTTCACTATAATGCAATGTTTCTTAACCAGTGTTCGACCGAACCCCTGGGGTTCGATGAGCCAGTGCCAGGGGTTCGGCAGAGGTCCTCTGAAATATTTAGGCTACATATTCAGGGTCAGTGAATGTGAGTGTTTTCATTGTTTCCAAATGACAACAACAAAGGACACATTAAGATGCAATTGAAAGTGATGGTACGGTTAGTTAACTGTTAGTAGTTCGTGTATTGAATGTATTAATATTGTATCACATTTTGGTACAATTTTTTTCCTTTTGTTCTCATTAGTTAAAAAATTAGTGTTCAAACTTGAGGGGTTCGGTGAGTGGTCATGAATTTCTCTAGGGGTTCGGCTCTCTTGAAAAGGTTAAGAACCACTGCTATAATGTATGTATGCATGCATGTACAAGGCTATGTACCCTGTGTATACCGTGCATCATGTATATGCAGCTATAGGCTATGTTTGTATGTGCACGTGTGTCTTGACATTATGAAGCGCCTTTTATATGAACTTCTCAAAGGAAGCCGACAGTAACTTGATGGCGTTGTTGATGGAATATAGGCATTTTTTAAAACTTCCGATCCTGTATCCGGAGGTTTGATGGCGCATAATAAATTCTGATCAGCTGATCTAACTCGAGAGATGGCGCTATCAAGGTCAAAGGTCCAATGACCTTTCCAGGGGTTCGTCTAAAATACACACACGCGTGCGCACATAATTACACACACATAGGCACAGGCAATCACCCATAATGGAAGTTGACAAAGTTGCAAGAAAAAATGGGATGAGGTCCCTGCTCTCGGAGCCGTTCCTTTGGCTCGACGATGTTCGTCCTCCAAACCTGTCTCACCCACCCCACCCCACCCCGAAGAGTTTAATTGATGCTTGTGTTTCACGGTCACTATATATATATATATATATATATAAATTATATACAAATCCTTTTGCGTTTGTAGTATAGGCTTACTAATAGCGTTTTATTTCGAATCCAACTTCGATCGTGTCTTTATTCAGATATCATTCTCAGCGTTTCGCTTATATATTTGAAGGCTATTTGTCGAATATAGCATGTGCTGAAGCGTATAGGAGGGAAGACAGAAGTCACTCATTCACGTGCATTTGTATTCATACACGTGTCTGCGTAACTGTTTGCATATGCGCGCGTGTAAGTTTTTGTATAAGCATAAACCGTCATTTTTCTCTTCCGTTCGAGGCTTAACCCGGAGCATATCGATTTCCGAAAGGCTTCGCCAGGAGTTATAAGCGGCTCAAACGTATATCCCCTCAACATAATGCCGACCACCGTCGTTTCCTCTCCCCTATACTTTCCCCCACATTTCCCTCTTAATATCCATCCTTACGAACCCCCGCCCATTGCGATGTAATTCTTCGTATTTCTCCCCTCTACCACCCCCATAACGCTTTTCCAGCAGCTGATCCTCGCTGATTAAGTTTTTAGGGGCTTCGGACTCGAGGGATGGAACGGACTTATACTTTCGGGCAGCCACGAACAGGAGTCTATATGGTGCGCCGCAGCATTTGGCTTCTAAGAAGAGTGAGAGCTTAGGCTTTAGATTCTGAAAGCACATGCATTGTCTGCTCAACAGCGACACTATTGTTGTTTTTAGAACAGTGCAGTCGAGAAAGTCAGGCAATCGTTGAGCAGGCAAGCTATATAGTAAGCAAGTGAATAGGAAAGAATATGCATAATTGAGTAGTTATGTGAAGAATTGAATATTGAAAAATATAGCCATTAATTATATTTATCACACGGTTGGTCACGTGCCTCTGTCACCAAGCAGTTTAATTTGGTACCGGCGTAAGCTGGGAAGTAAACAGCAAGTCCTGCGATACACTGGCCCAGTGTCCAGGACCTTGGGATTCGTCCATTGCTGGCTCAGGGCTATGGAAAAGGAGATGAGCGCCTTCCTATGTTCCTCATGGAACGGGATAGGACTTTACTTTACTTGGTCGCAATGTCTGCAACATATCAGACAAATTGTGTATCGCTTGCCGTGAAAATAACCACAATCACGGGAACGGGAAGAAGAAGAAAACCAACAACGACAGCAGCAACAAGAACAGTAAGAGCAGAAAGAACATTAGCAAGAACAAGAAGAAGAGGAGGAGGAGGAAGCACAACAATAAGAACAGGAACAGGAACAACAACAAAAACAACAACGAGAACAATAGCAAACCAGAGCAACAACATCAACATCAAAAATAGTAATAGGAAGAAGAGCAGCGGTCCCTATATCTATAGCCAGCTCTGATGCAGTCGTATCTTGGGAATTGCAGCACGTTAAGGTCGGTGGTCAATCCTCTCCCTCACCGTCGCATCTTTCCTCCGACAGTGAATTCGTTTTACCTGATTTTACTATATAGAGGCGCAGTTGTAGCAGATATTATCTCGTCACAAATTTCTGCCACTGGGGATTTGAACCCCACTCTCTCAACGAACAGTCCATCACGTCAATCAGTGTAGGCCTGTACTGCAGTATACCATTTTGCAAACACCATCGATCACGCGCACATGAAAACCTACAAAATAGGTGGCATAGGAGTAGGTGAACAGTCATAGGCTACTTCAGAGTCTGAATATAATTATATCTTTTCTCTGATCCGTTGAGCTGTGTCGAAATGGATGGCATCGCTCATGCATGACCTGTGCGTGACCTCAGATTAAGATATACGAATGACTGATCACAAATCAAACACACGCAACACATGCCAGTTGCCATGCGCAGAACACTATATGTCTATACGGACACACTAATGTCTGTTATCGCCAGACACTGATTCACCACTCCGCACATGCACACACGCACAAACACATGCACACACACAAACGCACACACAGACGCACACACACAAACACACACACATACATACTCACATGCACACCTACACATGCACGCACAAACACACAAACACGCACACACACCGTGACACGCATGCACACACACACACACACGCACACACACGCACACACAAACACACAAACAAACACGCACGCACGCACGCACACACCGTGACCCGCATGACATACACACACATACACACAAACACACACACACGCAAACATACACACACACAAACGCACACACACAAACACACAACATGATTCTGTGTAGGGTGGTGGAGGTACGTGAGGCTGGTTCGCTTGACCGCACGAACAAATCCCGCCATCGTTGGCGTCGGCTGCAGACATATACATGTAGTATACTATACATATACATACATACTATACAATACAATGTCATGTAGAGTCGGGATTTGCTGCGTTCGTTCGTTCGGCGCCTAAGACGGAAAATGGCGGCGATGACATTTGTCAGAAGAGAGAGACGTTCATTACGAATTCATCCACAACCTGTGGAAGAAGAAGTGTATTATGTGCTATGTGCCACAGGGTTATGCGGGAAAACACGCATGGGTGGATGGGTTGGGTTGGGGTGGGTGGGTGGGTGGGTGGTGCACAATAGAAGATGGATTGTTAGATGGATGGATGGATGGATGGATGGATGAATGGGTGAATAGATGGATGGATGGATTGTTGGATGGATGGATGGATCGATGGATGGATCGATTGATCGATGGATGAATGGGTGAATAGATGGATGGATGGATTGGTGGATGGGTGGATGAATGGATGGATGAATGGATGGATAGATTGGTGGGTTGGTGGATGGATGGATAAATGGATAGATGGATGGATAGATCGATGGAAGGGTGGTTGAATCTCTCTTCGTCTTAATTGCTTCACTCTCGTTAACTTACTTTGCCTCTGTCTGCCTGTTTCTCTCTGTCTTTATCCCCGTCTGTCGCTGTCTTTGTCTGTGCGCCGATGTCTCTGCCTATCTTCTCGTATCTATAGGCCTCTCTATTTACCACTCCGCAAAACGGCAAAAGTATCCTTCAGCCGTCCATTCCCTCATTTCTCATTCCTTATTTTGCATTCAGAGCAGTAAGTTATATATTATTACTTATACAAAACGGAATTAAATTCATAAATCGCGACCTTTGCTCGTTATGCCTGACCTCATTTTCTCCTCGTGTGACCGAATCAATAATATCGTCATAGTGACGTCATTTAAATCATTACACCCTCCCCCCCGCTGAAGTCTTCCATGGCGACGCGACGTCATTTCCGCTCACGCTGAATTTGGAGGTCGACACGGAAGTGACGTCAGATTCCGATAGCACGAAAATGGCGGCACCTGACGACCAACGGAGTCGTAATAAGCGCCATGACAGATGGCGCGCAATTACTGAATAGCGCCATTATTGCGAGTTATTCTCTGGTGCATCGCACAATCGCACGGAGTAGAGTAAGAATCTGGATTTTTCACAACTGCAACCATATGAAATTTGAGAGAATTAGTATGGAACTAATTTGAATTGTCTTAAGCTTAATAACTTTATTATATTTATATTTTTTACTGTTTACTCAGTGTGAGTAAATAGTAAATTATATACATATATATAATATCATATATGAATAATATATATGTATTATATGTACTGGCGACATTGTTTACATTGTTTTTTGAGGATGGCAAACTGTTTAGCGTGTAACGTTTTCTTGTCTGCCATTCGAGTGATGATTCTTACTGCATCCAGTGCGATGCATCCATTGCGTTTCCTGCGAATGAGATTGAAGGATGTAAAAGCGCCGCGTGCGGTTGGTCCATTGCCCCCTAACGCCCCATGTGACCGCGGCAATTGTTTTAGCTAATATTATTGCCATGCGCAATGGAATCATTGTAGGCAATGCTTTGTCTGAGTGCACACACCGAGGGAGAGACGCCTGCCGTGGTGGGTGGGTGACATGGTGGGTGGGTGACATGGTGGGTGGGTGACATGGTGGGTGGGTGACATGGTGGGTGGGTGACATGGTGGGTGGGTGACATGGTGGGTGGGTGACATGGTGGCCCTTGGTGGGTGGGTGGTATGGTGGGTGGGTGGTATTCTGGGTTGGTGACATGGTGGGTAGGTGACATGGTGGGTGGGTGGTATGGTGGGTGGGTGACATGGTGGGTAGGTGACATGGTGGTGGGTGACATGGTGGGTGGGTGACATGGTGGGTGGGTGACATGGTGGGTGGGTGACATGGTGGGTGGGTGACATGGTGGGTGGGTGACATGGTGGGTGGGTGACATGGTGGGTGGGTGACATGGTGGCCCTTGGTGGGTGGGTGGTATGGTGGGTGGGTGGTATTCTGGGTTGGTGACATGGTGGGTAGGTGACATGGTGGGTGGGTGGTATGGTGGGTGGGTGACATGGTGGGTGGGTGACATGGTGGGTAGGTGACATGGTGGGTGGGTGGTATGGTGGGTGGGTGACATGGTGGGTAGGTGACATGGTGGTGGGTGGCATGGTGGGTGGGTGGCATGGTGGCAACCTTGCATGACTTACGGTGGCACGACCAGGGTCCATGGCATGGTCCTGTATCATCCCCCTATACTGCTCCTCATTTAACCGTTGTCTTTCAGATCCTGATTTTCCCTCATCCATCATCGTTACCTCTTCCGAAACTTTGGGTGGGATATGTATTACTGCAGATGGAAACTGTTCCATGGATGGTGGACTCCATTGATGGTTCGTCTTGAACGAGAGGATCGATGTATCGACGATTTCCTTCAAACGTTCTGTTTAGGAATTGTACCATTGAACAAGGACCTTCTTATTTCATTCAAATATTTTATTTACATCTTCTTCCATCCTTTCCTCTGTTCTGCAACTTGTTCACTGATGTCTTGTTCTTTTTTCCTTCAAAATTCTTCCTTACATCTTCCTCCTGTCCTCTGTTCTGCCACAAGAGTCCCTATACTTCCTTCTATCCCTCCCGCTCCCGTTTGCATATAGGCATTCCGTACCCGATTTCGTAACATTGTCAGCCCTAAGCGCCTTTTCATTGGCCGATCCCATATTATGAATATTCATAACCAGTGACATCATTAATCACGTTTTGTTTACAGACTGCGGCTTGCGTTGGCAATATAATTAAACTTAGGCTATTATGTTTAATAACTCGCAGCCTTTGCGTCCATTAGGCCTAGTAGGCTATATGGCAGTTACCTGCTAAGATTAATAAAGTGCTTTATTAAATATATAGCCTACACCAAGCAGTTTTGCATATAATGGAATAAAGTTGCGTTGCGTGATTTATTATTGGGCAGATATGCTTTGTAATTAAACTGATTTTAGCTCCATCTAGCCTATTCTGTTCCTGCAAACTGTTTCAACTGCATAATTGTTCACTGTAACCGATTGTGGTCTTTCAACCGGATTGTTGAATAGACGAAAATTATTATTATACTGCCTCACCCAAAATTTCAAACACCCGAATTTAGTTCAATAATTGTATTTAAAATGTAAGCAATTGGCAGGTAGGTCAAGCTGTAAATGTTGGGACTACGCTATGTCTGAATCGTGACAAGTTGTCATTAGAATATAGGTTGCGGCCTGTCAACCGTATTGTTGAATAAAGATAATATTATTTATTGATGAGCAATGATAACAGAGTAACACTGATGTTTTTAGCAAATGCCTTTCTATTATGTAAAGCCACAAGGCTACTTGCATTCATATTAATGCTTTTAATGGTAGGCCTACTTAGGCTATTCATAATTCAGCAGTAACGTTCACTCTTACAGGGTTGTTTTAAGGAATTTTTAAAACTGCATAACGCCACAACCCCTTCTTTCCTTTCCCATCTTCAATGGTAAATTACTTCCAATCGAAGGACAATTACCTGTTTTGCTAGTTTTTAACTGTACAGAAGTGTTTCTACAAATCCATTCTTGTCAGGAAGTCATAACGTGGAATTAGAAGGTTTGTGAACGTGGATGCATATGGTTCTGATTCATGATTCAAAATAATCAAAATTGAATAATTTGAATGAAGATAACCGTCACACATCTGAATAAAACGTATTTAGGCCTATATGCAATTGCGCATAGACCACACATAGGCTTAAATTTAGGATGATTTTCACTAGAACTGAGATTGACATGAACTAATGAGACAATTCAAGAAAACCGAATAAACCTAGAGCTTTTAAAGTTACAATTGGGAATGTGTGGAACATTAATTTCAACTGGTGCAAATTTAGGCAACCGAAGTCTAGTAAAAATCTAATGTAATGACTTCTGTAGCGCAGTTTTGATTTTAGGTATCGCAGGAAGCTTTTGATTCAACGAAGCAGACGCCTGATGCATCACATAAGCTATCAGCTGTTGACCACAGCGTATTATTGAAGCGATGAGTTGGTGGATGACATATTCGCTGGCACGCACGTAACAACGCGTAACCTTTGCATTTTATTTTTGCTCTGATTAGAAGTCTACCTTCACACTTTCGATAACTTCACTATCGAATGGAAACTCCTTATAACTTTAAGCGCACCACAATCGGCCATTTTTTTTCCGTATGCCAACAACAGCAGCAACAACAGCGCACGAGAAGGCACTAAACACGTCATTGGTTATGAATATTCATAATCTGGAACCGGCCAATGAAAAAGCGTTATGGCTTGCAATGCTACGAAATCGGGTACGGAATGCCTATATGCCCCCCGGACGGACGGACGGTCGGTCGGGATGGTCGACGACGCAGCTAGGCTTCGTTTGATTCCGAATTATATGGACTGCAGCTTCCCGTAATGAAGTCCACGAAATGCGTCCGATGCAATAGCGACCTACTCGTCTGCCAACCACAACACTTAGCCAAGTATACACTGCACATAAAGAGCTTATCCCGGAAACGTCCACAGTATATTCCTACATCGTATTTTGCTGCCTACACTGACGTACACGCGTGTGACGTGTAGGTCTACATACACGTGTGACGTGTATACACGCGTATGTACAGTGTGCACACGCTGAGACTGAATGTGATACATAACCGGGCTGTTTTAAAGGAATTTTTAGAACTGCATAACTCCTTTTTTCCCTTCCCATTATCCATGGTAAATTACTTCTAATCGGAGGACAATGACCAATTTTTGACAGTTTTAACTGTGCAGGTGTGATTCTACAACTGCACAAATCCATTTAGAACTGCACATTTTGTGTAGAACTGCACGTAAAAAAGCCCTGATACAAAAAACCTCCAGTGTGTAGGCCTACATGTTTTTGCTGCACACGCTGACGTACAAGCGTGTGACGTGCACACAGGCGAGTGACTTGTACAGTGTGCACACGCAGGATGTAGGACCAGCGACCGTGAATGTTGCCATATGATTGTATACAATGTATACAATGACGTGACTAGGAGCCCAAGAGAGCTCATGCATGGTCCAACATTTTTTGAATACGAGCCCACTTAGGAAACTGTTAAATTGTTAAATTTGTGGGAATCTTGGAGACGTCTAAACAAACGGACAGCTATGCGCCTGCTATTTTTCACCTATATCTTGCGTGCTTACTAAAATAACATGATAGGCTATATTATGCAGCCTAATCTTCTATTCAAACTGAAGTGGTCAATGCGTGTTTAGTAGTGTAAGTTTATTTTCTGTTTTCAGACGTTGACAGCTAAAAGCTCTGACAAAACATCGCATTTCTCGGCCACAACACACGGAGCTCAATCGTCTCTCTTGACTCGTGTGATGTATCCAGCCACACTGGAATTGTCACCCGCCGCTCACCTTAGGCAATTTCGAATCTAGTGTTTTCAGCATGACGCAGAACTATAACCGGATCGAACTTATGCCAGCTCATTTCTGTCACCGACCTCACCCGCGCTCGTGAATAAGCGTGTGCTCTGCGCTTGGCTTTCGAGTGGCGCTTTGCTATGAACGAATGGATTTAGAAATTTAGATATTAAGATTACGAGATCGGAATCTACATGTATCTTTGCAGTTTAATCCGATTAACGGTCACCTCTTCCAAAAGGTCATTTGATTCATTACCATTTCGGAAAACACACACGATTGATATCCAAAATGCCGTAAAGCGACCATCTTTATCACGCCCAGCAAGCGTCATGCTAACCAGTGTGTGTAACTCTGCCTGAGACAATGTCAACGATCATTTTTAACCATAGGAAACCGTCCTATAGTGATCATATATTTTAGATCAGAATCAGTCAAACACTCGTCTCCTATGATTCGATACGGGAATTCGAGCGGCCTCCTTCGTGTCCTGCGCTCCTACAAGTCCTACCTGTTCATGGTTCTCTTCCTCTACCTGCTCGTCATCCTCGTCTTCCACGCACAGCTCCACGTCTACGACGGAACAGCGATCACAACAAGGTCGAAACTGGAGTCAGTGGAATACTCTCCGATCAACACAAATCGCTCCTCACGACTCGAAACATTTCCAGGTCGCAGGACACAGGTGAGAAACTCATCGTCTAACCTCAGATTTCCCGGTCCACATATCTTCGTAGGTGAGGACCAACCAAGCGTGAAAGACGGTCAACCATACGATCGTGAATTTCCGCTAATCGCCGACTGTTTTCCGAAGACGTTTTCCACGAATGCGAATCCGAGAAAGAACGGAGGACTCTCGTTCCAAAGCATCGGAGAACATTATTTATATAGCGCATATTTCGACGATCGTCGCCACAACGAACCTCCGACGATTCGCATCATCGCATTGCTGAAGAAATCCGATAAGCCTCAGTTCTACTGTCACATTCCAGTCGCCAGTGAGGAAGGCCCGATGACGGGTGCAGACGGTCCAGCAGACGGTCACGAACCAACCAAGGACCAGCACACGATAAACAAAGCCCATGCCGGAGACCAAGTCTCTGTTGGAGACGGTTCCCATGATGGCAATTCAGACATTGAAGATGGTGTAAACGAAAGTAGAGGCAATCACGGTGATGAACACTACCTCAAATTAAAATATGCAAAACCTGTCACAGATGATGACCAGAAATCTAAAGCTGAATCACACAAAGACGATCCAAATGTTCTTGGTCGTACACACAGATCTAACACCAGAATCGATCGCAAATCTACCGGCAGCGATCCTCTCACCGGAGACGATCCTGAGAACAGAAGTGGCCACCAACGTACCAGAGACAAGAATGATGATGTACCCATGAACCACGGCAGCCCGATTGAAGGCCACCCGAGGCTTCATTACCACACCGTCAGGGCAAGCGTCTACGAAATGTGCGAGAACCACAACAAGGCTTTCGGAGGATGGATCCTGTCGTGTCCGATAGATCTCCACATCCGACAACCACCTTGCGAGGTTCTCGTCTCGATGAGTCGTCAGGGAACTCCACCGAAAAACGCTTCCGCCACTGCCATCGTCAGCATTCCAGTGTTCCGCGTCGGGCACAGGGACTCCTCTAACCGGAAGAAGGAGGACTTTGGGATCTGCGTTCCTCCTCTGTTCGGACACATTCCGTCGACGACCCTCGTGGAGTTCGTCGAGTTCAGTCGGATCCTCGGCGCCACCCACTTCCTGTTCTACCACCACCAGGTGTCCAGAGAGATCGCCAAGGCCCTCAGCTACTACGCCAATCGCGGAACTGTAACGACGATCCGGTGGGACCTTCCTGTCGACGATAAGTCCGTCTGGTACCACGGTCAACTGCTGGCCATCAACGATTGTCTGTATCGGTCTATGCACGCATTCAGGCATGTCGCTTTCAACGATATCGACGAATTTGTCGTTCCACATGTCCACCTGACGTGGAAGGATATGGTGGCCAGCTTTCGATCATCTACGTTAGGTCATGAAAGAACTAGTTTGGGAGCAGCGGTGTTGCTCGAGAGGAGAGGATCCGATGGACCGCTGCGGGGTTCGCTGGGGCCCTCCGATATGCATGATGAAAATTCTCGTCCAGTCGATGGACGAAACGGGCAAGTTCCCCAGCTTTCGAAGGGGACTCAATATGGTTCCCTGCAGTCACTAGGTAAGCTCAGTGGACACATCGTTCGTTCTACGCTGGCTCCCACGTTTCCAGAAGACGGTAAGGACTATGCAGGCTACTCGTTTCAGAGTGCCTTCTTCGATCCACTGCTCTCCGGACTCATCAGCCACGTCATGTACGACCTTGAGTCTGATCTTCGAACGAAGGCGTTCAGCAAGGTCAGGTCGAAGGTCATGGTCCGACCGGAAGCAATCTTCGAACTGGGTATCCACCATGTCAGTCGGCTGGTCAGCGAGGACCTGACGGTCTACCAGGTCCCGACAGATGTCGCGTTCGTTCACCATTACCGGAAGTGCGTCAGCGAATTCGATCCTCTGATGAGCTGTCAGATATTCGCCCACGATGAGAGTCTGTCGCGGTTCATTCCTACGATCAGACATAACATCCACCAGACACTTTGGTGCATGAAGGAAGCATCGCTAACGGACGAAGACAATGCAGACAAACTGCATTCGCATACAGCAGCAGCTTCACTTCATGGCTAATCAACAGCTGTTCCTATGTGTCTATGTTTGTCTCTCTTTGTCTTTCTTTATCTTTGTCTCCTTGTCTCACTTTGTCTCTTTCTGTCTCTGTCTCCGTCTCTGTTTCTGTTTGTCTCTTTCTCTCTCTCTCTCTCCCTTATCTGTCTCTCTTTCTATCTTTCTCTATCTATCTCTGGTTCTCTGTGTATCTGTCTGTCTCTCTACCCCTCTCTACCTGTCTTTGTCTCTATTTGTGTATGTACGCGTGTGTCTCTCGTAGTGATTTACCAACCATAACAATAAACAGCGGCTGGATTTGTATCCATATGACACGATTCAGATACGACTCTTGGTACCAACCATCTCGGGATCTAACTCTAACCCGCAAACGTTGAGAGAAACGGATCTGTTTGCTCTCTAGATATCCGTCGTATATTTTGTTAAAGGAAACCTATTTTAATGATAGCAGCGCCGCTGTTGCAATACATGTATATTATGAGAGACGATTCGAAATCAATGATCAGGAGCAGTAGAAAATTGCGCTGATGAATAAAATCTATGAAAAATTCATTTTATAATCGTGATTATTCTATTCTATCAGAAGCAGTCAACATCTAACACTACCACAGAATATGAAAGATGCAAAGATATATTTAAAATAAATTTTTACCAAGTCCTCAAATTAACAGCAGAATAGCCTACTGAGCTCACGGAATGGACACAAACCGGCTCTAATTTCAGAGCTTAGGATCCTCGCACCGAAACACCGTGGACGAACCCACTCTCATTTTCCTCTAAAGTACAGATTATATGCATAGGCGCAACCACCCTATGGGACCCACGGGACGCGTCCCCCCCAACTTTTGAGTGGTCCCCTAACTTTATTAATATGGTCCCCTCCAACTTTTAGGACGTGATTCATTATGGCCCCCCCCCCAACTTTTAAGACGTGGTTGCACCTATGATTATATGGACTAAAAGTATAGGCTCTCTCTCTCTCTCTCTCTCTCTCTCAGCCACATTTTTTAGTTTTGCGGTACTGTCAAACTCAAAGTATAGGCTCTTTATTACCCACATTCTTAGTTTAGGAGCAACCAGACCTACAACTAAACTCACAGTATTAAGGCTCTTTATTACCCTCATTGTTTAGTTTTGAAGTAGGCCTACAGCTAAAGTCAAAGTAGGCTCTCTGTTACCCACATTTGCTTAGTTTTGGAGTAGCCAACAGCGAAACTCAAAGTAGGCGCTATGCAACGGAAGGTCATTCAGACGGCATATTTATTCTTGTGGTGATTTTGCACCAGCTGGTATAATGCATGTCGTATACCAAGTTACCAACCAATCGAGATTCGCAATTATCTACGATGTTTCTTGGAACAGATTTCACAATTGCTGTTCGTCTTGATGGCGTTCTTCCTTCCATGGCCACCGCTCCTCCTTCCCGGATAAACGATTTTTCCATCCGTTCGACCGACAATTGAATTTCCACGGCACTTTTGGACATCGCTGCAGAAATCGTTAGTCGTCGCTTCTTAAGCTCTGGTAAGGAAACACGATGCGACCGAGAAAAGGAAGGAACGAGAAGATGAGAAGATGAGAAGAAGAAGAAGAAGGAGGAGGAGGAGGAGGAGGAGGAGGAGGAGACAGAGTTAGTCAAAGATACAGATGGAGAGAAATACATGTAGGTGGGTAGACATACATGTAGTCTATGTAGATCAGACATAGAAGGCAAGAGGACACTGCATATATATATATATATATATACAGGCCTACATTTAAAGGCCTAATATATATAATATAGGCTATATATATACAATTATACAATACAATACAATTCACTTTATTGCAACCAGAAAACAAGAAAACAATAAAAGTACAAAACATGCATGCATTGGCTACAAAGGGGGGGCCCAAAAGGGATGGACATCCCGCTGGGAAGGGTCACCCAAGTAAAAAAGTCCCAAGAAAAATTAATCAAGATAGCTTAAAAGAAAGAGACTAAAACAAATTAGGTGATGACAGATTGCAGAAAAGCTTATATTGTCAAGAGCATATAGAGAAACAAACTTAACTAAGTACTTAACTAAAATCTTAACTACACATGGTCATGTGCACTTCAAGTAGCATTAGTGGAGGAGAGTAGAAAAACACGAAGTTTCTTTTTAAATACCTGCAGACTACTCGATTGACGAATGTCAATTGGTATTGTGTTCCATACTTTAGTGCCATAAGATTTAATAGTAAACCGCCTAGTATTAGATTGAGCTTTGACAGGGCGAAAAGCAGATGAATTCCTAGTGAAATGCGAATGGATGTCAGAGGCGTGAGGGAGGTAACCTTGGAATACCGAAGGAAGGAGACCGTGTTCGAGTCGAAAAAAGAACTCGCTAATTTGGAGATCCTTTATCTGGTCAATTTTCAGGAGATGAAGTTCATTAAAGGAAGGGCCAGTGTGTTCCCGTTTACGAATACCCGCAATTATACGAACAGCCCTCTTTTGTAAGATTACAAGTTTATGAAGCCTGGATTCGTATGTCGATGCCCAAACAAGGTTGCAATATGTGAGGTAGGGGTAGACAAGGGTATAATACAAATTCATTCTAATTGTCTTTGGCAAGATATAAGCAACGCGGGAAATAATACCAATATTTTTAGCAATTTTAGTTGCAATTTGATTAATATGAACTTTCCAGGTCAAATGTTGATCTATATGCACACCTAAGAATTTTGTAGATTCAACTTGATTAATGGAAATATCATCAATAAGCAAACAGAGATTGTCATTTGGCTTTATTTTCCGGTGGGATTTAAATAAAATAAAGTTGGTTTTATCTAAATTAAGGGTGAGTTTATTTGCATGGAACCAAACAGCTATGCTAGATAGTTCAACGTTCACAGTTTGAAACAACGTCTGCCATGAACCATTGGAGTAAAAAACGTTGGTGTCATCGGCAAATAGAATAAAAAACATTGTTGGAGAGACATTGGCCAAGTCATTAATATAAAGCAGGAAAAGGAGTGGTCCGAGGTTGGAGCCTTGAGGAACTCCATATTTGATCAACCCTAGCTCAGAAAGGACACCATTACAGAGAACTCTTTGTGTACGGCTCTCAAAATAGCTGGCAAACCATCTGAGCTGAGTCCCCCTAATTCCATAGTTGTCTAATTTTTTAAGCAAAATATTATGGTCTACCGTATCAAACGCTTTAGCTAGATCAAAGAAGATTCCCACTGAGTATTCATTATTTTCAATAGCCTTTGAAATCATGTCCTGCATATTTAATAAGGCCATATAGGGGGAATGACCAGGTTGAAATCCATGCTGAGATGGATAAATGATATAAGAGTGTAAAGGAAAGAATACCCGGAACAGATGATCGAAGAACAGGAAGGAATTGGGATGGAGATACTGAAAGCATACTATCAAATCAAATCAAATCAAATCAAATCTTATTTATTCGTAGCGATCAACAAATCAAATCAAAACAGCAAAACATATATAAAATTAGAATGTGCAGTGAAATAAGGAGCCAACGAATGATTAACATCTAACAGGTAAAAGATCACTAAGAAAGGGTCACCCAGAAAGGGAGTGATCCCGCTAAACCTGGGCAACCACAAACTGGAGTTTATATCAAGATGGTGGTGTCAGAAGAGTGATGTTGTTATTAGGCAATGTAGGCAAAACGAAATCAAGTAGATGGGTTAATGTAGAGAGAGAGAGCGAGAGATCCAGGACATAAGCAGTGAAAACAGAGAGCATAATAATAAAACATGCATACAATGTTGATGCAGAACAAACTAGAGCTAATTCATAATTTAGATGAAAGTAGGCCATGGGATTGCAGACCATGGGCAATGACCACAACTAGTGGTAACAAATGTTAGCATATAGCGGACAACAATAGGACAGTAGCCAGACACGAAAGTTATGATCCACAACAGGTGGTTAAAAAAATAATTACTGTAGCTATAGTACCGAAATAATACTATATATCAGATCAACACAGAAAGACCTGTAATGACACTACGTGAATTATAGACATAATAAACAAGGCAAGGTCAACCTATTAACAAAATCAGTAAATGAGAATATTACATAAGAGGAAAATATACTAAAACCATAGGGTTGTAACCAAAAAATATAGTCAACGGGTAAAAATGTCAGTCAGAGGCAGTGGAGGAATCAGTTCAGAATAAGAAACTTTTTTAAACGATTTTTAAAAAGGCTGGTGGATTTTAAGGTAGATATATGAACCGGAAGGCCGTTGAAAATGTAGATTTAAAAAAGAAATCGGTACAAAGTGTGTCCGATATCATTATACACCACTATTGCGTTCTGTTAGCATCTATCTGCTTCTGTCCCTAGCTTGATGTCTGCCAATTGCCTATGTCTGTCTGCCTGTCTGTCGCTGTGCGTGTCTGTCGGTCTGTATATGTGTCTGTTCTTGCGTATACATACCGATGGTGTGTGTGCCCTGGAGACGTAAGTGATCGATGAGTGGAGTCCTGGATCGGATATTGCGAAGTGGGCAATTGCTATTACTATAGATATAGAGAGGGATACAAATAAAACGACGAATGCAGAAACGAAGTTGAATGAAGAACCCAGAGAAGCATAATTAAAAGGTACATGTAAAATAAGTCAGGTGGGTGGAATCATTTCGGCACAGAAGATACAGAGAAATGAACAACTACGAAGTGAGACAGTGACAGAGGAAAGTGGACAAGGGAATAAAAATTGTGCAGGAAGAGTTAGACTACGAACCCTACGATCTGGGCAATTATTTCTTCGAAAATTTAGCAGGCCTACAGCTACATTTCTTACCTTGAATTTAGTCTATGAAAAGTGCCGTAATACCTCGTAACTATGTCTGTAGTGTGTAACGTGAATTCACATAGCACACAATTATAATTATGATTTTCCGCTTCAGTTATTGCTTATTGGTCATGTAGTTGCACGGCAACTTAATGAAACGAGTAGCAAGATAAAAAAAACCAATGTTCTTCTGGCTAATCGGTAATTGGCAAAAATCAGCTGCAGCACGGCAATTACAAATGCAATATTTGAAATGCAATCACGTGTGATTTGTGAAAAAGAGGTAGAGGAAAGGAGGAGCAAGCCTTGTATTGGTTCCAATAAATGTGGAAAATGGTGTAAAGAGAGAAGGAGGGGGAGGAGGAGTAGGAGGAGGAGGAGGAGGAGGAGGAGGAGGAAGAGGAGTAGTAGGACGAGGGGAGTATATAACGGAACTTGTATTATACGAGAGGCGAGGTGGTGACCCCTCACTAAACCGTGGAAATAGCAATTGCCCACTTCGCAATATCCGATCCAGGACTCCACTCATCGATCACTTACGTCTCCAGGGCACACACACCATCGGTATGTATACGCAAGAACAGACACATATACAGACCGACAGACACGCACAGCGACAGACAGGCAGACAGACATAGGCAATTGGCAGACATCAAGCTAGGGACAGAAGCAGATAGATGCTAACAGAACGCAATAGTGGTGTATAATGATATCGGACACACTTTGTACCGATTTCTTTTTTAAATCTACATTTTGAAATTAAAATTTTGATCCATTGCCTCTAAGTTCTGCAACTTCGCTTAAAATATGGAATCCTGAAAGCTCGTAGATAATAATTAGTTTAATTACTGCTTAATCATCTATTGCCAACAGCTTTGTTTTTTTTAAATCGGATTTTGAGGGAGCTCGCGAAGATTAGGTCTATAAGCATAATTATTGCTTATTCAAGAGCCATTATTTCTTGGCAGCAAAGTCAATTATAGGTCAGTATAATGGGCAAGAGCATAAATCGAAGAATGCAAGGAACTTCCTGTATTCTAAATCCTATAATCAGTAAGGCCTATGCGTTCTTAGAGGCGAAGTGCTGAGGCTGAAGGATGTTACTGCCGCACCGCATACTACACAATAAGTGATCCAGAAAATTGGACTCCGTGCACGCCACATATAATTCAGACGCGCCATTGCTCGAGTTGGCCCAAACGGTTTGCATGAGGGTCATCCATTCAACTGTTGAAGTACAGACATCAGCGATCATACCGTAACAAAATAGAAATACACTATTTAAAAACTATAGTGAATCGAAACAGAATTCAGTCTTATCCAGATGAACAAAGTGAGAAGCAAGCAAATGCAGCGACATTGAAGGCTCGGCATTAAGCCCAAATATGAATGACTGGAACCGTTACAGAACTACATTGTAGAATGAACAGAAGTCTTGAAGCCAGTGCAGAGACGTTACAATGGTAATACAAACAAAGGTTGTCAACAATTTATCACCTAATATTAATATACAGCACTTCAGCTTTCCGCGACAAATTAATGTGACTATCCCTTCCTCTAGAAACACCAGACCGGAGAGCGCCGCAGAGCGGGAAGCTGAAATAGATTTTCTTCGTAATCATTAATTTTTTTTGCAAATATCATCTCCATACGAATATCTTCTTTTCACCATCTCAACTTTCACAAAATATGCCTGAAGGCCCAGCTGCAATAAATCGTTTTACATAATATTCAAAAGTAGAACGCCCTCTTATCGTCGTTCGAATATAATGTTTCTGCTGATGTAGCATATACTATACGAGATGCGTATAGGTCATTTGTAAGCGCAGTAGCAGGTGCACGTTTATAGAAAGACTGACACGTGACTTGTACTAGAGAACACAGCTTCTACGCCCGGAAGCTATAATCTCCAAGTAGGCTCCTACAGTCGCCGAACAAATCGAATTTAATACGTACAGGGATGCGAATGTATCGGATATATCTTGCGGCAGATAGATGCACGTCTCTCGGCTCTCTATCTATACGAATATATATAAATGTTCATATATATATATGTGTATATATATAACGCTGCTATGTACACCGGATATCTATTAGAAAAGACTGGCAGACAAGACCGGAAGCGAGTGGCCGGATGGGAATTACGGTGGCGAGATTAAAGAACTCGATTTGCGTGTTATGCGGTTAACATCAGTCTACTCAATCAGCGAATTAGGACGACGTGTCGAGCGTGATAGCTTAAAGCGGTTGGTTATAGATGGATTTTGAGAGCGGTATATAGATAAGGTTTCTGATGATACAGAAGCATGTTGAAGCCAGAATAAAGTAATAGCGTACTCAGAAATTGAGTAGCCTCTTACTTCACTCTACGGATCGTTTCATGTATTTTCCATGAATTTTTGTCAAATGAAAAATGGATGGGAAAATATTACCGTGGTTGACGTTTAACGCTTAGTTCTTGATAAAATCTTCGTTCGGTTTTGGAATGGATTTCAAGGTTTTGTTTCATTCTGTTAACCATTCTAAAAGCATTCTTTAAAAATTAATTAATTCCGGATTAAATTGCAAGATGTCTTGTCACTAACATTTCTAATGATTTCCGTAGGCTACAGTAGACCTACTTTCCCGGATTTATAAAACTAATTCTGTGTAGGCCTGTAGCCAGCCTACAGGCCCTACACAGTGAAGATGTCCATTGGAGAACCACAGAAACAATAATTAATTGGAAACAGAATGCTTGAATTGACAGAATGGAACTCTAGTTTCAGCTCAGTGCAACTCTACACACCAGAACTGGCAGAAACAATACTGAGACAGGTCTACTCCTCAAGTAACCTACTATTTTCAAACCTATCTTAAAAGTCATCTCCTCTGCAATTGCCAACTGTATGATATGGTCATTAATCAATATACATTGTAACGTGTCACTATTTTATTTTATTAAGGCGCGTGATATACATACATACATTATAATATGTGCTATTAGTCCTACGAGTTGCAGGTCAATTGTATTGTATATAGGCGAAGCGCTTAACAATTGCGCATAAGCTATAAAGACCCAAACATGCTTTCTCGTATACGTAAGCGTTAAATAATTCATTGTAAGTTGTAACTTCCATTTTTTCTCTCTGCTTATTATGTGTAGTCGGTTATTTCATGACGCTTTTCATCGAGCAAGTATAGGGCGTCGATCGGCTGCTATAGTATATTCTCGCGAGAAATATTGCATTTCGTGATACGATCATCTCATTTCCCTTCATGCGTAGGCTATAGAACACAAATACAGACGGCACAGAAATACAATCTGCAAGAATTCGACGCTACAAATCATCGAAAAAGCAGACGCGACCTACAGGGAACACGCCATCGTATAATACCCCTCTGTTAGGCTACTGTACCAGTACCCACCATAATAATATAACGCTATCTCGAATCCAGTCCACCGAGAACGTTCCTACAGCTCCTGTATGTATGCAGAATAGGCAATATTCGTCGGCTT
This sequence comes from Lumbricus rubellus, assembly GCA_945859605.1. Classification (NCBI taxonomy): domain Eukaryota; kingdom Metazoa; phylum Annelida; class Clitellata; order Crassiclitellata; family Lumbricidae; genus Lumbricus; species Lumbricus rubellus. The sequence continues at coordinate 18,628,995 of OX243819.1, read as the reverse complement.
TGTACGGATTTCGTTCGCGCCTCAATCGCAAATCCTCGTTTTTCTTTCGTCCGATGAATTGGTTAACGAACTCGTCAACAGTACTGCCTTCCCCGTGTCTACATTATTATAGTGCAGTGTCGCATTGACCCGAAGCGTCTGCCTATTACACGAGGATTTTAGTCGGAACGCGGATATAGGCCTACGGACGCAAAGGGAAATCGTTGGAAAGGGATTATGTATAATTGAAACAGTGGACGAGGGATTCCGTCGGTGGGTATAAACATGCACTTATAAATTCCAAAGCAGAAGGAGGACAGAACCCGCCGACGTTTCTATCCTATCCCTAAAGATACAGCTGCTGTAGATTATACTGTGACAGCGCATGGAGCATTTCTGTGGTCATTTTCTTTTCAATTTGATGCGCATTATCATGGTAGTCCAGTGATTATCTTGTAATTATCGTCGTTATCCATTGGGCGCTATTATAACTCTTAAAGCTACCTGACTTTTTAATATAAAAACAGCCATGGGTGATCGTACATGTAGGCTATATAAATCCGTCATTGCCTTCCAGTGTAGGCCTAACAACAATACACACTAACAGTGGTGTAGCCTAATCGCTAAGTCGGATGCTTGTCCTTAGCGATTAGGCTACACCAGACGTCTTAAGCCACAATAATTGTAGGCTATGGCTGAGCCTGCCTGCCTGAAATTTTAATAGGCCTAATAGGTAGCCTATCATTAGGCCTAGGCTATACACTGCTGTCCAGCTAGAATGTTTATCGCCTATTCCCACATTTTGTCTTCTATCTAAAAGCCAGCTCTGAATGACTGAATCTACTTGAGTAGGCTACCTGCCCCCTTGCAACTTTTTAACCAGTCTTTTATGGGGTACTTTATCAAATACCTTTGCAAAGTCTAGATAAATCACATCCACTGGCTTTCCCTCATCTATCTTCTCAAATACCTCATCAAAGAATTCCAGCAGATTTGTCAAACACGAGGGTCCTTTCGTTAATCCGTGTTGACTACCTTTTATAATATTATATTCATCCAAGTGCTCAACTACCGTATGTTATCCTTAACAATTCACTCCATGACCTTACAAACCCACACAGGCTAGACTGATTGGTGCACATGTGTAAAATTACTCGACCCCGACGAGACTCGAACTCGCAATCTTCTGATTCGAAGTCAGACGCCTTATCCATTAGGCCACGGGGCCATTGGCATCGGAGACCGAATGACCACAATAACCCTAATCCCAACTGACCCTCACGACACCTAATCTGACCTAACCGTCTCTCACGACGCCTAATCAGAGCCCTAACCGACACGTCGGACCCCGATACTATAGTTATGCCATTATATCGATAAATTATAATACACTGTGTCCGGAAAAAAAGGGACCCATTTTCTAAATATGAAAATAAATAGTAAATATTCATCGATTTTCACAATTCAAACACCATTTTAATCCTTACATATTTGTCTAACATTGGTGAAAATATAAAAGTTACAGTCATAATAATGACGTCATCATGACGTCATTTGCATAAAAATGCATGTGGCCGGCCATTCATGCATGGTTTCGGTTGGTATATTGGCTTTTGGTAAAACGGAAATCCATTTAATAGAACCAGGAGTGAAAATAAATGCAGCTTATTAGAGGGATTGTCTGCTCTGTAAAAAAAGTGATGCCTGCTATTGGATATTCGGAACAATAGCCTACACATTTCAACAAAATAGCGCTTCAGCTCACTGAGTTCGTCAATCTGTTGAACTGTTAACTAAGGAGACTCGAATTTCATTCCTCTTAATAATATTATTTGGCAGCTAAACGGCCGCCCGCTTAAATCCCGCTGATAATAAGAGTTGGAGACTGATGGAAGAGAAGGTGTAGGCTATAAGACAAGGATAAGAGACATTGAAGAATTGTTAATGCCTGCTGGGGAGGATTTTGATAAGCTGGTTATCGATGCTGCTGTTGGCTATTAGCGCGACCGTTTTGAAGCTTACGTTTAGGCCAAAGGTGTACACTTTGACCACAAATTAATTCAAATATAAAAATAAAATTAAACTTACATTTATTATTGCTAAATTACATCATAAAAACACGGAAATGTTTGATGATTTTGGGCATTTATCTCTTAAATTTGACTTTTTGTGCAAATGACATCATTATGACGTCATTATTTGGAATGGAACTTTTATATGTTCACAATTGTTAGAGAAATATGTTAGGGTAAAAACGGTCTTTGAATTGTAAAAATCGAGTAATATTTACTATTTATTTTTATATTTAGAAAATGGGTCCCTTTTTTTCCGGACACAGTGTATATAAAAATATAGGCATATATAGCATATATATATATATATATATATATATATATATATGCTGCCAATCGCCCCATCCATCGATTAATCAATCAGTCGATCGATATTTTCACAGTCAGGTTTTGAGACCGTCTCGATATATAATTAATCGGTGTGTAGCCTATGTACGCTATACGTCAGCGGTCTCAAACTCAAGTCATCGTGTGGGCCAAATTTGAAAATTTACAGTGTCTCGCGGGCCCGGGCCGCAACATGAAATTATGTCTTGCAAGTTGAACTATTTATATGGGGTGAGGGTTACAATGCTGTAATAATGATATAATCCTTTAAAATCCCCTAAGTTAATATTATGCGTTCAGTGTAACCATAATGGTACTAGGCCTATACACTAAATTGAAAACTCAGAGTCACAGAGTCAGGAGAGCATCAATGGCACATTTAGTAGGCCTAATAGGCCTACGTACAACTAAACTAGTAGCATCTTGAAATGCTAAAGTATTATAGCGAGTGGTGTGATTAGTGATAAGCTTACACATCATCAGACAATGTTTCCCAACTGAGAACATCATTGTTTAGTTTTATCTTGTGAGATGCGGAAAATCTGAGTAATAGTCCTACATCTTCCACATATTCACCCGTAACTGTCAGGCGTGTCATTTGAGATTTATTAATCTTCATTAATTAATGAAAAGCTGTTCACATAATAATTATTATGTAGGTAATGCCAAATATCGCCATTAGCGTGTTGCAGTAACCTACTGCAGGTGCAGATTTTGGAATTTTTCTTCTAGGCCCTAGTAGAAAAGTGTAAAAGGGATCGGAATATCAACACAACTCATTGTAGGCTTACCTCTGCTTCAGCATTTTATTAGGCCTACGTCATTGAAGGCCCACTATAACTCTAGCTGCATAATCTGCTGTTGCAGATTGAATATCCAGAGCAAAAATTACAAGAAAGCAATTTGAACAGCAGAATTCGGTTTTAGCCAATTTCTTTCTTTAAATTAAAAAAAACAAATAAAAAACCAGATGGCTCTCGCGGGCCGCATTATTCGGGTCCACGGGCCGCATGCGGCCCGCGGGCCGCGTGTTTGAGACCCCTGCTATACGTTCTCTCTCGTCTGCAAGTCTTGTCACTCGAAACTCAATCAACCACATCCTGCAGCAGAAGCGTTTCTACCACCGCTCTCTCTCTCTCTCTCTCTCTCTCTCTCTCTCTCTCTCTCTCTCTCTCTCTCTCTCTCTCTCTCTCTCTCTCTCTCTCTCTCCCCTACTCGCGGGAAACTGCCATGCATAAGGCGATAAATCAGTCAGTCTGAAACCCACTTCCGGTCCAGCCGCCGTTCCTATGCCGACGTAATCTGGTTAATTCAACGCTGCTATCGTAACGCGAGTTGCTATTGTTTTGCGGAATGAACAACGTCCCGTGAATCGTAATCATCATGGATGCGAAGACGAAATTTGAACGAAGACGAATCGCAACGTTGTTACGTCATAGTGAAATACGTCATGAAGATTTAAGAAAGTTCGCAATAAAGACAATAATAAAGATGATGATGATGATGATGATGATGATGATGATGATGATAATAGCAACAACAATAACAACAATAATAACAATGATGATGATGATGATGATGATGATGATGATAATGATGACCACGACGACGACGACGGTGATGATGGTAGTGATTGATGATGATGATGACGATGATGATGATAACGATGATGATGATAGTGAAAACAACAACAACAATAATAAGCCTACATCCCACTCCTTGCAAAGCATGAATTTGCTCATCTAGCCCATGAAACCCGTGTGTAGCCTTGTCAAAGTTTGAATTTTCGCATATCGCTTTTGAGCAGCCTATAGGCCTATGAGAATAGTAGAAAAATAACTGGGGCCACACAATGATCCACATGGAGTTGGGGTGTCAGATTTTGACCGACCGCAAAAAATTCGGCCCCAAACGGACAATTTTTTCGCTCCCCCACCCAGAATCCCCCCCCAAGCAGGGGGGGCTAGGTTAGATTAAACACCCACTACTACGGACCCTAAGAAAGACTAGTGGTTGCACCCATCAACCCATCGGTAGGCCTAATTCTCACCCTGACTTTGGACACGTGTGTCGTGGGTACGCTACCCCTATTTAAACTGCATAGACCTAAACTTATACTGATTCGTCTGGATAGTCCGTTGTCTGGTGTCTTACAAGGCCATCTAGCGAAACGTTATAAAATAATTATTCAACCTGAACTTTGGTAACGGAGGAAACCGATCGAGATGGTTACAAATTTATTGGCGGGGAGGGTGGGGCTATATGAGGGTGGGGTGTAGGAGGGAGGATGAAGAGCCAAAATTCCCCGGTCGACCACAGTTTCGCACCTATTCTCCTCACACCTTCCAGCTAGACAGAGGGCCACTAGGACCGCCCCTCACTCTGCCGCCGGGTGGTGAGGACATAAATTTCCAAGGCAATGTCGGGTATCCCAGCTAGTTTTCTATGAGAAATAATCTGGAGACAGCACAGACAGATAACTTTAAGGACATCACATATTTTAATGTCTCCGAATGGTTCCAGCCAGAAATTCTAAACTCGGTAATGGAACATTAGCACATTGGAAGGATAGGAACATTGGAAGGATAGGAACATTGGCAGGTTTTGGAACATTGGCAGGTTTTGGAACATTAGCAGGTTTGACTATAATATTATAATACCAGCAAAATGTAAATTACAACAATATCGTTGTCAATGATCCCTTACTTTTCAGTACATCGATAATCCAAGGCAATAAGGATAACAAGACAATTTAAAAGATGTACACTTTACTGCATACATGAGTATATAATTTATTGTAAACAATTCATAGCCTGTACTAGTATAAACATAATTATAGATACAAGGAGGCGTATACACAATGGTTAACTAATACAAATATGTAGGAGGATTGTAGGTTGTGATTTGTGGCTGGTAGAAAGATCTGTGGACTGAAGCATACGGAAAAACTACTTTCAACTGGTGGTAGTCATATAACAATGGATAGCAAGGTAATGCACGGGAAGAATGGATTTCCCGAGTACCGGGTAAGTTGGGGTAACAAAGTTTGAATAAAGGATATGGGACAGTTTACACTCCATATACTAATTCCAGCATACTCATATGATGCCAAACAATAATTAAAAGCAATATTATAATATATATACAAGTAAACATTTCCTACTCAATCTGCATGCATCATAAAATACTCCATGTAAACAAAAGTTATGAATACACTATTACACTCGTATATGGCAGACCTATATCTTCCTCAATGTTCAACTTTTGCTGTATTCGTATTGTGCTGTTCTTTAATAAAGTAATTTCTTGCAGATGCTGAATACTAAATAGTTTATAATGAAAACGTTTCTAGTACTTTCTACACCAGTGAAGCAATTTCAGATAATTCATCAATGTTTGGATTGAAATTTTCACAACTTGATTAAACATAATCCTTAAAGCCACCTTTGAAAGCCACCAGTAAAAAACAATACATTTGTTTCTCAGATCATTAAATCAGACTTTACTTTACAACACTACAACTCAAAATAAGATCCTATTGCAGCAATCCAAATTAGCAACTTTTGGTATCTAGCTAGTTTCTGGGTACTGATTTGACCACAGCTTGAGATCAGGTATTCCATCGGGCAATCCTCCGGGGGGAGGGGTTGTCCATATAATGTACACGTGTACACTCGGGGGGGGGCATAGGACATCAAATTAAGGCGTACAGTGGAGGGAGTGGTCTTGACAAAATGTATGAATTCAAAATAAATTTCTGATTATGATGTTCACACTAGACCATTTACAACTCTGTATTAATTATAGTATTGTCGTCCGATGGCTTTTGATTACATTACAAGTTAAATTCTGTTCAGATCTAGACAGTAAACCACAATTTAAGTAAACGAATTTTAGCTAGCAAATATGATGTTTAACAAAAATAAATAGCAGCCAACAATAAAATGTTTTATAGATGACTTTAGCAAATTAACTTTTGTAAGGGGTGGGGAAGAAACGCTAATTTCTACATGTGCAATGGGTGAAGGGTTCCACCAAGTGCACGAGTTCCAACGGGGGGAGGGTTGGGGGGGGGGGTCGAAAATACAATCTTCTGAATACATAATATATGGACGGGCCCTTAAGGAATAGGCAATTAGACATAGATGCCATAGATGGTAAAATTTTGCAATCACATTTATTACAAAGGCCAAATGTGTCGTGAATCAGCTGTTGCAACCGGGAGGTAGTGCCAGAGTCGGCGAGGAGCAGTACAACGGTACAAGTCTTGTAGATCACTTTGAGCAACACACTTCTGCAGGGGAGATCACATATACCTAAAGATAGACGACGGCTCATTCTGGATGCTGCTTGCCGCTGCTCACTCGAGACGATGAAGATTCAGAGTAGTCGTACTACAAAAGAAAAATGTCTTTAACACGTTGCTAGCTTTCCCATAACTCTAAATATTCATTCATTCCTTTCAAGAACTTACATAGAGCTCCTTCAAGATGTCTACTCAGACACGCTTCAAGTCCAACACGTCTATACAAATAAGTCTTAGGAGAATGTAAATTGCTGATGAATAATTATCTCTAGGTGGTGGGCGTACTTCCAATTGGAGACCATTCCACATAGGACCTACAACTTAGAAAGCTTGATGCTGACAGGTTGAGGTTCTAATACAAGAGATTAAAAGCTTCTTGCTCGGAGCAGAGCAAAGGGTTCTGTGAGCTAGCACAACAAAAAACAGGACAGTAGAGCTCATAGAGGTAGGCCAAAGTCTAGTCAAGGATGCAACACAAAATGCGCTGGGAGACAGCGTAGGGTATCATGCATAAATAAATATGTATGCATGTCTGCATGCTTACATATTTTGAAACATACAAGGTTCAACTTCAGACATATCTTCAAAATCAAGAACTATGGATTCCATACCAGCTGAAGTTCTCATAAAAATATAGTTGTTGCAAATACGTTTTTGCTAATAGAATTATGTGTGTGTTACAAAACCTACGTTTTCAAAATAAATTTGTACCGCACAAGATAACAAAATAAAATTCAGTAAAAATGTGCTCCATACTATTACTCAATGACTCATAGAAGACATAAGTATATTTTCCATTTCTTCTGGAAGCCTTCAGGCAAAATGCAATCGCATTTGAATTTTTTTAAACTTAATCTCCTAACAATCCAGGTGAAAATCACGTTATTTAGCTCACAATCCACTTCTAGAATAAAAATGAATCCAATTATACTCACAAAAGCGAGCTGCCTTCCGATGTTGCCCATGGTTATACCACCGGAGAAAAATATGCAAGGCATCCACGATCGGATGTAGAGGAAATCAGGCGCAGTGTACCTGAATCAGACATTTACAGTCAGTCTGTCAATTACTCATGCGTGCATCATTACACTTAAATTAATTTTCTTATAACACATGCCAAGGACTATTTCCAATAACATGGTGAGAATTGCCTGGGGTATGGGGGATTCAACCCAAGTCTTTCTTAGGACCCCACAGTAACTTTCTCATGGCAGGCCCAACTCCACGTAAATCAACATCTGCCCATTTATTTTTCTGCAATTCTCATACTGTTTAATAACATAATATATTGCAATTATTGCATTTATTTTTTTTAAATCCTGCCTACGACTATGCACAGGTAGTGAAGAAGTTAACACAAAGGAAATGTTCCAAAATAGGGCTTACAAGTGCAATTGTTCAACTCAACATATTGCGCCACCAGTTTCCCAACAAACGTGTCGTTGGGACGTTTCCACAAAGTACCACAACCACATGTGGGGTGCGGTGGTGTAGTGCTGGCGTCGTTGCCTTGAAGCCGAAAGGTTCGAGGCTCAAATCCACCTCGCCGCGTAAGGACCTTGGGCAAGTCTTTCACTCATAATTGCTCAGCGCCTCGGCGTGAAACTCCTATGCAGTGTCCACTCTGCATTCGGGAGCGCTTCTGAGTAGGGAGAGCTTGAAGGGGCGCTATAACAAGTGCACATACAAAAAAAACACATAAATGTCTGATCAAATCACAGGTGCAACAAACCAACCTGAGGTTACCGTAACTCGTCACTCATGTTCTGACTTCTGCTCACCTGTAGAATCCATTGTAGACTAGAAGCTGAGTGACGATTGTGGCAACGATGGCAATGCCAACGCCGAGGCCAAATCCGCAGCGAGATCGATCGAACAGCCACCAGAGGCCGATCGACAAGGCGGTGAGTGTGAGGGAAAACTGCAGATTGTTAGAAAAATCGATTTTCTGGAGACAAAAGCTAAGGTCAAACCGCTTGAAAAAGATTTTGCGTACACAAGATAGGTCCAAGGGAGCAGTCAAAAATACAACCAATCATGATCAAAATCCTGCTACGTCAAATAAAATTTATGTAAGATAGCAATGATCCCTATTACTGAGTTAAATAAGTAAGTAGCTTTTATTTTAATCTGACAAGCGCACATGCATAACATTGCACAGAATGTTTACATAATTAAACAAAAATAAGCGACAACATTCAACAGCACATTATAAAGTCATTCATGAATGCCTAATAAAAAAGTCTGAAGTAAAATTTTTTTAAAGATCTAGAAAACCACATCAGCATTTCCAAGGGACAAGCAGAGGCAATGAAATGGCACATATAATCAATCAGTTTGACATTAAATTTAATGTGAAATCCATTTGAGATCACATTTACTGTGTAACCACTCAACCAGTGCAGGTTAGATCATAATTATTTTAATTGCAACAAAACATAAAAAGACCCGTATCAAGAATCTCTTAAACATGCTATACAAATGCAACTGTCAATTTTGTGTTCATGCTAAGAGATGCTCTGATCCTTCATCATTTTTTACTCTAACCAGAACAAGGATACAGCACTGGCGTGGTTGATGCCTACGAAAACAGCAACACATCGCATGACGTTGGACCACTCTGGCTTTGAAAGAGGCTGAGCACCAAGCTGTCGGTCGAAGTAAGGATAAAGAAGCCCCATAGCAGCTGCAACACCATCAATCAATCAATCAATCAATCAATCAATCAATCATGTTTACAAACGTCAAATAAATTATAAGAGTTGGCAAGAAGTAGTATTTTAACGATTTTACCTTTAAATTAGATTACTAAGGAACTGAAGTATGCATATATGTATGCAAGTTCATTCATTTATTCTGAGCACCTCGTCAAGAGCCTACTCAGAAGCGCTCCCTGTACAGACATGACTAAAGAAAAATGACTTCAGCAACTTATAAAACCCTGCTGGGTGGACCATATATCTAGGTTGAGCAATGAGCATGCATCTATGTTCTTGTTTTACATAAATATACATGTGAAGTCAGTGGCAGATCCAGAACTGTTCAAGGGGGCCCAAAATCTTTGGTCTTGGGATAGGAGAAAAAATTTGTAATTGGTCACCCAAAAAGTTGACGGCCTTTTTTTAGTCATTGGTCTTCGGCTGAGAAAAAAGTACCTTTATCATCCACCAAAAAAAGTTGATGACCCTTTTTTTAGTCCGGCCGAAAACCGAATGGGGGGGGGCACGTCCCATGCAATTTATTTAATGGGGGCCAATGTGCCATAACCCCCCTTGTTCATATTGCTACTTTCAAACCGAATATGGGGCCACGCCCCATGGCATTTTTAAATGGGGGACCATGGCCGGATTGGCCCCCCCGGATCCACTCTGTGTGAGTCTGTATAATCATAGACACTATCTCAGGATTAGACAAGAGACTGACCTAAGTTTGTTACTCCATTGGTTGATGCCATAAGACTAAGTCGTCTCCGTAAATGCCATGAACAATACTGTCTGTTTAAGTTGCATCTGTGCCAGCTTTTGGGCCATCTGTAAATGATGTCATGCATTTTGGACGGTTGTTGACCACCCCCCCCCCCTCCGCCATGCGTCAACACAAAACTCATATGATATCTAGTAAGAGACCATCACACATTGTTACAAATTGTGTGACCCCTTCACCTCAGGTGTGTGACAAAATTTATGGACGGTCCCTTAATACTTTTGGAGTGCCTCTGAGTAAAGAGAGCTTGAAGGGGCGCTACAACAAGTGCACATACAAACTTCAAATAAACGCATTGATTGATTGATTAATGGATTGATCAATTGACAACATCAAAGTCAATCACCATCTTACCTGCAGCCGTTCCACAGGTGCACATACAAACTTCAAATAAACGCATTGATTGATTGATTAATGGATTGATCAATTGACAACATCAAAGTCAATCACCATCTTACCTGCAGCCGTTCCACAGGTGCACATACAAACTTCAAATAAACGCATTGATTGATTGATTAATGGATTGATCAATTGACAACATCAAAGTCAATCACCATCTTACCTGCAGCCGTTCCACAGGTGCACATACAAACTTCAAATAAACGCATTGATTGATTGATTAATGGATTGATCAATTGACAACATCAAAGTCAATCACCATCTTACCTGCAGCCGTTCCACAGGTAGGCGGCACCCACCAGGCCGAGGAGAACACATTATCGATGACGTCTGGAAACTGCGTGACCTGACGTTGTACCTGGAGTAGGTTGAGAACGAGTGAAAAGAGAACACCTATGATGAACAGAACTACGCCACGAAGCAGCAGACGCAGCGCGGAGTGACAGCGAGCTCCGACCGCCACAGACGACATGCCAATCTGGAATAGCAGTCACTACAGCTAATAATTATAATTATTGTCAACATAAAAGTGCAAGCAAATTAAAAACATTAATTTATAAGTTCATCTCTTGATTTCTTCATTATCCTTTTTAGCCAGGTCATTGGAATCAGTTTATTCATGGATTCATTATTTACTTGCTAAACTTTCCTGCACATACATCATGGACAGTTGACAATACTACAGAAGTTGAAAATATCAAATTCAATCATGTATTTGAACCAAGATGAACATAGTATTCACATTTCAAGTCAGTGTTAATCTATCCAAATCACTGCTTTTTGCAGTATCATGACTTTGCACAATTAAACAGCATACTTATTACTTACAAAGAAACTCGTCAATGGCAATGCCAACCTCACAGTGCAAAACAACTGCATAGCAAAATGGTTTTCCAAGCAATTATCGAAAAAGGACAGAAAATAGTCAAGAAGCTCACATTGTTCATTGTTGAGTGGAGAAAAACCAGAAGGCTTTCAACATATAGTGGACTTCTTCACTTAGCGCTATATAAATTCTTGAAAAAACCGATGGTCGTTTTACGCGAAATCGTAGCCAAGAATCATAATCCAATGGAGAAGCACAACTGCACAAGCAGAATCCAACTGGTCAGCATAGTTATAGTAAGCGGGTCCCTATGTTAATGAATGACTGCACTAACCCTATCCCTAAGCCGATGCCGAACCTGACCATAACCGACCCTCACGATGTCTAATCTGATCCTAACCGACCTTCACGACCCGTAAACCTGAACCTAGCCAACACGTCGGTCTCGCTTACTATAACTAAGCCCAACTGGTCAGCAAAACCATCGCGAGACGATAACGTGAATAGCTGTAGATCTGCTTAAGAAATACATTTACATCGCATGTTTCATTTAATTAACAGCGATCATCTGTTTGAGCAAAAGGCGGCAGTAGGCTACATTACAGGAAGCTTTAGTGTACCGGCAAATTTTCTCTTTTTAACAGCTGTTATTCAAGTAAAAACCTTTGTACGAGATAACGCTTTACCTGAAACAGTGATCTAAATATATTGGATGTTTAAAAGAAAGCGAAATTTTCACAATTTTACATTTGTTTCGCACAGCTTGGAACATAAATACACTCTCGTACTTCCAGATAAATATCACCTCACGGTCCCCCACCCTTCGGCTCGCCTGACCGGAACCAACCAATCCCGTTGCATTAAAAATGTGCGTTTGGTGCTGTAAGTAACCAATAAAAAAAACTTAAAGTAGGTCATGTTTTTTAATAAATATCGCACGCGGATTCACCGTCCCTTCCTGGCAGTGATACCGCTCCAAAATTTAAGAAAAGCCAAGATGGGGTCTTAAAAAAAGCCAAGAAAAGCCAAGTTAATAATTATGGACTATTATGTCACCTATTTTTTCAACAAAAGCTATTTTTATCTGATAAATTGTGATGTTTATGAAATTTTGCATAATTATTCCTGAAATTAATGTATGTTAATTGTTAATAATTGGTTCTGTTCGCTGATTTTCTAACATACTAAGAACATTTTGGAACATATAGGCCTAGTGCGCTAGTCTTGAGAAATAAACGTCATCTTCACCTTAGTTGTTGTTTTCTTGAGTTCAGAATTTTTTTGGTGCTTTGGTGTGATCTTTTGGGCCATTATAGCTGACTTTTTTTGCATTTCTAAGATTAATATAAGTATCTGTGATCAATTTATCATTTATCTTTATCAAATTATTTCTGATTTTGCGTGGAATCTCGCGAAATTGCACGTGACGTCACAAATAACTCATAATGCAGAGAGCAAACAGTTCAGAGAATAATAATAAGCAGTGGCGGCTCTACAGGGGAGGCCAGGGGGGCAGCTGCCCCCCTTGCTGAGCTCGTGCCCCCCAGTTGCCCCCCCAGATTTTTGCGTCCAATTTATTGCAAAATGTGTTACATACTGCTTACTTATTTCAAGTTATTTGCTTAGACATAATTAAAGATTCACTTATTAATATTATACTTTCGCGTTAGTAATTATTACTCACACAACACTTACTTACTTGCTCATATATGATATATCTAGTCAATAATGGCATGCTCGTAAGTCTTTGGTATGAACTATGTATTTAGGATCGTTGGTTTATTTGCGTTAAAGCTCTTCCGGAAGTTCCGGTCATTGCGGTCAATCTTTCTTTCATGCGATTGATTCGCACGCGGTCGGTTACAGAACTTTCACGTGTTCGTTAAGAATAACTTTAAATGAGTGATATTAGACAAATGTTTAGTAAACCGAACAAGAGGGCTAGAAATGAAGACGAATCTGTGCCTAGGTTTAGCGTTACAAAGGAACCTTCTGCCGACATTTCATTAACTTTGGACTCTGTGGTGGTCACTTCAGAGAGCACGAGTTGCTCGATCGCGCTGTTGGACGATGAACTGCCCGACGATATCATAGATTTTGAATCGAATGTAGAAAATCTGGATGAATCTCAGGTGGGTAACTATATGTATAATTGTGGTAATCGTTTTTTTTATTTAAACGGACGAGCGGTGGTGCAGGTTCTCACTCGATCATTTCATTGCAAAATGAAGATGGCCGAGGCCATTAAACGGCCGCTACAGAAAATCGCTTTACCTTTATGTTAAATATACAGGGTGGGCCAATAGGAATGCAACAACTTTGATGCCTTATAACTTGAACAATTTTTATCCGAACATCGTAATCAATATACTAAATTGAAGGTAATTATCCATTCTACTACTGTGTAAAATCTTGCGCTGATATACGGCACCGTTTAAATAAAAATATTGGTGCGACGCACACCTCTCAATTTTGAATGTAAATAATGAACATCATGGCGCCGATCACGGAAGAGGATAGAATTTTAATCAGAATCTTAAGAGTAGAAAACGAATACAAAGCACAACAGATGTTGATAGAATTTCCTTCTAGAAATTGGAATAAATATGCTCTACATCGATTTATTAAACAAATTGATGCAACGGGAACGTCTAACAGCCGCAACTGTGGTCGCAAACGTTCTCCCGCCGGCGCATCGTTCACGTCATACGGTTGCCTATCTGAACGCTAACGTACCAGAGTTTATTAAACCGGAGAACTGGCCACGGAACAATCTGGATTTAAACCCGGTTGACTATTCGATATGGGGTTGTCTTCAGCAACTGGTCTATCGTGAACCGATACGTGACGTTGAACATTTAAAAAAATTGATTGTTTACTGCTGGGTTGAAATAACCCGAGCACTGGTGGACTCAGCCATCGATCAATGGTCGTCTCGTGTCCATGCTGTCATTATAGCACGTGGTGGACCTATTGAATATTTGTTTGACTTATGATAAATTCACCCAAGATATGAATTGATATTAATTGTTAGAACTAGTGATTGTTTAGAATTGAGTCATTGACATTATTAAGTTTAAGACTTTTGGTTTTTCTTGCAGTTTCATGGCAAAAAAGGGACATCGAACATTAATAGCGTTATCTCAAAAAGTCGTAATAGTATCTCTTAGATATTTTGCAGATTGATAAAATGGATAATTATGTTCAATCTGATATATAAGACAAGATGCTCAGATAAAAATTGCTTAAGTTATAAGGCGTCAAAGTTGTTGCATTCCTATTGGCCCACCCTGTAAATGTACACGCTTTTTATAGCAAAAGCTACTGTCAATCGAAATACTTAACTGTACCCCTTACTATAACTAACATTTGCCTTACTATTGTATGGCCTCGACGCTGACCTACACCACGCCTAAATAAAATTATAGTAATTAGGTAAGCTTATAATATAATCACTGACAGTTTGTAGGAGTTCTGCCATTTGAGGTTCCCCATATATGGAGTAGTCAGAATGTAATAATGTATACTTGAGGACCGGCAATCACGTGAGTTGTGGTTCGTTAGTATTTGAGATTTCAGGGCTGCCTGAAACATATCTGCGAAGTACCATGTCTGATGTTCGGTTAAGTAGTTTAGCAATGCTGTCAATTGAATCTGTTCGTGCAGAATCAATTAATATGGATGCTTTTGTGGACGAGTTTGATTCGAGGCACAACAATCGTAAACTTGCTCTTCATTAACTGTATGTACATGTATTGTGTCTAATTGATGTTTGAATTGTAAATTAAGTTATTCTGTTTTCAAAATTGATATTTATGTGTATATAGCTTAAGGTTGTCGCTACCGTCGCTACGAAAGATAACTTTTCAGTGCCCTTCTGTGTGGATTCATGTATGTTGTGCAATAGGTTTTTATAGGCCAGGCTTTAAGCTGACCCCCCATAACGTCCCTTTGCCCCCCCATTGCCCCCCCTGTTGGAAAAACCTAGAGCCGCCACTGATAATAAGTCGGATAAATACTATACAGTAAATGGAGCCATAGTTATATTACTGATAAGATTATTGTTATTTAGTGGGTTATTGCTAACATTATTGTTATTTAGTGGATTATTGCTAACATTATTGTTATTTAGTGGGCAGAAAAAAAGCCAAGTAAAAAAGCCAAGTTCCTTTGAAAAAAAGCCAATATCCCAAGATACGATTGAAAAAGCCAAGATCTTGGGAAAAAAGCCAAGGAGCGGTATCACTGCTTCCTGGCCTTCTATCTATAATTTTTAAAATATACTTAAATAGGCTAAGTATATAAAATTCAGCATCGTAGACCAGCTAGGCCTAATCCGTTCTACGAACTCACCGAAGCCTTAGGCCTACCTCTTGCCAGTGGCGGATCCAGAACTCTTCCAAGGGGGGGGGGGCAACATTTTTGATCTCTTGGGGGATGGGGCAAAAAGAATTTCGTCGTTGGTCGCCAAAAAGTTGATGACCCTTTTTTTAGTCATCAGTCTTTGGCTGACGAAAAAAGCACTTTTCATCCGCCAAAAAGTTGATGACGTTTTTTAGTCCTCCAGCCATGGCAAAAACCCAATGGGGGGGGGGGCCACGTTCCATGCAATTTTCTTAATAAGGGGGCCAATATGCCATCACACCACTATTCTTATTACCAATTTCAGACCGAATGAGGTCCACGTCCCATGGCAATTTTAAATGGGGGGCCATAGCCGGATTGGCCCCTCTGGATCCGCCCCTGCCTCTTGCCATCTAGGCCTACATGTCTTTCACTTAAAGCACTGCGATATATAAATTTATAGAGTAGGCTACAATACAAAAAAATTAAATGCAATGTAGGGCCTACGTACATTGTAGGCCTACGTAATAATGATTCGTTCATTCATTCATTCATTCGGACATTTATATAGCCTAGCGCTCCAAGCTTCAAGTAGGCTACAAAAAATTTACTACTCAGAGGCGCTCCCGACTCCAGCGCGCCCAAAAAGAACAGTTTTTAGTTTAGTAAGGAACGATATTTCTTTATTATACGTAGCCTAGGCCTATTCGAGGATAAAAACATTTTGAAATTTGACTTCTGAAATTCGAAAGATAACATTGGAGAGAGGCCTAGGATATACATGTAATAGGCTAGCCTAGTTGTTCAAGTATTGATGATGATATTCGTTTAATTCAAAGTATGACAAATCCAGGTGACAAACCGCACCACTGCACAAGGTTAGGCCTACAGGTAAGAAATGTAAAAATAATACACAGAAGTAAATAATAATAAAGTTTAGTAATAATAGGCCTACTGTAATAAAATTGCGACAGCCATTAGCTGGCACCCGTTGATGTTAAAATAGACAACGTTGATGTTGAATTACTGTCATTGAATCAGGATAAGCCAAAAACGGCCTGTCATGATCGAGTTATCAGCAGCTAGGGCCAGGCCCGGATTAACCACGGTGCTGATTGTGCTGCAGCACAGGGCCCCCAGTTTCGGTGGGGCCCCCAAATTGTAAAATAAAATAATAAATAAAGTGAGGATTCAGGAAAGAAACAGTGCAAATTGCAATGCATTATGCATAGCAAATTAGCAATCATAGCTATGATTAAATATATAACCAAAATGATAATGTCATAGTATATGATGACGTCACTTTGATGTTTCCCTCTCAAACTGTACGAGTCACTAATAACTTTTGTGGAGGAAATGCGAGGGACTTTCGATGATAATGATAATAGAGAAGAAGACCCAGGTTTACGTGGACAATTACCAAAATAAGGAAGCCGAACCATGGGCGGTGGGCGGAGTTTATCAGGAAAATTGTATCTTTTCCAGGGCCTAACCCCCAGAAGGCCCAGACTCGAAAATATATGCGGGAAAATGGTTCCTTTTCACGAACCGAAACTTCAATCTCATGACTAAAAAAATTGTCGTCAATTTTTTTGGAGAAAATAGCATGGTTTTATGAGATTTCAACCTGATGACTAAAAAAAGGTCATAAATTTTTGGGCGGAGAAAATAGCATGGTTTTATGAGATTTTGACCTGATGACTAAAAAAAGGTTATCAACTTTTTTTGTGCCGAGGATAAAAAAACTCGGCGCCGCTCGCTCTGGACTAAGTTTTCGCCCCAATCTAAGCCCAAGTTTTTTAGTCTCCCCCCAAGAACGGAAACCAAACTCCGCCCATGTGAGTCGTACGTGAGCTCGTGACAATGGTCCCATCTACTTCTTATGTGCTGTAAAGTATAACAAATTATGTTTCGGGTTACTGTATGTCTGCCTGGCTTCTTAAAATTGTAAGGGGCCCCGTCATTCGATCAGCACAGGGCCCCCAAAACTGTAGATCCAGGCCTGGCTAGGGCCTACTATAGCCTAATTATGAGTGCTACTAACGCTCGCCTCACGACGGTGAATTGTTCGAAGAATCGCCACTTCAATTGGTAGGCCCTATGTCTAGTACTATAAAGTCTATCCATTCGATAAAGAGCCCGATAAGACTGTAAGACTTAACACAATTATTGTCGATAGAGTCTTTAATCTTTATACAAAGATATTAGAGTCTTTAGACTATAATATCTTGCTTTTTAGTCCATTTCTGATTGCTTGCGATAGCCTAGAAGAGCGTGAAAATTCGGATCTGGACAATTCGTTTTTAGTTCTTCCCGACCCACAAAAGTAGGCCTGTTTGTACAAGGCTAGTATCAACATTAAATCTTTTTCAAATATTTATAACATGATTGTATCATTTATCAAAATAGTTATAATCATATAATAGTAAATTTTTATTATGCTATACTTTATATTAGGCTATAGCTGTTAGACCTATAGCAGTTCATGTAGTGCAAAAATGCAGATAGGCCTATAGTAGGTTATAACCGAAAACTCAAAGTGTACAAAGTGTGTATAGCCTACACTTTGCTACAAACTATTATAAGCCTACCATTTTGTCCAAATTGTTATAATGGGGGAAAGTACTTTCTGGAGGAGAACTTCCTCCTATAGAGATGCCTAGATTAAATGCTGCCCTCCATGTCCGAACTTCCCCCCCTACCGAAGTGAGTTTTGGCTCTTTTTTTCTGATTCCCCTCTGTTTTTCACTGCATGTGCTCAAGCTGCACCCGCCATGTATAGGGATAGAAACCTCTGTATAGGCTATACGCTCGGGCTGTTTACTTCCTTAAAACCACGAATGCGTTTTATAGGCCTATATACTGTGATTTTAAGATCAGTATTTTCACTGTGTCGTTAGGCCTATAGCGTAGGCCTAACGATAGTGCCGTTTCAGGTCATCTAGCCTACTTAAACAAATGATATATCTTATCTTATCTGACCAATTATAAAGCGCTTCTTGCAGCAAGAGCCTTTCAGAAGCGCTCCCAGTGCGTTCATCTCCGAGAAAAAAGGCAAGTTTTTAGACGAGAGAAAGATGAGGATACACTACCAGAGAGGATGGCAGCTAACTGATGGGGGAAGCCCATTCCACAGGGAGGGACCAATGCAGGCAACTGATCTGGATTGCGCCATGGCGGTCCTGACTCGCGGGACAAAGAGGTCAAGCCGATCAGAGGACCTAAGAGGACGCAGCGAAGTGGCAGAAAGGGGGCGAAGTATCTGATCACACAGATACTTCGGAGCAAGACCCATTTGAGACTTGATGACCAAAATTAGGACCTTAAATTGTATACGGGTCGAGATTCGAGAATGGAAGCCAGTGAAGTTGTTCAGTCATGAATGAAGAAATGTGGGAGAATCGAGGAAGGCGGGCAATGAGCCTAGCGGCAGCATTGAGTACAGATATAGGCCAGTAGACCTATACATGTATGTTGGAATTTTGGATACGCATTCTCATGAAGAATTAACGTGCATTGGTCGTTTCAATTAGGCCTAATTACATGTAGACCACTGGACTGTCAGTTGGTATACGGCGCGAATCCCTTTGTGTAGAGATGTTTGTCAGGTAACATCTAGATCTTGGTGTAAGCTTATTGGCGTGCTCTGTTTGGTCAACTCGGATATATTGTTGTGTTGTTTTTGAGAATTAGGCTAAGTGTTTCATAAAATAGCAGTGAAAATTAATAATGTAGGCTATGTGAATTATTATGTGTTGGCTGATTGGGCAGGCACCGCAGAGAGGAGTGGTAGCCAGGAACATTTATATAGCCACAGCGTGGGAGCAGTAGCTACTGCCTTAGTGCCTTATTGAGTTTAGCCAATGGAAATATAACTCCAGACATGATTACTTGCAACTTCGCAAGGCCGTAGCTAGGGGGTGTTTGGGGTGTTTGAACACCCCCGAAATGTAAAAAATAATATAGGCCTAATGCATTTACTAGCACATGATGTAAAAACCATGAAATAAAACCATGAAAACACCCCCGAAATGAAAATCGTAAGAAAATTATAGAATGCATTCACTAGCACATAACGAGAAAAACCTGAAATTAGGCGAAAAACGGCAAGAAAGCGGTTTCTGATTACTTTTAAAAGGTCGTCATAAATTTTGACGGCTAAAAAACGGTCGTCAGAAATTCTCCGTCGAAGAAACACCCCCCGAAATTAAATCCTGGCTACGGCCTTGCTTGAACTTCGTCATGGTGTCTGGGGCGCAAGTTATAACCCATTTGTTTCGCTGGTGGAAGCAACTCGTGGAGTACATGGCCTGGTCTTGTCAGAACCGCCGAAAACAAACTAGCTGTTATCAGCATGGCGACAGAGTCCTTCAAATGTTGGAGTATCACTCGAAATATAATGCTGGCGAATAAGTCTGTTCATTAGTGGGGAAGGAACGAGGATTCACACAACAGCTAGCGTATTGTGTGAAGGGCTCTTGGGACCAGAACGCTACACTAGTGCAAGCTGGGGCCTCGGCGCGCCTCGTGCGTTACTTAGCCTACTAGCCTTACTCACCCGCCTTAAGAGGCAATGTTCTTGCTTTATAGGGCTATACTCATTACTCAAGTCCTTGGGCTACACTGTAGACCTAGTGTACGATAACAATAGGATATTTCGCAACCAGATCACGTGGTGTTTATTTTTAGCTCACACTTTATGGTTCTATATTTAGTAAATTGAGTGTTGTAACAAATAAAAGTCAAGACGAAACTAACTGCGCCGCTGGCAAGGAGTCCTTGGCCGCGGGTTTTTCTATGTCAGCGCCAGTTCAAAGCCTGCGTAAAGAAGGAGGGCGACGTTAATGTTTTTTGTTGTTGTCACAGTGTTGTTAAACTGAAACCTATAGCCTACTACGATGACTGACTTTCGCCAAACAGTTCCTCTGCATTATAGGCCTACGGTAAGTCAGAATTATCCAAACTTTTTGCTAATAGAAATCAATAATTAACCTTTTGATTTAAATTCTAGTGGAACCAAAATTATTTTATTTTAAAGTCAAAACAAACAAAAAAATCGATATCCATACCAACTAGCCTACTATCCGTGGCGGCGTACCCCCACAGTATAAATATTTATACTGTGGTACCCCTCTCCTGAATGTGGCTCAGCCCCACCCCAAAGCAAAAAGTGCAAAATTTCTGCAATTGCTTACTTCGTAATAAGAAAACTAGACGGTGACCAACGGCAACGAAATGAACTATATTATCATGGCTTAGAGTGAAACCCCCCTAAATACGACATGCTCCTACTCATATTTCCATGTTTCCCTATAGACCTACACCCATATGACATTATACTTTTAACCTTGTTATAGGTCTAAACTTTTTCATGACTTTATGGTTCATAAACAGTTAGCAAGCAAGAGCCTGAAACATGCTTGAGTTGATGTCTACAGCTAAAAATGCGTTGGGGAGCTTGCGATGCTCCCCATATCCCTAGCCAGTTTGGGCTTCGTGCTTTTGGCGCTTGCAAGATGAGCACCTTCAATGAAAATGTTCTAGTTGTGCCCAGGGGAGGGAGGAGGAAGGGCTTAGGGTTTCAGCCCCCAAACCTGCAATCCTGGCGCCGCCACTAAGTCCATACTGGTAAGTCCTGTTGAGAACCAAGAGTTAAATTGAAAAATAGCTGGAGAAACCTGAATAATTGTGAACTCTGGTAACCAAAGGAATTGTGAACTCTGGTAACCAAAGTACCAATAATTAACTCTGTATGTGGCATATTTTGCTGCATTCAGTTATGCATTATTCAATTACATGCAGCTCTATGGATAGCTATTTGCCAAGATAGTAGAATAACTGTTTCTGTATTTAAGGATTTTACACTAATAACAATCACGTAAGATTTATTTGAGGTTGCTAGATTTTGTATTCCAGATAGGCTAATTATCATCTCCAAAGTCATACCGTGTAATTTTATGTGCTTGTTTGATTGAGCAGCGTGCAGGATCGTCCGAAATGACAGTTAAGTTTTTAGTTGCTGGAGATAGAGGTGTCGGAATAACTTCCCTTCTTATTACTTATACAACTGGCAAATTTCCTGAGGAATTCGTTTGGACTGTCTTTGACAATTACCCCACTGACGTCCAGTTCAACAATAGAACTATTTCGGTCAGGCTATTCATGCCATATGGTCAGGTAAATACAAGTTCAGTCAAATATGCGCTAAGTCTGATATATTGTGACACACACCTGAGTGGCTGAATACATGTTCTTGAAACTTTACAAAAGAAGCTCTGCGATAATTTAAGCCTACTTTTGTTCTCTACCTGGTTTCATGACTTTAATAATAATTTTCCATATTATTCCAAGGCCTGTTGAACTTTGGGTTGGGCTGTATGAGGTTCCATGAAATCTTTACTAATCTGTTGAGTGTATAACTTTTGGAAGGTACCGGTAAGTTTTAGTCTCTGGAGTCAACACTCAACAGAAATAGGTGTGCTGTTCTATGGACTGATCGGCTGAACGATGTTACGATGGCCTAACACTAGGCTATAACCATTGTGGGTAAGGTGACTGCTTAATTCGTCCTATGTCCTCTGTAAACTCCAGTGACTCAATTTCAGAGTGAACAGATTAAATCGCTGGACGAATGTGCCATGTGTAACTGCCCTGTAAGCCATTGATGGCTACCTCTGAATTGGGTTAAAAAATGAGTGATATAAAATGCAGCCCGTGAATAGTTGAATAGCCGAGTACCACATTACTGTGTTATATTATCCGTATATCCCACCTATAGTTCACTACAATTTTTAAGCGTCTGAACATTCAACTATAATTATGATAAGAAACTGACCACGGAACAATGAACAATGGCATAGAACTATAGCCATTGTGGACAGGGTGACTGCCTAAGTATGAGCGTGCTTGTACAAAATTGCATATGCTTTTATTTAACAGGAAGATTATGAACGATTGCGACCCCTCTCTTACATAGACACCGACGTCTTCCTCATCTGTTTTTCTGTTGCAAACCCAGCCAGCCTACAAAATGTCAGAGAAATATGGATTCCAGAAATCAGACACTTCTGCCCATACACTCCTGCCATCCTTGTCGGATGCAAGGCTGGTAGGAAAACTCTTTTATTTTCGTTATTTGTATTATGCACATTTGTGTGCACCCACGCATACATAAAAATATACATGTATATTTTACTAGTATGTAATGCACATGGTCTTAATGGTTTTAGTATTTTGTACAAACATTAGCACACGTATTTGTAAGCATGGTGTGTGTATCTTTGCGTATGTGTACATGTATATGTATGTAGGTATTGTAGGTATTGATGTCTGTTTGGATGAATGACTTATTATTTGTAGCTTTTCAATGCATTAACCATAAAGCATAGCCATAATATTATATATCATGTATACAATTATTCATGTTAGTAAATATGTATAATGTATATATATACAGGGTGGGCCAATAGGAATGCAACAACTTTGACGCCTTATAACTTGAACACTTTTTATCTGAGAATCTCGGCCTATATATCAGATTGAACACAATTATCCATTTTATCATTCGGCAAAATATCTAAGAGATACTACTACGACTTTGTGAGATAATGCTAATAATGTCCGATGTCCCTTTTTTGCCATGAAACTGCAAGAAAAAACCAAAAGTCTTAAACTGAATATGTCAATGACTCAATTCTAAACAATCACTAGTTCTAACAATTAATAACAATTCATATCTTGAGTGAATTTATCATAAGTCAAACAAATATTCAATATGTCCACCACGTGCTTTAATGACAGCATAGACACGAGACGACCACTAATGGCTGAGGCCATCTGTCCAGTGCTCGGGTTATTTCAGCCCAGCAGTAAACAATCAATTTTTTCAAATGGTCAACGTCACGCATCGGTTCACGATAGACCAGTTGCTGAAGACAACCCCAGATCGAATAGTCAACCGGGTTTAAATCCGGACTATTCTGTGGCCAGTTCTCCGGCTCAATAAACTCTGGCCTACGTTAGCGTTCAGATAGGCAACCGTATGACGTGAACGATGCGCCGGCGAGAGAACGTTTGCGACCACAGTTGCGGCTGTTAGACGTTCCCGTGGCATCAATTTGTTTAATCAATCGATGTAGAGCATATTTATTCCATTTTCTAGAAGGGAATTCTATCAACATCTGATGTGCATTGTATTCTTTTTCTAATCTTAAGAGTCTGTTTAAAATTCTATCCTCTTCCGTGAGCGGCGCCATGATGTTCATTATTTACATTCAAAATTGAGAGGTGTGCGCCGCACCGACATTTATATTTAAATGGTGTCGTCTATCAGCGCAAGATTTGACACAGTGGTAGAATGGATAATTACCTTCAATTTGGTATATTGATCACGATGTTCGGATAAAAATTCTTCAAGTTATAAGGCGTCAAAGTTGTTGCATTCCTATTGGCCCACCCTGTATATATATATATTTGATTATAAATGTATGAATGTTGCCTTTACAAGTGCATTGCGCTTCTATTTCTAGACTGCCGGAGTTCCAGCCAACTATGCATTCCTTTAAACCTTATAAACCTAGAAGCCAAGAGTCTCAACCTGAAATATATCGAGACAAGTGCCCTGACACAGTATCAGCTCACATACTGCTTTGAAGTTGCGGTAGCTATACTAGGGTGACCATTTTCTGGCCATCAAAAACCGGGACACTTTTTGTTAAATATCCGTCGGAACCTTATTTATTAAGTACAGGCTCTAGGCTTACGATCGAAGGCCTAGCCTATAGGCTCAGTTAAATTTGACGCTGCAGAGCATAGACTTCAGTGTAGAAATCTACAACCTGCTATAATAGTCGTCAGTGCACTTAGTGCAGCAGCCTACTCTTTCATAAATGAGAACAGTCTCTCAATCGGTGCACAGTGGTTGAACTGGTCCAGAGGAAGATTTAAAGTTGCTGGGCACACAGGAGCAGGGAAAGAGGTTTTTGGAGGGAATGTTCCCTTCACCATCCGAATGTTTTAAATTTACACATTACAATTCTTAGGCTACAGCATTTTAAAGTTGAAAGAAATTGCTGTATTTCAGTGCTGTCGTGAGCGGTCGAATTCCCGTTACGACCCTGATGAGACCTGTCGAAGTCCATATGGCGCCGCTATTGAAATTGTAGGCTCCTATTACAAAAACTTTCTCGTTGCACCATGATAATTCTTTAAATCGATTAACTAAACTCCCTATATAACCTACTGAATATGTAATAGGGTCTATAATATTCCATAAAAATTGACAATTACTCTTTCGTTGTGACTTGTTTAACTTGCAAACTACACTTTGTTCTGTGATTTACATTAAACTAACGTTTTCAAGATCCAAGTTTCCTGCTTGTAAAAAACCGGGACAATTTTGCCCTTTTGCCTAAGTTGTCGGGACACCGGGACGCACCACAAAAAACCGGGACATGTCCCGGAAAACCGGGACGTATGGTCACCCTAAGCTATACCCTTTCTGCTTATATCTGTATGTGCTTGAAGACCATTTTTTTCAATCATGGTTTGCATTGATTGATTGATTGATTGGTTTTTAACCCATTAGTGCCTGATTTCTCAAAATCATCTCAAAACATAAAAACTTTGTTGCAAATGATGAGTTTGGACAATACCTAATACAAATTCTGCAAAAATTTTACTTTTTATGCTTTAGGATCAAGTTTTGAAGCGTCCCATTATTGGGGACGCTAGGCACTAATGGGTTAATATGCATGTTTCGATCATAATTGGGCTATTGTAAGCCGAGTAAGAGTTATTTCAAGTCAGGGGCAACTATAATTTTATTATGAACATAATATTCCCGTATAATATTGCACGTCTACTTGATCAGATCTGCGTTATTATGTGATGAAGTTCTAAATCCGCTTTGTGAGAAATTGAGAAAAGCAATTTATAGAATTTGCTAACTGAGATGTTTTGCACTTTTTCATTGATTGTATTGTCTGTATTGACCTTTTGTGTTTTATATAACTTAATCGTTGGTACTAAAGTTGATTTTCTCTTATATTTTGCTCACTTAAAGTTTCTGTCATCTTCATATTTTTTCTCCCGTTAAATAAGCTCCGCTTATCGGGACTTTGTCCATTTGGTGGGCCTGCTGCTCCCAATCACCCTGTGCGACGTTATCTACGGTAATCTACGGTGACTGCTACTTACTTTATAAATTATTGGCTCACAAATCTTAGTTTATTAAAAAAATCTTACTGCTTACCAGAATGAACCATGCAGGTATCTTGTTGTTATATTATGCAGTCATATCTTATACATTGTTGGAAACAATAAATTTGAACTTTAAATTGATTTTTAAAATGTTCAATTTGAATATTGTTACACTGTTTTACTTATTTTACATTATTTTATTTTGTGCATATATGATGCGCCAACTATTACGACACGTGCAGCTCAGGGAAATTTGCAATCTGTCCAAACCGTATCTGTTAGATGTATTGATCTTACATTTGCACCATTGAGAAGTGCAGTAGGTTGCTATCTAAAATGAATAAATTAAATAATAAACAAGCAAATAAATATAATACATGCATTACTGCAGTGTGTTGCTTTTATTTTTTGCTGTTGCAGCTGAGTTGTTGTTTTGATGAACACCAGAATTTAATCAGAAATTTACCGAAGAAATCTCGGAAGAAGAGGGCGTCAGAGCCTGTGGCACCACTCATGCCACCTGCAGGTTTGCTAATCTAAACCTGAAATTTCTACATGTCCAGTTTCACAAGGTGTTAATCGGATGTTGATTGCAAGCAAAACTCAGGTTTTAAAATCATAATCCTGGAGATGGTATTGGTGATGATCTATGACACCTCAAAGAAAATTTGCTTACAAGTAGGCCTTTTCTGATATTCCACTTTCTTTATATTACTGACATTTAGATTATCTATATTATAATATTATACATCTTATTACTTTTGCCATGGCTGGGCTGGGAGCACTCCTGAGTGTCTTGTACGGAGCTATATAGAAATCCATGGTATGAATGAATATGAGTATATGCAGCATTTTATTTTGAATTACTTGAATTGGTGGTCTTCCTAAGTTTGCCCACATATTTGTCTTGCTTCATTCAGGTTTCCCCTACAGTGCCCTTTTGTGCCCTAACGCATCCTGATCAAAACTTACTGCTGTGTGCAAATGTCTTGTCGGAGTAACCCTTTCATAATTCATGACCATTTGCACCTCATCTCTTCATTCCTTTGTCACTCCATTCTCTGAGTGGCCACCAAGGACCTTCTGGTTGACCCATAATTATGTGTGTGTCCACTTCTTAATCTAGAAGCTGTGCTTATGTTGGCCTCTCTAGTTGAAACCACCATCCACAGGAATTGCGACTTGAGTTCCTCAATCTTTCTGTTTCCCTGTTTGAAAACATCTGAAGTCCATTTTAGTTGTTAGTGATAGCACTGACTTGAGTAAGGAACACTTCCAGGTCGTTCGTTACGAAATAATTCTATAAATGGTTGATAATTAACAATCAATTGCAACTACTTGATTATTGTGCAGCTCTTCAGTTGCATAAATTGTTACATATGTAGCAAGATAATAATGTGCTAAGATGGAACTCACTTACTAGTAGAGCTTTTGAGTAATCCAGTTAGGGCCAGAGATATATGAATATTTCTGTAATATAGACTAACATAATAATAAACAATTACCAAGGAACGCTTATAGCAGAGAAGTTGTTAGCTCAGAGATTGATAATTTATAATGTACAAATTATAAACTTATTTACTGAAAGACATATCGAAATAATGCTCCAGTGTAATGTGTTACTGTCATATTGCAAGGCTTGGCACCAGCCATTGAAATTCTACCGTCAACATTTGCTGAACAATGGAAAGAAATGGTCAACTGTCCAGACTTTGCTGATGTCACCTTTGTAGCGGCCTCTGGACATCGCTTTATGGCGCATAAGATCATCCTCTGCAGCGCAGCACAGATTTTCTGCAACCTTTTCCTGGGCTACATTAGTGAAGAGGTGCGTGCCAGTAGGTGCTATGCGAATTATCCAATACATAGTACATACATATATATAAACATTGATATTGATTGCAATACTTGTATTGGAATTGGGTAAGGTTATCATGGTACATGATTGTATTGGTCTTGAGTGACCTAGAATGTTGTAACTAGCACTCTCTCTCTTTCTGAGTGAACTGATCATATGGATGTTGACTTGAATGCACTTGGCTCTGGTACATCACGGATAAAGCATTATGCTATAGGCGCTTTGTAATATTTGTTAATTAGAAATAATATTGGTGTTGCTTCTATTTGTTATTATTATTCTATTACTCTTTTGCATTCTATTACTTGTCTTTTATTGTGTTCTACTTCTAAAGAGCCAGTCAACAGTTATGACCAATGACGTCTCTAACGAATTTCGAGAACAGATCTGTTCCGGTCAGTTTCCCGCTTTTGCAAAGATTAGCGAGGAAGAAGAATTATCAACGGATGCAGGACGTACAATTGTCCATACGGTCATTGAACTGAGTTCCGATGTTTCTGCAGCTGCATTTGCTAATCTTCTGCAGTTTCTTTACTCGGGTTAGTCACTGAAATTTGTGGTAATTAAGGAATGAGTGTCAGCAAACAAGGCGCCATTGTAACGTCATGACCTATTGGCCTTGTTATATGAATTGTCGTAATTATGCTTATTTTTTATGGATATTTATGCTGTTTTCTAATAAATCTTATTTATCATCACAATGTACATGGTTTTGTATTAGCCAGACTTAAATTCAAGAGGAAGCAACTCTGGGAGACATCCATGATCCACAAACATGACAGACCACTCACAAAACCGTAAAAACTATAAAAAGGTATCGGTTGTGTATTTAAAACAAGCAAGACTAGGCAACCACCTCCTCTAAGCCTCCATGTGGCAACGCCTATGAATATTATACGAGTTTCTTTTAAATAACCTAATTGCAAATACTTTGACGGCCATAATGAGAATACGAGCCTTTAATGAGGCCAACATTAACGTTAAGGCTTCACACTCTGTTATAGGCCTTCCAAGCATTAACACAGAATCAAGTGCACAGGAGATTGAAGATGTCCTGAAGCTGGCGCGAATATTCCAAGTTACGCACCTGGAAGCGGTCTGCACAAACCTCCAGAACAATGAGGATTTTCTAAGCATTGGCACCTTCCTCAGTGGCGAAATGGGATATAGTCTCAAGGACCTCTTCCTCAACAAGGATCGACTTGCTGACATTGTCTTCATTGTTGAGGGTAAGTGCAGAATGATCGCCTGTAGTGAAAAAGGAACAAGATATCAGTAAAACGATACTTATGAGCAGTTAAAAACCAAATTTCATAAACAGTTCTATTTTTGGAAGCTAACAACAAAAAACTTTATGTAGATCTCAAGTTGGTAGGTATTGACTATGGATCAATTTTCCATGACTAGTTTGGTCACAATTTTTACATTTTTGCTGTGAGCAAATATGAAGGCTTTTTAATTTTTATGCAGCAGTGTCTAGAAGTATGTTAATTCACACATGTGTGCCCATTTTTGTTGCTTGAATTTACGTGAGTGCTCTGCAGGAAGTAACTGGTTAAGGCACTAATGCTGTGACTGAATGCCTTCAGTTCAGTTTTATAAAAAATCTTTTCCAGCATTATAATTTTTATCTGCACTCAAAAGGACATTGCTGGTTCTAATTTGTTGCAAATGCAAATAAATTTTTTAAACCAAATCCGTCTGACATCCATTGAAGCTAGTACAGACTTATTACGGTTCTGGTCTGAAATGTTGTATAATAACAAATTTAGTTGTTTGTGTTAAATATATTGATACTTAGGAACAAAGATTTATGCTCACCGTGTGGTTCTGTCTGCAAGGTGTGAAGTGATGAAGGTCATGTTTTCGTCGGGTTTTCGTGAGGATAATTTATCCGAGGTAGACACATTTGTGGCTTTTGTTTTGGAATATGTCTTTAATAGGTATTGTTATGAAATAGCTCAAACTGTCCTGTTCAGGGTAATTATGTTGCAATAAGACAGATGGTCTTCATCTGTTATCTATAGTCCTTCAAACAAAGACTTAGACTTACCCTTATCCTGCTTTATCTTAACTTACATTGGCTAAGCTTATTTTACTTCACCTCTCATTGCCATACATGACCTAATCGTAGCCTATACTTAGCTAACTTACTGTACCTGAACTTTGATCACCCAGCATCAGCTTTTCCTGAATTAGCTTACCCTACCCTAACGTCATATGTAATCATCCATTTTCTTTAACTAATCTTACCTACCGGGTTATCCAATGTTGCCTCATGAACCCTACATTGCCTTGCTTTACATTACACTGCGGTTTCTCTGGACTTCTTGACTTAGTATGGCCATGCATTACAGGATAAGAGTTTATAATTTTACCCTCCTCTCATCAATTAAGACCATGAGCACACAACCATATTCTCCCACCAAAGGACAACTCTCAATTTATTCCACGATCATTATATAAAAATATTTACTAGCTTATTCCAAGACTATCGAACTGAAATTTAATTATTATTTATTATCACTCATGTTAACATTTCTGCATTATTGTCAGATTATTTTTCTCAAATAAACGAATTTATATATATATATATATATAGTTTCACTTTAGGCCGAAATCAATCAGTGTCTTTTGTACTCTGATTATAGGCTAGCATGATAGAGGTGATTCAATTAGGTTAGTTGAAGGTCATTGACTGTTGCAGATGTCCTTGCCTGATGTTTCTTTGGAGCCGTTCCTTGCTTTCCTTGAATACATCTACTCAGATCGTGCACCTTTAGAAGATGGTGATTCTGTAGATATCTTGGTCATTGCAAACCGATATTTCGTCAAACGTCTTGTTAACTTTTGTGAACTCTACATAACGAAGGAAGTCGAGCGATCGGTGGTCGATAGTATCCAGACGTCGAGCATAGATGTCATTGGCTTGTTACTTTTATCACAGGTAGGCAGATTTCTTTCAGGACCACAAGTTGTGAGGTCTCAAAAGATGTGCTATATAAGTCTTTATATGCATGGTTGCATACCTACATCTGGACATAGATGCAGAGATAAATGAATACAGACATACGTACATTCCAGTACATTAATACATACTGGTTATATACATACCAGAACATACATGTGGAAATATGAATTAAAAAAGTTCCAGTAGTGTAGTAAGTGTATGACTGAAGAGGATCTCTTGAGTCCGTGTGTTGAGTATGGTCATGTTTATTCCTGTGTCCTTGTCCTCTTCTTCAGATGACACTTACTCTACTGACCTTGCATGGACAATAAATAGATAAATAATAGATGAATAGATGAATAAATGACAGAAATTAAAAAGCTTTATATTTTCCTTACAGTCGCATAATGCTGAACAGCTCGAAAAGTGGTGTTTGCATTTCATTGCATCGAACTACCTGGCATTTACTGAACGTGAGGAGTTCTCTAATCTGAAAGGAGACAACCTCCACTACATCGAAGAACATCGATGGCCTCCAGTCTCATATCTGAAAGAAGTGGAACAGTACAAGACAGAAATGCAAAGCCAAAAGGTCGACCCAAAGTCATGTGCCATGATGTAGCTAATAGGGATTACATGTATGTGACATGGGTGGAAAACTTCAGAGCCTTATGGATGATTGTTCATAGATATAACGAAAGCCCAAGACTTCTACTGTAACAGCGTTAGTGATACAGTACTCAACACTGAATGGTGATTGCTATGACAGGGTGTAATTTGAATAAAAATCGAGAAACTTCCCATTGCCTATACAGTTTTAGACTAATGACTAACCATCACCAAAGATGCATTTTTCTAGTCATTGTTCTTTCATTTCGTAATTGAAGGCGAGATAATTTTATATTACACAGCACGGTGACAGCACCAGTAAGAATAGTTTTCAAGCAGTGTGGCCTTATTTATTATTATTATTTTTGAAATGTGTTGATTTTTAGTGGGTAGGCAGATGTGGCACTCTATGATTTTGATAACATTGTTTGAATTTATGTTACTTACTTACCACTGACACTTTTACATGCAATTGTTGAGTGCCATGTTCAGGGTTTTAAATCGTAAATGTATTGCTGTGTTGAGCAGCTGCTGTAGGAATAAATTATATACAAAATCTACCGAGAAAGAAGTTTGTAATAAATCATCATCATCATCAATATCATTGGGCTCAATGCCCGTAAGAGTCCGACGCCACTCTCTGTCTGAGTCTGTCTCGCGTCATGCTGCCCAGCCTGAACCGGTCCGGTCAGCAGGTCTGCTCCATACCATAAACATCTTGGAGCACCTAGACAACCTTGTCTGATTGAAGAGAATATTGGGAGAGAGGCATGAAGGACAGTTTGGATCACTGTCTGCATGTGTCCCACGCTCTCCCCCACTCTCTCCACTAGTCGGTCCTGACCGGCCTGTGCAATGTGTGCATGTCTGCTCCACATCATGACACCTTGAAGCATATGGGTAGCTCTGTCACTTGTGTCGTGGTTTTTGCGGATTCCAATCGTCTTGGTCTTCTACTGCCAGTGTATCGCCACCCATCTGGCAAACCTTCCTCCTTTGTCCGGGCTTAGGACCGGCACAGGGACATTGTTTGTTCCCTGTGGCGGAGGATGGATGCAGTTTAACGTCGTGCCCAGGACATTTGTAATAAATGCTTCAGTATTAACATTTAAATTTTTAACTTCATACGTATGGCGATGCTTCTATTTAAATCACGCACACATACATACATACATACATACATACATACATACATACATACATACATACATACATACATACATACATACATACATACACACACACACACACACACACACTCACAGACATATAATTATATATATATATATTTGTTATGTTATAGATATACAATTTTATATAAAATATATATTTTATTCGTGACTGCATATATCATAATATGTATTTTTATATAATGACTTCTTTTTTGTGCCACTATCACAGTGCACAATCAGCAGGCATGCTTAAAAGCAGCACTAGCTGTTGGTGCTTCTTATACATGTACTATGTAAAAGTAAAGTCCTATCCCATTCCATGAGGAACATAGGGAGGTGCTCATCTCATTTTCCATGGCCCTGAGCCAGCAATGGACGAATCCCAAGGTCCTGGACACGAGGCCGGTGTCACGAAATAAAGTCTACCCGATACAAAGTCTCCCCCGAAACAGAGTCTCCCTCTGGCTGAAAATCTGTTTTGGAAGACATTTTCTGGTGTAAAAGTATATATGTTCGTGCTAGACTGATCGATCCTTTCAGATCTTCTGGAACCGATTTCAAACCTCCAATCCTACCGGTTTAATTTTGAGTAGGCCTAGGCTATAATTAGAGGCTCAGGCTATTTACTCACTTAAAACCACGAATAGGCCTACATTTATAGACCTACTGTGATTTTAATGTCAGCATTTTCTCTGTGTCGCTATAGTGTCGTTTCAGGTCATCTAGGCCTATACTTAAATTATGTGCTATAAAATTATGTAGGCTACTCGATCGGTCGTTTCGATTAGGCTTAATTAGGCTTAAGAGTTAAGACCTCTAATCGACCTTGTAATAGGTCTAAATCTCGATCGATCGATTGATTATCAACTTCGATCGCCTCGATCTGAAAGTTATGATCATGCGGCTGTCAGGGCTTCAGGCTTTTCATTCAAACGTCACCCTTAGGCCCTACCTAGGCCTAGCCGCCTAGGCCTTATATATAGGCATAATATGCATGCATGGATCAATGTCTGGCACTCTCTACGTATAGTTTGCTCAAGACTTTTCTTTTCGACCGGGCCTGGGTCGGGAGCGCCTCTGAGTAAAGCCCTTGAAGAGTCACTATATAAATCACATAGATCATCATCATCATCATCATCGTCCGTGGGTTCAACACCCGTTGGTGTCAATCGCAAGTTTAAAAATCACATAGATAGATAGATAGATAGATAGATAGATAGATAGATAGATAGATAGATAGATAGATAGATAGATAGATAGATAGATAGATAGATAGATAGATAGATAGAATGAATTTTGTTCAGTTTGAGCCATAATGTTGACAGACATTCTGTCTTTTTCGTTACTCAACCACTCTGATTAGGCTTAAATCTGATTAGCCTACAAATTTTGATGTAGAGTTGTAGACCTAGGCTCTAGCGCTCATATAGTGCAAGCTGGGGCCTCGCGCGTTGCTTACTAGCCTGCCTTGCTACATGTTTAACGACGTTGCCATATTAGAGATGATTAGTGTCGCCCTCCTCCTTTATCTATAATTGGGACTGGCACTGGCAAAGAACAACCAGCGGCGGAGTTTGCTTACTAGCGTGTTGTTACACTATGTTTAACGACGCTGCCATTTCAAAAATGATTAGTGTCGCCACGCCATTTAGGTCCCCGTGGACGAACTAGCCCGAGATTTTGAATCTCTGAAATAGCCACCTTCCGGAAGCGAAATGAGGCCCGCAAGCTCTCTTTCACGCTACGCTTTCTTTATTCTGTGCTTTCACAGAGATGCGTAGGCCTACATACGCACGGTCAGCACTCTTATCAACGTAGCTAAGCGAGCCCGTCTTGCTTACTAGCGTTAGCCTACTCACCGGCCGTTAAATTATGTCTATTATACTCAAGTCCTTGGGATAGGCTACACTGTAGCATTGAAATGTACTGTATAGTTACTGGATAGCTAATTGGCCATGAAATTTAGAATTATCGCTCACTTATTGCAAGCCCCAGGATTACTTGAGGCAATTCCCAGAATTCTCTGGGGAAAATCCCCAGAGGCAAATTATAGCAAGGGATATGCGGCACAACACTTGGCATTAAAACGCAAATTTCTCAGCAATGATGACAGAATTGTTTACAACGAGTATGGGGATTTTCAGATGAGTGTCATACAAAACTATCAACTTAACTGCTTTGCGGTCACCGACAAGATTTTTTGAAAATAGGCGATAAAATGGACGAATTTAACATGGTTTTGCACAGTGGAGGATTTAGGTTTTATTGCACGGGGGGTCGAGGAGAATTTCAGGAGGGCGCCTGTACTTACATAGTTAAATACAGTAGGCCTAAATTAATTATAATTCATCCGATTTAGCCGAATACGTAAAACAGAATCAAGAATCTAGAAACTTTTGTAAACTTGTGAACTTGACTAGGCTACTCACTTGAATTACATAAATTTATCATATTTATGTCTATTATATAAAAAATATTTATTAATGTAGGCCTAATTAAGCTAATTTATTGGACATTGATCCAAGCTTCAAGCAGAAACTTGTTAGTTTATATAAAATTAATAGCTTTCTGCGTGATTTCATTGAAGCAAAACGATGTAGGCCCAATAGTTGATTCAAAGTCGATGTTCTCAGCAGGACCACGTTCAATTGAAGTTAATGCCAAACAGGGCCGGATTAAGGCATGTTCAACATGTTCGGCCGAACAGGGGCTCCCACACATGCGAAAGCAAATTTTTCGAGGAAAAAATGGTATAGGCCTATTCTGAGGAAATTTCGGCCAAACGACTAAAAAGGTTTGTCAGCTATTTTGGCGGGGAAAAATCTGTAAGACTTATCTAAAAACATTTCGACCAAACGACTAAAAAGGTCATAAAAGTTTTAGCCGAAGAGTTCTAGAAATTTTTCCGAACAGGGCCCCCACATTTCTTAATCCGGCCCTCATGCCAAACCAGATAGACGTTCATTTGTCGTTGTCAATCGCAAATAACGTTTGATAATCTTCAATTTACTGAAACTTCTTTAAGCAGTGGCAGATGTAGGCCTAACAGGAAGAGTCAACTAAATTTTATATAAACCTAGTAATGGCTAGTATTGACAAATTAGGGAGACCTGGTGCCATCCGTTTTTCAATCAATAGGCCTAGAAAGGTAGCACCTCTTTAAGTTGTAGTTCACAAAACAGTGATGGACGTATTGACGTAAGCACGTCTTTAAATGTATCATATTATACGATATAGGCCTACCCAAACCGGCAAAGGGCCATATAAATAAATAAAAATTAGTAATGGCTGCCAGGGAAATAAATGAAAATAAGTAGGCTGATTCTTTAATGAGTGTTAAATTATTCATGGTGTGATTGCTTAAAGTCATTAAAAATTAGAATAATTATAATAATCTGGCAAATTTACGAGAATTTACTTTTCATGAAGGACATTTTAGGTTTAAGTATACGGTACGGTCCGAGGGGGCGCCATTTTTTGCCCAAGGGGGGGCGAACAGACCCCCCGGGCCCGTACTAAATCCGCCACTGGTTTTGCATATAAACAAGCTCGCGCTGCCCTAAGCGGAAGTCACGTGTGATTCGCGGTCCGTCATCGACTAATCGCCAAAGCTTTACCTATTCAGTAACTAGGCTATTAGTACATATCAATGCGCTGTAGGCCTAGAAATTTCTTACGATAACAATAGGACCGCGAAGAGGCGTGATTCAGACGGTCGTACCGTCGTGGAAGAGGCCTTTTAGAGCAAGTATCTTGCTTTTATTTAGAGTGAATGTAATAATAGCTGGCCAACGAGAATATTTCGCAACCAGATCACGTGGTGTTTATGTTAAGCGCACGCTTTGCTTTCTGGTTCTATATTTAGTAAACTAAGTGGTTGTAACTAGGGCAGTCCCTAAATCACGGTCAAAAAGTGAAA
The DNA here is from genome assembly GCA_945859605.1 of Lumbricus rubellus. NCBI lineage: Eukaryota > Metazoa > Annelida > Clitellata > Crassiclitellata > Lumbricidae > Lumbricus > Lumbricus rubellus. The sequence continues at coordinate 18,592,551 of OX243819.1, read as the reverse complement.
AAATCACGGCATACTTTTGCAAAAATCCAAAAATTCACGGCACCGTGATTTTCCGTGATTTTTCACATTTTCAGCACTTTTTTGCAAAAACACCTTTAAAATGGTTGCACAAATGAGTATTTATAAATAGGTCTTCACTTGTCAGCAACGTCTTTCACTCCCAAAAACAGAAATTCTTAAATTAATTTAATTATTCCGCGCTGTTTTTGGTCGTCGGCGCCATTTTTGACGTGTTTCGCAACCATTTTTAACGTGTTTTTACAAAAAAAGTGCTGAAAATGTGAAAAATCACGGAAAATCACGGCAAATGGCAAAATTCACGGCAAAGTGCGAAATTCACGGCAAAGGGCGAAATTCACGGTTTCCGTGATTTCCGTGAATTCGTGATTTAGGGACTGCCCTAGTTGTAACAAATAAAAGTCAAGACGAAACTAACTGCGTCGCTGGCAAGGAGTCCTTGGCCGCGGGTTTTTCTCTGTCAGCGCCAGTCCAAAGCCTGCGTAAAGAAGGAGGGCGACGCTAATGTTTTTTGTTGTTGTCACAGTGTCGTTAAACTGAAACCTACTAGCCTACTACGATGACGACTGACTTTCGCAAATCAACTCTTCTGCATAATAGGCCTACGGTAAGTCAGAATTATCCAAACTTGTTGATAATAGAAATCAATAATTAACCGTTTGATTTAGTGGAACCAAAATTATTTTATTTTGAAGTCAAAACAATAAACAAATCGATATCAATACCGTATGGCTGCCAACTTTTCATTTTGCCATTCCGGGACGCTCGATCGCAATCACGCGATATGCAATTGTCATGCATGTCACACGTCCACGTACATCAGTTACATAGGCTAACTGTGTAGGCTTAGGCGTCTGTATGCAATGAATGTCTCGTCAGATTAATGTAGGGCCCGCATTCTACAGTCTACTGAGAATACAAGGATTCTCTATTAAAGGATAGGTGACTTAAATAAAAAGCATGTATATCCGTTTTGTATATGAGTTCTTTGGTTTTAGTGAGCGAGCGTAGCGCCACTCTGCGAAAAAGGCGTAAAAGCTTCTGACGGTAAAAACAAACTTGGCGGTCGAAATGTGTTGTTCATCGATTAATTTTAAGAATTCGAGGAAGAAGAATCCCGGATTGTCTTTCTTTCGATTTCCAAAAAACGAGGAAAGGTAAATGATGCTATGTTTTTAGATATTGCTTTAAATTTGTTTGAATTAGGTAATCTAAAATGCGTAAACATGCGGCGGCATTGCGAACGAATTCACCGGTAAATCTGTGTGAACGTTCGGTAAATTGCATCTGACATTGAATCGAAAAGTCAGACGTCTGTTTTGTGTTTCCTCAAATTTTCCGAATAATAAATTACAATAATACACAAGTAATTCAGAAATAACAATTTGCATTGCTATTTGTGTTTGGTAGATGCAGGCGATGGGTACAATTATGTCAACGTCAGGATCTAGTGAAACGCTCTGCAGCGAACTTATCTGAAAGCTGTGGACTGTGTGCAGACCACTCTGAGGAGAGTCAGTTCATGAATAGATAAAAAGCGAGACAACTTGGTGTGGAATGCAGTGCCAACACTGTTCAATGTGTCAAATCCACCTAAAAGACTTCAGTCGTGTCGTAAGCTACCTCTGCCTCGAAAGCCATTTCTACCTCACAAGCCACGTGCAGACGTTTCAACACCACCAGGTAGAAACACAGTTTTGTAGGACTTATTTGCAATTTGTTTTACAATTTAAAATCTTATATTTAGGTCTATGCATTTTTTAAAAGAAATCTTGTAAGTCAACAGATCAGAATGATGTGGGGGTAATTCCGAAGACTGGATGGTAAACACGCACACTGAGTGCCCGTACTCCAAACAATATGGCTGCCAACGAATGCCGTAAAATTAGAACGCGGCCGATCGACGACATGGCAACATGCATCTCAACATGCAAAGCGTGAGGGTCGGTTAGGGCTCAGGTTAGGCATCGTGAGGGTCGGTTAGGGTTAGTTTTAGGGTTAGTGCAGTCATTCTGCTGAAATTGAAGCTGAATTGATGAACAATGTCGTCTATAGGTCGCGCTCTACTTTTATCGCATTCCTTGGCAGCTATATTGTTTGGAGTACGCGTGCACTCAGTGTGCGTGTTTACCTACTGGCTACCCGTACTCCAAACAATATGGCTGCCAACGAATGAACAGTTATTATTATGAACAGCTTTGACGACTGTTAACACAATGTTTTCTGCAATGCGTAGAGTTCGAGAGGTAGCGAGTTTGAACCCCCGTTTGGTGGACATGCTTTGTAGGCTGCTATTAGCGCCGTGTAATTGCAAAGCTGTCTGTTTTGTTTGTAAGTAAAAGTAAAGTCTTGGACACGAGGCCAGCGTATCGCAGGAGTTGCTGTTTACTTCCCAGCTTGCGCCGGTGTAAAGGTTTCAAATTACCCCCTCCTAAACATTACCCCCCGGTAACTTGAAACCGGTCTCAGATTACCCCCCGAAAACTAGATTTGCATCAATGATTGCATTTATTGCACTAATAAAATCAGAAAAATCATCCCGCTTCTTGTTTTGGTCTGCAGAATATCATCCGTCATCCTACTTCGTGTTTTGTTATCAATATTTTGATCCGAAAAAAATAATAGCCTCGACGCCATTTTCTCCATGGATGTAAACTTCAGCGGCGATTAGTATTTTAGTTACAAATGAAAATATTGATAACAAACCACGAAGTGGGATGACGGATGAAAATCTTCAGACCAAAACAAGAAGCGGGGTGATTTTTCTCGATTATTTTAGTGCAATAAATGCGATGATTGGTCCGATTTACAGTTTTCAGGGGGGTAATGTTTAGGAGGGGGTAATCTGAAACCTTTACACCGGTACCAAATTATACTGCTTGTTGACAGTGGCACGTGTGCGTAAACAACTTGCCCAAGGTCTTTACCCGGAGTCGAACCCGCAACCTCCCGCTCCGTTGGCCGACGCGTTACCGGTCCGCCACCAGGTCGTAGTTAAGTTTGATTAAGATTACTGTAAAACTTGTAAATGTAAAGCGCAGTGCGTCTTGCAGGGACTTCATTAAAGAGAAGATTATTATTATTAATTTTTTACTCATATTTCTACAATATTTCTACTTTCACTTTTTACCCCTTGCTTGTAAAATGTAAGCAGAGTGTCTTTAAACATGTTTGTGCAATTAAATACGGATAGTTACACATGTGATTCTTTTGACAGTAATAAAGAACACTAGAGAGTAAATGCATAAAATAATTTTTACATATGTTTGCTTTTGCAGGACAATCAGTTCATTCTGGGAAGCATGATCTACAGTACAGACGAACTCATCATCGCCTCTCGTATTACATCCGACAAGTTCGAAAACTACGCACAAAGAAGACAATTCCATTTCAGTAAATAAAATTATCGAGGCTGCATCTGAGTAGGCCTATCTAAGTGGACCCGCTTTACAGTTTCTTCAGTGCCAGCTAAGGTGTTCTGGCAAGGCTATCTACTCATCATATGTGTCCTGCTGCCTACAGATTTCTGTCTCAGTACTTTCATTTGCCTAAAAGAACGATCGTTACGGTTATGGCTTCAAGGAATTTGGTAATTTTAATGTGAAAGTTGAAAAGACTTTGATTGAAGTTAATGGAGATGGAATCATGTTTATGTTTGTTTGTTTGTGTACTTGTTATAGCACCCCTTCAAGCTGCCTACTCAGAGGCATTTCCGAATACAAAGCGGACACTGCAACGGAGTTTCACACCGAAGCCCTGAGCAATTGCGAGTGAAGGACTTGCCCAAGGTCCCTACACGGGTACTTGAGGTGGATTTGAACCTGCAACCCTCCGGCTGCAAGGCAACAGATATACCCACTACACCAATGATCCCATTATCTAAAATAGTGCATTTGAAACAATTTCAAGTGCTATCCTATTGAAATCATTGGTAATGTGGCACATTGGAATCATGTCTCAGAATTTTTTTAGAGTTAGTAAACATAAAGTTCATCTTGCTGCCTAGCTGAGGCACATAAAATTAGGGGGCTTTAAAAAATAGGAATTAAGCTGAACTTTGGAACGCATGGACAAATTATTTGATCTCTGCAAATGTGTTGATTTCAAGGATGTAAAAATTAGTCGATGTCCAGTGACAGCCACTTCTTTCCACATAAAATTCTGACAAGACTGCATAACTTGGTTTTCTCAACGGAAATTTATATATATGATCAAAAACTAAAAAATTTTGCATAGATGACTGGAGACTATCTCTTTCCGCTCTGCTGCATTTATGGAAAGCAGTCAAACCAGACTTGAATTTTATGATGCTTCGTAGATTAAATCAGAACTCCCTTGAAATCTATTTTGCATCAATTCGGCAAGGATTTCTACATAATTTTGTCATCACCATCATCATGTTGTTCTCGTCGTTTGTGACTGTCACACATTTTACATTCTCTTACTGGAACATTACATTAATTATACAGTTTTAAAATAGAGGAAATTTCATGTATTTGCACATATCTGCACATGTACGCTTTGGCTTTTAGCATCATTCTATGAATATTAATAACTTGGCCAATGAGAACCTATATAAAATTATAAGACTTTGTTGTTGTTCCTAATGATTTGTATGTGCGAGTTGCTATATGAACTTAAATGGTTATAAGTATTGTGTTCAATTTTCTTATTTTATTAAAATGTTCTTAGTTGATGAAAAATGAAGTAACTAAGCACAAAGACCTGTATTTATATAGTGCCCCTTTAAGAAGCTACTCACAGGCGCTCCCAGCCACGGTTAAAGAAAAAAGGCGAGAGATTTATGAATTAAAGTTTGACCGGTCAGATGTAGTAAATGAAGCTTTGAAGAAAGCTCATTCCAGATCAACGGCCTAACTGGAAGCTGGATTGATGACAAGGATTCATGGTGTTCTGAATAACACCAACAGGTCTGAGCTTTATATCGGAGTGACAGGTATTAACACATAATTATGACACTAACTAGTTAATACAGCACCGCGAACTGGACAATTAGCTTAAGTTTGACCAAATTATACCTACAGAAACAGGCTATTTGCACAGCGAAGGGGGTTATTGTCCAGGGGTTAATGTCCTAGGTTAAATGGTAGGAGTTGTCCAGGGGTTAATATTCTTGCCTCAAGTTTTCTGAGGTGCAATCTACAATCATAAAGGCATGAAGTTAATGTTAGTCTGGGATATCCGTAGTCTGTTAATGCAAAAGCCATTTAATGCCGTATACTAGGACAGCCAAAGTGGCAGAAAGTTCTCAACTATTAATGCAATGCACTAGTAAGACCACAGTAACTCTGACAAGACCATCAATCGTGAGATGCGCTGCTAACTTACAGCAACTAAAGACCGACACATGCCTATTAGCCTACGCTAACAGTCGGGACACTTGGCATCAGAAAGTGACAGTAAAGAACATTAAGCCGTTTTAAGCGCTGCAGCCTGGATTGAGTTTGTTGGTTCATATAGCCTACAGCTGCTCATAAGTAGTGATTAAAGTGTGGGAAACCAAGTGCTGGACGCCCCTTACCTTTCCAAAACAAGTGCCTGGACGCTCTTACTTTTTCAGGCTGCGCTGGCCAATAAGTGGCAGGACGACGCGGCGTTCTTATTTTAAATCGGTGCATGGATGCCGTCCATGACCGTCCAGCCACACTTTAAGCTCTGCTCATACGCACTATTTAAAACCTTAACTCTTCCCGATCTCATCGTATCAGACGCAAACAATTCGTCGATACAGTGGGCTAGGGCCGCTAGGCTCCGGCTTGGAACGTATCGTAAAAAGTACAGAATTAGCCATAAAACTACGTAACACGCCATATAAATGGTACCATACATTACAGCGTATATCTAACACGATGTTTTACTTTATATATGCGATTATTTATTGTTTTAAAGATAATTATTCATCGATTCTCCACATAGCATCCGCAATGCATTCGTTAAGGAAACACGCGCTTTTACGCCTTCTTCGCTTGGAGCGCCACATTACGCGGACGGCGTCGGACCATAGATAATCACACGTCGGACGCCATTTTCGTGGTAAAGGCGATCGCATAAGAGCCTGCCGGTCCTGTGTATAAATTGTCCTTGCTGAGAATAGTCTTATATAAAAATTGCATTCCAACCATCAAGATGATAAATAGTTTACATTTAAAATTGAAATAAATTCCAAGAAGAAAACGTGTATACAAAAGACCAAAGATGAAAACGTGTAGGCCTATAGGCCTACAAAAGACCAATATTGCCTGCCTACCAGAGAAATGTGGAAACAGCGAAGTTCATAGACATAGGCCTACATTCACGCAGATTGTTGATGCCATTAAATTGGTTTGCAACAGAAAAATAATGATTGGCTTTAATAATTATTTGTACTTCTGCTGAGTTTAGTCAGTTTTTCGCATTTCCGGATCACTGCACACAACGTCGTAGAATTCGGCAAGTGTGTTGAAATCTATTTTTGCAACAGTTCCACTGTAAGAAAGTTATTGCGTAGGCAACTGGGTAAACACGCACACTGCGTGCCCGTACTCCAAACAATATGGCTGCCAACGAATGCAATAAAATTAGAGCGCGACCTATGGACGACATCGCAACATGCAAAGCGTGAGGGTCGTTTAGGGCTCAGGTTAGGCACCGTGAGTGTCGGTTAGGGTTAGTTTTAGGGTTAGTGCAGTCATTCTGCTGAAATTGAAGCTGAATTGATGAACAATGTCGTCGACGGTCGCGCTCTAATTTTATTGCATTCGTTGGCAGCCATATTGTTTGGAGTACGGGCACGCAGTGTGCGTGTTTACCGGCAACTGCAATTTTCACACTACACTTTGTAATACTGTAACAATCCGTGGCAAAAAGTGTTGGAAACGGAAAATGATAGCACCTAGAACACAAGCTTAGTGAGTGGGCAGTTTGGAATACCTCAATCCAGATCTTGAGTCAACGTCTGGTCTGAAATTCATCGTTCACTGTGAAGATTTTAGTGGTTAATTTTACGAAAACGAGGACATCTACACCAAATTCCGGGACAATTTGGGATCAACCCAGGACACGGGACGCAAAGGACGATTCCGGCACTGTCCCGGCGAATCCGGGACGGTTGGCAGCCCTACCATACCGACTACTATCAGTGGCGGCTCCAGAAAAAGGTACCCCTCCATGAATGTCGCTCAAGCCCTCCCCAAAGCAAAAAGCGCAAAATCTGCAATTGCTTAGGCTGCTTCGTAATAAGAAAACTAGACAGTGACCACGGCAACGAAATCAACTATATTATCATGGCATGCGTGATGAGGTTATTTAAATAAGGGACACATTTGAAGTGGTGGTGAGACGATTTATATGGCGCGGTGGCTCAGCCGAGGCCGAAGGAAAGGGCGCTGTATACGAGTTCAAAAAGTTAATGGCAGTTATATGATTGTTTAACCTCAGGCTACCAAGGGGGTTGCAACCCCCCCCCCTAGGTTTTTCCCAAATAATACTTGTTTTGTTTTGAATAAAATTTTGACATGTAGGTAGCCTAGGGTGACCATATTCTGGCAATCAAAAACCGGGACACTTTTTGGAAAAAATCAATTGTGTGCCTAATTCCTTAACTACAGGGCTATATACGATCGAAGGCCTAACCCTATAGGCTAGACTCGGTTAAATTTTATGCTGAGCATAGACTTCAGTGTAGAAATCTACAACCTGCACTAGTCATCAGCGAGGTGCTGTAGTTATAGGCCTAGTAATAATATTGAGAACACACTCAATCGGTGCATAGTGGGCAATCTAGTCCAGAGGAAAATTTAATGTTACTGGGGTGCACAGGAGCGTCCGGCGGACGACCGCCGAGGCGTTCAGCGCCGAGCAGGGAAAGGGAATTGGGGAGGGAATATGCCTTTCACAATCAGATTTTTTAAAAGTTTCCACAGTACAATGACAGCATTTTAAGTTGTCGAAAGAATTTGCTGTAGCCTAGTTCAGTAACTTCAGTGCTGTCATGAGCGGTCGAACTCCCATTGCGACACTGCCGACATCGATAGGCCTATTAGATATGGCGCCGCCATATTAGCACCCCTATTACGAAAACTTCTCGTTACACCTTGATGATCCTTTAAATCTATTAACTAAACTCAGTAGAACACCAAAGATGCAAATATAATATTTCATATAAATTGACAATTTCTCTTTTGTTACGACATTTTTGTGTTGTAAACTACACTTTGTTCTGTGATTTACATACAAACACGTTTTGAAAAGATCCAAGTTTCTTACTTGTCAAAAACCGGGACATTTTGGCCTTTTTTCCTAAGTTGTCGGGACACCGGGACGCACCACAAAATACCGGGACATGTCCCGGAAAACCGGGACGTATGGTCACCCTAAGGTAGCCTGAAACATGTGCTCAGTAACTGTTGATGTCTTCAGCTAAAAATGCACTGGGGAGCTTACGATGCTACCCATACCTCTAACCGGTGTGGGCTTTGTGCTTTTGGCACTTGCAGTTTCGCACTTTCGGCGCTAGCAAGATGAGCACCTTCAATGACACTTTTCTAGTTGTGCCCATGGAAGGGAGGAGTAAGGGCTTAGGGTTTCAGCCCCAAAACCTGAAATCCTGGCGCCGCCACTAAGTCCTACGACAAGTCCTGTTGAATATCAAGAGTTAAATTGAAAAATAGCTGCAAAAACCTGAGGAATTGTGAACTCTGGTAAAAAAAAGGATCAGTAATTAACTCTGTATGTGGCATTTGTTGCTGCATTCAGTTATGCATTATTCAGTTACATGTAGCTCTATGGATCGCTATTTGCAAAGATAGTAGAATGACTTTTCTGTATTTAAATATTTTACACTATTAATATCAATCATGTAAGATTCATTTGAGGTTGCTAGATTTTGTAGTCCAAAAAATTATCATCTCCAAAGTTATACCGTGTAATTTATGTGTTTGTTTAATTGAGCAGTGTACTGGATCGTCCAACATGGAGACAGTTAATTTTTTAGTTGTTGGAGATAGAGGTGTCGGAAAAACTTCCCTTCTTATTGCTTATACAACCGGCAAATTTCCTGAGGAATACGTTTCGACTGTGTTTCACAATTACCCTACTGACGTCCAGTTCAACAATAGAACTATTTCTGTCAGGTTATTCATCGCATATGTTCGTGTAAGTACAAGTTCAGTCAAATATGCCCTAAGTCTGATATATTCTGACACACACCTGGGACCTGGGTGGCTGAATACATGTTCTTGGAACTTGACCAAAGAAGCACTGTGATAATTTAAGCATACTTTTGTTCTCTACCTGGTTTCATGACTTAATAATCTGCCATATTACAAGGCCTGTGGAACTTTGGGCTGTGAGGTATGAGGTTCCAGTAAATCATTACTAATCTGTTGAGTGTATAACTTTTGGAAGGTAAGTTTTAGTCTCTGGAGTCAACACTCAACAGAAATAAGTGTGCTGTCCTATGGACTGATCGGCTGAACGATGTTACGATGGCCTAACACTATAACCACTGTGGGTAGGGTGTCTGCTTAACTCGTCCTATGTAGACTCCAGTGATGCAATTTTAGAGTGAACAAATTAAATCGCTGGATGAAAACGTGTGCTACATGTATGTGTAACTGCCCTGTAAACCATTGATCATATTGATGGCTACCTCTGAATTAGGTTTTAAAATGAGTGATATAACATGCAGCCCATGAATAGTTGAATAGCCAAGTACCACATTACTGTGTTATATTATCCGTATATCCCACCTATATTTTACTACAATTTCTAAACATCTGAACACTCAACTATGATAGGGAACTGACCATGGAACAATGAACAATGGCATAGCAATATAGACATTGTGGACAGGGTGACTGCCTAAGTATGAGCATGCTTGTACAAAATTGTATATGAATTTATTTAACAGGAAGATTATTATCGATTGCGAGGCGTATACCCAGACACCGATGTCATCCTTGTCTGTTTTTCTGTTGCAAGCCCAACCAGCCTACAAAATGTCAGAGAAATATGGGTTCCAGCAATCAGACACTTCTGCCCATACACTCCTGCCATTCTTGTCGGATGCAAGGCTGGTGGGAAAATTCTTTTATTTTTGTTATTTGTATTATGCGCATTTGTGTGCACCCACGTATACATAAAAAATATGTATATTTTACAAGTATATAATTATGCACATGGTCTTAATGGTTCTAGTATTTCATACAACCAATAGCACACGTATTTCTAAGCATTGTGTGTGTGTGTGTATGTTTCCGTATGTGTATGCATGTATATGTGTGTAGGTATTGTTGTCTGTTTGGATGAATGATTTATAGGTATTATTTGTAGCTTTTAAATGCATTGACCATAAAGCATAGCCATAATATTATATATCATACAGGGTGGGCCAAAAGTATTTGTTCAACTTTGAAGGCCTATAAATTAGGCAGTTTAGCAAGTAAGTGTACGCTTAATGCATCAAATTAAAGGTCGTTATATCAGCTATAAGTCCAACAAATTTCATTACGGTAGCTTTCACTACGCGCCATATAATTATTGTGTACCGCACCTACCTTGTTTTCTGACGTAAACAATAATTTCATCATTGCGCCGTTAACAGAAGATGACAGCTTTGAAAGCCTATAACTTAGGCAGTTTAGCAAGTAAGTGTATGCTTAATGCATCAAATTAAAGGTCGTTATATCAGCTACAACTGGTCAAAAATTTATAATTTTAGCTTTAATAATAATTGCGTAAAACTACTGTACTGAATATGTATCAGTTTACAATGATTTTAATTCGTCTATCTTGCAAAACACAATACCTTGAAAATTAGTCTTTGCAAGTTTGCATTATTGATAGCCATTAAGAAATCCAAGAATTATTTAGTCAAATAAATATTCAATGTGTCTTCCACAAGCTCGAATGACTGCATGAATGCGACGTGCCCATTGATCTACGGCTCCATTGATGAGTTCCTGGCTGATCTCAGTCCAGCCACGAGTGATGACGCGCGCTTCAGATGCTCGACGTTTACTATCCGTTCACAATAAACCCGTTGCTGCAAAGCACCCCAGATTGAGTAATCAACGGGGTTTAAGTCATGTCTATTAGGCGACCAGTTATGTGGTTCGATGAACTCAGGAACGTTGGCGTTCAAAAACTCCACGGTATGACGAGAACGATGAGCGATGTTGTCAGCGGTAAGTGCCGAACGAGGACGGCCAGTATAGTCTAACAGGTTTACGTTTAGAACTTGTACTCGCGTCAATTTGTCTAATTAATCGTTTGAGATTGTTTTTACTCCAGTTTCTAGCAGGAAATTCATTCATCATTTGATATGCATTTAAATGTTTTCAATTCTTAAAATTCGAATCAAAGTCCTGTCATCTTCTGTTAACGGCGCAATGATGAAATTATTGTTTTACGTCAGAAAACAAGGTAGGTGCGGTACACAATAATTATATGGCGCGTAGTGCAAGCTACCGTAATGAAATTTGTCGGACTTATAGCTGATATAACGACCTTTAATTTGATGCATTAAGCAAACACTTACTTGCTAAACTGCCTAAGTTATAGGCCTTCAAAGTTGAACAAATACTTTTGGCCCACCCTGTATATACATGTTATTATATATGTATAATGTATATATATATTTATATATAAATGTATGAATGTTGCCTTTACAAGTGCATTACGCTTCTATTTCTAGACTGCCGGAGTTCCAGTCAACTATGCATTCCTTTAAACCTTATAAACCTAGAAGCCAAGAGTCTCAAGCTGAGATATATCGAGACAAGTGCCCTGAAACAGTATCAGCTCACGTACTGCTTTGAAGTTGCGGTAGCTATACCCTTTATGCTTATAGTTGTATGTGCTTGAAGACCGTCCTTTTCAATAATGGTTTGCATTGATTGATTGGTTGATTGGCTGATTGATTGATTGCTCGTTAATATGCATGTTCTGATCATAATTGGGCTATTGTAAACTGAGTAAGAGTTATTTCAAGGCAGGGGCGTCTATATTATAAACATTGTACTTCGCGTACAAAAGATAATCATTGATTACGCAACTTTTTTGAGTTGTCACATCTAAATTTCTTTGTGTTCATATGGACCAATACCGAAATTGGAACATACATATTGAAGAAATCAACACGAAAATCACTAAAAGCATCGGCAACCTGAACGGAATTTCCTTCTTACCACCTTCCAACATACTTACCAATTTATACTACAGTATAAGTCTCTTTTATCCTTATCTTAATTATTGTAATATCACTTATGCCTCTCACTTAAGAAAATTGTAAATTGCAGATAAAAGGTCATACGAATAATAATAATCATAAGTTCATAACTAAATCTCCCACTACCGTAATTCTCATATGCGACCGTTATTCTTAGCACTTCAACTGTTAACTATTGCACAAATCAACTTCATCCCAACTTGCGAATTTTTTTATAAATATCACTACAAACTCCTACCACTTGCATTCCTATCTTACTTTTCTCCACCACTACTCTAAGAAGTAAACCGTATTATAAATTAATTTTTAAAAGAGATAAGACCCATAAACTAGGTATATCCATTAAGTTTCAGAGCCCACTGTTATGTAACAACCTACCTCTTGATATCCGTACCTCTGCTAGTTTCTGATAAACTGTTTCTCGTTAATCAAGCATATGTTATGAGCACACACACACTGGAGCACATATTATAATCATTTTTTAAGTTTGAATTGATCTTTTGTGTTTTCTATGACTTAATCGTTGACACTAAAGTTGATTTTCTCTTATATTTTGCTCACTTAAAGTTTCTGTCATCTTCAATTTTTTTTCTCCCAAGTTAAATAAGCCCCTCTTAGCTCGGGACTGTGTCTCTTTGGTGGGCCTGCTGCTCCCAATCACTCTGTGCGACGTTATCTACGGTGACTGCTACTTACAAGTTTGATAAATTATTGGCTTACAAACCTTAATTTATTTTTAAAAATTCCTACTGCTTACCAGAATAAGCCATGCAGGTATCTTGTTGTTATATTATATTGATCATGCATTTGCACCATTGAGAAGGGCAGTAAGTTGCTATCTAATATGAATAAATAAATAATAATTAAGCAAATAAATATAATACGTGCACTACTGCAGTGTGTTGCTTTTATTTTTGCTGTTGCAGCTGAGTTGTTGTTTTGATGAACACCAGAATTTAATCAGAAATTTATCGAAGAAATCTCGGAAGAAGATGGCGTCAGAGCCTGTTGCACCACTCATGCCAACTGCAGGTTTGCACTAATATAATCCGGAAATCTTTACATGTCCCGTTTCACAAGGTGTTAATCGGATGTTGATTGTAAGCAAAACTCAGGTTTTAAAATCATAATCCTGGTCTATGATACCGCAAAGAAAATTTTCTGACAAGTAGGCCTTTTCTCATATTGCACTTTCTTTATAACACGGTACTGACATTTAGATAACCTATATACATTTTATTACTTTTGCCATGGCTGGGCTGGGAGCGCTCTTGAGTAGTTTCTTGTAGGGGAGCTATAGAAATCCATGGAATGAATGAATATGAGTATATGCAGCATTTTATTTTGGTGGTCTTCCAAAGTTTGCCCACATATTTGTCTTGCTTCATTCAGGTTTCCCCTACAGTGCCCTTTTGTGCCCTAACGCATCCTGATCAAAACTTACTGATGTTTGCAAATGTCTTGTCGGAGTAACACTTCCATAATTCATGACCATTTGCACCTCATCTCAGTCCTTTGTCACTCCACTCTCTACATGAGTGGCCACCAAGGACTTTCTGTTTAACCCATAATTATGTGTGTGTCCACTTCTTAATCTAGAAGCTGTGCTTATGTTCGCCTCTCTAGTTGAAACCACCATCCCCAGGAACTGTGCCTTGAGTTCCTCAGTCTTTCTGTTTCCCTGTTTGGAAACACCTGAAGGACATTTTAGTTGTTAGCGATAGCACTGACTTGAGTCAGGAACACTTTCAGGTCATTCGTTTCGAAATGCTTCTATAAATGCTTGATAATTAACAATCAATTGCAAGTGCATGATTATTGTGCAGCTCTTCAGTTGCATACATTGTTACATATGTAGCAACTAGCTAGATAATAATGTGGCCTTAAGACCACAATGCAAATGGCCTTGGGACAAAATGTGCTAAGATGGAACTCTCTAGTAGATCTTTTAAGTAATCCAGTGGAGGCCAGAGATATGAATATTTCTGTAATATAGACTAACATAATAATAATACAGACTAACATAATAATAAGCAATTATCAGGGAACATTTATAGCAGAGAAGTTATTAGCTCAGAGTCAGAGCTTGATAATGTACAAATTACAAACCTAATTGTTGAAATTGAAAAGCGAAATAATGCTACAGTGTACTGTGTTACCTGTCTTATTGCAAGGCTTGGCACCAGCCATTGAAATTCTACCGTCAACATTTGCTGAACAATGGAAAGAAATGGACAACTGTCCAGACTTCGCTGATGTCACCTTTGTAGCGGCCTCTGGACATCGCTTTATGGCGCATAAGATCATCCTCTGCAGCGCATCACAGATTTTCTGCAACCTCTTCCTGGGCTACAATTATGAAGAGGTTCGTGCCAGTAGGTGTTATGCTAATTTTCTAATATATATTATTTGCGTACATAACTATATACATTTATATATATATAAACATTGATTGCAATACTTGAATTGAAATTGGGTAAGGTTATCATGGTACATGATTGTATTGGTCTTGAGTGACCTAGAATATTGTGGGTGAACTGATAATCTGTATGTTGATTTCAATGCACCTTGGCTTTGGTACATCACGGATAAAGCATTATACTAAAGACACTTTGTAATATTTGTTAATTAGAAATAATATTGATGTTGCTTCTATTTATTATATTATTGTTTTTATTATTGCATTACCTTTTTTGCATTCTATTTACTTGCCTTTTATTGTGTTCTACTGCTGAAGAGCCAACCAACAGTTATGACCAATGACGTCTCTAACGAATTTCGAGAACAGATCTGTTCCGGTCAGTTTCTCGCATTTGCAAAGATTAGCGATGGAGAAGAATTATCAACGGATGAAGGACGTACAATTATCCATACGGTCATTGAACTGAGTTCCGATGTGTCTGCAGCTGCATTTGCTGATCTTCTGCAGTTTCTTTACTCGGGTTAGTCACTGAAATTTGTGGTAATTAAGGAATGAGTGTCAGTAAACAAGGCGCCCTTGTAACGTCATGGCCTTGTTATGGAAGCCATATGAATTGTCGTAATTATGCTTATTTTTTATGGATATTTATGCTGTTTTCTGATAAATCTGATTTATCATCACAATGTACACGGTGGCGTTGCCACACTTAAATTCAAGAGGAGGCAACTCCACAAGACATCCATGATCCAAGCATGACAGACCACTGGCAAAACCGTAAAAACTCTAAAAAGGTATCGGTTGTGTATTTTAAAAAAGCAACCACCTCTCTTTCCTCCGTGTGTGGCGACGCCTATGAATAATTTACGGGTTTCTTTTAATTAACATAACTGCAAATACTTTGACGGCCATAATGAGAATATGAGCCTTTTATAAGGCCGACGTTAACAGTAAGATTGCACATCCTGTTATAGGCCTTCCAAGCATTAACACAGAATCAAGTGCGCAAGAGATTGAAGATGTCCTGAAGCTGGCACGAATATTCCAACTTACGCACCTGGAAGCGGTCTGTACAAACCTCCAGAACAATGAGGACTTTCTAAGCATTGGCACCTTTCTCAATGGCGAAACGGGATATAGTCTCAAGGACCTCTTCCTCAACAAGGATCGACTTGCTGACATTGTCTTCATTGTTGAGGGTAAGGGCGTGCAGAATGATCGCCTGTAGTGAAAAAGGAACAAAATATGAGTAAAACGATACTTATGAGCAGTTAAAAATCAAATTTCATAAACAGTTCTATCTTTGGAAGCTAACAGCAAAAAAACTTTATGTAGGCTACGATTAGGTCATGTATGGCAATGAGGGGCAGCTGCATATTGACTTTGGATCAATTTTCGATGACTAGTGTTGTCACAATTTTTACATTTTTACTGTGAGCAAAATGATGAAGGTTTTTTTGCAGCAGTGTCTAGAAGTATTTTAAATTCAAATGTGTGTGCCAGTTTATTTACTTGAATTTATGTGAGTGCTTTGTTTGCAGGAAGTAGCTGGTTAAGATACTAATGGTGTTAATGAATGCCTTCAGTTCAGTTTTATAAAAAATCTTTTCCAGCATTATAATTTTTATCTATGCTAAAAAGTCCATCGCTGGTTCCAATTTTATGCAAATGTAAATAAATTATTTAAACCAAATCAGTCTGACATCCATTGAAGCTAATACAGACTTATTACGGTTCTGGTCTAAAATCTTGTATAATAAAAAATTTAATAGTTTGTGTTATTGGTACTTAATTTAGGAACAAAGATTTATGCTCACCGTGTGGTTCTGTCTGCAAGGTGTGAAGTCATGAAGGTCATGTTTTCGTCGGGTTTTCGTGAGGGTAATTTATCCGAGGTATACACACGCTTGTAGGTTTTGTTTTGGAATATGTCTTTAATAGGTATTGTTTTGAAATGGCTCAAACTGTCCTGTTCAGTGTAATTATGTTGCAATGAGACAGATAGTCTTCATCTGTTATCTGTAGTCTTTCAAACACAGACTTAGACTTACCCTATCCTGCTTTATCTTAGCTTACATTAGCTAAGCTTATTTTACTTCACCTCTCATTGCCATACATGACCTAGGCCTAATCGTAGCCTACAGGGTGGCTCAATAAAAAATACCCCACCAGTAAAAATGCAATATCTCCGCAACCAATCGAGATTATTCTATGAAAATAGCAGGATGTATAGAGGAAAGAATTTGCAACAATCCCTGAAAATCTCAATAATGAATCTTCATTACTTCAGAAGTTAGAGCTGTGCAAAAACAGTTTTCCATTTTTTCACATTTTCGCAGAATCACTTTCCAATACCTGTGATTTCTTTAAGAATTTTTTGCAAATTTCAACACATAAAGTGATGATGATGTCATATGACCTCACTAAGAGCTGTAAATAAGCTGTTTATGAAGCAATCTGGTAGTATTTGGTGATATTTTATATATTAAGGTCTCAATTTGTGAATCCGTACTGAACGCCATGGGCAAAGTTTCTGCAGATGATAAAGTGGGAACTCGGGCGTTGCGTGATCAGAGACGGGGGGTATTGCAAGATCATAGCAAAATACCCAGTGAAAAGTGGAACCTGAGCACATTGAAGGCTATCTGTAGACGTGATTATGCAGCAAAAGTCAGATGTCGAAAGAGAGACAGGAAGACAGTGGTCGTTTGGTGTGACGGAAAACAATGTGACGTTCATGAAATTCGCTTGGTAGTCGAAAAGGTAAAGTTTGCAAAGCACACCATGGTTTCGGCGTCAGATCTGCTGGCGTGTGTTACGGCTGCAAGGAAAGACCACTTCATCCCATTCAGTAGGCTAAATGTCAAACTTACTGTTGAACTCTCTTACACAGACTCCTTGAACACTGAAGGCATGTTCTAACATTTGGTTTTATTTTCCAGCAGGACGGTGCGCCTGCTTGCTCGCACGGCAGGGTTGATTATGATGATACTATCTTATTGCCATCAACTGCGGTAAATTTATTGGCACAGGTGAATGACCATCAAACTCGCCAGACCTTAACCCGTTTGTTTATTATGCCTGGGAAGCTATGCTGGAACGATGCAAGACATTTCATCCCAAGTTGGAGAACATTGGCTAACTGAAGGAAGTCTTGCTGCTAATGTGGGATCAGTTGCCGTAGGACTCGATCAACAAGGCCATACTGAGCTTAACAAAAATAATTTGATCTCGAGTTAAAGCAGGGAGTGGACACTCCCATCATACATTACGATAAACTGTAAAACGGATTTCTGCGGTTGTGGTGAAAGTGATATTAACTTGACATGGAAATCTACAAGTGACGCTAACCTTTTCCGCTGATATTTGAAAAAACCAAATTGAAAGTTTAAACAGCTGTAACTTTTGCAAACATGAAACTTTTTAAGTGAAACTTTCAGGGATTGTTGGAAATTCATTCCCCTACAAATTGGGAAAATTTCGCAGAAAAAGTTCAATCGGTTGCGAAGATATTGCATTTAATCCAGTGGGGTATTTTTTTTGAGCCACCCTGTATATTAAGTTAACTTACCCTACCTGAACTTTTATCACCCAACATCAACTTTTCCTGAATTAGCTTACCCTACCTTATCTTCATATTATGTAATCATCAATTTTCTCAACTAACCTTGCCTTCCAGGTAATCCAATGTTGCCTCATGAACCCTACATTGCCTTGCTTTACATTACACTACGGTTTCTCTGGACTTCTTAGATTTAGTATGGCCACGTATTACTGATTAGAGTTTATATTTTTACAGTTTCACTTAGAGCAGATAATGATCAGTGCATTTTGTACTGTGGTTATAGCATGATAGTGGTCATTCCATTAGATTGGTGAAGGTCATTGACTGTTGCAGGTGTCCTTGCCTGATGTTTCTTTGGAGCCGTTCTTTGCTTTCCTTGAATACATCTACTCAGATCGTGCACCTTTAGAAGATGGTGATTCTGTAGACATCTTGGTCATTGCAAACCGATATTTCGTCAAACGTCTTGTTAACTTTTGTGAACTCTACATAACGAAGGAAGTCGAGCGATCGGGGGTCGATAGTATCCAGATGTCGAGCATAGATGTCATTGGCTTGTTACTTTTATCACAGGTAGGCAGATTTCTTTCAGGACCACAAGTTGTGAAGTCTCAAAGATGTGCTATATAAGTGTTTAAATGCATGCCTACAGCTGTACATAGATGCAGAGATAAATGAATACAGACATACGTACATTCCGGTACATATACATACTGGTTATGTATACATACCAAAACATACATGCGGGATTATGCATAACAAATGTTTTTCAGTAGTGTAGTAAGTGTATGACTGAAGAGGATCTCTTGAGTCCGTGTGTTGAGTATGGTCATGTTTATTCCTGTGTCCTTGTCCTCTTCTTCAGATGACACTTACTGTACTCACCTTGCATGGACAATAAATATTATACTAGATAAATAGATTAATAAATGGAATAAATGAAAAGTTTTGCATTTTCCTTACAGTCGCATAATGCTGAGCAACTCGAAAAGTGGTGTTTGCATTTCATTGCATCGAACTACCTCGCATTTACTGAACGTGACGAGTTTTCTAATCTGAAAGGAGACAACCTCCACTACATAGAAGAGCATCGCTGGCCTCCAGTCTCCTACCTGGAAGAGGTGGAAAGGTACAAGACAGAAATGCAAAGCCAAAAGGTCGACCCAAAGTCATGTGCCATGATGTAGGAAATAGGGATTACATGTATGTGACATGGGTGGAAAACTTCAAAGCCTTATGGATGAACAATTGTACATAGATATAATGAAACTCCAGGATTTCTATTGTAACAGCGTCAGTGATACAGTAGGCCTACTCAACACTGAATGGTGATGCTGCAACAGGTATCAATGTGGACGAATTGAGAAACTTCCCACTCCCCATTAGCCTACAGTTTTAGACTAACAATCACCAAAGATGCATTTTTCTAGTCATTGGCCTTTCATTCACTAGTTTGAACATTTCGAATTGAAGACAGTGTGTTCTTATATTACACGCCACCAGTAAGAAATGTTTGCAAGAAGCGTAACATTAACATTTGAGTATTATGTTTGTAATGTGTTGATTTTGAGTGTGTAGGCAGATGTTTGTATGTACACTAACTCATCTTCTTATTACAACCATCTTATTATTACAACCATCTTATTATTACAACCATCTTATTATTATAACCATCTTATTCTTACAACCATCTTATTATTACAACCATCTTATTATTACAACCATTCGATGCCACTGTAACCATCTTGTATGATTGCAAGCTGGTCTTGCATCAAGTGCATTGTTGAACTTTTCCTGGATGTGGCACACTGTAATTTTGATAACACTTCCAGTCTGTTTGCTTTTATGTTACTTACTATTGACACTTTTGCATGCAATTGTTGAGTACCATGTTCAGGGTTTTAAATCGTAAATGTATTGCTGTGTTGGGCAGCTGCTTTAGGAATATATACAAAATCTGCCAAGAGAGAAGTTTGTGTAATAAATGTTTTAGTATCAAACATTTAAATTTGTAACCTCATGGAGATACTTCAATTTAAATCGCTCACACGCGCACAGGCATCTCCGTTCCCCCCACACAAACTTTTACGGGGACCGTCCCCCCACTGTCCCCCTAATTAAGTCTCCGCCCATGGTTAAGTAGGCTAGTTAAGATGTTTCTGCAATTTTAAATTGCAGAAATGTACGTAGCCTTACACTGCAGGCCTGTATACCCGGTTGTGGTCTGTCAACTGGAATGTTTCAATAAAGAAAATATTAAATTTTCCATTTCCATTTGCCAAAATTTCTGACGACCTATCTCTAGTCGTTCGGTTGAAATCTCGTAAAAATTTCCCATTTTCACCGCCTAAATTTCTGACGACCCTTGTTTTGGGGGAAGGGGGACTGACCGTGGAAATATTTTATTTTTACATGGAGGAAAAATGGATGAACTTTTGGGGTGGCTTAATATTAGCCCCCTCTAGACCTCCCTAGCGCCGCTACTGGGCCTATATCAGTCCTGGGTGTAGGACATTATCCCCCTGGACATTATCCCCCCGGACATTATCCCCGGACATTATCCCCCCGGACATTATCCCCCGGGGTAGGACATTATCCCCCAGTCTATTATATCATTTACACTTATTGTTCCTCAATCCAGCTTCAATTTCAGCAGAATGACTGCACTAACCCTAAAACTAACTATAACCGACCCTCATTACGCCTAACCTGAGCCCTAACCTACCCTCACGCGTAAAATCCCGCTTCTATTTCGTCAGGAAATATTTTTCATCGAATTTGTAAATTTGGTGGTCGCATAAAACCAAGTACCTAGACGTATAGCCTAACAAAAGTCTACTGTATTGAATTTAATTTTGAATGGAAAGGTCAGATGTAGTTACCAGTTAAATGGCATTAAGAACTTTCGAAGTCTTATCGGTTACGGCACTATTCTAGGATTTGTACATGAAGGGGGGAAATGTCCGGGGGAGGGATAATGTCCTACGAACTGTCCAGGGGGATGATGTCTGTTCCCCATCAGGCCTATGTAAGCTCTATATAGGGCTCACGTATTGTAAGCTGGGGCCTCGCGCGTTGCTTACTTAGCCTTACTAACTGGTCTTATAGGGCTATATAGCACGACCGTCTGAATCAATGATTTAATGGTCACGGCTATTGTCCAAGCCTACTCAAGACCATGGGCTATACATCGATCGATGGGGGCTATACTGTTGGTCTAGAACAGGGGTGTCAAAGAGCTGGCCCGCGGGCCATTTCTGGCCCGCCGACGATATTTTTCTGGCCCGCGGAGCCTTCCCTAAAGATTACAAAATTAGAGGATGAAAGTTCAAATTTTGATATTTTACAGTCAGCGCCAAAAACATGGAGATTTTTTCTTATTGACGTCACTTTTGCTCAGACGCACAGTTTTGTGTATACTGTGTAACAGTGTGTAGCCTATCTATGGTTTCCAGTTGTTAACTTTTTTGCCTGTTAAACAAATTATGAAAGTTACGAAACACTTATTATATTTAAAATGTTGTCAAAATTTAATAAGAAACGAAAGTGGACATTGAATCAAGACCTTTTCGCGATATTTGAATGAATATGTATTTCTTTATTGAATACAACAGTTACCCAGTAGGCCTATGTTTAATTTGTCAGGAAAACGTTAGCGTTGTGAAGGGATAGGCCTACATTCCCTACAAGACTTAAACTTAAGGTGATCATTTTTTTATTGCGAGCTTACCGGTAGAATGTGAGCCATTTATTTTATGACAATGCCTAGGTTCCTAGAAACTCGAATACAATGACCTTAGGCTTAGGCCAAAAGCTTAACGAATTCTATGTCATGTCCAAGACTGATAGGCCTACTGAAAATCAAAATTAAGATGTTATAAGCCTCCCTATTTGGCTGTTTTGTATGCTAAAGATTGCACCATTTGAGATTAACTTATACAAAAAATTTCTGGGAATTGGCTGACCAAGCCCGGAGCTCCCTCTTCGATTACTATACCCAATTTTGCTCAGAATCTTCGACACCCTGGCCCGCCACTTGTTGGAAGATGTTCACTCTGGCCCGCCACTCAAAAAGGTTTGACACCCCTGGTCTAGAAGTTTCTTACGATAACAATAGGACATAGACTGTTAGCGACGCCCTCCTCCTTCTTCCAGGCTTTGGGACTGGCATACGTCGATGCCAATACCTTTTAGAGCGAATGTAATAATAGCTGGCCAATGAGAACATTTCGCAACCAGATCACGTGGTGTTTATTTTAAGCGCACGCTTTCTGGTTCTATATTTTTAGTAGCCTACATTAAGTGGTTGTATCAAGTCGAAACAAACTACGTCGCTAGCAAAGAGAGTCATTGCCTCATTGGCCGCTGGTTTTTCTCTGCCAGCGCCAGTCCCAAGCCTGTATCAAGTAGGAGGGCGACGCGAATGATCGTTGTTATCACACAATGTCGTTAAACTGAAATTGCTACTGTTAACTTTCGCGTTATGTCGACCGGTTATGTTGTCAACAAACCGCATATATATTATGTGAAGACTTGCGGTTGGAAGCACAGAAATACAGCTATTAATCTGAATATGGTAAGTCAGAATATTATTATTCAAGATTTTGCCAATAGAAATCAATCATTAACTTTTGATTGAAATTGTAGTGGAACCAAAATTGGTATATTTTGAAGTCAAAACAATACGCAGATCGATAGGGCCTACCCATATCAACTCCTATCAGTGGCATCAGTGGCGGCGCCAGAGGGCTAGGAGGGACTAGGTTAGGCATCGTGAGGGTCGGTTAGGATTAGGTATAGGGTTAGTGCAGTCATTCATTAACACAGGGATCCGCTATTACTATAACTATGCCAGCCTACATTGCACATTAGTTTAACATGGTAAGAATATGCAAAGAAATCTACGAAGCCGAGACGTAGGCCTACGTAGCCTAACTGACGTTAACAAACCTTTATTGTAGGATAGTAGGCCTAAAGGCCCTAAACAAGTAGACTGTATAGGCCCTACATACAATTCCCATTCTTTCGTTTCAATTCTAAGTCTAGATAATTATATGCTTAGGCCTGCTGACACAAATAGGACCTAAATGACGCTAAGAACTTTTCTTTACATTTGAATGACAGTGACAAGTAAACAGTTGCGGCACTATTCTATGATTTGCACAAAGGGGGGCTTTTGTCCGGGGGGCTAATGTCCGTTCCTCGACCAGTGTAGGACATTAGCCCCCCGGACAAAAACCCCACGGACATTCGCCCCTCCGGACATTAGCCCCCCCGGACAAAAACCCCCGAGGTAGGACTTTAGCCCCCCCAGTCTATGATACCACTACCTAAAAATGATGCACAAAATGTAACAATTGGCCTAAGTTAAGCGTTTAGGGGTCGTGATGGTCGGTTAGGGTCAGGTTTGGCATCGTGAGGGTCGGTTAGGGTTAGGAATAGGGTTAGTTAACATAGATTAATTTTAAAAACCTTCGTTGTAACCAAAACTGACACTAACAAGTAGGCCTAATATTACCGTATACGATTTCCCATTCGTTCATTTCTCTAATGAATTTAATCTAATTTTGAATTGAAACGACGTTAATAAGTCTACGAAGCGGAGACGTAGCCTATAGCTGACGTTAACAAACCTTTAGCCTATTGTTGGACAGTAAACAAATAGACTGTATAGACCCTACAAACAATTCCTATTCGTTCATTTCTATTCTAAGTCTAGATATAAGCTTAGGCCTACTGACACAATTAGGACCTAAATGACGCTAAGAACTTTCCTTAGTATGTGAATGACAGTGACAAGTAAACAGTTGCGGCACTATTCTATGATTTGCACAAAGAGGGGGCTTTTTTCCGAGGGGGGGGCTAATGTCCTAGGCAAAATCGGGGTGGCTTTTGTCCGGGGGGCTAATGTCCTACACTCATACCAGAGACAGAGCAACTTGGAGACGTCTTGTAAAGGCCTCATCGTCAGCATGCGCTTGACGGAATTAAGAGATAAATTGAAGACAGTGAACAACGGCAACGAAATCAACTAGGCCTACATTATCGTAGCGTAGAGTGCTTATCCTAATAGAATCATTATAAATTTCTAGGTTGTTATACACTTTATCCATATCCTAATGAGCAATTTTGTTAAGACAACAGCTTAACCCTACCCTTGCAGTGCGAAAATTCTAAAATTTAAACAAGATGGAGAAGGCATTTATTGAACTGTACGGGGTTTTTTGTCCGGGGGGCTAATGTCCGTTCCCCCGGCAAACATAGCAATGAACCACCTGTCTGACACACACAGACAGGCATACAGACTGTTTTTGGAGTCTTGTCCTCTATTTCTGTGTCTGTCTATATTTGTGAGTATACTTGCAAATCCAGAAAGGTAGACAATGGAGTGCAAGCTGTCAGACAGACAGCAGGCAGACAGGCAGGCATACATAAATACATACATAAGTACATACAAAAATTCATACATACATAAATACAAAAAAACGAAAGAGACAGACAGACAGACAGAGAGGAATTAATGGACATAGAAAGAGAGACAGAGACAAAGAGGCAGAGACGGACAGCGAGACAGAGAGGCAGAGACAGACAGACAGACAGACAGACAGAGAGACAGGCAGATAGAGACAGAGATAGGCAGACAGATCGGTCGTTGAGTGCTCAGGCCATATATTTGCAGAGAAACTAAAATGACGTCCACTTCCACCTGTCATCTTCATCGCCATCGTCGTCATCATTTCCCGCGTCTGCTGCTGCTGGTGCCGGTGCTGGTGCTGCAGGGTCT
This sequence comes from Lumbricus rubellus, assembly GCA_945859605.1. NCBI lineage: Eukaryota > Metazoa > Annelida > Clitellata > Crassiclitellata > Lumbricidae > Lumbricus > Lumbricus rubellus. The sequence continues at coordinate 18,567,536 of OX243819.1, read as the reverse complement.
GCTATGTAATCGACTTCAGAAAGAAGACTGAAGAGCCAATTACACATGGTCTTGCCAATTGGTCGTTGATCCATCTCTCTCTAATGAAAGCGTTGTGGGAAAAATCAATTCTCATACGGATGAGCAGCAAACGAATGCTGAGCGCCATGTCTCATCCCCTGCTTACTTATCAAAGACGTAGGACGTGTTGGTTTTGGAAGAAGCAAAGGAGAGAAGGAGCAGTGCGGCCGATGGATGTCGTTGCTGGTTGAGTAGACACTGCGAAGAAGATTTTGATGATGATCAGATGCTGGTAGTGGTGAGGATGATGAGGATAAGGATGATGATTATGACGATGATGATGACGATGATGATGATAATGATGAAGGTGATGAGGATGATGATGACGACAACGACGACGATGATGATGGTGATGGTGACGAATAATAGCATTAATTATTAATTGCCATGGGCGTTATGTCCATGCCCAGAATCCTCGACTGCCGATACGTGTCTATAGCTATTATAGACTGGCTAAGCTTGTTATCGATGGTTTTATCCAACGTGTCTGTAACTATTATAGCCTACTAATGTACAAAGCACAAACATGTTTTGACAAACAATAAATTGTTGGCATTCTGGTCACGTGATGCAATAAAACAGTATGATTAGAAAACTGTTTTCCCTGTTCTAATTTAAATGACATCTTGTTTGCATGTCTCTATCTCGGGGAACGGACATTATCCCCTGGACATTATCCCCCCGGACATTATCTCCCCGGACATTACCCCCCCCTTCCATTTTTCGTAGGACATAATCCTCCCCGGACAAAATCCCCCCTTCATGTACAAATCCTAGAATAATGCCGTAACCGATAAGACTTCGAAAGTTCTTAATGCCATTTAACTAGTAAATACATCTGACCTTTCCATTGAAAATTAAATTCAATACAGTAGAGAAAATTTAATGAAGAATGGGAGTCGTCTACAGTTACTGTAGGTAGCCCTACGAAGGTTTGTTAACGTCATTGACGTAGGTGACGGTAGGTCCAATTAATGTCAGTAGGCATAGGTACTTGTTTTTATACGACCACCAAAATTTATAAATTCGATTAAAAACATTTTCTGACGAAATAGAAGCGAGATTTTACGCGTGAGGGTCGGTTAGGGCTCAGGTCAGGCGTCGTGAGGGTCGGTTAGGGTTAGTTTTAGGGTTAGTGCTGTCATTCTGCTTAAATTTTGAAGCTGCGTGGATTGATGAACAATAAGTGTTAATGATATAATAGACTGGGGGGATAATGTCCTACCCCGGGGGGATATGTCCGGGGGATAATGTCCTACCCCGGGGGGGATATTGTCCGGGGGATAATGTCCTGGGGGATAATGTTTTACACCCGAGTGGGCATGGGCGCCGACTCTGCGACGCCCGTGAGTGCTCAGCACCACCAGAAATTCACCATGCGAGGCCCGCATATCCCTGGGCACCACCTGAAATAAGTCGGCAAGCACTTTTCGAGAGATTATTTTTATTTTGTTGATGCTCACTCATTTCGCCTAATATCATTGCTTACTTATTTTACTCAATATGATCTCTTTGTTAATCTTATACTATATAAATAAACGTCTCTACTATAAAGTACTTTAAAGAAGCTTGAATAATAATCTCAATTAGTTTCCAGATCTCTGTCTTTTTCTAATTTTTACTCTGTGCTCTAGGCCAATCTCTACACAATGCTAATTTTGGCTCATGAACATGTTGGCTAATGTGGACAGATTTGTTTGATTTCTCGTGCTAAATTTGAATTTGTTGACCTATTAAACGTATGGATATATTATGACTAAATTATGATCATCATAATTTTCTAGAGTTCTTTCTTTGTTGTGCTTGATTGCAAGTTCTACTGTCAGAGGGAGTAATTTCATTACTTTTCCTAGCCAAAAAGACCCAAAAAATTTTAAGATGCATAAATCATGGCTAGCAGCACTGAAATGATGAGCAATTTTGATAAAATGACATTATAAAATGCTAAAATGACAGTCTAAGCTGCTATATCAGCACATTTGCAGTGTGGAAATTGGGGGAAAAATTGATAATGGGGAGGGGAATATCCCCTCCACAAACCCCTCCCTCTGCTTTTTGGCTCAACACTAAGCAATGGTCGCAAAATACACAAAGTATGGGCCTACACAGAATTGGTTTTAATAAATTAGGGAGTTACATATTTTGGGTGGGTTGGGCCGGTAAACCCCCTATATACAGCATGCCCCTATTTCAATGTTTTACTATACCCATATGACGGCATACTTATACTGTACTGTATTGTACTGTATTTAAACCTTTATAAGGCGCCTTTAGTAGGGAGAACCATTCAGAGGCGCTCCCAGTGCACAAGACCCCGTGAGAAGAAACAGGTTTTGAGAAGAGACAAAGTATACAGGAGACACTACCAGAAAAAAAGTGTAGGGCGAACAGAAGGAGAAAGGGCATTCCAAAGAGAAGGACCAAATTATTGAGACAAATGATCGAGACTGAGCTATAGCAATTCTCGGCCAAGGAACCAAGAAGTCAAATCTGTTGGATGAACGAAGTGAACGGTGGGAGAAAGCAAGTTGAACCTTTATGATCAGAGTGAGGATCTTAAATTGTGTGCGAGCACGGAGAGGAAGCCAGTGAAGTTCATGTAACTTATTGGTAGAGATGTGAGAGTACTTGGGAAGGCGGGCAATCAATCTAGCAGCTGAGTTGAGAAGCGACTGAATCGGTGAACGACGAACTTTAGGAAGACCAATGAGGAGAGCATTGCAATAGTCAATTCGTGAACATATAAAAGCATGAATTAAGGTAGTGGAGATGGAGGAGGAGACAGAGCGACGAATGACTGAGGCGTCTTAAATGAAAATATGACGAACGTGTAACATTGGAAATATTCTCAGTAAAGGTAAGTGAGCTATCAAGTGCAACACCCAGATCCCGCACACTTGAAGATAAGGAAAACAGCGGGAATTTTTCAGAGAGCAGAATGAAATCAAGCTTCTGGAGCTGCTGCATGGGGAGTACCTAACCAGATGAATCGAGTCTTTGAAGACTGAAGTATTAAGCGAAATAACCTTGTTATAGGTCTAAACTTTTTCATGACGTTATCATTCATAAACAGCTAGCCAACTAGAGCCTGAAACATGCTCTAGTCAATGTCTGCAGCTAAAAATGCGTTGGTTTCTGAGGCGGAGCCCAAGACCCCGCTGGGGAGCCATACCCCTAGTCGGTGTGGGCTTCTTGCTTTGGTGCTCGCAATTGCAGTGAAAATGTTCTAGTTGCGCCTCTGGCAGGGGCGGATCCAGGGGGTCAATCCGGCCATGACCCCCATTCCAGAAGTGCATAGGACGTGGCCCCCAAATTTGGTTTGAAGAAGCTGTAAAACAATGCATCGGGATAAGGCGAAAGAGCTAAAGTAGCATACGACTAGACAGGTCATAGTATATTCCCAAGATATTACGACCAGATGACTAAAAAAGAGTATCCGATTTTTTTGGCAAAGATCACTGAGAATATTTGGCCACCCCCTCCTTCGAAAATTTCTGTATCCGCCACTGGCCCCTGGGAGGGAGAAAGGGCTTAGGGCTTCAGCCCCAAACCTGAAATCCTGGCACCGCCATGACTCCTATAGCAAGTCCTGTTGAAAACCTGCAAAACCATGAGTTAAATTGAAAAATAGCTGGAAAAACCCGAGGAATTGTGAACTCTGGTAATGAAAGTATCAATAATTAGCTCTGTAGGTGACATAAATTATGTTTCTACATTCAGATATAGATTGTTCAATTACATGCAGCGTTGCAACTCTAGGCCTAGGCTATATGGATCACTATTTGCTAGACCTGGGAGTGACTTTGGTCAGCTAATCTGACCCGACTTGACCCTAAAGTGACTTGAGGTCGACTTGAAGTCGACTTCTTGGAGTCAAAACGACTTGACCCGACTTGGCAGAAAAACAACCGACTTCCGACTTGAAGTCGACTTCTGACATCATGACATGGTAATAGGCCTAGCTATCAGCCTAGATCTAAGTAGGGCGTAGGCTACTAATACAAGAAGTTAAGCCAATTTTCCTGGCAAGCATTAATTTCATAGGCCAACCAATGAGTAATGAGGCCTCAACATTTAATTGATGAATGATTTTGTTAAAGTTTTATTAAGTCCATTTCAGGCTGTTTGTGTTTCGGTTCGAATAGTTTTGTGATGCTTTGGGCCATCTAGGCTAGTAGCCTAGACAATTATATACGACGGCAAATAATTAGGCCTAGGAATTTAGCTTGTCCATTGTCTTTGATTGTTCAGATTACACTCATTATTATTTTTTTAATTGTTACAAAGTCTAAGATATAATGGGGTAGGCTTACCGCGGAATGGTTGCACTGAATGGCGTGTTATGATAGGCCTAATTTGTAGCCTAATTCTGTTTTCATAATTATTCGGCGACGGCCACTAACATCGTTCCGCAACTTAGCAAATAGCATTGCAAGCGCATCATCCAGCAGTACTACTATAGTAGGCTAGGCCTAGTAACTGACAGCAAAATATTTCGTTGTCCAATTGGCCCGTAGGCCAATAACCCTATAGGGCCTACAATAGTTTTTCAGTCTGTATAGACAACTGCAGATGCAGCAATAGGCCTACCAAAGTAGGGCCAAACTATCTATTATAGGCCTTGTAGATCTAGCTTTCTTTGTGCCGAATTCACTGACCACTTGAAAAGCACACGTGATGATATTTTAGTAACATTTTTTTCACCATTTGAATTAAGCGCATCCCTGCATGCCTAAGCGTGACGTTTTAGCAAAGAATAAAAAATTATATGAATAGCTTGGCAGACGGCAGTCTGCACGATAGCCCACCGGTCAAATTATCAGTAGGCAAAGTCTTCGTTTAGCAAAGACCTCTCTCATTCTTGTAAACACACTACAAAAGCTGCTTAAAATAATGTTGTCCTGGACTCACAATCATTGGTTTTAAGTGACAAATTTAACTATGTTTGTGTCTCAAGTCGGTTTAAGTCGACTTGTGGTAAAAACAACTTCAAGTGACTTCTCTTTACAAAATTCGACTTGGGGTCAGTTGCGGTGAACAGAAACGACCCGACCCGACTTGGGATGACCAAGTCGACTGGGGTCGACTTATTGGGGTCGACTCCCAGGTCTACTATTTGCAAAGATAGTAGAATTTAACTGTTTTTGTATTTAAATATTTTACACCAATAACAATCATGTGAGATTCATTTGAAATTGCTAGATTTTGTATTCCAAATGATTATCATCTCCAAAGTCATACCGTGTAATTTGTGTGCTTGTTTGGTTGAGCAGCCTACAGAATCATCCAAAATGGAGACAGTTAAGGTTTTAGTTGTCGGAGATGAAGGTGTCGGAAAGGTTTCCCTGCTTATTACTTATACAACCGGCAAATTTCCTGAGGAATACGTTCCGACTGTGTTTGACAATTACCCCACTGACGTCCAGTTCAACAATAGAACTATTTCGGTCAGGCTATGCATCCCATATGGTCAGGTAAATACAAGTTCAGACAAATATGCGCTAAGTCTGATATATTGTGACACACCTGGGTGGCTGAATACATGTTCTTGAAACTTGACCAAAGAAGCACTGTGATAATTTAAACATACTTTTGTTCTCTACCTGGTTTCATGACTTAATAAATTGCCAAATTATTCCAAGGCCTGTGGAACTTTGGATTGGGAGGTATGAGGTTCCACGAAACCATTATTAATCTATTGAGTGTATAAGTTATGGAAGGTAAGTTTTAGTCTCTAGAGTCAACACTCAACAGAAATAAGTGTGCTGTCCTATGGACTGATCGGCTGTACGATGTTACGATGGCCTAACACTATAGCCATTGTGGGTAGGGTGACTGCTTAACTCGTCTTATGTCCTCTGTAGACTCCAGTGATGCAATTTCAGAGTGAACAGAGTAAATCACTGGCTGAAAACGTGTGCCATGTGTAACTGCCCTGTAAGTCATTGATGGCTACCTCTGAATTAGGTTAAGAAATGAGTGATAAAACATGCAGCCCGTGAATAGTTGAATAGCCAAGTACAACATTATTGTGTTATGGCATCCGTATACCCCCACCCCATATTTTACTACAATTTCTAAACATCTGAACACTCAACTATGATAGGGCACTGACCATAGAAAAATGAACAATGGCATAGCACTATAACCATTGTGGACAGGGTGACTGCCTAAGTATGAGCATTCTTGTACAAAATTGTATATTCCCATACATAATATTATATTTAACAGGAAGATCATGAGCGACTTCGGCCCCTCTTTTACCCAGAAACCGATGTCATCCTCGTCTGTTTTTCTGTTGCAAGTCCAACCAGCCTACAAAATGTCAGAGAAAAATGGATTCCAGAGATCAGACACTTCTGCCCATACACTCCTGTCATTCTTGTCGGATGCCAGGCTGGTGGGAAAATTCTTTTATTTTCGTTATTTGTATTATGCACATTTGTGTTAACCCATGTATACATAAAAATACGTATATTTCACAAGTATGTAATGCACATGGTCTTAATGGTTCTAGTATTTCATACAAGCAATAGCACACGTTTTATAAGCATGGTGTTTGTATGTTTGCGTATGTGTACATGCATGTTTATATGTGTAGGTATTGTTGTCTGTTTGGATGAATGATTTATAGGTATTATTTGTAGCTTTTCAATGCATTAACCATAAAGCATAACCATAATTAGATATTATATATACATATTATTATATGTTATAATTTATATATAAATGTATAAATGTTGCCCTCACATGTGCATTGTGCTTCTATTTCTAGACTGCCGGAGTTCCTGTCAACTATGCATTCCTTTAAACCTTATAAACCTAGAAGCCAAGAGTCTCAAGCTGAGATATATCGAGACAAGCGCACTGACACAGTATCAGCTCACATACTGCTTTGAAGTTGCGGTAGCTATACTCTTTCTGCTTATATCTGTATGTGCTCGAAGACCATCGTTTTCAATCATGGTTTGCATTGATTGATTGATTGATTGATTAATTGATTGATTGATAATATGCATGTTTCGATCATAATTGGGCTATTGTAAACCGAGTAAGAGTTATTTCAAGGCAGGGCGACTATTATAATGAACATATTCCCGTATAATATTGCATGTCTACTTGATCAGATCTGCGTTATTATGTGATGAAGTTCTAAATCCGCTTTTTGAGAAATTGAGAAAAGCAATTTATAGAATTTGCTAACTGTGATGTTTGAGCTTTTTCATTGATGATGATTAAATTAAATTTTTGGGGAATTTTCCTTTAATGTGATTATATTTGCATTTCTATCTTAATGTGAACCAATTATGAGTTATGTTGATACAATTCATGAAGAGTGACCTTTCTTTGCCAATGTACTCCGCATACAAAAGAATCGAAAAGATAGTCATTGATGGCAAAACTTTTTCAAGTTGTCAAAGTTGTCACGTCTAAATTTCTTTGTGTTCATAAATGGGCCAATACCTAAATTGGAACATGAACGGGATTTCTTTGTTACTACCTTCCCACATTCTGACGAATCTGACCAATATATACTATACTCTCATTTATCCTTATCTTAATTATTATAATATCATCTGGACTTCCACTTATGCCTCTCACTTAAGAAAACTGCAAATTGCACATAAAAGGCCATACGAATTAATAATAATCATAACTAAATATCCCATTACCGTAATTCTCAATGCAACCATTAACCTATTCTTAGCACTTCAACTGTTAACCATTGCACAAATCAACTTCATCCCAACTTGCGAATTTATTTATAAATATCACTACAAACTACTACCACTTACATTCCTATCTTACTTTTCTCCACCACTACTATAAGAAGTAAACCGCATTTTAAATTAATTTTTAAAAGAACTAACACCCGTAAACTAAGTCTATCCATTAAGTTTCAGGGCCAACTGTTATGTAACAACCTACCTCTAGATATCCGTACCTCTACTAGTTTCTTGTTAATCAAGCATACTTTATGAGCACACACACTGGAGCACGTGTTATAATCGTTATTTAAGTTTGTATTGATCTTTTGTGTTTTCTATAACTTAATCGTTGACACTAAAGTTGATTTTCTCTTATATTTTGCTCACTTAAAGTTTCTGTCATCTTCATTTTTTTCTCACAAAGTTAAATAAGCCCCTCTTAGCAGGACTTTGTCTCTTTGGTGAGCCTGCTGCTCCCAATCACTCTGTGCGACGTTATCTACTGTAATCTACGGTGACTGCTACTTACTTGATAAATTATTGGCTCATAAACCTTAATTTATTTTTTAAATTCTTACTGCTTACCAGAAAGAACCATGCAGGTATCTTGTTGTTATATTATGTGGTCTTATCTTGTACATTGTTGGAAACAATAGATTTGAACTTTAAATTGAAGTTTCAAATTTTCAATTTGAATATTGTTACACTATTTTACTTATTTTAGATTATTTTATTTTTCCATATATGATGCACCAACTATTTCAACACGTGAAGCTCAGGGAAATTTGCAATCTGTCCAAACCGTATCCGTTAGATTTGTTGATCTTACATTTGCACCATTGAGAAGTGCAGTAAGTTGCTATCTAAAATGAATTAATAAATAATAAATAAGCAAATAAATATAATACATGCATGATGCACTACTGCAGTGTGTTGTTTTTATTTTTGCTGTTGCAGGTGAGTTGTTGTTTTGATGAACACCAGAATTTAATCAGAAATTTATCGAAGAAATCTCGGAAGAAGAGGGCGTCAGAGCCTGTTGCGCCTGTCATGCCACCTGCAGGTGTGCACCAATCTAATCATGAAATCTCTATATGCCTCGTTTCACAAGGTGTTAATCGGAGGTTGATTGTAGGCAAAACTCAGATTTTAAAATCATAATCCTTGAGATTGTATTGGTCATGATCTATGACACCGCAAAGAAAATTTGCTGACAAGTACATGCCTTTTCTGATGTTGCACTTTCTTTATATTACTTACATTTAGATTTCCTACATACAGCTTATTTCTTTAGCCATGAGTGGGCTGGGAGCGCTACTGAGTAGGTTTCTTGTAGAGAGCTATAGAAATCCATGGAATGAATGAATATGAGCATTTTATTTTGGTGGTCTTCCAAAGTTTGCTTCATTCAGTACCCCTACAGTGCCCTTTTGTGCCCTAACGCAACCTGATCAAAACTTACTGCTGTGTGCAAATGTGTTGTTGGAGTAGGCCTAACCCTTTCTTAATTCATGACCATTTGCATCTCTCCAGTCCTTTGTCACTCCACTCTCTACATGAGTGGCCACCAAGGACTTTCTGTTTAACCCATAATTATGTGTGTGTCCACTTCTTAATCTAGAAGCTGTGCTTATGTTCGCCTCTCTAGTTGAAACCACCATCCACAGGAACTGTGCCTTGAGTTCCCCAGTGTTTCTGTTTCCCTGTTTGGAAACACCAGAAGTCCATTTTAGTTGTTAGTGATAGCACTGACTTGAGTCAGGAACCACTTCCAGGTCGTTCGTTACGAAATGCTTCTATAAAATAATGCTTGATGACAATCAATTGCAACTGCGTGATTATTGTGCAGCTCTTCAGTTGCATACATTGTTACATATGTATAAAGATAATAATGTGGCCTTAAGACCTCAATTGCAAATGGTCGTGGGACAAAATGTGCTAAGATGGAACTCACTTACTGGTAGAGCTTTTAAGTAATCCAGTTAAGGTCAGAGATATGAATATTTATGTAATGTAGACTAACATAATAATAATATTGACTAACATAATAAAAAGCAATTACCAGGGAACTTTTATAGCAGAGAAATTATTATCTCAGCATAATGCGTTACTGTCTTATTGCAAGGCTTGGTGCCAGCCATTGAAATTCTACCGTCAACATTTGGTGAACAATGGAAAGAAATGGTCAACTGTCCAGACTTCGCTGATGTCACCTTTGTAGCGGCCTCCGGACATCGCTTTATGGCGCATAAGATCATCCTCTGCAGCGCATCACAGATTTTCTGCAACCTCTTCCTGGGCAATGTTAGTGAAGAGGTGCGTGCCAGTAGGTGCTATTATCCACTATATATAATGTGTGTGTACTTTTATATATATAAACATTGATATTGATTGAAATAATGAAATACTTGAATTGGAATTGGGTAAGGCTATCATGGTGCATGATTGCATTGGTCTTGAGTGACCTAGAATATTGTAACTTGCACTCTGTTTCTTTCTGGGTGAACGGATCATATTGATGTTGACTTGAATGCACCTTGACTTTGCATTATGCTATATACATACGTTGTGATATTTGTTAATTAGCAATAATATTGATGTTGCTTCTGATTTATTTTATTTTTTTAAAAATTATTATTATTATTGTATTACCCTTTTTGCATTCTATTTACTTGTCTTTTATTGTGTTCTACTTCTAAAGAGCCAATCAACAGTTATGACCAATGACGTCTCTAGCGAATTTCGAGAACAGATCTGTTCCGGTCAGTTTCTCGCATTTGCAAAGATTAGTGATGAAGAAGAATTATCAACGGATGAAGGACGTACAATTATCCATACTGTCATTGAACTGAGTTCCGATGTGTCTGCCGCTGCATTTGCTAATCTTCTACAGTTTCTTTACTCGGGTTAGTCACTGAAATTTGTGGTAATTAAGGAATGTGTGTCAGTAAACAAAACCCCTTGTAACGTCATGGCCGTGCTATGGAAGCCATATGAATGTCGTAATTCTTTAGTATTAATATTATGCTTATTTTTTTATCGATATTTATGCTGTTTTCTAATAAATCTTATTTATCATCACAATGTACATGGTTTTGTATTAGCCAGACTTAAATTCAAGAGGAGGCAACTCCAGGAGACATCCATGATTCAAGCATGACGGACCACTGTCAAAATCGTATAGAAACTCTAAAAAGATATCGGTTGTGTATTTTAAAAAAAGCAAGACGAGGCAACCACCTCCTTTTGCCTCCGTGTGGCGATGCCTCTGAATATTTTACGCGTTTCTTTAAATAACCTAACTGCAAATACTTTGACGGCCATAATGAGAATATGAGCCTTTAATCAGGCCAGCGTTAACGGTAAGGCTTCACACTCTGTTATAGGCCTTCCAAGCATTAACACAGGATCAAATGCGCAGGAGATTGAAGATGTCCTGAAGCTGGCGCGAATATTCCAAGTTACGCACCTGGAAGCGGTCTGCACAAACCTCCAAAACAATGAGGATTTTCTAAGTACTGGCACCTTCCTCACTGGCGAAATGGGATATAGTCTCAAGGACCTCTTCCTTAACAAGGATCGACTTGCTGACATTATCTTCATTGTTGAGGGTAAGTGCAGAATGATCGCCTGTAGTGAAAAAGGAACAAGATATCAGTAAAACGATACTTATGAGCAGTTAAAAATCAAATTTCATAAACAGTTCTATCTTTGGAAACTAACAACAAAAAACTTTATGTACCAGTAGGTCTCAAGTTGGTATTTATTGACTTTGGATCAATTTTCGATGACTAGTGTTGTCACAATTGTTACATTTTTACTGTGAGCAAAATGATGAAGGCTTTTTATGCAGCAGTGTCTAAAAGTATGTTAAATTCAAACGTGTGTGTCCATTTTTGTTACTTGAATTTATGTGAGTGCTTTGTTTGCAGGAAGTAACTGGTTAAGATAATATTGGTGTTACTGAATGCCTTCAGTTCAGTTTTATAAAATAATCTTTTCCAGCATTATAATTTTTATCTACACTCATCAGGTCATCGCTGGTTCCAATATGATGCAAATGCAAAAAAATTATTTAAACCAAATCCGTCTGACATCCATTGAAACTAGTACAGACTTAATACGGTTCTGGTCTAAAATCTTGTATAAAAAATTTTTAGTAATTTTTGTTTTATTGGTACTTAATTTAGGAACAAAGATTTATGCTCACCGTGTGGTTCTGTGTGCAAGGTGTGAAATCATGAAGGTCATGTTTTCGTCGGGTTTTCGTGAGGATAAATTATCCGAGGTAGACACGTTTGTGGGTTTTGTTTTGGAATAATTATGTCTTTAATAGGTATTGTTTTGAAATTGCTCAAACTGTCCTGTTCAGTGTAATTCTGTTGCAATGAGACAGATGGTCTTCATCTGTTATCTGTAGTCCTTGAAACACAGACTTAGACTTACCCTTATCCTGCTTAATCTTAGCTTACATTAGCTAAGCTTATTTTACTTCGCCTCTCATTTCCATACATGACCTAATTGTAGCCTATATTTAGTTAACTTACCATACATGAACTTTTATCACCCAATATAACTTTTCCTGAATTAGCTTACCCTATCTTATCTTCATATTATGTAATCATCAATTTTCTCAACTAACCTTGCCTACCAGGTAATCCAATGTTGCCTCATGAACCCTACATTGCCTTGCTTTACATTACACTACGGTTTCTCTGGACTTCTTGACTTGGTATGGCCACGTATTACTGATTAGAGTTTATATTTTTACAGTTTCACTTTAGGCAGATATCAATCAGTGCCTTTTGTACTCTGATTATAGGCTAGCATGATAGAGGCGATTCAATTAGGTTAGTTGAAGCCTTGAAGGTTGACTGTTGCAGATGTCCTTGCCTGATGTTTCTTTGGAGCCGTTCCTTGCTTTCCTTGAATACATCTACTCAGATCGTGCACCTATAGAAGCTGGTGATTCTGTTGACATCTTGGTCATTGCAAACCGGTATTTCGTCAAACGTCTTGTTAACCTTTGTGAACTCTACATAACAAAGGAAGTCGAGCGATCGGTGGCCGATAGTATCCAGACGTCGAGCATAGATGTCATTGGCCTGTTACTTTTGTCACAGGTAGGCAGATTTCTTTCAGGACCCATAAGTTGTGAGGTCTCAAATATGTGCTATATAAATGTTCATATGCATACTATAGATGATGGGATTCTATCAAAGATTTCTAAGTTTGCGGATGACACAAAATTATGTAGAGCAGTGGGTAATAAAGAAGAAGCAGATATACTACAGGAAGATCTAGGAAAAATGTTTAGATGGTCACAGGACTGGCAAATGCTTTTTAATTTGGAAAAGTGCTCAGTGATGCATATGGGAAAGAGGAACCAGGAGTTTGCATATGAAATGGGGGGGTAAGGCACTGAGGGTGAGTGATGAAGAAAGGGACTTAGGAGTGATCATGCACAAGAGTGCAAAGCCTTCAAGGCAATGTGCTGAAGCATCAAAAAAGGCAAATTCAACATTAGGCATGATAAAAAGGACAATAGTTACTAGAGATAAGGATACAATACTGAGGCTATATAAATCACTGGTTAGGCCACAGCTGGAATACTGCATTCAGGCATGGAATCCATACTTAAAGCAGGATATTGAAAAACTGGAGAAAGTGCAGAGAAGAGCTACGAAGATGATTTGGGGTTACAAAGATATGAGCTATGAGGAGAGGTTGGAAAGGTGTGGGCTAACAACACTGGAGAGACGGAGGAGCAGAGGAGACCTAATTGAAGCATACAAGATCATTACTGGAAAGGAAGCACTATGTTGGGAGAAGTTCTTTGTATTAGCACCAAACAAAGCAACTCGGGGTCATAGGTACAAATTATTTAAGAAGCCGAAAGGATCATTAGGGCAGAAATTTTTCAGTGCTAGAGTTGTGGACATGTGGAACGGATTGGGGGACAGCACTGTGTCGGTGGACACGGTCACAGCATTTAAAAGGAACCTAGGAAAATTGGGGTATTAAAAGTTCCAGGTCAATTTTGCAGTGGTTCTAACACAGGCCTAGTGTCTTCTGAACCACTTAAAACCCATGTTATGTTATGTTATACTTAAGGCTGTACATAGATGCAGAGATAAATGAATACCGACATACGTACACTCGGGTACATATACATACTGGTTATATACATACCAGACCATACATGCCGGCTTATGCATAACAAAAACGCTTGCTTTCATATATGTGTACAACTGTACATACATAGATGTGCACATTGTGCAGCTGACGTACAGCTGAATTGATTTTGTCACTGGTGGTCACTGGTCACAGTGGTCAGCTGGCTGCATCATTGTTAAGCTGTTCATGGCTATAGTCATGATACTGCTGCTGATCATGATGATCACGATGATCACGATGATGATGGTGGTGGTGGTGGTGGTGGTGGTGGTGGTGGTGGTGGTGGTGGTGGTGGTGGTGGTGGTGGTGGTGATGATGATGATGATGATGATGATGATGATGATGATGATGATGATGATGATGATGATGATGATGATGATGATGATGATGATGATGATGATGATTTAGCCACTTTATTTTGTTTCCAGTAGTGCAGTAAGTGTATGACTGAAGAGAAGAGTCCGTGTGTTGACTATGGTCAAGTTTATTCCTGTGTGCTTGTCCTGTTCCTCGCATGACACTTACTGGCATGAACAATACATAGATAAATAATGGATAAATAAATGAATAACTAAAACAAATTAAAAGATTTGTATTTTCCTTACAGTCGCATAATGCTGAACAGCTCGAAAAGTGGTGTTTGCATTTCATTGCATCGAACTACCTGGCATTTACTGAACGTGAGGAGTTTTCTAATCTGAAAGGAGACAACCTCCACTACATCGAAGAACATCGCTGGCCTCCAGTCTCCTACCTGAAAGAGGTGGAAAAGTACAAGACAGAAATGCAAAATGTCGACCCAAAGTCATGTGCCGTGATGTAGCAAATAGGGATTGACATGTTCGCGACATGGGTGGAAAACTTTGAAGCCTTCTTGATGAACAATTGAACATAGATATACCGGTAATAAAAGTCCAGGACTTCTACTGTAAAAGTGTCAGTGATACAACACTGAATGGTGATTGCTGCAACAGGTATCAATGTGGACGAATTGAGAAAATTCCCACTCCCCATTAGCATACAGTTTTAGACTAACAATCACCAAAGATACATTTTTCTAATCATTGGTCTTTCACTGGTTTGAACATTTCGAATTGAAGACAGTGTGTTCTTATATTACACGCCACCAGTAAGAAATGTTTGCAAGAAGCGTAACATTTGAGTATTATGTTTGTAATGTGTTGATTTTGAGTGTGTAGGCAGATGTTTGTATGTACACTTCATCATCCTCTTTTTACCACCATTCGTAGCCACTGTAACCATCTTGTACGATTGCAAGCTGGTCTTGCATGAAGTGTACTATTGAACATTTCCTGGATGTGGCTCACTATAATTTTGATAACACTTTCAGTCTGTTTGCTTTTATGTTACTTACTATTGACACTTTTGCATGCAATTGTTGAGTGCCATGTTCATTGTTCAGGGTTTTAAATCGTAAATGTGTTGCTGTGTTGAGAAGCTGTTGTAGGAATATAAACAAAATCTACCAAGAAAGAAGTTTGTGTAATAAATGCTTCAGTAATAAACGTTTAAATTTGTAACATCATGGTGATGCTTCAATTTAAATTGCTCACACACACGCACACACACTCACTCACACACATATACTTTTATATAATTATTTATGTATTTATGTTATGTTATAGATATTCAATTTCATATAAAATATATATTTTATTTGTGACTGTATATATCATTTATCGTGGGGCGCGGTGGTCTAGTGGTGGCGTCGTTGCCTTGGAGCCAGAAGGTCCGAGGTTCGAATCCACCCTCAAGCCGCGTAAGGACCTTGGGCAAGTCCTTCACTTACAATTGCTCAGCGCTTCGGCGTGAAACTCCGATGCAGTGTCCGCTCTGCATCGGGAGCGCCTCTGAGTAGAGAGCTTGAAGGGGCGCTATAACAAGTGCACATGCATACATAGGCCTATATGTATTTTTATGTAATGACTTCTGCTGTGTCACTATCAAAGTGCACGATCAGCACGCATGCTTAAAGCGATACTGTTGGTGTTTCGTATACCACCATATTGGTAGTCCTGCATACAATATAGGGCCTAGGCCTACCATGACCAGCTGTTTCAGATGAAGACAGAAGTCTCAAGACAGAAGACTCAAGACCGATTATATAATATTATACTTGCCGTGAATATTAGGCCCTAGCTATAGGTAATGCAGAGTTACCATAATATAAATAGTTCAGGGTGAGAATTGTCGGGACATAGGGGTTATAGGAGTCTTTCGATCTTAGGACGCCATTGCTATAGGGCTATATTACTCGCTGAACGTCCCAACATAAATCAACGTCTGACCCCAGTTGTTTTTCTACAATTCCCATAAACTTGTGCATTGGAGCGTCCACGAGCGCATGTGAAGTCCACGAGCACATGTGATGAAGTCCACGAGCACATGTGAAGTCAACCAGCGGATAACCATTTACAGATGTTGATACTAAAACGCTCGTGAATAAGCTGGTGCCTTCAGCTTGGCTTTATTATTATATCGTTTATGCCTAATGGTAACAAAAATTGATAGACACACCGTTATCAGGTACAAAAAAGCAGTTGATCAAGTAGCCTACCATATAATACCTATAGAATATGTAATTTAGCCTTGTATGTTGGATTTGTCTTGAGATGAGAGCATAAAATGACAGAACTTACGAAAAGAATGATTCTATGTTTATATAGGCTATTGGGCTAATGAGATTAGACAATTTATCATTAATGAGCATGGGCCGGATGCCTTTCTATACAAAACCCGAGAGATGATCGGGCCTCAATTAATTGGCAGGGACGATCAGCAACCGGTGGGAAAAGTGGTCGAAGAACATTAGGCTATAGAAATCATTTCTGGAAACGGCAGATAGAACTTCATAGAAGGCAGCTTTGGAGTGGCGCTTTAGAAATATATTATTGGAGATTACGATTAGGCCTAGCTATAGGGCCTATAAAACGTACGATTCATAGTCGCGCGGGTAACGGCCCACTATTCCGAGGGTCCACTATTCCGAAGGTACACTATTCCGAATATCCGCCATATTTTGTTCGTTATTCTTGGTGGTTATGGGTTAGGGTCGGGGTTAGGGTGGGTTATGGTAAGGGTGGGTTAGGGTTGGGTTTAGGGTGGTTTAGGGTTTAGGTGAGTTAGGGTTAGGATTAGGTTTGGGGTGGGTTAGGGTTAACCCTCGGGCTACCAAGCTTTTTTTGTAACACTGACTACCAAGGGGGGTGGTTACCACCCCCCTGGATTTTGAGTTTGGTTTGAGATATCATAACTTGTAATACACCAATGGATTCAGCATTCATTTCTGCACAAAATGGTATATTTCGGTTTAAAATATATGAAAGCACCCCGAAGTTATGAATTTTTTACCGTAGGCACCCGTCGATTCCACAAAATGTATACTTTCGCATAAGCAAAATATTAGAATCTGTGTTTTTAACATAATTTATTTATTTAAAAATAGTTTACATATAATAAAGTCCAATATCCAACTATAAAAACTAGTAATAAGATAGTTTTAATTACAATAAAAAGAAAAAAAATGTATTAGCTGCTGAAAAACGTTTACGCAGACTTATCGGTTTGCGTTGTAAAAAAAACCCCAACATTTTCACACATTTAAATTTATTTTGAGCACTTCCGGTCATCAAATATCAAATTAATTAGTATAAAAAATAGCCCTAAATGCCCTCTCTAGAATGGCATAATTTATTTCTCTTGAAAAATTAATTATGAATAATTTTTAATAGGAAAAACATGAAACTTTTATGAAAATAAAACACCTTTTTATATATTTAATTTATTTTGAGCACTTCCGGTTGTCAAAAGACAACTCCGTGACCACGAGGGTTAAGGATGGGGTGGGTTAGGTTTAGGGTTAGGTTTAGATGGGCTAGGGTTTAGGTTAGGGTTAGGGTTGGAGTGGGTTAGGTTTAGGGTGAATTAGGGTTTGGGTTAGGGTTATGGTGGGTTAAGATAGGTTTAGGGTTAGAGTTAGGTGTAGGGTTCGGAATAGTGGATCTTCGGAATAGTGGACCTTCGAAATAGTGGACCCAAACCGTCGCGCGATCTCGACCAATGGATCAATAGGGGCTTAAATACATAATGTTGTGCTTTATGTGTGTGCAAACTATTTAATTCGCTAATTGCAGAAATTCATACCGTAAAGCACCAGTCAGAAGTTATAGCGCTATATAAAATAGTATTTAGAGGAGTGATCCTTTTTGGAGGATTGATATTGCAACCTGTGGTGCCCGTAGTTGTTTGGTTACTTTGGTAAAACATAATTTTTTAATTAAAAGTAAAAATTGTGTGCGTGCGGTTATAAAGAAATGTTTATAATAAACTATGCGCTGTATAATACGCACTGTCTAAAATTATTTTCATTAGTTTAGGTTGTTTTGTCAACCACTGTAAGCTTATTGCTTGTAAATAAGTAAGTTCACTGTGTAAATGGTTCAATTAGAGGTGGACGTGCCAAGACTTATTGAAGTAAGAATCGTCCAGTTATTTTTAAAATAAAAATTGACAACTAATTAAGCGAGTTTCGAGTGAACACTGAACAGCTTTTTAATATGCATCGTAGGCTATTTGCATGCTTTTTAGACACAACTGAAAGGAGAGATTACAAGGAAATTTGAGTCAAAATTAATTGTAAGAGTTGAGTACACTTCATTAACGCACGTACCTGACCGTGTTGGGTATGACTTTGACTCCATAACCTTTATGTAGCTACATGTAGTTATTTACTGCTGGGGATAATCTTGTGCATGATCACACTTGTTGCAATAATGTGTATATATGTTTAAGGGTTCCTAATCGGCAGGGAGTCTAAACATGGACCAGGCGAGCTATCTGAAAAATCTCTCAAGCACGCTTTTTGAACTTTCAAAGGCAAATATTCTGTGTGACACAACACTAATTGCAAGTAACCGTGAGTTCAGTGCTCACAGTGTCATCCTGGCTGCAGCTAGTCCAACCCTGCGGTCAGCATTTCAGAACTCGCCAGATGTGAAAAATATGTACCGCCTTGAACTTCACTGGCTAGATGGCAACACTCTGGAAAGCGTGCTGTTTCTTATCTACATGGGAAATCTAAAGCCATCGGACAGTGACAAGGAAAAGGATGACTCTGCCAATTTGATCATGACATGCGAGCAACTTGGACTTGACTGGATCTGGTCACAGGTTGACCTTGCACACAACAAGTAACTAATTTTGCTGTGTCATTTTCAAATATATATATTTGTTTAATTCATGAAAAAGTGCAGGCTGACACACCGCAGCCTGGTACATAGTGATGTTAAGAAAAACAAAAAGAAAATTAAAGCGTCTTATTTAAATAGATCATTCATTGTTAATAAGATTTTATGATTTAATTTAATGCATGTTCAATTAGAAATATTGGTGATATTTTGAGAGTTTGAATGTTGTTGCACATGTATTGATGATTTGACAGAATGAAACGGAGCACTGGATGGAAAATGTTATCCAAAGCTTTATACATACAAAAACATATTTATGGAATTATCTACAGGTGTAAATTTAGTTCCTTCTCACTTCTCCAGGGCTGATAAATGAGCAGTTAATGTTCACCAGCGTTTGAAGAGCCTTTTTATTTTTGCTTTGTGTTGTCAGAGCTAAAATTGGTCTCACAGAGAGGCATTATGCAATTGCGCACCTGAAATTACTTGTATCGACATTACTTTATTGCTGTCATTATTCAATACACATGCACTTGCAGATGTTGTAAAGTGACTTGCACTTGCAGAACACTGTGTAAACCACTTGGTTGCATAACAATGAGTACTTTGCAATTTGGACTTTTTTAACAGGCCGAACGAAGAGGAATCGACACCTGAAAATTTGAACAAAATGGCAGGCAAGTGTTCCGTTAGAAGATTCGAAAGAATCCTTCCTAAGCTGATATCATTACCACACAAAAATCGTATTATTAAATGCATTCTTATCTATATAATTTTATAGTCAAGTGTAAGATTGCATTAGTTATTAAGATGTATTTATTTATAGTATAGTCCTGAGGCTAATTATTCAGTTAAGCATCTTGTGAATGTAGGGTAATGTATTTTGTTGCGATATAAGTTTATTTAGCACCATTTTAGAATTGAAACTTATCACTTCTGTTTCCAGTCAAAAAATCAAAGTTACAGTGCTGTTGGTTTTTGCTTTTGATAGAATGACCGAGAAATCTGGTCTCCATGTTTAAAGATTCAACATTCATGTTGTACTTTGAGCCAGTTTTTCATTGGCAAAGGACCAATCCTAGGTTCATGAGTTCGCTTAACTGCCATGCAATGCTGAACTTTCTCGGTTGTATGGCCATCCATCTGGAATGAACTCCCTTTGAAGCTGTCATTATTACATCTCATCAATCAAACTTTGTTTCATAAATCTCTCGTCTTTTCTTTTTTCCGTGGTGGGCTGGGAGTGCTCCTGAGTAGTTTCTTGAAGGGGTGCTATGTAAGTTCATAGAATGAAAAAATGAATACAAGTAAACATAAATACGCACACTTGTTGCTTGAATTATGCTTGTGTGCTTCTGTTGTTTGTCTAGGTCACTCCTCTTCCAGTACATGTCAGACGCTGGTGCCTTCACCTGATCTTCCAAATCCTTCACTGGATACCCACACAACGGCAGAAGTTGAACCAATTAGTCCGTTATGCTCCAGCGATGCCAAAGAATTGCTTGACGTCAAAGACTTCAACATTGACCTCGTCAAAAGCGAAGGACCTTCTACCTCGACCGAATACAACTCTTCGTGTCTAAGCATTGCCCTGAAAGACGGCAGCACGCTTGAGACTCTTGCATGCGAATTCTGTGACGAAATCCTTCCCGACGTTGAGCAATTAAACTCGCACCATCAGTCCTGTTCTACGGATCATGCAGCGCTGTCGTGTGGAGAATGTGACCATCGTTTCAAGTGTCCGAATGCGCTAGAGAAACACTACAAACTTCGTCACGCACACGCGGAATCCGCACCGTCAGTGTGTCACGTCTGTGGATTAGTATCCGACGACTTGAGAACGCACTTGACCGAGACACACGGTGTAGCGTCGGAGCTGTTAGGCTGCGACATGTGCGGCGCAGTTTTTGGAGGCGTGGCCGAACTGGAGAGTCATTTCAGCGTTTCTCATGCGGACGAACAGAACAAGAAACCGTTTGTCTGCTCCCACTGCTGGAAGTCGTTTCGGGAGAAGGGTCAGCTGAAGAAGCACCTCCTCGTGCACGAGTCGAGAAAGGACTTTGTCTGCGAGCTGTGCAGTCGAAGCTTTGCGCAGGAGTACTACCTGAAGAAGCACCAGCGTACGCACAGCGACAGCCTCGACCACACGTGCCCCACGTGCGGCAAAAAGTTCAAGCTGCTCGACTACCTGCGGGTGCATCTGAAAGGCCACTGTACGGGTGAAGAGACGGAAGATTCTCACGGGTCGACATCAACCGCGGTGGGACATCAGCCGCACGCGTGCTCCGTCTGCAACCGAAGATTCAGCCACCTGAGCTACCTGAAGAAGCACATGCGAGTTCACACGGGCGAGAAACCGTACGAATGCGTGACATGCAAGAAGCGATTCAAGGACAACTGCCTCCAGCAGCACATGCTGACGCACAGCTCCGAGCGCCCGTACGCGTGTCAGAAGTGCGACCGGCGCTTCCTGCGCCAGGCCGATCTCCAGGCGCACGTGCGGACGCACTCGGGCATGAAATCGCACTGGTGCACCCACTGCGTCCAGGGCTTCCACAAGAAGGGAGACCTCCACCGGCACCTGCGTATCCACACCGGCGAACGGCCGTACATCTGCGAGACGTGTGGAAAGAGCTTCAAGATCCTTTTCCACCTGACGTTGCACGCCGCCGTCCACTCAAACGACCGACCGCACAAGTGCGACAAATGCGGACGAGCGTTTCCGAGCGCCGTGCGTCTCAAGAAGCACGCCTTCATTCACACTGGCGAGCGACCGTACGTTTGTCCCGTCTGTAGTCGTGAATTCAACCGCCACGCAAACATGAAGTCGCACCTGAAAACGCACGACGAGAAACCCGCAAGAACTCGAGGTGGCGCCACAGAGTCGGAAAACGGAGATTTCGCGACGATCTTGGAAACAAGAGAAAACATTGTCGAGAGCGTCACAAGATCAGAAAATGTGGAGATAGTCTACTGCAAAATGGAACAGCCTGAAGTCCTTGTTGCCTTGCCCATGGACACGCTGCAGAAGTATGCGCTGTAACTCTAACCTACAATATACTGTCTTGTGTTAGAATAGCTTGTTAAAAAATTAGCGAAATTTTGCAAAGGACATGACTATTCTACTGATGGAGTGTTAGTTCTTATTGAGATTTCAGAACGATAACAGTAGCATGTTGTTAAATTCATTCCAGTGCTTTCCCACTTTCTCAAAATCTGTCTTCACCTGCCACTCTGACAAATCCTTCAAAACACTTCTTTAGCCAGTTGTTGACAAAATTTGTTGTTGCTCAGTTTATGAAATGTTAATCTAGCGAGCAAAGAAAGGAAAAAACTTGTTAAATCTGCAAACCTGTTGTTATTTGGAAAATTGTTTATGAGAACTTAACAGTATTGCGTGTATTTTCAATGAAATGCTTTCTGACCAAGTGGATCACAAAAGCTGCTTTGAGTGGTTGCAAATTTGTTTAATTTGATATCATATTATTGTTGGGATTCAGCAGGAATTGAATGTTGTTTATTTTGAAAATAAGTAAGTAAGTATAAAATAAAGAACATACTTATTTTGATGAAATTTCAGCTGTACACTAAGTGCATTCACCACACACTGATTGCGGAAGATCTGATAGATGGCAAGCTGAAGACTGGTCACCCGCTTTGCATACCATGTCTCAATGAGAATGAAGTTGCTGACAATCCATGAGCTGGATTAGCTTTGACAGTGATGGCCGATCTTTCCTATTTACAACACTGATTATATTTATTTGATGTAATTCAGGTGAATTGCTAAAATTTGTGTAGTGCGTGGATACTATCTGGTCAAAATGACCAATGTTTATGCATCTGGTTGACAGTTAAAATTGGTTTTAAGAAGACAGAGTACCAGAATAAACATTTTGTCTTAATCAAATTTGTGCTAACCGCAGTTAACAGCATACCAGCCAGAAATGTGCTGTAATTGCATGACTTACTTGCAAGAAATAACGCATATATGCACGTCATATAGACATTCTATGAGACATACATGGTACATAGAACAAAAAATTACATAATTTATAATAATGGGCATGCCTCTCACATGACAATACTCTTCATAATATTATGGGATAGACCAGCTTACAACCATGGTCTGTAATGTTGTGGGCTAACTGAAAACTGAGGTAAAACAACATTGATTTGTGCAGTAGTTTTTCTACATAGTGCTAGTCATTCCATCATGAAAGGCATATCAAATGACAAGAAATTAACTCACTTCTTAAGTTTTAAGATCACAGAATTGCTTTTGAGATAATTATGTGCGAAAGTTTGAAAATGATAATTATGCATCACACTGTCCTAAAAACTAAGTTGTCAGTTTTTGTCACGCATCTTCCTGATATTGTTATGAGAAACTAACACACGCATTATCTGCAAAACAAACTGGAGGTATCGATTCTTGTGTTGTGAATATAATTACATGGAGCTGTAAACTTGGTCCTGTCCTTTACTATTGATTATCCTAATGGTTTCTAACCCTTTGTGAAACCTGAAACTTGTCCTAAACTTGAAGTTTTGCTAAAACCTCACTACAACGTGCTTCAATTTTTAAATCGGCCATATCATCTGCTCGTGTTGGACCAATGTTGACTATGGCTATTTTCTTTCCGAGTGATTTTGCCCTCTGAACAAAACGGTAGCCAGAAAAAACCTGAAATTGCACACAAATCAATCAAGTTAGCTGGCAGCAACTGCAGTTGGTAAGTAAGTCAGTTGATGTAATGTAGGTAGCCATATACCGGACCACTGGTGGTACAGTGCTATAGCAAAACATGCATATAGTGTAGTATCTCTCGCAGATTGACTACTCAGAAGCACTCCCAGCACGAAAAACTCTGAGACAAAATGCCTTTAAAGAGGGAAAGACAGATGGGGGGAAAAGTGAGTAATTATTTTAGCCCTTAATGCGAGAGGAAAGTCATTGCAAATGGAGGGCCAACCACAGCAAACGCCCGATGGATGCCATAGAGAGAGCTGAGCTATGAACTTAAGATGCTCCTGGGTGCCAGAGAGCTGTTTGAGGTTTGGTCTACTAGTCTAGTGGTTCAATAGCGTGCTGATTGTTAATCCAGACTTTGTAGTTAAGCTCCACCCCAGGTCAGAAAGACATTCTGAAGGTTTCCATTCCACTTCAACAAGTCATAGGTTCTTAAAACTGCTGACAAGGCATGATGGACTGAGTGTACAGAAAGAACAACATTTGAAAAGTGTAATGTCTTCAGCAGGTGTGTGAAAGCATTGGCCAGCAGATCCTATAATCTACACAGCTGAGCAATGTGACCAGCTATCCACCCAATGAATGTGCTTGTCTGTTATTTTGAAGATGCTTAGATTACTGGCCCACTGCGTACAACAGAAACTCCTTATGTTATAGTGCTATTTACAACAACTATGTTATTACAATTACAACCATTTTAAGTCTCTTCACAACAAGGCAATATTAAAAGTGACGTAATCTCTTCAGTCAAAATAAATTTGTAATCCATGCTCCTGGCAGTGACAATGTTATACGAGAATTACTACGATTACAATGATTCTGTTATAATGACATTTATATAGCACCTTGTAGGGGCCTGAAATAGGATTACATGAAGTCTGAGCTTACAAAAAGAGAAGAGCCAGCCACCAGCATGCTGTCTGCTGAACCAACCAAGCCATAGACGTGGTCCACCAATTGTACGGCCACATTGTCTCCAAAGAAAATCACATCAGGCTTCAGAATGCCTCCACAGTTTGGACACGGAGGAACCTGCAATGTGTCAAATTAAAATTTAACATGGAGTATTTGATTTCACTGTCAATTCTGCATGCAATCTCAGCATTTGAGCTCTGCAGGACTGTGGAAGCCATCCATTGGCAACTATTCTTGTTATATAAAGTCATTGAGATTAGCATATGCAGTGCTTTTCTCAGGTAAATGGCGCAATAATATGTTTTCAGATAACTAACAACAATATAGCAGCTAAATAACAAATAAATACATACAATGAACTGTTCACCACAAATTTTACTAATACAATACTGGTAACTACATGTAGATATAATTAATTGTCACATGTATGAAAAATGTATACTGTTAGGTATTCATTCTGAAATGTCTGAAAGCACGACAAACACCTTGAAGCTCTTCGCCTGCTCATCAGAAAGCAGCACATCCCCATCCGGTGCGATCTGATCCTGCAATCCAGACTCCGACCAATCGGGATTTTCCTTCACGAACATCTCCTGCAGCCCGTGTCGCGACATTTGCAAATCACACGAAAGACAGACAATACGGCGGGTGCTGCCATGAAGTTCCAGGACATTCAAACTGCCCGCCTTGCGATGCAGATCATCAACGTTCTGCGTAACAATACAGTCCAGAGCACCATGCTTTTCCCAATTGGCGAGAGCGAGGTGCGATGCATTTGGCTTGAAGGAAGCAAACTGCGGCCATCCGACGAAGTTACGAGCCCAGTAACGCTGGCGTGCCGTACTGCTGCGTACAAATTCAAGGTACTGAATGGGTCTGTGGTTCGTCCTTGCGTACAGTCCCACATTGGCCGAACGGTAGTCTGAATTGATAAAACATGTTCAATTTATGTTTGATGTCAGTTTTAACTATAATTCGGTTAAGAGCAATTAACAATTGACTATTAAGCGGAATAATTAAGTTATCGATCGCCGCAGGCAAGACTGCTTTATTCTGCGTCTATCTGTGGACGCCATACTGTTTACGTTCTACCGATCCGTCAGTAACAATAACCCAAGGACCCCTAACAACAGTTACTGCTGTCTTCATGTAACAAACTGCATTGGCAACCACTCCTCGGTAATTACTTTTAGTCTTTTTGCTAAAACGTACCGGAAGCACTGCACAAATAAAAAGTACGGACCTGGAATTCCACTTTCTGTCGACAGTCCCGCCCCAGTCAGGGCAACCAGTCGCTTCGAGTCGTTCAAGAACTGCTGGAGTTTTTCTAGGTCATGAGAAGAGGCTGGCCGAAACGCTGGAACGAACCGAAGTATTCCTGAAGAAGTCATCGCTACGTTTATGACGATGAGCGATGCATTTTACATCTAGGCCCTATGGTGCAGATGGCTTGTTAAACGACCTATTTAACGATCTGTTTCAGAAGACCTTCAAGACACGAGTGTTTGTTTACGTTTCATTTAAACATATTTGTCGCTGGGTGTCGCCACATATATTTTATATATAAAAATGTTGGCATCTAGTACGTTATGTAATCGCCGATGGCGCCGTTTTAGAATTTCAATGAGTGACATTAAGTTATATAATTCAGTTGTTCCTGTATAATAGCAGTTATGGTAATATGTTATGAATTTTACGGTTTTCAGTGCCTTATGCTTTAATGAGCCATTCAAATAATGTAAGCAGTAATTAATGGTGAAAAATAATAACAGGGCATTAGGGATTTGCGGTCAACCTGAATCTCCTATTATACTAGACCAGATCCCCGAAAACGCTGAAAATATACAAAAGCGCTATTTCCCGAAAATAGTTTTACAGAAAACGGCCCAATTCTTGAAAACTATTATGAGTTTGGTAGATGTTACTGACGGCTCGGTAGCACGTAAACAGTATGGCCGACCACTGCTTCGGTTTATGGAAGATTGCATGTTTCTTGTTGGCATATGATTTTGAAGCATGTTGGAGAGATACAAGAGAGCTAACAGCTCTGCTTGTGTGTTAGAGTGTGCATATAGATGTTGTATCTTTGATGTCAGGTATTGTTAATATTGTTTTGCTATGATTTTCAGTCGAAGAAAAGAGGTCTGAGTGTGGAGGAGAAGAGGACAAAAATGATGGAGTTCTTTTATGAGAAGGTTATTGTCTCTTCAAATTTTGACAATGGTGATGTTTGTTGGTGATAACAAAGCAACTGCTTTTTGTAGCAATAATGTTGTCCATCTTATTGAGCAGGCATGCTCAATAATATTTAGTAACAGTATTGATGGCAATTGGTTATCATAAGGAGCTGTAGTGTGTCGCATACAATATGGCTAGTTTTGGCTACCCAGACTAACAGAAATTAGAATGCTGTAAGAATACATTTTTGTAAAAAAATTCTTAAACCGTGTACTTCACAGAAACTTCCCTGTTTCTTAAATAACTGATGCTTATAAAAGTATTTGGAAACACTTTTTTTAAACCTTATTGCAGGCCATTTACCTGCGACAGCACTCTAATTTCTCTCATTTTTGAATGGCCATATTTTTTACAAATAGGATCACCACAAGCGGCTGCTTTTTTGGTGAATACCCTGGCCTAACAAAAGACAGTAAAAAATTTTTTGTTGGGGTGGGTGCCGAACTAAAAAAATAATAATAATGGCTTATGGTGTGACTGGACGGTCATATACGGCATCCATGCACTTATTTTAAAATCTGAATGCCGCCCTGCTACTTATTAGGCCTGCACTACATGGAAAGGAAGTGGGCATCCACGCACTCCTTTTTCTACACTTTAAGCACTTAATAAGGATGACGATAATAATCGATTGTAATGAACTGGTTTTTTTGTTATTGTCAGAAAGACTTTTTCCAGCTGAAGGAGCTAGAGAAGCAGTGCCAGAAGGAGAAAGGAATCACATCCATGTCAGTTAAGGACATTCTACAGAGTCTCGTTGATGATGGAATGGTGGACACAGACAAAATTGGGACGTCCGTCTACTTCTGGGCATTTCCGAGCAAAGCGAGTCAGAACGTGAGTCTCAGGAGATTTAATTTGTTAACCCTTTAATGCCGGAGGGTATAGGATTTCCCATACCATTTACTACCATCTCGGCATTAAAGGGTTAAAAGAACCATAAGGTGAATGAATGAAGGGCAGATCAGTACGTGGGTTCATGAATTGAGCAACGAATTGATCAGTTGGTGGTTATGTTATCTCTATACTGAAAATTCGGTACGGGTTTCTAAACCGGATGCGTATTCAGTTTTCCTTGGTGTCTTTATATTGTTTACAATGTTTGCTAAGTAGTGTGCAGCCACAGGAATGAATCTGGAACAACTAAGAGAAGGGACATCAGAAAGAAAGCAATGGAGAAGGCTGGCTATGACGATCGCTAGAGTTCAACGAAATGACAGCACAAGGTGCAGCCACAGAACTGCTTCCCCACCGTATCACTTGTACGGAACATTGATTGATTGATGGTACAATGAGTCGATCAAGTGTATTGGTGGGTTTACTGATGAACTGAAACATGAGTGAATTGGTGGATTGTGAATGGTCGCCTGGTGGATGGTCTGATCGGTGAATGGATAAATTGTGTGAATTGGTAGATTGAGAAATAATTATAGTAACGAAATGATATTAGATATCGATAACTAAATTCTTAGAACTGGATTTCTTTTTATCGTTTTGCTTTGCTATCAGCGAAAGAGAAAACTGGACGACACGTCGCGTCAACTGGAAGATATGGAAAAGAAACGAAAAGCAACCGAGGCAAACATCCAACAAGCAAAAGTTGGAAGAGAGGAATCCGTAAGTCTGTAATAAATATGTGTTATTTGCACTTATTTTTATTTATTAATGATTGCATTTAATGCAATGCAATCCTTAAATCTAATCTAATATAACATTTGTAAAACGCATCTCGCAGCAGAGCTATTCAGAAGTGCTCTCAGCGTGACAGGCCCGTGAAAAGAGAAATGTCTTCATGTAACGAAGAGATGCGGGTTACTTCCCCACCAGAATCCTGAGCACTACGAATTCCAGAGGGAAGGTCATTCCACATTGAGGGAGCAGAGAGCGGATTTTACATCAAGTTACAGAGGAATTTAGGTGCTAAGCTCTGCAGGAATTATATAATTTAACCAGTCATTCACTTAAAAGTGTAGTATGTAATTGTCACTAGTACATTTGTTTGCATGTAATACATAAGTTTCTCATGTGTAAATAGGTTTAAGAAAATTAAGGTATATTCTTTTTTATCTATGTCTTAGGAAAAGCGAGCTCAGCTGTTGAAGGAGCTGGGAGTGAAGGCCGCAGACAAGAAACGACTGTTAACGGAACTGGAGAGCTACAAAGACTGTGATCCAGAAGTCATGGACCAGATGAAGAAAGACATTGTTGTGTCGAAAGAGGCAGCCAACAGATGGACTGGTTCGTTGTGATCACATCTCCAAACTTCTGAAAATTAGGGCACCAGCTTATTCATGAGTGTTGTGTCAACCAGAGTAGTTGTCAAAAGAATAACTCCAAAAGGAGGTCCATGTCTGGTTTCCAGAGGGTCAGAGGGGCCAGGGTAGATGTTAAGCTAGGTGTCAAGTTATATATTTAGTTATTCAAGAACTTTGAATTGTATATTGGCACTGTTAAATAAACTGCAATTAACCACATGTATAACATAAGCAAAATACATACAGTACATTCGTACATGCGTGTGTCATGCTTGTAAGTCATACACTACAATGTGTGTTTGTATGTTACAGCCATTATTGTTGCCTAACAATTATTATAATTTTCAGTCAGGACAAAATTTTACTCTGGTTTCCTGCCAGCACTGTAATAATTTGTGACTACCTAACTCTGGACACTTGGCTTTACAGATAACGTCTTTTCGGTGAAGTCCTGGATAAAGAACAAGTTCTCTTTTGACGAGAGTGTGATTGACAAACAGTTTGACATTCCAGAGGGATTTGACTACTTGGATTAAGTGCTGGTTGCACTTAAACAGATGTAACATTGTAACAACATCAATTTAGTGACATTAATCTTTCCTGTACATTGTGGGCTGACTAATGCAAAGTCATCGAACATGTGTGTAAACCAGCTGTGCATTAAACTGAAAATGCTGAAAAGTTGGTATTTAGTCCTACACTACAGTTCTTGTATGGTGCATTAATTAGTAAGACATGCTAAATTTTTCACAAGAGCTTAAGTACTATAAGCTAACGGGAACCCCTTGCAGGTCAATAAGTGATTAGCCTTAGGGGACATAACTACTTTGTGTTACGCAGGATGATGCACATACTGAACGTATAAATGGATCCACACTGTAGCTGATAATATATTGTATATATTAATGAAATTAGTCTTGTGGACTCTGATGACCTATACTACAGTACTATAGTACTATTAGCTTATAGTACAGTCTGTATTGTAATTTGTTTCATTGAGATTGCACGGTTATTCAAGTCTACTACTACTACCTGATAAGCCCATTTCTGAGAAGCTACAGTGGAGTTGTATATACTTGGCTGTAAATGTTTAAATGTTAATATTAGATTTTGCTATCAGTTGTAATTTAGTTTAGTGCTGATTTGTTGCATTTTATTGTTGTCGATTGCATTATATTTGATGGACTTGAAAGAGAATCTAAAATTGTACCCCGTATAAGCAGTGTTAAATAAACTTGGTACTCATTTATTCGTTCATTGACCTCTTTAAGAGACATACTCAGAGACACTCTCAGCCCAGCCACAACTAAAATACTAAGACAAAAGGTGTACATTGTTGTTGATAATTCTTCATTGAAAACTTCTAGATCCATTAAACTATTAGTAAGCAGTGACTCCTCAGATACTTTGAAAATGGTCCCATAGATAAATTTCGTTGAAACATTTCTAACGCTTTACACTGTCTACAACCAATTAGCATAAAATATATATTTTACTAAGGGTTTTGAACCTCTTAAAACCCCCCCTCAATACGACCATGACCTGTAGCCAGTAGTGAGATCTCTTTGTGTATGTTTGCAAGTGTCATGGCCAGACTTTCATAGATGTGATCTGTTTATTCAACAAACGTTGAAATCAGAAGTTCAAAGTACCGATTTCAATATGACATTTCACTTTTAAAAAGGCAGTCTTTATAATTACTGATACAGAATATATTTAAATAGATTTAATGGGCAACGTTGTCGAATAAGCAGTATAAAAAGGGCAGTTGACTGGTTGTCTTGTGTTCAAACATTTATTAATTATGGTTGCTGTTTAAACCTGATCTCATCATTTTACAAGATCAATAACAATATACATGTACTCTATGGTCTGCTATACATGAGGCTGTTACGGGAAGTCCATTTCCATACATAGGTATATCTGGCAAAATTAAAACATTACATACCTAAATAAGTATTCACAAGTACTGTCTTTCAGGCATCAATTAAAATGTTGGCTTTAAAAGTATTTACACAAATAATATCCTTCAAAGATTACACTAACATTACATTACATTGGCACAATTGCCATACATTGCATGTTGTCCATTGCTTGTTCATTCATTATATGCATTTATATAGCACCTCTTCAAGGGGGCTACTCAGAGGTGCTCGATTGAGTGTTACACCATCACAGGCACCTGTTGAAGCATTTCTCTGACGGCCATTTTGAATATTCTATTGTGTTCTTGTTCTATTAGATGCCAAGAAGAAAGAGCGATTTAAAAATACAGTGGATTTCCTCTTAAAGCGACATTTTGATCAACTACCATAGTATGCAGATTTTCTGCATGGCAGAAGTCATAAACAACATAGTCTTTCTTTGTAACTGAAATTCTAATGTTTCTTCTCAGATTTGAAAATGCTGATTCTGTCACTTTAATTATTGAGGCAGTGTCTGGAGGAATGTTGATCTTGGCATCGATCTATGATGGATTGAAAGGATCTTGATTTGTCACAACGTTGTCGATCAAAGATCTAAAAAAATTTAATTGTTTTAATTAATATTGGACTTCATTTCTTTATTTCTAAATGTGGACAATGTAAATCTCAACATCTTAGAAACACAGTGCAAACTATAAACAAATAAATTACATTAAAAAAATATGAAGTCAAGTAAATAGACAAATAAATTGCCAGCATAAAAAGCAATGTATGCATTTCTAAGGGTATTTACATAGCACATTTTTCAGCAGAGAATTTCTTGTAGAGTTGTAAATGAAAAGGTGTCTTGTGATCAGACTAATGCTACTGCACTTGCACGAGTGCACTTTAGCCTAAGGAACCTTTGGCAGACTTTACGAGGCATGCCAATCTCAATAACTTTAAAGACCTGTGCTTTACGCTTTCTCAAGTGCAATACACTATACCTGGCAGTGGGTACCATGTCTGTAGGAAGGGCGAATGTTGACTCCAGTGGCTTGTATATAACGACACGAAGTTTCGATCCTTCACCGATTAAATCTTAAAACAACAAGAACAGAGTATTACAATATATTATCACAAGCACGCATGGCGTAGTAGTGAGTTTGTTGGTGCCTTGGAGCCGGAGGGTTTCAGGTTCGAATCCACCTTAAGCCGTTGCATAGGAAAGCAAAGTTCTTCACTCGCAATTGCTCTTGCACTTTGTTGTGCAAAGGAGTGAAACTCCGATGCAGTGTCCGTGCGGCAGTCGGACACACCTTTGCTTTGAGTAAAGAGCTTGAAGGGATGCTATAGCAAATGCGAGAAATAAATAAATCATGTATTTGTTTATTCTGGTTATTTATACAGAAATTCGACTGCAGCCATTCTTAGTAAAAAGACATGAAGCGTTGATGGTCACAAAATGATGCAAAGATGAATGCCTTGCATAAAGACTTGGCATTGAAATGCTATAATAAGTAGATGTAGAAATGAAAATCCAGCTTAAAATTCGATGAAAAGCAATTCTGTTGAAATCCAATAACAATTTTTTCGTTTATTCAACAATCCGGTTGCTTTTCTTCATTTTCAGAATGTTGGAAAAAGTCACTAGCTTAGGCAGGCCACTTCAAATCAGCTCGTGGGCCGCATGCGGCCCACAGGTTGAACAGCACTGCCCTATTCCATCCGTGCATTCCTGTTTCCTCAATACTCGGTAAACACATGCACATTCTTCCACTGACCTGCATATTCATTTCCATGATCCACATTTTCACTTGCGCTTTCTGGCGGTTGTCCAGAATTAAGGACACAGAAGAGCTCTTTCGCAGTAAGCACCCACTTGACCGATCTAACAGAAGAAGCAGACGGCGCCCGAGTGGACTGGTCACGTTTCGTATGCAGACCAACCTCAGCCCATCCCAATGTCACGGTCGATTGCACCTCAAGGTCGTAGTCGACGCGCAGAACTGCCTTCGGAAAACCACCCATCTCTTGCTCGAGGTCATAGTTCGACAGGTCAAGGTCAGTGAAAACAAAGTCTGCATCCATCAACGCGACCACATATTTCTGGCCACCATCTTCCCGCTGTTCGTGAGAAGTTACGAGAGGCGGAGAAGTCGACTGTTTCGACTGAAGTTCAACGCTTCCAAAGTAGACGGTGCAGAGAAGTCGAAGTCTCGCAGGATCGAGATTGGAAAACCCGGGCAACTATAAATAAATACAAATTAATTATTCAGATGAATCGTTCGTTCATTTATTACTATATACATATTGCGCTTATTACACACGCAAGGTCAATAAGTCTGAATCTGCGATGTGAGACAGGGCAAGCAAAATAAGTTGAGCAAAGAGTAAAGAGGTTCTAGGATGGTTTCAAAAGGTCTGCTCAGCAGACTCTTCATAATGACAGTCTGGGCAAGTTGTTTGCACACCAATCAATAACGACCAAAAAACTTTTATATTTGCACAAAAAACATTTTTACAATTATTTAACAGTTTAACTTATAATATTTTGTACACATGTGAAAACAGCATTTCTCAATTTTGATGAATGGACCATTGTTCACGAATTCTTTGCTCGTGGAGCTATTTTGTTAACCACTGGGCAGTGGGCACTACTTAAAAAACAGCTAAAATGTCCGCTTTGCATGTTTAATGTATATACAATTTAAATTATATCATTAAACAGCATCATTTTTGGTGTTTCTGCACTCAGATGCCATGATGTCCTTCTGACTTTAGTCGTCAAGTGTGTAAATAAACGGGAAAATCGGGCTGCCTTGCTAGTAGAAACAAAACTGCTCTGATTCAGTTAACCTGTTGTCATTATTAATAACCAAAGAATTGTATTAATACAGAAATTTACCTGTTGAGAGTCTTGAGACCCATTTATTAACCCTTTGAACCTTGAGCTCCCGTAACTCTATGGATAACGTCCCGTTAAAGCGGTCAGCCGGGTTCAAAGGGTTAAAATGACCAATTCCCGATATCAGTTATAAACTATTAATTCATTTGTCTTTCAATTCATCAATCCCATCAATTGATCAATTCATCGAATTCTGATGGCCAGCATATACCTTTGAAACAGCTTCCGCAGGAAAGATGAGTTCCATCTCCAGTACCTTGACTCCAACTGGGTCCAGCGGCTTTACAGCTGTCGCCGCTTCTGATGGGGATCTCGCCATGATCCGTGAGGCAGCCGAGCGCGATGCTAAACTGTAACAGTCAGAAATAAAATACTGAAAAGTGCTTCGTATATCACGATATTCTGCATGATGAAGATGCTATATAGAGATAGATAGAATAAAGATAGTAACAAAACAGATGCTGATATTACTAATAGCAAAAAGGTGATTTGTATAGGACAGTAAAACAGCCAGGGCCAAAAGAAAGGGTGCTGGACAAGTTCAAAAAGTCAAAAAGATAGGTGGTGTGATTTAAATGTCACCAGATATGATGAGCATACTTTACATGGAAGGCTGTCCAATGCAGTGGGTCATTTGATAATTATATTGCATTATCAAGTAGATCTAAACAGAGATAATAAAAAAAGACAATATGAAAATATATACATGACATACGTAAATATCTTGACAGGAGAAATTATGACCTTCAGATGAATTCCATAATGTTCATCTTGCGAGAAAGAACAAAACCTCACAGTAAGAAGTAAACACTAAAAACATAAAACAGTTCAACTCCAAATAATTGAATTGCAACAGGTCAGGAAAAACAAATTACGTCAGGTCGAAAACCTACATCAAACCAGAGCAAATTAAAAACCAATCTATGTCAGAGGATTTTAAATTAGGTCAGGTGAGAAAAATAAACTTAAGGTCGAGTCAGAATGTAAGGATGACCTTGGCATCATGCGATTCATCGCTGGAATTTCGTTGATGTCTCGGTGCTCCTGCACGTGAATCCACGCTCTCTGGAGGTCCATTGTCAGCAGCTTACAAGGCTCCTTGAGAAAGACCTGCAAAGTGCAAAAATCACCACCAAGTGTCAAATAAGAAAAGGAAATACAACTGCTGGTCAATGTATTCAATGTGCTAATGAGCACACCACTGAGCTGGTCCCCTATTTAACTAATTAGACGTAGTACTGATTTGATCCAAATTTTAAAAAGGCCAGTAGACAGTGGGAAACAAAAAGAAAGGTCATCACAAATATGTCAAAAGTGAAAGTTAGTAATCAACCGAGTTAAGAAATATTATAACAAAAGAACCTATTCGTACACTTTGACAATCATTAATAGTAAATAACCAGGAAAGAAACTTATCTGTTTAATTTAAACTTAACCCTTTGAACCCTGAACTCCCGTAACTCTATGGATAACGTCCCGCTAAAGCGGTCAGCTGAGTTCAAAGGGTTAATAGTACTTTCCTCAAATCATATGCATTTGTGTTGAGGTTCCCTGTTATTGACACAACGCACACAACACCACACTCACAAATACCCGTACATGCAAAGATTAAGCACCTGTTTCATGGTTAGGTAATCACGTGATGCCATGCATTTGTCACGGAGGAGGAAGAGAAGAACGAGACAGAAATCTTCGGCGACTGCCATCGTCCAGCGCTGCATGAACAGCTGATCCCAAACGTAGATGACCGCCTGAGTGTCGAGTATTCCCACAAATCCCTACTCAAATAAAATCACCCAAAAACAGGGTATGGTAAAAAAAATAATGCACAAGATAAGTTAAGGTAAGGTAAATAATATGGCATAAAGCAAGCTATTGTCATATATTACAAAAACAACGTTTGAGGTATATAAGGTGAGGTATCAGAAAGCATAAGCTAAGGCAAGGCAAAAACACAAGAGGTAAATCGGGTGAGCTATTTCATGTACAGAAATGTGAATAACATGGGGCAAGGCTATACATAAAGCATAGCATCATAGTAATGAACGGGAGAGTAAATAACATAACGCAGGCATAAACGAATTAAGATTTCTAAACAGCGTACCTCACCCAGCCACTTGCGCAGAAAAATCAGTGGGTCTGTAAGCAGCTCACGAGACATTGCGATCAATTTAGTCGATCCTTCCTCAGCAGCCAACAACTCTTCTGCCTTCGATCTTTCACGATGAATCAGATGAACGAGAAACTCCTGTTAAACATCAATCACGTATCAATCAATCAATCAATCAATCAATTTTTTATTGAGCCAAAGAAAAGCACACAAGGTACATATCATCACATCAAAATAAAACATGAATGCTATTGGACGTATTCATTCACTCAGGGCAGCTATTATACAGCACCCCTTACTTTACTCTTTATAGTGTGCTCCATCTATTATGATATAAATACTGACATATTCAGAGCTGCATATCTACCCTAAGATGTGTATCCATTATAGCAAGTCAAGTCGCAACTTCATCTACTAAAAAACGTTTCTCAAAATAATGGGAAAGAAAATAATTTCTCATTAAAACTGCTATGTAAGGGCAACATTTTACAAGTTATCAAATTTATCTTGCACCAAAAACCTCAAAAACCTTTGGTCCCCTCCTCATCCCCAGGTAAGGCCTCACAAATTAGAGTCCTTAAGCGACAATAACTCATCAATAATTAACACGTACTAAGTTTGCTAACAAATAATCAGACGCATTATAACCACAGCTGAACAAACATTTTATTTGGCTATAGGTTTTGATCTTGAATTAACTCGCTAGCCTCTTAGTCAATTGATGAATCTTTCATTCTCCTAGCTTTAAACTTCAGCTTTTGTACCTTCTTGTATTTGTGTCAAAGATCCTGTACGATAAAGGAATAGAAGCAGAAGTAGTACAGAGCCCTGCATGTGCTTCTCAAAAGTACCTCAAAGATGCCATGTATACATACAAATAAAGATAGCACCATAAGAAGTGCCCAATGAACGGATACCATACCTTGGGACTGGTCGTCGGGTTGACCTGGGCAACGTTCTTCAGATGGTTGTAGAATTCTGGGTCTGAGGCCTTGACCTTTGACATTGCCCTTTCAGCCACGGCGAATATCTCTGGCGCTTGCGGCAAGAAGTTTCGGTTGAGCAGATCGAGGTACATTGCCAGTTCATAGGCATGATCAGCTGAAAACAGTTTAATCCGAGCTCACTATTTAGCTTCATCTAATCTTGCAGGTTGTATGATCACACAGATGGATAAATGACTTGACATCAAAGATGAACTAGCTGGGTCTGGGTTGGAGGCACAAGGTAGTAGGACCCTTGACCTGGAGTAACCTCCCCTTTTCCGCAAGCGTTTGAAAACCATTCTCTTTGATTATGGTTTGGTGTCAGGTCGGGAGCGCCTCTGAGGAGTTCTCTTGAAGTGGCGCTATATAAATGTTCGATTACAATTACAATTACAATTACGCTCTGATTCGTTTCTAGAACTCCTTCTCAGGCATTCATCTCTCATCTAAAGACAGTTTTATCTGACCGCTCTGGGATTGGGAGCGCCTCCGAGGTTGTATGATCACAGATGGATACATGACTTGACATCAAAGATGAACTAGCTGGGTCTGGGCACAGAATTGATAATATTATATCACAGGCTTCATGCATTCATTACATGTCTTGAATCTTTGCGGCCTTGACATAATAAGAACAGCATGCATGGTTTATTATAGATGACCAATAGATACCCAAACTTGAAGTCAGGAAGCAAAGTATAGTGGGTTGGAGGCATAAGATGGTAGGACCCTCGACCTGGAGTGATCTCCCCTTGACGCTCTGATCCATTTCTAGAACTCCTTCTCAGGCATTCATCATCTCTCATCTTACATCTCTCATCTTAAGATAGTTATGTTTGGCTGCTGGGATTGGGAGCGCCTCTGAGTAGTCCCCTTGAAGAGGTGCTATACAAATTCATTTAATGAATGAATAATAAGAACATCACAAGGGTTCATGTGTCCGTTACATTTGTGTGATTGAAGTCAGAATGCAAAGCAATGATGGGTCCAGGGCACAATAAAAACAACTATAAGTGGTACAATATATTCGAAAGTGAAGCAATATTAGTGATTCATGGATATAAGAATAACATCTGCTGGATTGCGATGCATTCTTAACCCTTTGTACCCGGAGCTCCCGTAACTCTATGGATAACGAGCCGGAAAACCGGCCCATCGAGTTCAAAGGGTTAAAGAGGTGACACAAAAATCATTAGCTTTGATTTGATTACTTTTCATCTTACCTTCGCCGTTACCATCCTGAAATGCCAGCTGCAATGGGAAGAGCCAGTTGATAAGGTACGGCTCGTAAACGCGATCGTAGACGTAAAGTATGTTCAGCACCCTGGCTGCCTCTCGCTGGTAGGCGTTGTCTTTGAAGTACAACGCCATTGCAGGTGTTGCACTGCAGATCTAACAACGACAACAGCAGCAACAGCTGAATGATAAGTGAATACAAGGACTTCATCTTAGCTCATACAAGGACTTCATCTTAGCTCACTCTCAGTTTCATTCAGAGCCACGATTTTTATTTACCAGGTAGTCACAGCAATATTAATCCTTTCACGGCCAGCTACATGTGTTTTCAATGCATTTTAGTACACGCTGGTCGTTAAAGGGTTAACAACAATGATACGATAATGGCGACAAAGACAATAATAATAAAATCTGATTTTGAAGATGATGACAACAGTGATCTGTAACTAAAAGAAGTTTGTTACTCGAACTTCTGTAGTTAGCAAAGAATTGATTTCTGACTAGAAAAGTCTGTCACACAAACATTAGTACATTACAACCAAAGTACAATGATGCAACTCAGCAGTAAGTTCAAACCAGTTTGGTGGCGTGGAACAAATATACCGTTCCACAGGATTCAAGAGAGGGTTTTAGAGCATAACTACGCACGTGGACTCGTGGAGAGGTGTAATAAGTAAACGTGTGTACAGTTAGGGGAGAGGGGCCAATTTTTCAGGATTTCTGTGCCTGTCCTAGATGGACAGCCCAAACTATATTCAATGTTAAACAAGCATTAGTCTGCACTCCAGAAATAATGCATTCCATAAAACGGTGTATAAATCTATGATAAAAACCTTTATTAGTAAATAATTAACTTAATTAGAGTTGTGAGTTACCTGAGTGACAGCATTGTCTATGAGACCACTGATAGGTGAATGTGTTGCACGAGTTATCTTCAGTTCTGCCAGGCCTCGTCTGACGCCCTTCGCAAAACGTTCTCGCAGAATCGTCTCTGTATTGCTAGTAGGATAAAAGAAATATCGAAAAGCAATTTAAGTTTCAATCTGGCAATAAAGTTTGGAAACCTAAAAACGTAACAGATGATAATGAAATATGAGGCTAGGTGATTTATGATATGGTAAGGCAAAGCAAGTTAACAACATAAGATAAAATACAGAAATAAGATACGGTAAAATAATAAAATTCTAATCTCAGATTATTACTTCACTTCCATTAGGCACAGCACTGAAATCTGCCCAGCCACCAAAACCTTACACCACCAACAGCTGAACCACTTTTCTATTGTATCTGACCATTTATAAAGTGCCTCTCGCAGCAAGAACCTTTCAGAAGCGCTCCCAGTGCGTTCAACCCCGAGAAAAAAGGCAAGTTTTCAGACGAGAGAAAGACGAGGATACACCAGTCTATTGATTCCAGAATCACAATTTTAAGAAATGTTCCTCACAAGACAACAACTGACCTGTCCAGCAGTTTATCACGTTCAACCTTCAGCAGAATGTCCAGCCAGACATACGATCGAAGTGATCCAGGCAGTTGACGCCCATGGAGCGCACTCACGACCTCTGTCAGCCGACGTGGATCTCGCTTAAGGATCGCCATAACCGATCGGCCAATTGTGTTGCTCTGGATGCCCCAGAACAACGGCGGATCTTCCTTTGATCCGAACAATGCACCTGGAGAAAAGTAACATAACTAATGAATGCATAATAATAAGAAGAATATTACAAGGGTTCATGTGTCCATTACATTACTGGGCTTGAATAATAATAAAATAATTAGATCCCTTCTAGCTAGCCCGGAGGCTGCCAATGGGAATGAAGTGTTAGCGACTTCATTTTCACTGTGCTTGAAGACAAAATGCAAAGCATTAATGGGTCCAGGGCACAATAATAACAACATATGGGTGGTGCAATATACTGCAAAGTGAAGCAATAGTGAATCATGGATGGTAATATGAATAACATACATGCTGGATTGCGGTGCATTCTGAAAGAATCTTTATCAATCACTAGCTCATTTGATGGTGCCTTGGAAAATATAATCTCACAAGTTATCTCACAACTTTCCAATCTAATAATATTCTTCCATAAAATGATTTATATAAGTGGAATATTTTCTGTGTTCTATCTGTTAGTATTCTTATGACGCAATCCACAATCAACGAAAGGTTGTTGCTAGGCAAACTTGCATTCTGAAATTACAATCCTCTGATCAGAACCAGCCTAGATCCACGACACCCAGAAACCAGTTGAATAAAAGAGGTTAGAGAAGAAAAGCAATCTGAAGAAGATGATATTTAGCTGAGATCTTTAAGGCACCAGAAAACCTGCAGAGCAGATGGAAAGAGATATATCTAATTCTCTAGCCTCAGACCAGCAACTAAGGCACCTCAATTAACCCAGTACCATTCTGGCAAAGAACAAAAAATTTAAGAGTAAAAGAATTCAATGAAAAGGTGACCTTGGAAGCAAGATCAACTTGGCAAGTTCTATACAACTCTCCTCCACCGCTATTCTCTACTCCTCATCTCGTCATAAATCAGCAACTTATATTTGTTTATACATACTCAACAGTCTGCACAATGCTTTAAAAACCTATAACACCATGGACACATATTGGTAAATAGTGGCTTTATTTGAATAGAGTTAAAACTTGAAATTCAAAGCGTTCTCTCATCTTGCCTTTAACATTTGAAGTTGTTTTTGCGTTGCGGGACGCTGCGGTCACAGGCAGAGAAGACTCATTCGATCTGTCTGCACTTGACGTGTCACTCCGTTCCCGTCGAACTCCAAGAATGCCCTTGAGTCTGTCATGCTCCTGACGCAAGTGGTCATGCTCACGAGCCTCATGCTCTGCCATCTTAGCTCTTCTGCGCTTGTAATCCAACTCTTCGTACCGTTTCTACAAAGAAAAGAAACTCACAGAAATCCATTTAACAGACTTTCTTAAACGTTCTCTGAAACTTAAAAATGACAGAAAACCAAAAAGGCACATTTTTTCCCAAGCAAAACAAAGAGAACCTAAGCAGGAACTATTTAGTAGATTGTATGCAGTGCTAAAAGTGTGAAAAAATAAGTGCCTGGACGCCCCTTACCCTTCCAAAAGAAGTGCCAGGACGCCCCATACATTTTCAGGTGTGCTGGCCAAATAAGTGGCAGGACGGCATAGAGATTAGAAAATAAGTGCAAGGATGCCGTCCATGACCGTCCTGCCACACTTTGTATGTCCCAAGATGCATCTGTGACAAATTGCATGTAACGAATAAACAAATATTGATTGAATGAAGAGCAGCTGAAAGAATTATTTTTCAATGGTCATATAAACATTCGGCGACCGTAATTATATGATTTCACCACTGCTGTCCTAACCAGCATCTAAAACAACACTTTCGACAAATATACATAGAGATCTGACTACTATTTTAAGTCATAATACTACCTCTGCCCCACCACAACCGCCATCAACATCACCACCTTTTATTAACCCTTTAATGCCGAGATGGTAGTAAATGGTATGGGAAATACTATACCCTCCAGCATTAAAGGGTTGAAGCAAAGACTCACAATGACGTCATTTTCTTTGAGAAAGAGATGTCGGTCCAGTCCTTCCTGTATCGTCTGTCTCGTATGCTGAACAAAGTCCAACATTTCTTCACTGTATGGCTCTCTATAAAACAGCAAAACATCGATGACAGTCAGCAAGAAAAGACATTAAATTAAATGCAATCCTCAAAAAAAGATGCTACATAACTACATATGATAGAGCTTTATACTATATATATGCAAAATAAGGCAAGTCTTGATGAACCTGCTCATCAATGGTGTTAAGCCCACATCCACACCCAATGGCCCATATGTTGCCTGGGGTTGCCATCATGCAGTACAGCAGCTTATTCAGTAGCATTCTAGGTCTGTATGTTCAACAATTGCAGGTTTGAGCCTGCTCAACAGATTACCTGAGCAGACTGTTCAAATGCTGTCACTTAAGATTCAGGTTCACCAAACTTGCGCATATAATAAGTACAACAAATAGACATCAATAAGATTATTCAAATTAAAATAAATATAAATAACTAAAATATATTAATTTTTCAACGGAAATGATCAAGTGTTACAGATACTCACCCACTCTGTTCCGCCTGCGACCGGCAGAGGCATCCGGTTGCAGTGGCTGCCTTCCGAATTGCACCGTACAACCACTTGTGTGCATCCACGTCCAGCTTCTTGCGTTCTTCCACAGTCAGCGTCTCCTGGAGAAAAGAAATTTCAAATGCAGGCAAAGAAAAACGGCAATTTTCCAGTTTAATTTGTAAATCTGGTAAATATTAATATGACGGAGTTTCTAAGCCTGTGTTGAGACATAATGGATGTTAGCACAACATTGTGTTTTTACTAACCAGAACATGTGGACTGTATGTACTGCCAGGGAAGTACTTGGCTGTGAATTCTTGGCCGACTATTTCGAAGATGATTTGACGTCGCTCAGGAATGTCCAGCTGACGTGATATTGACTGCGCCAAATTCTCACAGAGCAGGTCATATACCTGCAATATGTATGTATACCTCATCATTATATCACTGCAAAACATTTGCAATGTATGCGCAGTCACACAGCAATACAAATCATAAGTCAAGTCACCAGAGGAAAAGCAGTATTTTGAGACATTGTTTGAAAGAAGAAAAGGAGTTTGAGCAACACAAGCAATGCATGCATACATGTATGTATACAAATATGTATATTGCTACTTCAATCAATCAATCAATCACATAAATTTATATAGCACCCCTTCAAGATCTCTACTCAGAGACACTCCCAGCCCAGGCCTGGTCAAAAAGAAAGGTCTTGAGAAGACGGTAGAAAGAGAATGCATACAGTCTTTAAAAATCTTTTTGAACACAATTGATTCTCAAAGACATTGAATCATCCAGTGCAGTACACAGTTTATGAAACATACAAAATTTATTACTTCTGCAACAATGCAAGCATAAAATTTGAAAACAATGCACAAAGAATTGTGTCTTGCAAGTCAATGACCGATACGCATTATAATATGGGGCGCGGAGGTTTAATGAGTATGTTCGTTGCCTGGCAGCCAGAGGGTTGCAGGTTCGAATCCACCTCAAGCTGCCACGTAGGGACCTTCAGCAAGTCCTTCACTTGCAATAGCTCAGGCGCTTTGGCGTGAAACTCCAACTCACTGTCCGCGCTGTAGTCAGGAGCGCTTCTGAGTAGAATCTTGAAGGGGCACTATAACAAGTGCACATACATACATACATACGTACACATGGAAGTGTTCAGATTAATCGACTTAAGATGGTCAGCTACCTTGTCCTGCCAAGGTCCATTGGGCAGAAGAGTTTCCTGATAGCAGGAATCCAACCATGGCACTCCAAACGGACGAAGTGCATCCACCACTTTTGCTTTCGGAGTTAACTTTGGGCTTGCCATTCCCAACGTCTCAGGTTTATCTTCACTAATTCCTAATCAAATCTTCGAAATACTAAAAGTCACTAAATTTTAGAAACTGTAATTTACCTAGAAAATGTTCAACAGTTTTTAAACCTTCAAAGCATATGCATTAAATGCATAAACTGTCAAAATTTAGTGTTTCTATACAACTGCACAAATCCATTTAGAAAGGCAAACAGAATTCGAATTTTTCATTAACAAAATGCTGTAAATTTATACTTTCATTCACTACAACTGTTGCCACGTTACAGCGTAAAAGAAAAAAATATATAAGCTTTTTACTTTCTGACACCGTCTTCACATTCTATAACCTATAGACTTCATTAATACAATCCATTTGAAGGAGAATCTCTGCAGTATTCTAACAGCAGCTGTACAACATACACATTTCTCAATAAATGCCTTAGCCTTTCTATTATAGTCCATACAA
Source organism: Lumbricus rubellus (assembly GCA_945859605.1). Classification (NCBI taxonomy): domain Eukaryota; kingdom Metazoa; phylum Annelida; class Clitellata; order Crassiclitellata; family Lumbricidae; genus Lumbricus; species Lumbricus rubellus. The sequence goes on along the minus strand of OX243819.1, from coordinate 18,523,179 downwards.
ATATGCCCTTAAAAAAAATCACCAATCCATGCCTAATTTAAAACATGTTCAAACACAACTAAAAAATGCTTTTCCACACTAATATAACTTACTCAGAAGCAGAAGAGTAAAGTTCCGATATAACTTATTGATCGTCACGCAAACAAACTAAAGTCTTAATCAGTTCACAGGGTAGCGTATATAATTCTTAAATGTTCAACATAAGAGTCTGCATATAATTGAGCGTTGCTATGGCTACGGAGAAGTCGTTTTCATGACGACAGCTGGACATCAGGCAAGTCGTCGCCGTAGCAGAACTTGGCTGATGGGTTGCGATAAGAGTTTTCGTGCTGTACGCTCTGAAACAGCAATAAATGCATCTACCAATATCTGCGAGGTAAACATATTGCATCTACCAATATCTGCGAGGTAAACATATTGGTGTGTTAGATGCCTGAGTACGTGAATTACAGGTATGCTAATCGCCTTTTATGAGGCCCTCAAACCTCAGAGGTATGGACCTGAGGATAACAGAACTTTCAGTAAAATAACAAATAGGACCTTGCTTTCTTACAACATATTAACGAAAATAGTTTTCTACATCCTTAGAATTTGATCCTTTTGGTAAAAATCTAAATAAATAACTTAGTACATTAATATACAATATCACATCATGCCGTAGATGAGAATTTACAAAGTATCTCTTACAGTGCTAGACTTCATATCACAATGAAGCAAATTATATGAAGTTTTGAGGGTACCGTAGTAAGAGAATGCAAATACCTGTGATGATGTGCGGCATTTTGACAGACAAACGTCAAACACATCGGTCACTGACGAGAAAAGATAATGGAACGTCTTCGAAACTCGACTAAAAGATTTCTTTACCAGAGATCTCTGAAAAAATTAAGCATAAAATTCAGATTTAAACAAATTAAATATTAATGCAACAAGAATACAAGAATTCAGATAAGAATTGGCAAAGACTGTAGTTCAAAATGGCCACTCAAAAGTGACCATTAATTGCTCACTTAAATTTTAAACAAGTAATGCAAACATTGGAAAACTAAAACTTTAACTATATAGCTCTCCAAAGCCAGTGACATAATCTTAGCCTCAGTCCGTTCTTGGATTACAATTTTTGCTATGGTTCCACTTCAGATGTTTGATCACTGCCTTGCTTAGCATAAAAACACAAAGAAAGATTCATCATTCAATCATGAATGTTTGAACACTCCTTAAAGATCTTAATCTTAAACTAAAACGTAGCACCTGAAAAGAGTTGTGTACCTTTTCCGGCCGAAGACAGCAGGACACACAGAATTCGTAGCTGGAACAGCAACCATTGGCGTGACAAGTGTCACAGACGAAGCGACGAGTGCCCTCTGCGCCTCTCATACAACAACCGTTTCGTGACAGCGACAAACGTTTGCAAAGAAAGCCTAACAAGCCAAACACAATTGTGACATAAACTGTAACAGTCATTTAGCACATCTATCTATAGAGCTTCTATGTATGCAATTTAAAAAATATTAGGGGAACACTAAAGCAAAAGTTGATTTCATTTAAAAAATCAGGATATTATGGTAGGACTGCAAAATATGTGGTGAGTTTGTTAGTGACTGAGCGCAAGCTTGCATGTTATAATAGAAAGAATGAGTGAAGACCACAGATGTAAAAACCGATGGAAACAAAATAAAAAACAAAAAAGTCGGGTTTTTTCGAAGCAGAAAAAACGAAAAAAAACGATAAAAAATGGAAACGTAAAATAATTTGACTTCAAAGCTACATCTAAAACCACATTTTAACCTTGAAAACCTTGATTAGGAACCTACTACACGCAGGCTATCTCTTAAATGATGATGTTAAACGATTAAATAATGACTTTAGTTAGCTGAATCCTTGAGAGTTGGCGGAAAACATAAGGAATATCAGAAAAAATTAAAATAAAATTCAAATAATAACAGGAAGTAAATGAATAAATAAAGTTAAAGAAAAATTAAAAACGATAAAAAAAACTATGGGAAAAACCCCGAAAAAGGCGTTTTTTGAGATAGAATAAAAAATGGGAAAAAACTTTTTTACAACTATGGTGAAGACTAAGCAAGTGAAGTGTGAAATGCGAGTGTGATTAGATACACAAAGCAAGCAGCCAGCTATTTATATAGCACCAGTTCAGAACCTCACAAAATGTAAAAATTATTTTGCGAGTGAAAGAGTCAGTAACCATAAATGAACAAATACTTCATAGGTGAACAAGTCAACATATAAAAACATAATACAGCACAATAGAATGATGGAAATCCTTGGCCAGTCTGTAAACAACAGCAATCAAAACAGTTCAATTCTAAAGCTAATTGAGTTTTCACCTATAGAAACAACTTTGCACACATTATTTATTCAAGGAACCAGAAAATAAATATTTCAAACATAACAATTGAAAGAATTGTACACTTGCCTCGTTCATCCACTATGACCTCCTTGCCCTGAACAGAATTTCTGCAATTTTTCTTTATCGTCTGATTGGCTGCGTTCGAATCTAACTCCGTATCCCAGTTAATTGAATCTATGGAAATTGGTCGATGGACTTCTTCACTGTTGGCCGATGCATTGTTATACTAAAACAAAAAAACATTTATTAATGACACAGTGTTTGAAGATAGGGCAAAAAACACATCACATTAACAGAACTTTGTCGATAGCTTGATGGCTGTAGGCTACCCATGCACTGTTATTTACAAAATCTGCTCAGAGAAAGAAGTACCTGTTATATGTATCAGCGTATCCGACTGTTTTACAAGGCACCAGTATATACTAGGGTGACCATTTTCTGGCCATAAAAAACCGGGACACTTTACTGTTTACAGATAAAACGGACACTTGTAAAAAAATATTAACAAAGTACGATTCTGTGCTCATCAATTGATTGTTCATTAAAGACAACAATAAATCCGACGTGAGACGAAAACAAAATAAACCGAATATTGGGTAAAACACATAAAATAACACTGTTACCTGTTTAGAAATGCTGGTAACGAAATAAACCAACGAACATAAAAAGACGATCGCCAAAACAGACCGTCGCCTTAGTATTTGAGACCCAAACATTGATACCGGAATTGACGTTTGTTTACTTTTGAACCAGTTTATCCTACATCATTCATTACACCAACGCCATAACGCGACGATGTTATACTGCTCAGACAACTAATTTTACATAATCATAACTTTTTTGCCACTTTTAATTAATTTTCTGACTCATTCGACACAAAATTACAACGATTGATTATGATTTTCTCTAGCGCAGTGCTTGAAAATCTGTGCATTCTGTGGCATCGTCGGAAGGGTTGTTATAGCGCTATAATTGATTGCTATAGAAACTCGAAATTCTGCAGATAGATTATTGTGATTGTATTTATTAACGCACGTCGGCAAGTAAAATCTTCCCATTTTGGGGTAATTCTAAGCGGATGTAGCACTTTAACTATTCGCTTCGTCAGATAATATTCTCGCAGTCTTATAAAAACCATTATTACATAAAGATAGGCCTGCTATGACCGGACGCGTCTTCCAGTATTACTGCCCAATAGGAAATCGTATGCGTTGGGCCATACAGGCTTTTGGAAACTCGCTGACCGGACTGGCCCATCCAAAGTTCCAAACTTATACCACAGTATAAATAACAAACAGTAAGTCTACTCGCATTACTGCCTATTTCCACTTTCATTGGTCACGTGACTAACGTCCATTTTGAAAGAACGGATAACTTCCGGCCTAAGAATAGGTGCTTCCGGGTTTGTGCTGGCCTAAACCATAGAATAGGTCAAGTAAATGTAAAATGTCTATGTCATGTTCAGAGAAAATGGCGCCCGGGCTAACCGCAAATCAGTTAACCATTCTGACTTAACCAGAGGCCGGAAGTCGACGTACTGTTTGTTATTTATACTGTGCTTATACTCTAGTTCTCATGTAGCCTAATGTCTCACAATGTAGGTTATTGCGCAAAATGCCTCAAGTGATTTTACTCTTCTGTGAAGAGGGCAGTTTAAGATTCATTTACAAATTACAACTGCACATTTTGTGTGCAACTGCCCTTTTAAAAAGCCCTGAGCGTTAGGTAAGGAGGGAGGCCATTCCAGAAGCAGGGTCAGCAACAGAATATTCACGTCGCCGTCATAATTATTCAAGGTGGTGCCTAGGAGGGGGGAGATGTTAGCCATGCACAAAGGAGTGGATAAAACGACGGTCATGGACATCTGATTGGGTGGAGTAGCAAAGCTTCTTGAGAAAGGCAGCACTAACCAGAGGCAAGTCCAAGAGGCAGCATTGCTGGGACCAACACCATCTAAGCAGTTGATTGAAGTGAGAAGAAGTAAGTTCAACACTGAAGTGAGAAGTATTAAGGCATGTGTAAATAAATTGTAGTACCAAGTAAATTTGAGAGCATATGAAAGCATGCATAATATTTCGAGAGCTGCCTACGAGTAGTCGAGTAAAAAGACAAAATGAGCTTGCTGTAGTAGATCTGTAGGTTGTGGATAAGTACACAAGTCGCTGTCTTGCAAGTTAGCTTTAAAATTTACTAAAATTTGCAACATTTGTCGTGTTCCCTAAAGCACATATCTAATTTCACATGAAATTGTTCATAATATTTAACATGGAATCAACCAGTTTAGTGCTGAAAACAATATTTATTGCAAATAATCACACAAGCAGTTCACAAACAAAACAAATTGGATTTTAAAAGTGCAAAATTTCTCAAGATATTGTAGCGAAAGGAAACCTTAAAGTATACAAGTCAAGAACACGGGAATCACATTATGGCACTTTCTTAGGACATAATTATCAACCAAAAGACTTCGTTGTGTTTTGAGAAAGTATTTCCATGCAAAGTACAGAAATTCAAAAAAGTTGTGGAGCTTCAAACAAGACTTAGAAAATTAAATTAGTCACAATTGCTTTTAATAATTGAATATTGAAGCATGAGAAAAGTATTTTCACAGTACTCCGACACCAAGTACTTCGTAACTCAGTGAACACGGATTTTTCGAATGCGATTAGAGTTGAATCAAAAGTTCAAAATCTAGCATGCAGCTTAAAAAATAACGGCACACAATATTACTTGTAACTCTACTTGTTATTATCTATTCACCTAAAACAGAATGACAGCATTGAAAACTACGGACTAACAGTAGTCTTTGGTACAAGAAAGAAAGACTAGACAACAAGCAGCGATAGAACTATTTAGCTTAACTTCATTTCTAACAAATGCACATCTAAGCATACTCTAGTGTGTAAATAGACAAATTTCGGAACCACAGACATGTAGAACACACGTTTCAATAAGTAAGACAAAAAACGGTATAACATCAGTTTATAAATTGGCAACTAACAACAGTTCACTGTCAAAACAACTGGTACATCATTAAGTCTCCGTGTTCCAAATCGATAAAAGTTACCAACAAACAAACTGTATAAGTTAATGAAAAGTCAGTGAAAGTATGAACAAACACAAGCACAAGAACATTGCAGCATAATATTAGTGAATTCAGCAATTCCAGAAAAATAATTATGCCGATTTGCTGATAATTTACATGGGTTGTTTAATTAAGCACCACGCTACAAAGCAAAGGGAAGACATAAATACATATAGTACACACACAAAAAGAGTTAAAAAATTTAAATATATAATGAAGTCGAATGAAAGCTTTGCACAAGTATACAGCAACGTAATTCATGCCATAAACTCACATCTCCTTAGAGCTCACTGTATGAATGGCAGCTGACAAAGGTAACTAACATGACGTGAATTTGAACTGAACGTACAGAAGTTGCTACAAAATAACAACAAGTTTAGCTTAATTAATTGCAATACTATAAATAATCTGAAATGATGATCTATAGACGAGATGGCAAATAAGTCCTACTCCATGCACAGACAACAGCATAATGCAATCAATGTACGTAAGAATGTAATCATAAAAGACAGGAAAGTAACATGATACTCATAATTATATGATAGTAGAAAACTAATTTGTACAAACTTTAACCGAACATCGTAAAAGTGTATATTTTCTAGCATCTTTCACGCGTACTTGTCAGTTTGAATTAATCAAAAATATCATTATTACACTGCAAAAGAAGATATTAAGCCATTTAAATAGTCTGGCTCATAAACATAATAGGTAATTAATGTAGCACTATTTGAAAGACTAGACAACTGTTCTATTTATTATATTATAACACCCTTTCAACTTGCAGGTGCTCTTCGATAGATCTGTACGCCACAAACACTCAAATATGCAGGAAATTAAGTCACCACTGACGTTTTGATTCAATCTCCAACTGAATTTGATACTATTCTCAATATTTACCAACTGAAATGCACTAGACTTAAACATGCTTCACTATAACTTGACTTTACAGTATAAAAGTCATACAAATGAATATAAAAATCAAATAAAGTAATCTAGAGAAATCAAACTCATTTTAACTCTGACTCACTCTGCATAAGGTGGTTCCTTCAATGACTTCCAAAAATTGCATTTATGTTGTATTTGCTAAATGCCAGATACAGCATACTATCTAATATGAGAAGTTAGTGAGAACTAGTGACATAGTAGTTATTTCCCAACAGCATACAAAAACTTTCCCAAACAAATAAATAGCATAAAGCTCCAGAAAAGAACATGATCACTATAAAATGCTTTAAAAATAGATGGGTACAATTTCTTAATAAATAGAGCTGTGGTGAAAAAAACCCTTGTGTAAAAGTACAGCTCAAGAGTTGCTCTTCAAATCAGAATTTGACAATGTAACATGATATGAAGGTAAAGTAAAGTAAGGTAAGACCGTTGTATATTTATTACACATCTCCGAACGCATCAGGAGTCGTCATGGTACAGAGGGACTTTTCGTCTCCTGGACTATCTATCAGTTTACAAAATTATTAAATATTGTCTTTGATGTCCAACTAACATTTACTAACAAAACCATTCAACAAAATTAATAATTCATTCCACAACAACAATTGCTTTAATCAATCAATGATCTAATTGTTTCCTTAATCAAGTAATCAGCCATTAGGCCTATAACAATCAATGCATGGAACATCTCTTAAGCTACTTGACCCCTTCCCCTGGAAAGACTTGTGAGATCCACACCTCAAACTGAACTATTAAAAGTCTTAAATAATGGAGCTGCCCAAGTGCAATCAATTACCTTCAGCTATGCCAACTCTCAGATGTCAAGTACTACTGTAACTGTTAAACTGACCATTTTGTACTCAGTTAACTAACCAGCCATAAATAGCCAGTCTCTAACAGCCACATTGGATAAGCCGACCACTGGCATATTATGAGGCAGCTATGGGCTTAATTGGTATGGCTTTTCAGGTTGTAGTTTATGCCTCATGACTAATCTTTACTACTTAGCTGTAGTTATAGTTGCATTCCTGAATTTTTAAAAGAGATCATACAGAGTTTTACTGATACAGTATGAAAGCCTGACAATGACAATAGATTACAGGCAATACACCGTTAATAATTATCGAAAACGCTGTTGCTTACATGCTTTTATAAAATCCACATAAAATGGGTTGTTCACAAAATTCTTAATACTGAACATTATTTTGATCACAAGCACATTGCCAGTAATTCAACTGCATAGTTTCAAACAGACAGCTAGTAGGGTCAAGCCTCACCCAGAGATTTTATGGCAAGACAGCTGGTGCATACCTTGAGCATCGATATATTTCAGCAGTACCCTCCAAACCATGCTCTCTTACTTATTCAACAGCCTTTCTTATCCAAAATGAATCATTTTACTTGTCAAGGCACCAGAAGGAAGCATGAAATGCAGTAGTACCGTACATACTAGATGTCCCAATAGCTATGCTAAATGGACAGTAGAGTAGTCTTGTTGTTAGTTTATTGAAGCGTAATTCCATTTGCTACCAGAATCATAGTACATGATTTCTACTTCAGTAGTACTCCAAAGTCCAAAAATAATCAGCTTTATTTTCAACATTGCTCACTACTACCAAACTCAAAAAAATTTAATATGCATCTTAATTCAAGATTTTGCACCCCAAGTAAACTCTAATATGCACGTCTATTTTCAGATTCTGTTACTCTGGCACCCCCACCCACCCCCCACCCCCCAAATAAAATGAAGTTGGGTGACAGTGGAACAGAGCAATTATGTTTGACCGTTATTTGTACTGTTTTATAGACTAGAGAGAAGAAGTAGACAGACTTCGTTGATTGACTAATAAGCATCATTACAAAATGAAAAAATGCAGGTGCACAAAATACATTAATCACATGCATGCAAGAAGAAAAGGTAACATGAGAACTGCTAAAATACCGCTAAATTAAAGTAGAAAGTTGGGTTTGAGAGCCAACACTGACAAATTAATGATAACTAAAACTCATTAAACACGACTCAAATCAATGCAAAAAATTCCACAATTTGTCCATTATTTGTCTGTTCATCTATCTCTCATATTTTGAAGTATTCTTATGCAATGTATCTCTGATTTTCCACTTTTACTCATATCAACATTTAACATTTGCATCTGTTATACATCCAACAAAGTCTAAAAATGGCCAACAACCAACAGAATGTATAATCAATTCAATATTTCCCCCCCCCCCCAGTACAAAGCCTTTTTTTTACTAAAACAAAATGATACAATTAAAAATACAAAAAGGTATAAAAAACTGCAGTAGTGATTTGATTCTAATCAAATACAAAGCTGAACTCAGATTCCAATCATTCACATAATTATGAACACAGCAAACATAAGCATGTTCAAAAGTCTGGCTCTCAACATAATAGGTCATTAATGTAGCACTATTTCAAAGACTAGATAACTGTTCTATTTGAGACACATAAATAACTATGCTCACCCCATTGTTGCACTACCTCGTCTTATTTATGTTACCCAAAGGTAAGGGTGGTCAAGGTAACGTTCTTTAACAATAATTATTTGGCAACCCGTTATTCTTTTGACTACAGTAGCAACTTGAAAGACTAGATAATTGTTCTAGTTGAGATACATAAATAGCTACACTCATCCTTTTGCGGCACTACCTTATCTTATTTATGTTACCTGAAAGTAAGGTTGTTTCAAGAAAGCTCATTTAGCATCTCATTATTTGACACTCCATTATTCATATAACTACAGTAGTAGCAACATAATCAGATTCATAAGTTGCCACATTGTCAGAACCCAAAACATTATTACTAAACATGAAAATACCGGTGCTTCTGGCACCCACAAAAAGCAACCTCAAACGGTTCCAATGAACACCCCTCATTTCCGAGATTTTTGCAGGAGATTATGATAATATTAGCATGTCTGTCCACATTTGCAAGAGTTTTAAAGCAATTTAAAACTCATTGCAAACAACTCACTAGGCTAAATATTGTAATCAGACATGTACATCAATTTTAATGCACCACTGTGACGACATGTGTAAGTAGATGAGTTCACACCTGGAAAACCTCGAGCCAATCCCTCTATTACACCTAAAACGCTTGGATATCCTTTTCCATAACTTTGTTCTTTTCTGAGCTGCTCTGTTCCCCCATTGTCGCCCGATCAGAGTCTCTATGACAGCTCGGCTCGCTGTCGTCTGAGTTCTTTTCTCCCAAGTTGTCAGCAGCAGCAACAGAAGAATCCATTTCATCATCGCTCCGCAGGTCGGAAGAGTCCATTTTTTGTCCAAGGTCGGCCGGGTGTTCACGATGGCAAATCCAAAAGTGATTCGCGAGGCGTTTCTCCGACGTATACTTTTTTGCACATCCCGCTTTCGGACAGAGGAAGTTGCCATCATCCAATCTCATGGAAGAGTCCACTCCCAAAGAGTTGTCAGCGGAAGAATCCGTTTCGCCGCTGCTCCGTAGATTCGAAGAATTCAATTGTCTGAAGTTGTCTGGATGTTTGCGATGAAAAATCTGCAAATGATTCGAGAGGCGTTTCTCGCATGAATAGTTCTTCGTGCATCCCGCCTTCGGACAGGGGAACTTTTTGGGTCGATGGAGGACAAATTTTCCCATAGTAGTCGCGCATGGCCGAACAAGCAGCGACGGATCTCGCAGGCCACGCGTCTGCTCCGAGTACTCTCGCTTGCTCGCCGTCGAAGCGCGAAGACTTTTTGCGTAGGCGTTGCTGGTGCTCGAACATTTTCTCGACTTGCAGTTGCCAGAGAGGAGGTCGCCGGCGATAAGTTCTGGATGCTGGTAGATGTAATGGAAGGCAAGGTCACTCGCGATGTCGTATGTCAATCGGCAGCCTTTTGATTTGCACGAAAACACGGTTGTTGTTGTCGATGGTGAAACGTCGGAAGGATTGATCAACTCCATCGAAGGTGGATCTGAAGATTTTGAGGGGCAGAGTAATGCTTTGGAGGGGCAATTTGATTTGATCATAGGATTATCCATCACCTGAGGAGGGTGAAATGATGCAGTGGTGGGTGAGAGATTAGTTAACACAGATGTGTGGTTTGAAGCTGTGTCTTCCATCATCAGAGGTTGTTTTATCACCCCAGTGGAATTATCTGATGAGGTGAGGTTCTCTGCCTCAGATTGGTGGTCCAATCCACTATTCACAATTTCGTGATTCAAAGCTCCGGATGTTTGACCTGTTTCTGTGAGGCCAAGCTCTCTTGTGATTTCTACAGAATATGATCTTCCAGCAGGGCAATTGAAAGTCCCTTGCGTGGAATCAACAGCACAGTCTACATGTTCGGCAGAACCTTTGGTGTCCGCAACAGTGGTGAAAACCAAAGAGCATGGATTGGCCAATGAAGTCTCTTCTATCAAAGTTTCTTGTTCGTCCTGTTCCTCTTCCTGCTCCAAGAAAACACAAACACACCTATTTTGATATATTGTTTCTGGATGATATCGGTACACAAATACCCTTATTACATTCTTGAGAACCATTTAGATAAATGTAACACATTGCTTGCAAGGTTTAATAGGAATTCCTCAGAAATGTGAAGGTAAGGTAATACACCAGCTTACATGCTGTCATAGAAACTCCTCACACGCAAAAGATGCATTTAACAGTTAATACATAACCTCTAAAATTCCACTACAGAAAAAACCTAGACACTTAACAATTCAACAGAGGCATAAGCATGATCGTACAGATACAATGGAAGATCCCATTTGTAACCCTTTAACCTGTGCTGGTAGGCATTTAGCCAACTTTAAAATTAATGGAAAGCAGAATGGGAGAGAGTAGATTTATAGCAAGTAGCAATCAATCAAAGCACTAACCAGAACTGATAAATTGCGTTTCTACTGGTTAGCAACAGAGCCAAATGAACATCAGGATTCAGGACATTAATATGACAAGTTCTGAAAAGATGATTTGCCCGATAATCACAAAATGAGAATTCCGGTGCATTAAATCATCATAGTTATGATGAAAACATAAGTGGCGTCTATGAGTGGTAGACGGGTAGTCATGACCAATACGAAATAAATGATCAGTGATGATTGGGTGTTCGATAGCGTAGTGGATAGCATGCTGGATTGTTGACCAACAGGTAAGGGTTCAAATCCCAACCATTGCAGAACTTTCATTCAAGATTTCTGCCCCACCTGCAATGTCCTGCATCCCTGACCAACCCAGCCATACAGAGTACATGGACCACACAGTCAATGGAAAGGTGAGACGGCAGTGGCCAGCCGCCCTCATATGCTGAGGCTAGAAAAATAAATTTGACAGACCAGCATGCTAACTAATAGATTATGGTATTATGGACACTATAATATTTGAATGAATTAATGACTGGTATCAATTGAACACAAAATAATTACTTACAAGATGACTGGACCAATTTTCACTGTTCTGCAATATTGGCATCTGTTTCAAACTGCCAGAAGAATTGACTGAAGAACTCGTTGCAAGGACATCTGGACCAGCAGCCAGTGTCCTATCGATGGTCTCAGTTGGAATGACCTTTGTCAGCACTGGTAGATCCTCCATGATGTCCTTCTGTGTAGGAATGTCTGTCTCCAGCGGCTGAGCATCTTCCTGAATAAGGTCACTCACCTGTGCATTACCTGTCTCCGCAACTTCATCTGTAGATACAGGACAACTATCTAAGAACAATGCATGATTCGCAGGTTCCTGCACTTCATTGCTTATCTGCAATCCTGTCGATGCTTCTTGGTCCATTGCTTGTGGCATATTTTCATGAGTTATTTCTTGGCTCAATTCTGGCATTAAATTGTCTGCACTACCTTGTGTAACTTCCTGTCTTAAAACTTCTGTTATTTCTTCTTGTGTCACTGTTCCAGTTTCTGGCATGTTGCATCCATTTTCGTCGCTTGTGATGGGAGGCATCTTCACATCAGGCAGGTCTTCTTCTTTGTTCAATGGAAATGAATATTGCCCATCGAAATCATCATCGATATCATCCGGAATGATGGTTACAATTGCGTATGCAGGAATTGTCTCTGGACTGTCGCACGGTAAATTGGAGTCATGACTGATTGATTCGGACACATCGTCTGCTGACTGCGAGATGCGGTTGGCAGGAATGCAGACACGATCCAAAGATACAGAACCATCGGTGGCCGATTCAGAGACAGGGAGGACTGGACTAGAGTCACGGTCCACCGATCTTGAGCTATGGTTAACTGATTCAGAAATCTGGTTGACTAGCTCACAGATGCGTTCAACTGACCCAGAGGTGCTTTGGAAAGAATTCGTAGGCTGACCAGAGGGTTCTGTGCAAGGAAGGGGAGCACTAGTGCTTCCAGTGTTTCTGGCACTACTATGGACCCCATCAGACAAGTCCAGTGGGTCATTGTTGCTTGAAACTGGCACTGGACTAAGACAAGGTTTAACAACTGGTGCAACCACACTTCCAGTCCTAGGCGCCGACGACCTCCCTGCAGAAGACATGACACCACCAAAACTGGAACCGTCACCAGCACCAGCTGTTGCGTTACCGCCGATCCTGCTCAGATCTTGAGCCGGACATGAAACAACAAACTGTGAGAAGCCTGCATCTCTCAGTCTCTCGACCTGCGCAGAAGTGTGTCTCTCAGCCAGCAGCTGCGTTGGTGCTACCGTTGTCGCGTGAAGAGGCTGGCGGTGACGTGGCGTGCACACAGGAACTCGGAAGTTCCCATCGTTTGCCGTTCCCGTAAAGGATGGAACTGCATCGGTGGCATACGACAACTTCTCGAGACTTCTCTGCGAAGTGTGACGCGAGCCCGTCACGCGCAGCTGATTGTTTGCCACTCCATGCGGCATCGTATAGTTCGCATTGTATTGCCATCGAGCAGCGGTGGGAACACTGAGATCCCTTGAAGGTTTGTTTACCGGCAGCGGACAGTGGAATCCGCCTGGATTTGGCTGACGAGCGTTTGTCCAGTAATTCTGCGGCATGTGGAGGTTATTCGAGTCTGCAAAAGCTCCATCTCTGACTCCTGCCAATCCAAAGTTCTGAGGTGGCAACGCATTCGGAAAACGGTTCAACCCAGACACATCTAGATACTGGTTGGCACCCAACGGCCAGCAACTACCGATGGGAAAGCCGTGACCTCGTGACGACTGTAAGGAACTGGTACCTGCCGGCACAGGCGGACGCATCATTGTCGGAGCATTATTTGCGAGCGGCGGCATAGAATGACGATGAAAATTAGTATTACGAGAATGACCCAACGGCGGCTCAGATAATGGAGTCTCGGCCAGACGTGTAAGGTCAACAATTTCGTCGCAGGGCCGTGATGTCGTTGGAGTAACACGTTTTCGCGACGTCTGCTTGTCGGCTGAAGATTTATCTGCGTTTGGCAAAGACTTCTCGTTTGACTGACCAGCAGCCGGACTTTCAAAAGTCTCGCTGATCTGCACGACAAACACATCGGCAGAGTCGAGCGTGACGGCAAGTAGGCCTTGGATTTTGAGCTCCCGGTCGTATGTGAGGCCGTTCTTGCACAGGAGCATTACTGTGTCCGTCAGAAGTTTCGTCACACGATCAATATCAGCCTTCATAGCTGCATAAAAACAACACAGAGCTACAAATGTACTTGCAACTGATTATTAAGCGGATTGCAAAAAAGTTGTTTAATTGTCCAGTTATGTCAAGTCAGCACTTGGAGTAAACAGCAAAAGTTAATGATACATAGTGCATTTTAAAATCCGTGTTATGATGCAGTCCTTGTCTACAATATAATGCACGTGTCACATGCGGCCCGTAGGGTGATTTCAAGTGGCCTGACTGAGTTCACTAAATTTTGTGCACTTTGTGCCATATAAAGTTAATGACAAAGTCAGTGGTCTACTTTAACATTTATTCTTAATAACAAATATTGCAACGGTTGCTGGGGTTTGGACAGCCATGTACATTATATATCAGGAAGGCAAACCTATAATACCTTAGAATCATACCACAATTAATGTCAATACCTGTAATAATTATTATCATTAAATTTTTGCAATTGCCTCTGAATATGCTGCTGAAGGACATGGCACAACAGCGTGAAAAGTGGAAACATTGGACGTTTGGACCTGCCACTTGGCAGAGAACGTGAAGAAGAGAAGATGCTGCTGCCGTGCTGCGGCCCTTGGCTTTATGAATTACTGCTTCTGCGGACTGCGGCTCGCGGTGCCAAAAAGGTTGGACAGCACTGGCATAAGCGATGCTTCGCAGACGAATTTGCACTCATCAGAAATCAGAACCAACTTTGCAACCCATTAAGCAATTAAATAAAACAACACAAAATATCAAACTAATAACAAAACAACTTTACTTAGTAGGTAAAAGCGTTAGTTTGGATCGCTTTCAAGGATATTGATTCGCCGCATAATATATAACAACAAGTTCAACAACTTTCGTGCTGCTTTCTTCGGTAAGTCTGACGGGATCGTTGCATATTCAATCAAATCTACGTAAAGGGAGAATTAATATTTTCATGTTTAAAAGTTTACACTAATCTTACTCTCAAAATTTCTAAAGCGACATGCTACCAGCTTATTCACGAGCGCTGCCGCCGCTGCGTCGAGTTAAAAATTGTCCTGAGAGTAGTCAAATGAAGCTCCAAGTCCAGCTGCGAATCCTGCGATGGATTGGATGGAAGTCATGGAACCCAGATCGAGAGAAGCTGAACAAGCTTATAGGCCTAATAATTATGTCATTGTCATTTAGGTCTAGCACGTTATTTGGAGTAAAAGAATGAAAGGAATCAGAGCAGGATTTTTTAGGTGACATGGTTGAGACCTAGACTGAGGCAGGTCATGGTACTGATACTACTGATGATGATTGACTGATATTCGTTTTTATTGAGAAAAATTAGTCGTCATAACGAGAAAGTTAAATGATGAGTGAGCGCCGAGCGGCAAGTTCATCAGTACGCCAAATGGAGCAACCATTTATAAAATTCATGAAGGTGTTCTTTCCAGAATCGTGGTGCAGTGTGGTAAATGGTTTGATAACTTTGGACGATTTAAGTGCATTAATTTAGGCTGATAGAATTCCTCATTATTTTTCTTCATGAGCAATAAATTAAGCAAACTAGCCCATTCTTTAACCTTCTCCAACAGATCTCACTTCGATCTGTCATGCCTTACTCCTCTCCTCAGTCGATCCCCTGTCCATAATCTCACATTTACTGATGACATCACCAAGCTATCTAGCCATGTGCACATTCATGACCTTCGCTGTCTGCGCCAAATCCTTGATTACAAGAAAGCATGTACAACAGCCACTGCAATTGTTCATTCCAAGCTCACCTACTGTAATTTCCTTTTCAACAACATCAACTCTTCTAAAATAAAACATCTGCAAACAAACTTGGAACACACTTGCCTGTACAGCCACTAAAACTTCCAAGTGCCATGTGTATGCAGAGATAGTTAAAGAATGCATGAGATGCATTTCAAGATCTCATGAGACAATAGAAGACACGTGTAGGCAGGAATTTAAAACACAGAATCCAGGCAACAGGCAAAAGACACTAAGAAAAGTTGATACATAAGGAACTGACTAGTCACATCTGAATACCGATTCATTTAAAATATTAACATTACAATACAGGATATGCCAAAAAATTAAGAAATTATAGCTATGAAAGAGTGTGCCATACATCTGCAGGATTACTCCCCTCAATACTCAATTTTGTATAAAACAATACACAACTAAGACAAGATCATCAATTGCAATGGCTGACTATTGAATCGGTTGATAGAAATCAGAAAATTAATGAAAAATAAGCAAAAAATACTTCAACGACGATTTATTCAACAAGTATCCCCACACCATTCAAAGCATGTGAAATAAGTGATTACATAATTCTGCAGTTAAAGATGAAGTTCTATTACTATGATATATCAGATGCACTTGTACTAATTAAAAAGTCTGCAAATCCATGTGATTCGATACTTTAAAGAACTTTCAGTTGGCACACAAACGAAACAGCAGTGCAAGAACTCTAGTGATTCAGCTAGTGATTCAGTTGAGGTAACCCATGCATTTTTAAAATACGATAAACAGGTTTAAGTCATAACACAAACAATACATAATTTTGTAAAACACTGTAACAAACACTTAATCTAAGTTCTGTGCAATCACAGAAAATAATGACTAGAAGACATCTTAGACATGACTCCAAAATTAAAAAAATACAGGAATAAATGAAAATATAAATAACACAGGCTCAAATGCTGATATACATTCACATAGGATTTAGGTACCATATCAAATAAGTAGGCCTATGTATAATTAGTACTAGTACAAATGAAACAGACTTTTACATTAAATAATTTCCCCGTGCATTACTGGAAATTATTTAAGAAGCACAATTTGATAGTGCTGAATTTGACAACAAAATGGCAGATCCATATGACCTTGTAAAAGCTAGATTTTACGGCAACTGTTGTAATTGGCAGCATCTCCAAAAACCAGATAAAGTCTCAATCCCAAAATGCAAGCACGACAGTATACAATTTAATACAGATGTGCTGTCCAAATTCTGCATGCGCCCCATGGGTTGATTTCGAGTGGCCCATCACATCTAAATAAATTTTCAGAATGAATGAATGAATGAATGAATGAATGAATGAATGAATGAATAGCTCACTAAATATTTTGCAATTTGTGTAGAAATGAAGTACAAGACAAAATCACTGGCCTACTTGCATAGCCATTTATCAGTAACTTAAATTGTCTTATCAGTTGAAAATGTGAACAAAAAATTCACCTTCAACGACACATTAATTTGTTTAAAGTTTAAAAACGTATGATTTTGAACCCACAAAGACAATAATTTTCAATAAATTTTAGTCATTGCTCTTGAGTTTACTGGTATGCCTTGGTTTAAAGAATAATTTCTTTAGTGGGTGACCCAAGGACTCAGGAGTCAAGAAGGTTGGACAGCACACTGTTAGACACAGTCATCAGTTGGCAGTCTTAAAGAGTCAGACGTGAAGAAAATGTCGCTAGAATGAACATTGTAACTCATGACCATTGACTAAACGTCTGGCTTCTCATTTGCACTTTGCCAGTCACGTAGAAGATCTTTGATGCACTTCGGTTCTATTCTACATGCCCTGCGTCTTTGATGGTGATGTACCTTGACGCAAGGACAGCACAGACGATCGCAATTATGACCAAAGTTATCACAAATATGTAGAAAGTCTCTTCGTCAAAGACATCCTGGAAATGTGGAAGCCAACCGGATATCCGTTCTACGATCTCACGCTCCGCTGTTCCTTTGGGTAGCGTCATGGAAACGGAACCTTGCTAAAACGACGATCAATGATGGATCTATTCACCTGAGAACTCTAAAACAATAAACAACATACTGATATTTTAGATTTCTAATTCTATTTGTCTACAAACATGCAGTTACTTGCTAAGAAACAATTACATATTATATATATGAACTTACTAATCTAGCACTACCTACTTAACAGATGGCCTACAGATGTGATTTCAGTGCCACGTACACGCCACCACAGTCTCAGAATTTTTTAAGTGCCACTTATAGATAAACAAAGGGCACCGGCTAATTCATACGGCCTGCGTTAAATAGATGGAGTTTCCTGGGTCTACCTGAATGCCCCAGACACGATTCCAGAAAATGGGGAAACGTAGAACTAACCGAATATTTCTATCAGGTGTCCGAATCCTGAGAACTAGAATGGACTAACTAGTCATCCAATATTCTCAAAATATTCGAAATATCTCGAAAAGCTATATTTGCACACATAATCTAGTTTTAACTTAGGTTTGAGATCGAATGGCAATGCGAGGAATGAAATCGGCTGCACCTATAGATTCTCCACGCTGGCTCAATGCTGTTCCTTCTTTTAAATTATTTATAATATCATCACAGTTTGTTATTTATACTGTGATAATTATCACCAATAAAAAAACTTAATTACTTCAGGTATAATCAAGAGAATTCTTTCTCAGTTCTGCAATTTAATTGTAAATTAAAACAATAAACTTAATTTTGTAGTCGTTAACAGCTGACATAATTTAATGCTATTGCTATGCTTCAAGGGTCTACACTCGATGACGTAAGTCAACCGTATGAAGACTGCAGAGGCGACGCCATACCATAGTATATTATACTGTGGCCATATAATATTATATATTACCTATAGATTCTCCACGCTGGCTCAATGCTGTTCCTTCTTTTAAATTATTTATAATATCATCACAGTTTGTTATTTGATACCGTCCACAACTTCATATAAAGATGTCGTTGGTCCATACGAGCAAAATCATGAGCGATTGGAGTAATTTTCTGACGCCACTCAAGATCAGAGTACTGTAACCAATCGGCTAGTGTTCATGGGATTTGGACACTAACCCATTGGTTACAACACTCCCCTTGGGATCTTGTCACTAAAGTTTATGTAGGCCCATCAGAATATGTGATCTGTTGTAGGCCTACCGAGCTCTGCTGCAGTCAGACAAGTTACAGTCTTATGCATTTAATGCATTATTCAGCAACACCAGAATTAAAAATAATGGGTTTGCAGTTATTGATTTTAGATGTTAAAACGTTATCCTTTGCCGATTTTCTGTTCAGTTAGCTCGAGTCTTGCCTTTAATGGCTTAATGCAAGGACAATTATTTTGCACTATTGATATCAAATGCATGCCTCATCATCAATAGGACCCCAACTCACCATCCTAACATCAGATACCTTACCAAGGTTTGCAGTAATTTTAATGTTGAACCAAAGTTGGGGAAGCTTGAAATTCTGCTGTTGGGTCTCAAACAAATTTGAAGTTTGATCATCAGCATAATTATGCCAATTAATGCAATGGTTTTTACTTACTCACTTTTTATGGCATAGAGAAATCCTGTTGATAGGGACTATATCGATGGCTGGAAGCACAAAGGTGCTAAGCGCACTTTTTTGGGTTTTTCAAAAAAGTAGTGCATAATATGCCTGGAAGAAATATACATCGGAGCACAAAGGTACTAACGTTTACGATGTTAATTTGGATCACTTGGCACCAAAACACAATTGGGCTAAGTCTCATTGGCTGAAATCCATAGAGCGCAAATAGCTCAAGCGCACTTAATACCTATGTGCACCCTCTTTTTTTAACGCCTTGTCTTTGTTGTTGACTTCCACGCCATTCGCCATTACTGTTTATCGTCGTCCCCGTTACAAAAATAATAAAAGTTACATTAAAAATAACAGAAACAATATCTCGAAACAATATCTCGAAATCTTTAGTGTTTACTGCTTATTGTTTACTGTTTCTGCTCTCAATACATTATTATTGAAATGCATAAACGAGTGCATCGTTTCAGTTCTGCAAAAGCGCTTCAGATGATCATGGACCTTAATGATTCAATCGAGGAATCCAGTGATGATGGTAAGCTTATTAATAGGAACCTTAGAAAATGCTGTAAAATTATGGAAAATAAATGTTGATGTTTGGGAAATTAAGTGATTTAAAGCTCGAAATCGGCTTATGTGGTAAAATTGTAAAAATTATGCGGTATTATGCAGTAAGGTTTGGGCTGCATCGAAAGGCGATGTCATGGACGTCTCATCGGTATTATTAAGCAACTACAGGTAGGATCGTGACCACCAGAACACACCTGCAGACGCATAGACCGGTATTGCTTGCCATAGTGAATATTAAAACCAGCGATGCATCCCTCCGTGTTTCTTTACATTGTTTAACTTGGGTATGCATTTTGTCTGTCTTAGGAACATCTACTGAACATCTGGCAACTGATTTGCCTGCAACTATGCTTCCTCTGGACCTCGAGATTTCTTCTCCGCTTAATCGTACACCTGCTATGACAGTTGAAGGGCTTGATCCTACACTTCCTCTAGTCTTGGAGCCTTTTTGCAGAGAGGTTTCTGCAGTAGAAGTGCTCGACCATTCACACCCGCTGGCAACTGATTTGCCTGCAACTATGCTTCCTCTGGACCTCGAGGTTTCTTCTCCGCTTAATCGTACACCTGCTATGACAGTTGAAGGGCTTGATCCTACACTTCCTCTAGTCTTGGAGCCTTTTTGCAGAGAGGTTTCTGCAGTAGAAGTGCTCGACCATTCACACCCGCTGGCAACTGATTTGCCTGCAACTATGCTTCCTCTGGACCTCGAGGTTTCTTCTCCGCTTAATCGTACACCTGCTTCAGTAAACTTCACCCATTTGTCATTGAGTACAAATACCAGATTAGTGATGAGAATTTCCTTCGCCTCAACATATCCAGCAAACGCGGCAGGCCAAACACACTGATAGGGGACCTTACACCAGCCTATCTCTCTCGAATCCCAATCTCGACGGCCAAAAAAGCTGACCTCCTTGCGCTACTGAAGAGCAGAGTAATTCCGGCAGAGCATGCGGTTTTCTACAATGACTTGCCTTCAAATGCTAGAGCTCAAGACTGTCTTTCGGAGCCCTGTGCTGACGAGGAAGAAGACTGAATTCAAACTTAATGTTATTTTTTTCTTATCTGAAACTAATGGCTTGAATGCAGAGCATTATTTTATAATTACTGTTGCATTTTATTGTTTTACTTCTTCAACGTGTGAAATGTGGATAAATTATGGAGGAAGATGCATTTTGGTGCTTCTTGATTTTCATTATAATATTTTTTTCTTAAATCTTTATTGGATGTTAATTATAATGATAAGTATGACAGCTATGATTATCACATTAATTTGAAGGAAAACTCGGCGTAAGAGTCGCTCATACTTGAATTAAATTATTTTTGGTTATTTTCCTGATATTATTAGGAGTTTTTTTGCTTAAAAGAAATTTTAAAATTAAATAAAATAATCATGTGGTGCTTAATAAATTAACAAATGCTTAAAGGCTAGTTAGAACCAGGCCGGTGGGATCACGTGGTTCCTGCTGAACCATCTTGGGGACTTTCTCGTAGTCTTTGTGACACATACTATTTTTAGCTCAACCAATCGGAAGCTTTCTCGTAGTCTTTGTGACACATACTATTTTTAGCTCAACCAATCGGAAGCTCATGACACATAACCTATTTTTAGCTCAACCAATCACAAGTTTATGGCCGTTAATCTATTTTTTAGTTCAACCAATCACAGTTCATAAAATAAAAACGCTCTTGTTTCTTATTCAGTTTCAACGTCACTGGGCAGCTCAACATAGGAAGCTCTGTCTAGTAATATATATAAGGTCGTTGGTTAGAACAGTATTTATTAAGGGTCTTCTAAAACAATTGTCAAAACAGTTGACATGAATTAGTATTTCAGGTGTCCCAGCATCAGCGCACAAAAGTCCTAAGTGCATATATTTCCTTACAGTAATTTTACAAAGTCATTTTTTTTTTACAAACAGAATTATTTGTGCAAAAATAAAAATACTTGTAACACTGCAATAAGCTCTTCTTTTGGAAAAGTCATTGCAAATCGAATTATTTTGAATAATGAATTTTAGCAACACATAACAAAACTTCAACTTCAGTTTTCTTAGAATTAAGAAAAGTGCGCTTAGCACCTTTGTGCTTCCAGCCATCGATATATTATTTACATTGAGACAACAACTACAGCAGTTCACAACAAGCATCCCAACATGTCATCTAAGTTTTTTTTTTCTCTTTCTAAATGCAACAACAAATCACAATTATACTCTACTCGTTATATTTCTAACAACCAAATAAGCGTGTACATAGGTCACGATGTAAAACTATGGAAATATCCGAATTTTCTCAGACCGTTATGTAATATGTCTATTAAATTCTTTAACATCTGTTCTAGCTTTTACTATTATTTAGATTAATGTAGGCCTACTGTGTGTCTTAGAGCATGTATCCTTATTATTTACTATAACTGTTACTGTTCACAGGGTTAACACACTTCAGCAGGGTCCGCAGCTTAAAAAATAACTTGAATGTAAATTGGTGAATATGAAAAAAATTAAATCCATGCATAGTATATTATTGTAACAAAGAATCACTAACATATAAACCATAGTTGCAATCCAAACTCAGCTTGTACATATGTATCAGTGGTAATCGATAGGATACCTTTTGCACTATCTCCAAAGTTCTTGTGTTTGGATAAAGCATATATTGATGCCACACACACATAACATTATACAGTGTCTAAATTTATCAGAACAAATCACAAATTTCAACAACAAAAGAGCCAGTGTCTCCACAGTTTCTCAGCATCCAGGCATGAAAGGGTGTCGGCCATATTGGTTCCTTGCAACTTTTCTCGCTGGCCTTAGGCTCGACTAGACGCTTCGTGTGGTTCGATCGGATGGAAGAGCAACACAATCCTAGGACAAACATAACTTTATAAATGTTTAGCCCTAATAAAGAAAACATCCTCAAATCACAATCATACTCTGCTCGTTAAATTTATAACAGCCAAATAAGCATGTAAAAACTGTACATGGTCGCAATGTAAACTATGGAAATATCCAACTTTACTCAGACAGTTGTGTGTATTTAATTCTCTTAAATCTGTTTCAAACTTTTACTACAATTTAGATTAACATAGGCCTACCATGTGTCTTAGAGCATGTATTCTTATTATTTTATTATTGGTCCTGATGCCTAGAGGTCACACCACTATGTTACTATGTTTCTTTCTCACTTAAAAACTGCCTTATTTAGCCATTGTTGGACTGGGAGCGCTTCTGAGTAGTTTACCTTGAAGGTGCGCTATATAAAAGGTCAATAATTAAAAAAAATAATAATCCTGCAAACTCTTATGTAATATAATCTGAAATTTTCACTTTGAGTAGAATCCATAGTGAAAATCAGTTCTTTTAATGGAGCGACATAAAAAGCAAATTTTATAGGTAATGGACAATAACTCTCAACTACCGCAAAGTGCTAACTTAATCACTGTGCAAATCGATTGACTGGTGTTACCATGCAGGCGATAGAACAGTGTTTATAGAGAGTATGGTGCATGTGCAGTAACGAGAACATTGTAAACAAATGGAAGTTGGAAATAACTTTGAAGTGTGGAGGTGCTGAGTGTAAATTACTTGAGTAAAAGTTAGTGAAATGCTTTTTAGATTCGTAAGTCTATGTATATACCGGTAATATTAACAAAACAATTTTAAGGCTGTATCACATAATTAGGACACAAACTTAATATGTAAGTCACATTTAGCCCACAATCATGGCCACTGTACGAGTGATTACTACGAATGGTGTCTTATAAATTACCCATTCTGGTATTACTGTATGTTACATACGTAATATATGCCAAAATTAATTAATTGTGAAGATATCTAGAGCTCTATTACATAATAACACTCATCCATGGTCCATTTTAATTACTCTTTCACAAAAAATGAAAACTTTACTCTATCGAAAAACAGTAGGAACATTTAAATTCTTTCGATCCTGATCAAAGTGAAAAATATAATGTTCACAGAGATCAACAAACTTGAGTGGTTTAGATTGGCCCTCTAGGATGGTCTTAAGCTGAAAAGCACAAATATTCACACTTATATATACAAGCCAAAACAACAATTGGTAACTTGAAAGGTTGCCTTACCGCTTTTCTGAGACAATTGGAAGTTCACGCTTGAAGAAATCAAAAAGTTTGGCTGAATATTCAGGGTTCTTCTCCTTGCTAAAGACACCGATTGACCAGATATGCATGGTGATGGTTGGCTCGGTGCTCAAATTGCGACACATTCGCAACCCCGGGGAAACGGTCACTGAAATACGCTGAAATAAAATACAGCATCTTAAAGAAACTGTTCAAAGGTCCATCTTCACAATTTTTCTGGTGAGAGAACAGCCAACAAAATGCTTTGAAAACAAATAAATGCTAATTAATGCCCTTCACATAAATGGCCATCTATAAATGATGCCACAATTTAGGTACAAAATTTACCTCCAACCTCTTTGTCGCAGTTTAGGAATTATCACTCAGCAGTTTACAGCTGCAATACCACATTACATTACACAAGTCTAACCCCCCCTCCCTTCTGCATGTTGTGTCATTTATGGATGGTCTCCAATGAAGACGCTTGTACATGTACAGGGTGCGCAAAAAAAAAAGACCCCCCCTAAGATTTTTGCCAATATCTTGACCAAAAGTAAGAATTTTGAGATGAAAATTTACTGTCTTAAAGACAATTCATATTTACACATGATGGCCAGATTTCATCAAAATATTTCAAACAGAACAAAAATTATGCCACTTTTAGGGAGGTCACCCACCGTTTTTTGACGATTCAAAAACGCGACGCAACAAAAAGTAATAAAAATTCAATCTAATTATTCTGGCCAATATCTTGGCCAAAAGTAAGAATATCGAAATGAAATTTTACAGGCTTAAAGACAATTTATATCTGCATATGATGGTCAGATTTCATCAACATATTTCCAAAACAACAAAAGTTATACCACTTTTACTAAGGCCACCCCCCTATTTTTGACAATTCAAAGATGTAACGCAGCAAAAACACGATTTTATTAAGTCTCATCTCAAATAATTATTATAAAATAGCCTTAATATTGACAGATGATCATTATTATTACTATTTAGAAAAGAAACAGGGTACCAGCATAGCTGCACGTCACTGAGAAGTCACTTAGCAAGATGACAATAAAATTCCTAAAATAAGAAATAATAATGAATCTGTCAGATAATCAACAGGTCCATCAAGAACTCTTCATAGAGACTCAAAATAAGTTTTGGCACGGGTGGTGGGCACATTGAACACAAGTTGGGAAACACTACCAAGTTCATTTGACAACAGTTATTTGTAATGAGACTTTAAAAATCGTGTTTTTGTCACTTTTTGTTGCGTTTCGTTTTTGAAACGTCAAAAAACGGTGGGTGGTCTCACTAAAAGTGGCATAACTTTTTTTCAGTATTAAATATTGTGATTAAATCCGGCCACCATGTGTAGATATGAATTGTCTATAAGACTGTAAAATTTCATTTCGATTTTTTAAATTTTGGTCAAGATATTCGCAAAAAACCTTAAAAAATTGCGTTTGGTTTTTGAAACGTCAAAAAACGAGGGCTGACCTCCCTAAAAGTGGCATAACTTTTGTTCTGTTTGAAATATTTTGATGAAATCTGGCCATCATATGTAAATATGAATTGTTCATAAGCCTGTAAAATTTCATTCGAAAATTCTTAATTTTGGCCAAGATAGTGGCAAAAAACCTAGGGGGGTCTTTTTTGGCGCACCCTGTATATCGATGGCACTTCTGCGCAAGGCACAAATGTTCAGTCACCTTAAACAAGTGCAAATATTTTACCATGACAGCACTCTAGCGTATTTGCATAATGCACAATGCAAATAATTAATTTTACGGTTTTCAGTTCAAGAATTCCTATAACGCCTCTTCAAGGGTACTCAGAAGCGCTCATGACTCTAGCACAGCTAACAAGCACAATTTTGAGTTAAAGCCCCAGGAAGCAGCATGTAGCTAGCTCTTGTGGAGCCCATTCCAGACCACTGGGCTCCCCGATGCGGTTCGTAGGAATGGAACTAAGACACCCCCTTCTGTGCAGAATGGAAAGGGCGGTGGCCTTGGATACCTGGGATCAACAGAGTTTTCGCAGGTAGTTTGAGGCATCACCAAGCTGACATTGCCGAACCTGAGCAGCGACCTATACTGAATGCGCCGAGTACACTATAATTCATTTCAAGTGTGCCATGCGCGTAAGATCAGATCATCAGAACTGTACAAAGTATCCAGATACTCAGTCTGAACCTCAACCTGCAATTTTTTATACTTACATCAGGAGGTTTGCTAAGAATTTCAGCAACAGACTTTGCAAACTTCAGCTGAAGATCCTGGGGCACGTCTTTTGGATCCAAATTCGTCTCGATTAGGCAGATTGGCATTTTGGCAGAATATTTTACCTGACGTTTGAACCTGAGCCGGACTCGGATAACAGATGTTTGCAGATCTGATGTTTATAAATCGATGTTCACAACAAGGTTCATGTCAGAGTCAAGGTCAGAGTCCCTGTCAGAGTCCCTGGTTCAAGCAAGGAAAAGGACCGTCAGAAGACAGTAATAAGTTGTGTGCTTAGTTTTTGGACGATAATTGGGGTTACAATTTTTTAAATCTTGTTGACATAAGAGAACCACTCAATAAATTAATTTCGTACGACAGATTGGCAAATAATTATGTTTGCAGCGTAAAAATTGCATTTGGAGATTCAAAACATAAATTGTAGTATTAAAAACGAAATTTGAAGTGGGGCGACATCTATGATCAAAAGTGAAAATGACCCTCGATGTCGTATCTATGGTTATAAAGGTAAAGGTAAATGGTCTTTGGGCGAAGGTCATTGTTTGGATATAAAATGGCCTTCATTGTTTGGGTCATTGTTTGGATCTACAATGACCTTCACCTCTGCTATCGGTCGAGCGCTGTATTTCGCTCATAATTTATTTTTTCTATAGGCCTAATATTTACAAGGACTCTCTATTACTCTTTGTAAGCGGTCTCGGACCTAAAACAGGCCTAACTTATAAATTGCGCGAGTTTCTGGCAGAAAATTTAAATTCAAGATTTTATTCTATGATCATTGATCTTTATTCTTGTGTAGGCCTACTATTTTACTTTGCTGTCTACATTGGTTATTTGTTTGTTTGTTTGTTGTTCTTTCTCAGAATAAACTGATTTTGATTTGATTTGATTGATTCTCTGTAATTTCGCAAATTAGCCTATAGCCTAGGTTTAAGCCTAAAAATTAAGGTTCTTCATTCTCTATCATCCTCGATTCAATGAGTAGCGCCAGTAGGCCTACATGCCAACAGTTAGGCCTAGACCTATCAAATATTAGCCTATGCACTGTGTGCTAACAATTGTAAATGCAATCAGAAGGAAGACTAATAAATTGTCTGTAAGTTAGCCTAGACGAAGCATTGGCAAAAACTCCGTCAGATGTCGTAGGGAGATTCGATCATTTCTATTGAATGACTTCAATCCAGACAATCTGGCAGCCCTCTGCCGAGCAGTAGTTGTACCCATCGACTGAATAGCGGTTGAGCAACTTCACGTACAACAGGCTGAAAGATCAATGCAATCCAAGTCATAAAACTTTTAATTGTTTCAGCTTAACAGTTCAATAAAAAAATCCATGCCATGACATTGTGTCAAATCAATTCAAAATCAGTGCAATTTAATCAGTTCATTAGATCGTTATTTTGGTAATTAATTAATTAATGAGTGAGTGAACGAGTGAATTCATTCATTCATTCATTCATCTATTCATTCATTCATTCATGCTTGCATTCATTCATTCATTCAGTGATTAATTCATTCATGCTTGCATTCACTCATTCATTTATTTATTCAATCGTTCATTCATTCATTCATTCTTTTATTCGTTCGTTCACTTTGTCCAGAGATAATCAACAGACAGTTGTCCTGAGTCCTAACCATCTTACTCACTTAGTAGTTTGGTCCCAGTAGTACGTAAATCCATTTGGATCATCGTCGACCTCGGCCACACTTCCACCCTCCGTTAGAGGTCGCTGAGACGTAATTGCGTTTGCCATCTGCTGCCATTCCAGGTATCGTACGGTGAACGAAACGCTGGGTGGGAATTGCAAAGCCAGTCGAACGTAGGCGTTCCTGGAGGAAGAAGAACAACCAAGGATACATGGGGAGCCGACGGTACATGCTTGACACGAATCAGTGATACATCATACATGCAACAGAGCCTATATAGACACAATGGCGTCTACCAATGGGAGGGGGTAGTTGAATTACCTATCTCCACGGTTTCTGAAAGTGGGGTGGGGTTGTTCTCCCACTCTAGGTGTGGGGAGGGTGGTTAGACGCCACTGTCTAAACCGATGCAACTATACATAGATTAATTGCATTCATTCATTCAGTGATTAATTCATTCATTCATTCATTCATTCATTCATTCATAGATGGCATTAGAAGGAATCCATATGAGCTGTATACGGGCCTGTATGGAAACTTGTATATACGTATAATTATGGTCATTTATACAGCGCTTTGCAAGAACTTTACGAAGGTTCAAAGCGTAGGTAGGCTGCACCCGACAGATCTAAACAGAAGGCCATTAAGAAATGTCGAAAATGTTCATTGAGCTGCAGGCATGCAGTGCAATAAGTATGCGAGTTTCAATGAATGACTGTTAGGCTGTTTGTTCAGCACGAAGCAAGACCCTGAAGAATTGGGAATGGACATGCTCCTCCATATATCCAGGTCCTCATCCAGAAGCACTGCCAAGTCCGGACGTCGTGTTTATACTAGGGCTGTTGTTCGATTAAAAATTTTAATCGAAATTAATCGCACGATTAATTTTTTTAATCGCAATTAACGCTAAATTAATCGCAATATATTTCCGTCAAATATATTGACCTTACTATTTTCTAAGGACCCCTGATGCATACAATTGTAATGACTGAATGTATTCTTTCTATTGCAAGCATATTAATTTTAATAACCTTTGTCTTATAGGTCTATTGAATTTCTGCATTGAGTTTATTGAACAGACAGATTATTGAAACACTGTTCAAATCAGTTAACTGATCAAAATCCGTTAATTTTTTCAATTGAGTCACCTTTAATTAAAATGATATAGGTCTAAATGTTAAAATTAGACAACCGTTTTCTGACTATCAAAGTTAATTCTTTATTCAGCCAATTGTATACGCAGACCATGCAGTTTATTTACATCAATGGTCGGTTCAAGGGATGCTCTTATTATTTAACAATAGGCTAGTTGGTCTACTATATTGAACTTAATTATTTAGTCAAAAAATTTCATAAGAGGTTGCGATTCTTGCCAAACCTCGTCTCAGTAAACATTTATCATTTGAAACCTGGATACATTGGTCTTGCCATCTCCTGGAGTTCAACCAACCTAGTCTGACGGGGTGAGAAAACAACCTTAGTGGACAGCATAAGATGCGGCCGATGTCGACGGTTCATCGTTAGCCCTTAATTAACGCATTTTGGAATATTTGGCAAAGAATGTATACATCACTAGTTTTAAGTATGAGCCTACCGTTTAAAACGAGTTTTTCTGCCAATGATTTCATTTTAATCAGATCTAATTAACGCGTACGATTAATGCGTAAAAATTTTTAATCGCAATTTTTTTTCACGCGTTAATCGCACGCGTTAGCGCGATTAAGCTTAAGTCAACAGCCCTAGTTTATACCTTCCAGTTAAGAAATGCGGCTACCGTCGCCTCTCAGTTTATCTTTGACCATGCATGCCTGTCTCATACAATATATTAATACCCAGGCAAACGAATTCAGTTCTTCTGGGTTCATCCTGAAACATTCAGGTCCGCAGTTTCACTATGCTGCCTGGATTCTCTGCAAACAGGCCATTGCGTCAGATACAATACAATGCAGTAGGACTACAGCACAAAACACATCAGTTACTGCTAATAATTATTGATATCGCCATTCCTAAAGAGTTCTGAAGTGTAAAGTCTCGATTTGAGAGATTCCAAGTGGGAAGATCGATGCCCTAAAGATTTGTTCAAACTAAGTATAAGTGCAAGTTTATTGTTACTAACTGTGGAAAGTTGACCGGATTCAACTGGACGTTTGAGGGCGCTTCTCCAGACCACGTGATCTTATAGTTCTCATTCACAACGACCACCGGTTGGTACTGGGTGCTGTCAGGGTAGTTGACCGTATCTAAGCGATTGGCTCCACGTAGGGTGAGGCTGAAACTTGGCTCTGGTGTGTCTCTCACGATCGTCATGTCGACAGCTTTCGATGAGACGTTGACAAAAACCTGCAAGGAAATAAGTAAGTTAGAAGACCGGAATGCAAGTATGCAGGCAGGGATGTTACAGTAGGCCTATATTTTGTTTGTTTGTTCGTATGTGCACTAGTTACAGCGTCCTTTCAAGCTCTCTACTCAGAGGCGCTCCCGACTGTAGAGCGGACACTGTATAGGAGTTTCACGTTGAAGCGCTGAGCAATTGTGAGTGAAGGACTTGCCCAAGGTCCTTACGCGCCGCTACGCGGCGAGGTGGATTCGAACCTCGAACCTTCCGGCTTCAAGGCAACGACGCCACCACTACGCCACCGCGCTCAACTATTTCTTTAGGTAATTCCTCAACAGCCTAAACTATGTTCGAGCCCTTCGAAGAACAATTTTCTTTTTTTAGAAGTAATGGCCTAACAATCAAAAATTACAATGACCTTCGACCTGTGTAACCTACATTTGAATGGCACCTACCTGTCCATAATTAACACCTCTGCAGATGGCTGCGTTCATGACGTCATCTGTCACGCATGATCCATCAATCGTTTGCATAAGTAAGTTGTCACGCCTGACGACGTACGAGTTCACTTGTCCAGTGACATATCCAGCGCTGTCGTGGAATATCTGGGTCAGGTCACCGTCGTCATCGTACGTGCCCCAGATTCCACCGGCACGACCGAAATAGGCACGCGTCGACTGCGCTCAACAAGACCGAAAAGAAAACGGGAATTTATTGTCATCATCATCATCATCATCATCGTCGTCATCGTCATTATCATCATCATCATCATCATCATCATCAACAACAACAGCCTCATCATCGTTGTCGTCGTCATCATCATCATCATCCTCATCATCAACAACAACAACAACAACCTCATCATCGTTGTCGTCGTCGACATCGTCTTAATTTCGGGTGGTAGGCCCTTTTATTCCTCGAATGGCAAAATGACGGGCTCTTCAACTAACTGAGTAAAATCGCTTAAATTGACCGTTTTACATGAATGAGTTAGCTGATTGCATGATTGATTGAATAACTGATTGATTGAATAGCTGATTAATTGATTGATTGAATAGCTGATTGATTGAATAGCTGATTGATTGATTGATTGAGTGAATAGCTGATTGATTGATTGATTGGTTGAATAGCTGATTGATTGATTGATTGGTTGAATAGCTGATTGATTGATTGATTGAATAGCTGATTGATTGACTGATTGATTGAATAACTGATCATCGAGTGATCGAGTGATCGATTGATTGACTCTTTGGTTGGTTTTCAAACGGTTATACTAATTGAGGTATAATAATAATTATATCATGGGGTGACTTACGCTGGCGTCGAAAGTGTTGAGTGCCACATCAATTGACGGTGAGATTTGTCCGGTCTGTTGGGGGCAGAACCCCAATGCGTATGCCTCGCGCTGTCCCACCGAACGATACTCAAAGAAGAGGTTGTCCTTGAGCAGCACTGCACCCTCGCACAACTCGACACCTATCGACGGATGAGGTCTACAAACAACCGACAAGGCATTCATTTGCTAATCTTACTTACTTACTTACTTAATTACTCGCCCGCCCACTAAAGAAGCTGTGGACAAGATAAGATGAATTATGCAAGATATCTAGGGGCATCGCTGTCAAGAGTCGTTTGACGTACTGTCTATTTTTGCTCTTGTCCTTCCATATGACCAGTCCTGTCAAATATTCTTTTGAAATATTGAATATATTCTTTACAATCTAACTTCTTCGAGCTACTGAATAACTTCCATGGCCCTGATGTGACCTGCTGAAATGGTATAGCTGACGCCATCAGAGATGCATAAAGATTTTTATACTCATAAAATGGTAACAAAAACTGATAGACACACCGCTCTCAGGTACAAACAAGCAGTTGGCCAAATGGTATACATGGAATAAGACCAGATTAGATAGGGTAAGATAAGTATACGACCAACAAATTAATTATCTGGCAAGGAGTTCACCTGCATATCTTCGCTGTTTGAAGACCTTTATCTTGTCATGATCCTGTCGCGCTGAGAGCGCTTCCGAATAGCTCTGCTGTGAGAAGCGCTTTACAAATGCTCATAATTAGAATATATTAAGAAAATATAGAAATGATTAAGTAGTCGTTAAAATTTTTGGCACCACCACCACCACCACAACCACAGCCGCCGCCGCCGCCACCACCTTCCCTCACCACCATCTGCTCTCACCGATTCTGCCACTCCGTGTTGGCGCTTGAGGTCGCTACCACAATCGAATCGCTGAGTTCCTGGTGAGCACCAGCATCCGGCGGAAGCGTTTTGTCGCTGCAACATTAAGTTCCAAATTTATGTGCATCACTGCAGTGCTGCATGGACGACAGGCTTGTTGTGCATGAACAGGTTGAGTACGGTGATATAAATGCGGTCAGTCTAAGCCATAGATTCGAAATTGTGCTAGAGAAAAATCTTAGTAAGAAGCGAAGTAGAAAATGTCCGACGAAGAGTTGCTGTATAAGCTTATGGGCCGGAGAGATGGATTTGGCCAAAAGAAAACAGAATAAGTAATGAAGACACCAAAGACAGAGGAAAGTGGAAGAGGAGGATCCAAGAGGCTGACCCCTCCGTAGGGAGGGACTAATTCAAGCCTGAAGGAAAAGAAGAAAGAAAGAAGAAAACAGAATAAATTGTCCAAGCGAAATGGGTTTAATTTACGATAATAATATTATTGTGATGGCTTTAACTTGTAAATCACTGACCTCCTCATCTTGACTGCGACGTCATTGTCCGTCAACCTAAACACCAGATACAATTGTTATTTAAAAACTAAATACCGTACTGTACATGTAGAATAGCAAGCAATTTTATTTGTAGAACCTACCCTTCATCGTTATTGGCATCACTTAATCTATTTTTAATATAGTTTGATAACATTAGTTAGGATACAAAATCTTATCTCATCTCAGCTTGCCTGTTTTATCATTATCAATAGACTATAGTCACAGTGTGTATGTAGGCCCTATGTGCACTTGCCATAGCGCCCCTTCAAGGTTCTACTCAAAAGCGCTCCCGACTACAGCGCGGACGCTGAATCGGAGTTTCACGCCGAAGCGCTGAACAATTGCGCGTGATGACTTTCCCAAGGTCCATACGAAGAGGCTTGAGGTGGATTCGAATTTCGAATTCGAACCTGCAACCCTCCGCCTGCAAGGCAACGAACATACCCACTACATCACCGCGCCCCACATCACCTAGCCTGTTGAATCCAGACGTCGCCTCCTCGGACGATCGATTCCCCGCTTGGTTCTTGAAGGCAGTGAAGTTCTCGATCAACGCTGGTGACCTTGGCTGCTCAAGGTCGTGATCGACGTGCGGTGTATATCTGCAACAAAAATTATAACCTTCCACCAATTCACTTTGCTATAGACTGGAAAATGTTGAAGGTCGATGTCATTCAGTATGATTTAACTGTATCGTGCATGATAATGATGATAATAGTAGTAGTAATAGTAATAATAATAATAATAAAATAATAATAATAATATTCATTTAGTAATTTAAACTGACTGGGAGATTACATCATGAAGTAGGCCTCTATAGCAACAGATGATAACAAGTTTTAACCAGAATCGAATATAACTGTTTGGCAGCCTTCAAGGCGTCTACGTGTCCTACTACTCGTTCATAGTCGAGTGTAAACGAATTGCAATACAAAACACATCCCAATGCGGTCATCGGGGATTCGAACCTGTGTCCTTCTAATATTTTTGCCACCGTGTATTCATTCTCTGCATAAACAGCTGCTGTCAGTCAGAATCTCAGACTTCCACAATGCATGTCTATTATTTGTCTCATAGACCAGACATTGATGTATTTTTTCAACTGCTGCTCTCGCGTGATCATTGCGCATGATGATACGACACAATCCGTGTGGCTACACATGATGAGGAACTTATAGGCAATCACTATTGTGTTGAAAGTATACCTGGCATAGTCCTGAAGAGAGAGGAACTCCGATGGGTGGCTGGCAGAAGCGTCATCAACCTTCATCCCACGATCGATCAAAAGACCTGACTGGAAAATGAGAAATGAGGCAAGTCAAGGCGAGAATTAGGTTAACAAAATGGGTGGATAAAAAATGGAATGTTAAGACGAGTTTATTACTTAACGACATCCTATATGGCTTTTGCTACAACATCGAACGTCACACTTACGTTTCTAAGCAACAGAAAATTAGGATCATGTAGGCTATGGTAAGAAAATGTCAGGTACGTTCATCATTGACTTTCGGCCTGCAGGGTCTGATGCTCAATGACTGGTGTCCTCGATGATTTGTTTGGTATAGAAGGACCTGCGAAACTGTATACGCAAGGATACCTGCATGAATTGCTAGATTGGTGATCCGGATCAGACTTAGCGACTAATAATTTCTGATTCCCTTAGTTATTAGTGACATAGTTATTGATTTATTGATCGACTAGCTGTACCCGGCCACGCGTTGCTGTGGCAGAAAAGACCTCTCCCCTCCCCTCCCCCTCCCCCTCCCCCTCCCCCCCCCCCCCTCCCCCTCCCCCTCCCCCTCCCCCTCCCCCTCCCCCTCCCCCTCCCCCTCCCCCTCCCCTCCCCCTCCCCCTCCCCCCTCCCCCCTCCCCCCTCCCCCTCCCCCCTCCCCCTCCCCCTCCCCCTCCTTCTCCCCCCTCCCCCTCCCCCTCCCCCCTCCCCCTCCCCCCTCCCCCTCCCCTCCCCTCCCCCTCCCCCCCCCCCCCCCCCTCCCCCCCCCCCTCCCCCTCCCCCTCCCCCTCCCCCTCCCCCTCCCCCTCCCCCTCCCCCTCCCCCTCCCCCTCCCCCTCCCCCTCCCCCTCCCCCTCCCCCTCCCCCTCCCCCTCCCCCTCCCCCTCCCCCTCCCCCTCCCCTCCCCCCTCCCCCCTCCCCCTCCCCCTCCCCCTCCCCCTCCCCCCTCCCCCCCCCCCCCCCCCCCCCCCCCCCCCCCCCCCCCCCCCCCCCCCCTCCCCCCCCCCCCCCCCCTCCCCCTCCCCCTCCCCCTCCCCCTCCCCCTCCCCCCTCCCCTCCCCCTCCCCCTCCCCCCCCCCCTCCCCCTCCCCCTCCCCCCCCCCCTCCCCCTCCCCCCCCCCCCTCCCCCTCCCCCCCCCCCCCCCCCTCCCCCTCCCCCTCCCCCCCCCCCACCCCCTCCCCTCCCCCTCCCCCTCCCTTCTTCTCCTCCTCCTCCCCCTCCCCTCCCCCTCCCCTCCGTCCCGCCCCCTCTGCTCCTTTCCTCCCTCAACCAAGAAGGCCGCAAAATAATTATGCGAATCGCTTATGACGTCATGGGACTTAACCTCATTCATGTTTCGTCTGCATGGTCGCAGTCACTGTCAAGGCGTTTGTGAATCTGGCAACGTGCGGTTTTAAATTTGCAAATGGCGGTGGAGCGGAATGCAAAGTTCACTTTTTGTGGAAAATATTGCGTTTATTCGGAGAAAAAAAAAGTTGGAAACTCTCTGATAGGAATGAAAGGTTTTGTGAAATTTTCAAAACAATCTGTGCGGTACGTTTCGAGAACACTTTACACAAACTATTGGAAAGTTTCATTTTTATATATATAGATTGGCTGATTGATTGATTGATCGATTGATTGATGGGCAGATGGATTGATCGATTGAACAAAATTGAGTGCAGCATTCGATACGTACGGCGCTGTTGCTGTGAGCTCGATTTCCCTGGAAGAGGCGCAGATGACTACGTTCTCCATGGAAAGGCGGAAGAGTTCCAGCGGATGGACCAGTGGGAGATCGATGGAAGACGTAGAAGAAACCGAACTCCTGGAAAGAAAAAGTAGACTGCAAGAGACTGCAAGACAAGAGAGATGGACAGAGAAACAGGAGAATAGAAAAGAAAGACACAGAGACCGACAGACACACACACACTTACAAACAAACTGTATAACTAACCCACTGACTGACTGACTGACTTACTGACTTATTGATCGACTGCACAATTATTGCATT
>OX243819.1:18242733-18486807 GCA_945859605.1 Lumbricus rubellus | reverse complement strand
GCCTCACTCCTTTTCCTATCCTAAACCATTCTGTTAGTTCTTTTTCCACCCGGACCGCGGCTTGTTGATTGCTGTATAGATTCTTGATCGCATCCACCGTATGGCTACTCATGCCCATTCCTTTCAGCACCGACCATAATTTCCGATGGCTTATCGAGTCAAAAGCCTTCTTGTAGTCAATAAAGGCCATGTACAGAGGGACCGAGGCTTCCCGCGCCTTCTCCATGATGATTCGCAAGTTGAAAATTTGGTCTCTAGTGCCCACCCCTTTACGAAAACCCATCTGTACATCTGCCAGCTCTTCCTCCCCCGTCCTCTGTATCCTGTTGAGTAGAACTCTAAGTAATATCTTGCTTGCATGACTAATGAGAACAATTGTTCGATGTTCCTCACATTTTTCGGTACCCTTGACTTTTGGGATGGTCACAAAGATAGACTTAGCCCATTCTACAGGCCATGCACCTGTCTCCATTATTTGATTGCATAGTCTGCAGAAGGCTTCAGCCACCGCATCGCTGTCGACCTTCCGTAGCTCCGCTGGTAGATTATCAATACCTGTTGCCTTCCCTTTCGGTAACCTTTTGATTGCATCCCTGATTTCATCAGTAAGTATAGGTGCAAACTTCTCCGAGTTTCCACCTACTACCACTGGGCCATCTTCGTCCTCGACCTCACCCTCGTCGTTCTTATACAATCCTTCGGTGTACTGGCTCCATCTCTTTTTGATGCTTTCCATATCCGTCAGCAATCTGCCTTCTTCATCTTTTATATTCCGTTGCCTTGTTACTCGGTTCTGTCGACGCAGTTTCTTTATCGTGTCGAAAGCCCTCTTGGTGTTCCCTGTTCTCATATTTTCCTCAATATCAGTGCATTGTTCTTGAAGCCATTTCTTTTTGTCCTCCCTCAACTGTTTCTGCACCATACCTTTTGCCTCAGCATATGCTCTGCGGTCCTCCTCTGTTCTGTTCTTTGCCATTTTTAGTGATCTTCTTGTCTCGATAAGTCCCAGTGTTTCGCAGGATATCCATGGCTTGCTCCTTTTCCTTTTCCTTTTTCCCAGCCGTCCCTCAGCCTTATGATATGGAGGATGGGACAGAGAAAATAAGAGGTTCTGCAGTTCTAAAAATGCCTTAAAAACAGCCCTGGCATAGCGCTCGTAAATTGTGTTTGCATTAATTAATCTTTGAGCAAATTAACAAGAACCGTAATACAAGTCGATAATTCTGTGTTCTGAACTGATGTCATGATGTGTTGAACATAATTATTATATGGATAATTTTACATTAATATTTAGATGTTGTGTTTTGGATGACAATAAATGTATAGATGTCGATGAGTGCGTTAGTCATCCTTGTCTCAACGGTGCGACCTGTGTTGATCGCATTAATCGATACAAGTGCAACTGCACTTCAGCATTCACAGGAAAGCACTGCGAGATAGGTAATGTAAGCTGTACACAGTGAACAGTGTACACTATTTGCAATTATTGATTAATTATTAGTGCGCACTTACAGTTACGCATATTTACACGTAAACCATGAATTCACACTGTCAGTTTAAACTGCATCGCACTTCTTACCATAGCTTGGACAATAAATTAATTACCATTGCATCCAGGGCCGGCCTTAGCCCAAATGGCGCCCTAGGCAAGGCATACATTTGGCGCCCCAGGCATAGGCCTGCATTTGGTGCCCTTAGATTCCCACTCAATTGTTCTGCCCACGTCAGAATCTAAAGATGAATTAGCCAGAGCCTGTATACGCTCACAAGGCCGTAGCCAGGATTTTATTTCTGGGATGTTTTCTTGACCGTGAATTTTGAGGTACGTACACGCTGCGGGCGATTTTTTGGGGGCGACATTTTCTTACGACTTTTGCTAGTCGTCGAATTTTCTGACGTCCAAAATACACTATTTCCCGCGATTTTTGACTATTTTCTGCTCAAAATTACATCACACACTGTCATGTGCTAGTAAATGCATAATTATTTCATTTTCACACTATTTCATTTCGAGGGGTGTTCAGTATGAGAATTGTGGAAAAATAACTGGGGGGTTGGCCTATGATAAACTTGAAATTTGGTATGAAAAACATACTTTAACATGGGGCTCTAAGACAGACTGGGGGGGTTGAACCCCCCCCCCCCCCCAAACTCCCCGGCAATTCTCACCCTGGGGGTGTTCAAACACCCAAAACATCCCCCTAACTGCGGCCTTGTACGCTCAACTGAGTAATTCATTATAATTTCTTTATTAATAACTGAAGGCTGGATAATATTCAATTTTGTGGAGAATGGCATAAGCTAAAAAAATATTAAAATACACATGTGGAAATGGCGCCCTCTTTGATTGAAAATTTGAAATGGCGCCCGCTAGAACTTAATTGGCGCCCTATGTAACAGTTACTGCCTGCTTTGCCTATGCCTAAGGTCACCTTAGCCTTAGCTACTGCCCTTTCTTCATCGTCGTCCCTACTAGACTATTTATTTGAATCTGAATAAAGGGCAGGCTGTAATGTTGTAATCTCATATTCATACTCAGCAAGGCCCACTCCCATTTCGTACATTTCATTCCTTGCAACATCTTCACTATCAA
Organism: Lumbricus rubellus; assembly: GCA_945859605.1. Classification (NCBI taxonomy): domain Eukaryota; kingdom Metazoa; phylum Annelida; class Clitellata; order Crassiclitellata; family Lumbricidae; genus Lumbricus; species Lumbricus rubellus. Next base: position 18,484,214 of record OX243819.1, on the reverse strand, counting down.
AATTGAGCGTCGCGTATTCTAACTTCTGTCTCCTAAAGCAAAGAGTACGAAACGCCGTTAAAATTTGAATTTTATTTGTCGATATAAAATTTATGCTGTTCTTGAGATTGAATTAGACCAGCCTGAACAGGTGCAATGAATCAATAATTATTTTAAATCCTTTCCATTAGCGAAAGTCTCGAGTTTAAAAGAATATAGTGTAAAAAAAATTAATTCGCCGGTGCCGCGGCGCCCCCCCAAGCCTGCGGCGCCCTAGGCAACTGCCTACTTTGCCTATAGCTAAGGCCGGCTCTGATTGCATCGGTTAAATTCGACGCTTTGAACCCAATTAATTCATGACTTCAATTAAGCTTATAGCCACTAAATCGAGTACAATAGATGTCTTTGCCACTTAAGTAAGTAATTAATTAAGTAAGTAAGTAAAAGAGCGACTAAAGAAGCAAGAATATCCTCTGACAACCAACTGTTATCCGTATAATGTAAAAATGTCAAGTTGATAAAATTATTATTAATATGACGATGATGACGTTGATGACGACGACGATGATGATAAAATATAGGTGCTGAGAAGTTGAAGCCACCGCAGTGTGAGCCAGACGTCGTGTTTGCGGGTGCTAACCGGCGATCGACCATTCCGACGGTCCACCGTCTGTACCACAACATCACCGTCAGTGCGAATCTGTCGTGGTCGTGTGGTCCCCCTGGAAAGACTACGATCACCTTCACCTGGAACGTCTTTCGACTCAACAACGACCTCGGAGGTCCAGATGACAACTGCCAACAGCAGCCCTTGGTCCTTCAGAGGCTCCCTGATTCAGTCGATCTCCATAGCACTGTCGTCAGCATTCCGGCTTTCACGCTTCAGTACGGAATGTACAGCTTTCTCTTTCGGGTAATTATTGGATCCCAGGATTATTCAAAGTGTTCATGCATGTGTGTGTCTGTATGAGTGAATTTCTGTATAATTATATGTAGACCTATTGTAGTGTATTGTATTTAAAACTTTACAAGGCGCCTCTACTAGGGTGAACGGCTCAGAGGTGCTCCCAGTGCGCAAGGCCACGAGAGAAGCAAAAGGTTTTGAAAAAAGAAAATTATGGTGAGGGGTTACCAGTTAGAATTTGAGATCGAGAAGAATCTATAAGAGTGGATCCGTTAATTCGTTGATTGATTGATTGATTGATCTGTTAATTCGTTGGTTGATTGATTGATTGACTGACTGACTGACTGATTCACTGATTCATTGATTCATTGATTGAGTCACTGATTCATTCATTCCAAGATCTTTTCATACTTTCATTGACTCACACATTTGCTCGCTGGCATGCTCACTCGTCAGTTGCTTAGCTGCTCAATCGTTGACTGGCTAGCTCTCTGACTCTGTATTATAGTTCACTCCTTCGTTAATTAAATGATCGGTTGCCGGCAAAATGCACTGGCATAAGGATTTGGAAAACGTTGGGTTAAGAGCTTACATGTAGATATAGGATGAAACTAATTAGAAATAACTGAGTCTATTAATTATATTTTACGAATCATTCTCCAAAAGGTGTCTGCATTGAACAAAACTGTTGCTGCGTTCTCCGTGTGGCTTGCAATCAGACCTTCGACGCTGGTGGCTCGTCTTCGTGCCGTCGGAGATCTGAGGATAATCGGTAGGCGATCATTGATCACTGATCTTGATTGATTGATTGATTGATTGATCTTACTATTATTACTGTGTCATATATCAGGCAATCACTCTCTGCTAGCCTACATCATTTGATTTCATTCGTTCTATCTTCTTTCTTTCTCTTCTTTTAACTTTCATTGCTTCTTTTATCTCTTTTTTCAATCTGTCTCCGTATTGTGTGTGTGTGTGTGGGGGGGGGGGTAATGTCCTACGGGGGGGGGGGGGGTAATGGTCTAGGGCAGGGGTTCTCAAACTTTATTTTTATTGTACCCCAAGTAAAAAAATCGAATTGTGGCGTACCCCCAGCAAAGACAGATCAGAAACAGAATGCCATTGCTTAGCCCCATTGCAGTGACAACTAAAAAGTCCTTTTAAGCATTTCAAGGTGTAGCCTATTGGAGTCGCATAGGCTACAGAGAGCAAAATTTAAAATACGCAAAGTTTTAATCATGCAATCATATCAACAAAAAAGGAAACTCTTTTATAATTTCTGTAAGAAAGTGCTAACATAGCGTTATATTGCTGTGTGCTTGTTTTGACTAGCACAGATTTAAAATAAAAAATTTCAAACCCAAATTTATCCTATAATTTTATTTGTTTTTGATAGCAAGAATAGCTTATGCAGTTTAAAACTAGTATCAAACAGATAGATAATTATAATTTTGACGTGCTGAAAGGAATCACAAATTTTAAAGCTCGACCAGAAATTAATCCTTAGAACAAATCAGCTATCCTTTTTGAGCTTTATAATAGCCTACGCTGAGAATTTCTGGCTTTGGTTCTTTCAAACATTTACACATTATTTTGTTTCAAATTTATAGTGACAGGCCTAAACATAAAGTCATGTTGCATGCATTATAATATAAGCTTAGTAGGCCTATTTTATTCTAATCACATGTTGTGAAAGAAATAAATGACGATGCATGCATGCTGTTACATGAAGCAACGTTAAAAAATCATTGCTAATCGAAAGAAAATGGACACAAAGTCCATAGACTCAAAGAAAAATTTATATTTCTGACAATTTTCGCGTACCCCCTACCCGCCCCTGGCGTACCCCTAGGGGTACGCGTACCACAGTTTGAGAACCCCTGGTCTAGGGGTAATGGCAGGTGGTAATGGCAGGGGGTAATGTCCGGATACCACTTTTGACTGCTCTACATGTGCTGCAGGCTGCAGCATAATTTTTCATCTATCTTGCCAACCTTTAGCCTTCACATTTTGATCAGTTTTGCAAAACGATACAACAGAATATAATACGATACCATGCAATACGATAAGATACAATACAATACAATTCCATACAATACAATGCGATAGAATACCGATTGATATGAATGCTGTGAGTAAGTAGGTTAAATAAGCGCAGGTGTGCGATGAATAGTAGTCAGGCACGTGACAATGACGACGTTTGTGGTGTTTCAGACTCCAGTTCCGTGGTGGTTCTGGACGCGAATGAGTCCTACGATCTGGATGATAATCCATTGCAAAGACATCATCGTCGTATGATCCTTAACTTCACCTGGTATTGCACCAAAGCTAACACAACAATACACAATCAAGATCCTCTTGGTATGTTCAATAAATGAAGATTTCATCATTTCACTCGATAAGAATCTGTTTGATAATTAATTCGCTATTGCATGTTATCTGACTCAACTCTCAAGACTCGCTGTTTCTCTAACTAAGCTTACATTATCTTTGGTCCGTTGCGAAGTTAGGTCTCAGGGCTGTTTTTGCACGTCAAAAAGCCCTGAGGTCTACATTTGTAGGCTACATCAGATTGCACAACTTCCCACAAGTGCTTAAAATAAAGAAGCGACTTTTAAACTTAAACGTCATCAACATCAACTATTCAGTATATTGATGGGAGATATCCTAGGATTGGCATTCTCAGTACAATTCAACTCCAACAACTTTCAACAAATAATTAATTCGTGTTTTCATAAGAACTTTTTTTACCTGCATGCATGGATGGATGCGGCGGTTGTAACAATGCATGTATAGTTGTATACATGTATGTATGCATGCTTGTATGTCTGAACATTAATTGACATTTATTTAGCGCCTTTGTAACCTTTGAAAACCTCGCTAGTCAATGATTTGCATTTAGACCTACGTATACATCTGCTTAAACCTAAATGTGGCGCTATATAATCGCCAGGTTCTGTTGCGCTACTGTATGTAGACCACCGCACCGAAAAGTGTTCCGGAGAGATCCAGTCCGTCCTGCGTTCGGACGTTCCACTGATCCAGTTCTCAGCCAGCATCCTGCCACCGGAACCGGATCGAAAAGAGGGACAGGAACCGGACCTGGAACCGCTTCCGGGAGTGTTTGTGAGCACAGGAAAAAGCGTTTTTGTCTTTCACGTTTCCGTGTCCCTTCCCAACCGCCTCCCCGGACTGGACAGCGTCAGCCTCGTCCTCACCCGACCTCGGAATGCTTCCAGTCACCCTGCCCCTGAGGTCTCTGAGCGTCCAGAAATCCAACCGGAAACGCCAGAGTTTCTAGAACCGGATGTGGAAATCCTGTGCGTCGTCAACTGCCATGGATATGCGTCAGCGTTGAGCCCAATCCTTTTGGCTGGATTCTGTAGCAGCTGCTACGAACACGAGGTTCATGATTACCTCTGGGACGTCCAGGTTCCCGATGAATCCCCGGCGAAGGAGTGGCTGGACAGGGAGAGGATATCGAGGAGGTTTCGATTGGCTACGTTTGGAATCGGAACGAGTACGATGTTGGATCTGAGGATGAGCGAAGAATGGATGATCACTCTCTCAAGTCAGTGTTTATTCGTTCATTCGTTCGTTTATTCTTTCATTCGTTCATTCGTTCGTTCGTTCGTTCGTTCGTTTATTCTTTCATTCGTTCATTCGTTCGTTCGTTCGTTCGTTTATTCTTTCATTCGTTCATTCGTTCGTTCGTTCGTTCGTTCATTCGTTCGTTCGTTCATTCGTTCATTCATTCATTCATTCATTCATTCATTCATTCGTTCGTTCGTTCGTTCGTTTATTCTTTCATTCGTTCATTCGTTCGTTCGTTCGTTCGTTCGTTCATTCGTTCGTTCGTTCATTCGTTCGTTCGTTCATTCGTTCATTCATTCATTCATTCATTCGTTAGTTCGTTAGTTCTTCATTTATTCATTCATTCATTCATTCGGCCTTTCAATAGTTCAGTCATTCGCTCCTTTGAAGTAGACATTGTAGGGTAATTTGAAAATGGAACTTAATGTAGCCTATCTGCTAAACTCTTTTCCTTTTGGTTTCGATATAAAATGGATATGGTTAATATCTGATAGTATCTTGCACTTCCAAGTCCTTGCGCTTGTTCGAATATAGGCTTATGGCCTACCTAATTAAAAGTGTACTTTTTCAAGTTTTTCTACTTTCGTTTTTAGTGTTTCGTCGGGGGAATTCCAGCCTAAACGGAACCGCGGTCTATCCACTCGGCATCAGAGTGTACAGAAACGAAAGTGAGACAACTCCGGATGATGTGATAATCACTCTGCCCGTCATGGACAGCTCGGCTGAAATCATCGACATTACTATTCCAGGAATTTTATTATTCGCCGTGGTCGTCGTGTCGTGTCTCTTCGGCCACGACAATGGACTATTATCTTAACTTAATCTGTTTGAAATTAATTCATTGTTTAAATGTTTTATTGTTGTCGATACATAATTGAAATCTGATTTGATTGTCACTTGATGTTGCCCACGGACTTTAAGGAAAGTGAAATCAGATTTCAATTAAAAGGGAAATTAAATTAATAGGATGAACTGAAGCTTATGACGCAAAGTTGTCACCGCAACTTTCATCGTTTATGTTACTTCAATGATCTAATCTGTTCATTTTTGTAGCGCCTTAATTAATTAGTGGTAATGCAAAGATCGCTATATATAGTCAATGGCCGCTTCCAGTGAAGATTACAAACGGAAAAAAACGATCCATACGACGATAATTACAGTTAGAAAATCTGTAGGACTCACCAAACCCGAATTAAGATAGGCCTAGGTGCTACGGCTGCTGCAGCGCCCGGACTTGCAATTTTGAGGGACCCACAGTTATAAATATGTACGTGACATGGGCGCCCGCACATAAGGGCAAAGGGGGCACTTGCTCCCATGGAAAATCGACACTTAACATTTCAAACTACTTCTTTTGGGCTTTTAACAAATTTCTTTGCATTAATTAAAGCACTAATGATACGAACGATAGCCTAAGCCTATACACAGTGAAAGTCAGAAATCTATGTTTAGAAATATCTGTAGAAATAAACATGCTCTTAATTTTAACATCTAAACCTAGGCCTACTTTTGATTTTTAACACATTTCTTTGGACTAAAGACACTATTCATATTAAAGCTGAAACACAAAATGAAACTGAAAAAATTGCATTAAGAAATCTCATTGAAAAATACTCGCGTTCTTAATTTTCAGCATTGCATTCTTAATTAAGCTTTTGCCACTAAAACCGCCATCATCGAAAATTCTTGCCATCCCCCATGCAAAAATTTCTGCGGCGCCCATGGTACGTGGTGGACCGTTGGATTGCAATGGAGGGCAATGTCTGCACTTAGCCTTAAGTGCGACTCGATCTGGATCCCACAGATAATGTAAACGTAGGTTACACGATTTTCTATGCGTAGGCCTACAATGGGAAAGGTTTACCAGAGGCATGAAAATACGTAGGCCTAGTAGGCCTACATCTCCCACATGGACGCCGCACATGATAGGCCTATATGGATGAGATCATGGGACACTTGCCCCATTGGAAAATTGACACCTATGTTTTTAACTAGCCTAGGCCTACTATTTTTGGTCTTGAACAAATTTCTTTGCACTAATGAGCTATTGATACTGATACTGATATAGCCTACAAAGGAAAACTGAAAAACTAGCATTTAGAAACATCTATGAAAATACAAACGTTCTTAAATTCCTGCTTTGCATTTTTCAAACTGCATAGCAAATTGTATAGGCCTACCACTTTGTCATAATACCATTTTGTCCATACCATTTTGTCCGTACCATTTTGTCCTAATACCATTTTGTCCATAGGCCTACCATTTTGCCCGTACCATTTTGTCCGCTTCCATTTTTGTCCTAGAACCGCTCGCTCATGTTCAAATGTTCAACCCCGCACCGACCATACATCAAATAGCCTACACCTGTAGCGGCTGCAGCCTAATTAACTTCGTGGTCAGCGGTGCCCACTGCCCAGCCATCCGTCACATTAGCTACTTCAAGCTATCATAATGGTGCTCATTTAATTTACCGTAGTTGGGTTGGGGCGCCTCTGTGTAGGTCTCTTGACGGAGCGCTAGCCTATACAATCTATTTGAATGAATGAATGAATGAATGAATGAATGAATGAATGAATGAATGAATGAATGAATGAATGAACTAAAGAACGAACAAAAGAAAGAAGGAAAGAATGAATGAATGAATGATCGAATGAATGAAGGAATGAATGAACGAAAGAACAGTGGCAAACAGCATTGGAAGGCGCATGACCTAAACACCATTTTAAACACGTTATGCGTAACTATTTATACATATAGCCATCAAAGTCATAATGTGAAAAATACAATTCGCTTGTATATCGTAACATTAAAAAACGCGCTACAAAAATAATCACCTATGAACGGTCCGAGACCAGCGGGTATCGCACCGCCGCCAAATGACCGGCATCACGCATGGATGATAGCGTTGCGACCAGCGTTTGCCAGTTACATGACGTGGCCAATTAATTATCTGTGACGTCAGCATGAATGACGTAACCATTCTTTAGGACCCCGCGGTTCAACGATTAAGGTAAGAAAATTTTACAATATTTCGAATTTTAATCGAATTACTATCGTTATCATGTAAAGTCGTTAAATTATCATCCACGTCGTCGTTGCTTTGTCGTCGTCGTCATCATAGTTATCTGCTTTGGCGCTAAAAAGGTCAATAAGATCGAAATTAGATTCGATAGGCCTATTAACGAACAAAAAATCACACATCCACAGTGATTAGGCCTAGTTCGACGTATAATAAATTTTCATAATTATTATGTTAGCTGTCCTTCAGTTTATCTTAAAATAAAAAATTTAATGATTTCTTGTTCTCTTTGCAGTGCTGCGCGTACTCTCTGTTGCTCACTATAGTTTAGACGCACGCGTTTCCCTCAGTCAGGACCGGGTGAGGAAACATGATAATCGCATTATAGGCTATATTATGTTTATCGTTGAATCTTATAAAATGCTTGGCTGTTTCAGGGTCTGTATGCCTGTCTGTCTGTATGCCTGTCTGTCTGTCTGTCTGCCTGTCTGTCTGTCCGTCTGTAAGTCTATCTGTAAGTCTGATCAGTTCGAAGTATTTGGCATAATGATATAGCGGCGATAAAGAATTTATTTGGTTAGTTCGGTTTTTACCTAACAGTAAAGCAATGACTTCTTGCTTTCCGTTGGTGCGTAGCCTTCGGTCCAGGTGATGGAAAATGCTTACCGTATTTTCCGTTTTACAATACGTTATAATAATTATGTTCGTCTGTCTCACAAGTAATCTATCAATCCATGTAGCCATCCATGCAGCCATCCATGCAGCCAGCCATGCAGCCATCCATGCAGCCATCTATCTGGCCATCCATCTGACCATCTATCTCGCCACCCATCTTAGGGGAAGTCATATGTATAAATCTAGCCATTCATTCATTCAAGAGTTTGTATAGCACTTCTTCAAGGGGACTAGTGAGAAGCGCCTCTGACTCTAGCACGGCAAAAATACGCTTTTGAGTTTATTTTTTTTAATGTCTCAGTAAGATCCCCAGGAAGCATACATGTACGTAGCTTCTGTATTATAGCCATCCATCCATCTAGCCACCCATCTAGCCATCCACCTAGCTATTCATCTAGCCATCCATCTAGCCATGCATCTAGCCATGCATCTAGTCATACATCTATCTATCCATCCATCCATCCATCCATCTATCTATCTACTACATGTAAGTTGACCGTACAACATCCATTGTTTTCGTTGCAGTCGACGTTCTGCACATAGGCCTATTCGCCTCTCCGAAATCCGGTCTTCGAAATCCGGTCTCCGAAATCCGGTCTCCGAAATCCGGTCTCCGAAATCCGGTCTCCGAAATCCGGTCTCCGAAATCCGGTCTCCGAAATCCGGTCTTCGAAATCCAGTCATCGAAATCTCTTCTTCGACATCCTCGTCTTCCATCAGGTAAATGAGTCACAAATTGTTCGTATGACTTGTCAACGTTCTGCTGTTTGTTTGTCAGTCTGTCAATCGTTCTCTAAGTCTGCCTGCCGTATACCTGTCATCTTCATCGCCGTCGTCGTCGTCTTCAACATCATCATCATCATCATCATCATCATCATCATCATCATCATCATCATCATCATCACCGCCGCCGCCGCCGCCGCCACCACCACCACCACCACCACCACCACCACCTGCACACACCAAAAATTGTTATTATGATTGCAGAGTTAATATCGTAGGACCTAATCAGTTTCGCAATAGGAATAGCGCTATAGACTGTAACCATGGTGACAATTATTGTCGATAATGAATTCCCGGTTCGCGCTGTCTTATAGCTCTTCAGACCAAAAGACCAACAGATATTTGAATAGTTCTTCATCGGTCCTGAGGCGATCGAGATAATGTAGATAGCATGAGATAGGCGCTATTACTGCTGTTTATCCTGAATCTTTTGTACCCTCAGGCGCGATTACAATCAATCACCGCATTGAACATTATTCACAACGTTTGCCATATTAGTTTAGGTAAATATTTGTGCAGTGTAAGAATTGTGGAAAAATAACTGGGGAGGGGTAGTTGGACCATTATCCACTTGGAATCGGGGTGTAAAAAACAGACTTTAACATGGGGCTCTAAGAAAGACTGGGGGGTTGAAACCCCCAACCCACGGCAATTCTCACCCTGTATTTGTGTGTAATTAGTTGAATTTTGCTGCGAAACTTCAGTTTTTCCCCCCGTTCAATATTTCGGAAATAATTTGGTGTTTCCTGCAATACTGACGTAGGCCTACGTTGTTCGCATTTTTACTGTTTCAAGGTCTTCAGCATGTCGGGCGGTGGGTCTAAGCGGGCGCGCGAGGTGTCTAGCGGTGAAGAAATCTCACAGAAGCAGGAAGGTCAGTAAATGCACAGAAGACTTTCAATCACCTGTAGCCTAGTTTCCATCGCATCTTGTCGGTTAGCCATATGCCTTCTTGGTATCTGGCTTGCACGAATTTTTTACTCTTAGCGATCAGTGCCTGATGAATTGAGCATTATAATGGTGGCTGTGCAGAAGTTCTTAGGTTAGGACAAATCACGTGAAATGTTTGGCTTAAAATCGACCCGGACTCAGGGCTTAAAGCGTGGCAGGACGGTCATGGACGGCGTCCAGGCACTTATTTTCAAATCTCAATGCCGTCCTGTCCCTTATTTGGCCAGCACACCTGAAAACGTAAGGGGCGTCCTGGCACTTCTTTTGGAAAGATAAGGGGCATCCAGGCTCTTCTTTTTTTACACTTTTAGCACTGCCCGGATTTAGGTCGATATGTTGTGAGACAAAGATACTAAAAAAGACAGCGACAGATAGCGACAGACAGACAGCGACACAGATCGACAGTCTGAGACAGAGACACAAATAGAGACACTCACACAGCATACAGAGCCACACAGAGCAGTCTGGTTTACATGTTGTAATTTAATTTGTTTATCAATAGATATCGGACGAAGTTCGGTCGAGCAACCTTTTGAGGTGGATGTTCGAGTGACGAGGGCTATGGCGAGAACCCGACGAATGGATCTGCCGCGAGCGAATTCCGTCGAGCTACCTTCTCGGAAGGGGTAAGTTCTTCAATTTTTCTCTTTTGTTTTAGCGGCTTCCTGTGGTTAGGCATATATATATATATTATATATAATTATATATATAATTACATATATAGGCAAATATATATATATATTGTCGAAGATAACAGCAGAAGTAGGCTAGAAAGAAAGCAAGCCGAAGGGAGGCAAACAGGAAGAGGAGGAGGAGGAGGAGTAGGAGGAAGAGGAGGAGGAGGAGGTTGAGGAGGAGGAGGAGGAGAAGGAGGAGGAGGAGGAGGAGTAGGAGGAGGAGGAGGAGTAGGAGGAGGAGGAGGAGGAGGAGGAGAGCATGAAGAGAACGAGGTGGCAAAGCAGGAAGTAGAAACGGAGGTGAAGGAGTATAGCCTACGTATGACGGAAGAGGAGGGAGAAAGTTAAGAGGAATAGAACAAGAGCGTCATCATCATCATCATCATCATCATCATCATCATCATCATCATCATCATCATCATCATTATCATCATCATCATCATCATCATCATCATCATAATCATCATCATAATCACCGTCGTCGTCGTCGTTGTAATCGTCGTCATCGTCATCATCATCATCATGAGCGATTTTACCTTCGCCATGATGATGACGACGACAACTTTGAAGATGATTAATTAATGATGATCGGAATGCAGCTCTGTGGTGAGCCCTTCTCCCACAAGACCTCCGCTTGCTTGCTTGCTCATTCTCCTCCCTCGATCCCTCCTAATTTAGCCCTTTAATGCCGAGATGGTAGTAAATGGTATGGGAAATCCTATACACTCCGGCATTACACTCTCCTCGAGATCTGCTGCTTTTCATTCGCGATTGAAATCTTCAAGCTATCCTACTCAGAATCTACTTGATCAGCTACGCCACACGACTATATATACCGGTATACCATCACCGACTACCACCGTAAAGGCTACCACGTTAATTTTCTCCTCGGATTTGACCTGACACCGGAACGAACAGAACAGCTTGACTGTTGCGGACACCAATCAATCAAGCAATCAATCAGTCAGTCAGTCAGTCAGTCAGCCAGTCAGTCTATCAATCAATCAATCAATCAAGTAGATTTGATGTGACAAGGCCTATTATGTGAGTGAGAGTATTGGCCACCGCCCTCATAATTATGCCGAGGCCTTGAAATGAAGTCGATCGCTATAACACTTCATCCCCATTGCTAGGCCCTATCTCATTATTATAGGCCGGGCGCAGGTTCCGACACTATATTCCTAGTCTCTGGCGTGGCTTTTGTGGGCACTGAGAAATTCTCGAAGATTTAGGCTACATTGCGGTGCACAGGGGCGGATAAAGAAATTTTAGAAGGGTGGGGGCAACATTTTTGGACTTGGGTCGGAAATTTTTCTCTGATCTTACGCTGAAAAATCTGATTAGGCCTACCTTTTTTAGTCATTTGGTGTTTTAAGTCCTCCAAATATAGGCCTATGCTTTTTCTATTTAACGCTATTGATGCAATGTTAATTTGTTGAGCCGTTATGAGGGGGGGGGTGTGACTTCCCATGGAGATTTTAAATTTAGGCCATGCCCGGATTGGCTCCTGGATCCGCCCCTAGCTGGCGGTGCATTAGGCTACATTACCCTTATTTTAGGAGAACGTTGACCAATGACCAGCTTGGGCGTCGACGAGTAGGCCTAGGTTTCATAAAATACAGCTGTGCTTTTAAAGTTAATAATGTTGAAGCCTCTGAGTGATAATATTGTCATTTACTTATTAGTCATGATTATGTAGGCTACCTATGATTCACATCGTTGTACAAAAGAAGGGCCTATTGTAAAATGCAACGAGGTCAGATGTAGTGATTGTGTGAAAACATGACATTGTGTCAAAATGTTTATCAGACTCTTGGCAACATTTATAGTCTACTATTGGAGGTAATAAACATCTTTAGCGTGCTGGTGGTTTTGTTTATATAGCAACAGTCAACCATTGCTATCGTTGATTTAATTGTAACTCTTCATTTATTCATACATTGTCATTAAATATGCAAGTTTATCTTGATTACACGAATATCAGTATGCTTACTATGCTATGCAACTTTTAAAATAACTTTTATGTAATTTAAACAGTCATTTTGAAAATTTTATTACTGCTTGAAGCACCGTCCCGTATAATATGGGACTGCTAGGCGCGAGAGGGTAGGATGTTTTGCGTTATTCTTTCCAGGCTTACACAATTTCAAGCTTGCATTTATAGTCATTTACTTATTAGTCATGATTATGTACCTATGATCAATTTAAGTTGCCTTCAACTGTACGCGTCCCATTTTGCGTTGTAAATATATATATATATATATTTTCAAAATTGTTTAAATACATCGCGATTACACTTGTTAGTCTATACTATTTTTAGCTTCTGTTATGGAGTTTGCAAGGCGAGTCGAGCCAGAAAATATTTTCGGCTCAACAAGTGCTAGCAATGTTAGAAGATGATGATTTCACACATACAGATATATTCATCATGTCACTGTGTGATTCAAACTTTAGTGGTGGGGATAGCAACAGCAATGCTGAAGATACATGTGCTCATCGAGAACTGGGAGAGTTCTGAGGCAGTAGTACACTGTGACAAGGGGATACGAACACTTTTGCATTTATGGATGTGATGAGTGATACACTGCAGTGGGATTTTCAGGGATTCTCGCTATTTGACTACATCTGGTTGCTTCTGCAGCAGATACATTGACTTGCTTTGGTGCTAAAGTGTCAGATTCATCTAAGTTTTCAACCTCATGACTCCAGGTGAAGAATGTCCATTACAAATAATATACAGTGCCAAGGACATCACCGTTCAGCTGCTGAACCACAGATGGTAGACCGTACTGTAACAGTTGAAATTTCATGAGCAAGTGCTGTGACAGACTTCACGGCATAATACTTTTCAATCCATCAGTGTGTCTGTATGAAATCCCTTCATATCATGGTATTCCCCTTTGACAAATACTGCTCAAGGCATTGATTTAATTGGATAACAACTCAATTAGACCTACCATGGCGACTAAACGAACAATTGATCATGAACGTTGCATCCATGCAGAACAAATATAACAAAGGTGGCAAATCACAAAGGAAATGAATTCAAGCAACATGCCAAAAAGCTGTATGCCAGCTGATGACATCCATGGGGACCAGTATGCCAGCAACTTTCTTGATGATGGAATACTCTTACCACATCTCAATCCATTTGCGCAATTGTTGTTGACCTCCCTTCGCCCACTAAATGAATGTCACAATGCAGAAAACTTGGCTGATCTGTTGATTAGCTGAACCAATGAACCAATGCACCTGCTGTCTGTATTTACATGGCCACTTAGATAGGGTGTTTTGAGCTCCTCAAGAGAGCACCATCATCTTAAGATTTCTACGATCTGTACATGTATGTTTTTCACATGTCAGAATCATTGTCTTAAAAAACTTTATGTTTCGGATATTAATGTTGGAATTGTCATTTAGTGTATTCTTTTTGATCACAGCTGGAGAGGAAGGACAGCTTCGGCTCACTTCACTCGCTCAGTTGCTCGACACGAAGGACGTGTTCTGGATCAGATGAAGAATATTCCGCTACCCCCTCGACGACAGCCACCAACAAAGAAGTATGTTACCAAACCCAGAAACAAAGTTTCTTTACTCAAAATTCGTTTGATGATCTTCGCTATCTAAATTACGAATGCATGCATGATAGACATTCATTAATAATAATAGTGATGATATGATAATGATAACGAATATGATAATAATAATAATAATAATAATAATAATAAGAACATGGCCTTTAAGGGCGCTTTCGCTGACCAAGAAGCAGAAGATGAGTAGGGTCTTTCCTGACTTTTGATTTTATGTTATGCATTAGGGAAGTCCCTGAGGGATCCAGTAAGTTTTATCTTGGGGCATAAAATTTAGAATAATAATAATAATAAGGGACGTGGCACTTTAAATTTCGAGGCACTTTAGCTGAGCCGAAGCTAGAGGACATGTAACAATAGCTATAACTTTTCTAGTTTATTGTATTTCCTGTTATTGATATGTTTTCTTGAAGATAATAATAATAATAATAATAATAATAATAATAATAATACGCCGCTCTTGCAAACACTCACTTTTTTGTCCCTCTTGCTCTTGAGACTCTAGGTCCCATTTGTTCTATTGGTCTCGACTTTTTATCAGACTTAGGCCGCATTCTATCACTGTCTTCCGGAGATCTGAGAGAGACCTGCTTTTTGCTGCAACGCCTCTCTGTTACTGTTCAGCGCTTCAACTCGGTGGCCTTTCGAGCCACTTTAGCTGAGCCAGATCCAGAGAAGATCTATTAATGGCACTTTCATCATCTTTAGAACAATGACTACCGCTTCTCTTGTTTATCGTACTTCATGTATCTGATGTTGTTTGTTGAAGATATTAAAAAATAATAATAATAATAATAATGGCATTAGTAGTCATGTGGGGTCTACTATATCCATCAGTCATCAATGGTACCCGGAGGAGCTGCAGAACATGCGGTGGATCGGAAGTGCAACAAGTACTCGACGCTTCCTGTCTCCCATGAGTTTGTGCCCATTGCAATTGAAACGTTGGGCCCATCTATCATGCAGGTCGCGAGTTTTTATTAGAGTTAGGCCGCCATGGTGATCCGAGGGAGATAACCTACCTCTTTCAGAGACTTTCAATCTGCACACAGCGTTTCAATGCCGTTGCTTTTCAAGGAACCCAGGAACGAGAATCACCCACTCTAATCTTGAGCACATTTCTGTTTTTAGTTTAGTTTCGAGCCTTGGAGAAATAATAAATGTTGATAAGAAAAAGTAAAAGAAAAAATAATAATAAACGTGCACAAAGTAAACTAAAATTGATATGTAAAAACTTAATCGAAACTTAAAACTAACATTCCGGTTATAATAATAGAAAAATGTTACGTTTAATAAATGATTGTAATAAATATTTAATAATAATTTGTGTGCAAAGATTTAACGCCGTTGCATTTCAAGGAACGTTCACACAGCTGTTCGGTGATGAAGACAACTGGGCCTAATTCCAGAACATGGCAAATTCTCATGAAATTTCTTGTAAAAAATGATTCGTTTAACAAGTATAATAATAATAATAATGATAATAATAATAATAATAATATTAACAATAATTGTCATAAAAAAATAATAATAGTAGAGACGACAACCTATAAACTAATTTTATTCTTTTACAACCTTAGGGATCTTACTACCTCAGACAAAAACAAAGTTAACAATAAATAAATAACGAGGACGTTCGAGTGGCCGTCGGATTGCGATTTGGAGTCGCGATATGTGAATCCCACACTTGCGCCTGTGGAGCCCAAATTGACGCCAGAGGCAGCCACGGCCTATCTTGCTCTTTCGGCTACGATCAAATTGCTCGGCATAGCACCATCAACGACATAATGCACCACTCCCTTTCACTGCAGGGATTCCATCATTAAAAGAACCACCAGGTCTATTACGCATGGATGGCAGAAGACCAGACGGTCTGACCATGATTCCATGGCGTGCGGGTCGTCATCTTGTGTGGGATGCGACTGTAGTTGACACCCTTGCATGTATCCAGGCCACGGCACGACGGTGGGTGCGGCGGCTGAGATAGCAACGAATAGGAAAAACCAAAATGCATCGCTCATCTAAACACACATTTCTTTGTCTCTCTAGCCCTTGAGACCTTAGGTCTAATTTGCTCTAATGGCCTAAACCTTTTGTCAGATTTAGGCCAAGTCCTAACTTTGTCTTCTGGTGATCTGAGAGAGACCTGTTTTCTGTTGCAACGTCTCTGTATACAACCGTTCAGCATTTCAATTCGGTGGCCTTTCGAGGAACTTTAGCTGTACAGGATCCAGAGGAGATATAACAATAGCTATTGCTAGTATATTGTTCTTCCTGTTACTGATGATGATTTTGAAGATATTAAAAGGAAATATTAATTAAAATAAAATATTAATTAGAAGAAAAATTAATAATATGAAAAACAACAATATTAATAATAACGGTAATAGTAATAATTATAATAAATAATAATAATAAAACATTGTTTCTTTAATTAAACGCATGCAAAAGCACAGCGCTGTACATGCACCATACATCGTACAAGTTATGCAGTTATCTTAATTAACATCAATCTTAACCAATAACAGAACAGACAGCCTGCAAGACAACAGCACAATTAGCAGCCTACAAAGCAAGTCTATCCTGCATGGGCTTCTGGAATTGAACTCAGATGCGCTGATCTCCATTGCAGTGTGTTATCCAATGCACCACCGGGCTCCCTCATACATGTATGCATGCACACGCACACACCACACACACACACATACATACATACATACATACATACATGCATGCATGCGTGCATACATTCATACATACGTACATACATACATACACAAATATCTTCACCATGTAGCATTTTTCTCTTGATTTACTTTGTACAGAAAGCGAGAATCGGAACAAGAAGAAAAAGGAAAGGCGGAAGCAGAGAAAGTGGTAAAAGAAAAGTCTGAAGCAGAGAAAGTGGAAAAAGAAAGGACTGCAGCAGAGAAAGTGGAAAAAGAAAGGACTGAAGCAGAGAAAGTGGAAAAAGAAAGGACTGAAGCAGAGAAAGTGGAAAAAGAAAGGACTGAAGCAGAGAAAGTGGAAAAAGAAAGGACTGAAGCAGAGAAAGTGGAAAAAGAAAGGACTGAAGCAGAGAAAGTGGAAAAAGAAAGGACTGAAGCAGAGAAAGTGGAAAAAGAAAGGACTGAAGCAGAGAAAGTAGAAAAAGAAAGGACTGAAGCAGAGAAAGTGGAAAAAGAAAGGACTGAAGCAGAGAAAGTAGAAAAAGAAAGGACTGAAGCAGAGAAAGTGGAAAAAGAAAAAGCTGATGTACCCAACTTGACAGTCTGCACCATTGTCGAGGTTAGTGACGATCAGTAGAAAACGTTGCTTGAACTCTCTGACCAAAGTCACGGCAGTCCCTTAAGATAATCACGGTGACGGGCATGGTGCTTATGCGACTTCATTTTCTTAACCTTAGCTTGGGCTTGTAAATGATCCTCTCTTTCATGTGCCACCGATGGTGTATGGCAGGTGCACTCATCTACAGCTGCTTTCGCTGGGGTCACATCTGTGACAGAAATCTCGAACAAAATTAAATTCAGTTTTGGCGAGGATTTTAACCCTGGACCTTTAAGTCTAACAGTTGTCATTGGTTCTGTTCTTGTATAAACTTCTGGAACTGTAAAGGTTTAACTGCAGGTTAATTTAACTATTGATCGTCATCAATTCAACATTATGTTCATCGTAAATTTATGTAGCGCCTCTATAAGACAGTTGAACTACAGGTGGATGACGGAAGAGTATTTCGGACGAGTTATTCCAACACAGGACCCGTGAATTATGACACAGGGCACCTGCTTTTTGATGAGGGCTGAGTTGAGTCATGGCGGTTGTGCAGAAACGGATGGTGAACGAGTCAGTTAGAGAAACGGTTTAAGGGATCTCCTCCTACTTTTTGCTATTTATATCTGACCTATAAGCTGAGCCTTTCTTACCTTATCTTCTCCAACTTGACCTGATCTTATCTTTCATTTAACCTCACCTTAGACTATCTTGAGACGTTATTCTTTTCTCAACGGGGAGCCAGCGTAGCGTGTACTGGTATCATATGATGTATGAAAACATAATCTGATTGGCCAGTAGCTGAACAGTGCAGTTGAGGTCGTAATTTTGCACGGTCGCTACATATTGCAGTCCATCCAGAGGGCCCTTAGATGACGTGGTGCCCATAAAAACGAACGAGCAGGGGGGGGGTTGAAGCATCTCAACCTAAATCTAAAGTAAATTTTATTGAGAATTGTGCAGGGTCGTCGCTACAGAGGGGGGGGGGTCAACAACGTTTACCTTTTCATTTTCATTTTTAGAGCTACATCTCAGCAAGTCGCCAGCTCCGCAGCATGTCCGTGAATTCGCTGCTGCAAGCAGTCGGCAGCCACACGCTTGACATCCAGGAAGAAACCGATGTGGTTGAAATGCTGCTCGTTTGGTTAGAAGGTCAGAATAACACGGAAGCTGCATCGCTGGATTTCATCAGACTGCTGAAGTTGATTCGTTGGAATAGAGTGAGCGAAGGATATATACGAAGTCACCTTCTTAATCATCCGAGGCAAGTGATGTGGGATTGATTTGTTCATCCATCCATCCATCTATTCACCGTAAAAACAGCAACCAACCAACCCATCCATGTATCCAACCATCCATCCATACATAAACCCATCCGTCCATTAAACCATCGATCCATGTATCCATCCATCCATGTATCCATCCATCCATCCATACATCCATTAAACCATCCATCCATCCATGTATTCATCCATCCATTAATCTATTAAACCATTCATCCATCCATCCATTAAACCATCCATTAATCTATTAAACCATCCATCCATGCATGTATCCATCCATTAAACCATCCATCCATTAAACCACCCATCCATTTCTCCATCCATCCATCCATACATCCACGTCACTCTATTGCATTCTATTATATTCTGTTGTATTGTGCTTCACAGGATCTCTACTGATGCTGCTACCTGTGAGTTCCTTAACGAAAAGGTCAACCACATAAATGGTGTCGCTCCATACGTTGATCTCTTGACTGGTCCTCGTTCAACAGCTGGAAATAACGGGTGTTTAGTTGTGATTGGTGTGGCAACCGAATTTTCCTGCTCGCCAACCGTGCTTCAGGTCAACTTGGACAGAGGAGAGTCGTTTATAACTGGTCGACTTGAAACCCGTATGAGAAAAGGCACAGCTGCGTGCGTATCTCCTTCTGCCAACACTTTGTACCTGACTGGGACCGGAACAGATTTCAACGAGATTTGGTCATATGCTAGCGGAACGACCTGGAAGAGGTGAGAAGCTGTGGACGTGTGTTTATGTGTATATGTGTCCATTTGTTTGTGTTTATATGTCTGTGTTTATGTATGCATTTTCTCCTTGTGTGTACACTGAGTGCTTCTGAATGGTTCGCCGTAATTTGTAGTTGAGCATTTGTAGGTCCCCTACAAATGCTCAAATACAGTATAATATATTTGTGTGCATACATATTGTATGTTATTACTTATTTGTTTATTTCTTGCACTTGTTATAGTGCCCCTTCAAGCTACTTTACTCAGAGGCGCTCCCGACTACAACGCGAACACTGCATCTGAGTTTCACGTCGAAGTGCACCAGCGATTGTGAGTGAAGGACTTGCTCAAGGTCAGTACACGGTAGTTTGAGGTGGATTCAAACCTGGAACCCTTCAACTCCAAGGCACTGAACCCACCACTGCACCAATGTGCCCCACTTACTTGTGTGCAATGCGCATATATATATGTGTGTATATCTAACTGCATCTTCCTCTAGTGGCTGACTATCTGCGCCTCAGATTCACATTTAGGCGTGACCTTGTGCGCGTTAGAAATTTATGTAATAATAATAATAATAAAAATAATAATAATAATAATAATAATTACGGAAATAAAAGATGGTGTTATAATAAAAAATAAAAATAATAATGTCTTCTGTGGAGAGTAGACATGGAGATTTGCCAGGTGGCTCCATCTCTTCGACGGGCATTAGCGTTAAAGTAAATGGTCTCTTGACAAAGGTTTCACGGGCCTCTAGCGGGCAAACAAGCGCAATAAAAAAACTTACAGAACTGTAGTATAGACAAGTTAATTGATTTGACTTCATTTATAGGATTAAGGCTCAGCAGTATACATGTTTTTTTTCTGCAGTGAGCCGAGAGAAATTTCTTTATGAATCTAGAGTAAAGCTTATGTCGTGTTACATTATCCTCATAGCATGTTCCTGGTTTTTGTTATCAGGCTAGCAAAGCTGAAGGAAGGAAGAAGATTCCACGGCGCCCTTTCACTCGGCCAGTCGCTTTACGTTGTTTCTGGATCATCGGGAACCGACGGCGTTTCTTTGAAAACTGTTGAGAAGTTCAACCTCCACAACAACACAGCGAGTATTGTCGGCCAAGTGATCTATGGAGTAAAGGGTGCAGCATCTGTCTGCCATGACGACCGACTGTTTGTGATTGGTGGAAGCGATGAAGCTGATGAGGGGACGACTCATGTTCAGTTGTACGACGTTACAAGCGACCAGTGCACTCTGCTGGCCAATCACATCCCACGTTCAATCCATTCAGCAAGAGCAGTTCTGTGGGAGAGCCAGGTCATCATAGTCTCGGAGGACTGTGGGTTTCTGCTGAACTTGGCGGATGAAACTTGGAGCGAAAGAATTGAGATAGCGGCTGGTCGCAGTGAGTTTGGACTTTGCCTCAAGAACAGGGAGCTTGTTATCTTTGGAGGTGCCTATAAAGTCATGAACCCCGACACGTTCTACGAAGATATTGTGTTGACAGACGGTCTGGCCTCGGTCAACATGGAAGACGTCTTCCGTGGCGATCCTGTTGTGTGGAACCGGCTTCCGGTAACCCTTCCTAGAGCCACCAAGGTTTACTCCTTCGGAGCTCTTGAGGTTCCAGCAGAGAACCAAGATTAACGAATGAACTTTTGTGTATGGCCATCTGTCTCTGTCTTTGTCTCTCTCTCTCTCGCTGGTTCTGTTTCTGTCTTTCTGGCTTTGTATGTCTGTCTCTCTGTGTCTGTGTCTCCATGGCTCTGTCTCTGTCTTTCTGAATCTGTCTCTGCATTGGATTTCAAATCGCATTTAATCTCAAATCACATTGGATCTGAAATCGCATTGGATCTGAAATCCCATTGGATCTGAAATCGCATTGGAAATGAAATTGACTTTAATTTCAAATCGCATTTAATCTCAAATCGCATTGGATCTCAACTCAGTCATCTCAAATATACAGTTGGTTTAATCACTGAAAATGTATGTATGTTGGTTTGTTTGTTTGTCCAGAATGCACACTCACAGTTTCGCAGGTATTGACCCATGCACTTAGGCAGAGGACCACCGGGACCACCCCAGATGAACGGATTGATGAACGGATGCATGTATGGTATGCCCCATTTTGGTGGTCTGTGCTTGGCCCGGCAGTATGGAATGGCTCCCTTTTGAACTGCACCTGTTCCCTAGGTCAATCTCTGACACATTCTATAAGCATTTAGATTTTAGAAACTCTTCCTTTTGGCCATGCTGGAGTCAAGAGCACCTCTGAATAGGTTATTCGATGAGGTGCAATAGAAATACTTCATTAAATGAATACTCTGGAAAAGTTTAGCATGCTGTTAGTAAAGGTGGTCTAGACATAGGTGCAATCACGTCCTAAAAGTTGGGGAGGACCATAATAAAAAAGTTAGGGGACCACTCAAAAGTTGGGGGGGACGCGTCCCGTGGGTCCCATAGGGTGGTTGCGCCTATGGGTCTAGACCACATCACAAGACATGAAAAATGTTATGAGTTTGGAGTGATTACTTTCATGCCTCATTGTATTGTGTTGTGTCCATAGATTTATATAGCACTTCTCAAAGTGCACACCAAGTGAGACCAAGAGAGAAAAGTGATCTTGAGACAACGTATAGAGCAGAGGTGCACAACCCGCGGGCCGCATGCGGCCCCCGGACTCGTCATGTGCGGCCCTCGGCCCAATTTTAAAGGACAAAGAAAAGTGGCCCGCGATCAGAAAATTATTCACAACATGTCAACACAAAGAATCACAGCTTCAATCTTGTCTGTTTCAAAGATCTTTGGTATTTATAACCAGCGACTTTATAGCCCAAGATTGCTCCCTCATAAATATTCTTGGGCTCTGGGTGTTACCTATCTGCCAGAGAGTAACCCCCTCCTGTTTAAATGATAACAGATGTTACAGATAGCTAGAACCAGTCTGCGACCCCACAACCGGCTGACCTGCGTGAAGTCTCCCTCTGTGCAGCTTAACTGGTTCGTGGGCCAATCTCAAACAGGTCGGCCTAAGGCCCCGAGGTGTTCCTCATAGACTAGAGTGCGCACGTGAGAGATCCTAATGAGTATTGAAATTGCCCTTTCACAGTTTATCCTAGCATTCTTTCTTTGTTGTCAGAAACTGTTCGGTGCAACAGTTTTCAATGTAATCAATTGACTTACTTTTCTACAAAGCTAATTAGTCTAGTTACAATGCACAAAACTACTAGTAAAAAGCGCAAAATTGAAGAAGAAAATCGCAAGTTTCAAGAGGAATGGACAAATACTTTACGGACAATGCTAACACCAAGTTGGTTTCAACACATTCAATCACAGCCATCTCATTAGCTGTGTAGCATGAATATGAACAGCATGTGAAGGATTAATTAAATGGAAGTCGAGTTTCAATTCTGCTTGATTCTTCAATGTTGTTATCATATTTTACCCAAATGGCTGTTTTACTGTTGTGAGGTAGGTTTATATTCTATAGTACTCTATACTTAAAATGCACTTTCGTGAAGTTTCGTCTCCAGACACATTTCACACATACTCAAATCCAATGCATTGTATGTGCGGCCCTCGTCTTCTTTTCTAAAATGCAATCTGGCCCTTGGCCCAAAAAGGTTGTGCACCCCTGGTATAGAGGCATCTGGCCCTCCAGTTAATAAGAGGAACGCGTCGAAAGAAGAAGCTGGTTCCACAGTGCAGGGCCAATGAGAGCAATTTAGGGGTCGTCCATAAAGAACGTCCGCAATGAGGGATGGGGGTCATTCAAATGCGGACGTCCGCATATAAATTTGGTAAATAGGCCTTTTTCAGTACAATCTGTGCCATTTTAAAGCCTGTTTTCACACTAATCACCAACTTCAGTCAGATAAATATTTAATGTTTCAGACTTCCCAAACTATACATTTAGGAATAATTTGCTCCTTGAAAGACTTAATTAGTTTCTTCTACATGTTATGCCCTAGTGTACTACCATATACACTGCCTTATATATATATGTAGGCAAATTGGAATCATAAGTGCATGTCAACAGCCGTCTACGCTGCCAGCTCTGTTCCACCTAATTTCGTCCCGAGGTATGCATCATCAGCTTCTCTAACATAATCCAGATGCTAGCATTTAAGAAGTCAATCTATGGACTACTCCACATGGCTAGGCTAGATGATTCTGCAGAATCAATGCCTTGCTCCATGTGAACAGCTATTGAAGGTTACAGCTAATTGTTTTGGGCTTTGTCCTGCGGACGTCCGCAAATAGGGTAGGGTGGGGTGAGGCTAAATGCGGACAAGGGATAGATAGGGGTTCAAAGTAGAGCTCTGCGCAGGTGTCGCGTGACAGAGTCTTCCCCCTAAAAGTCTCCCCCCGTCTTTATTTCGAAATAGATTCTCCCCAGGAGGATCTGTTATAGAATAAATTCGCCCCCGGAGACTATATTCTGAAATAAAGTCTCCGGGGGAGAGAATATTTCCTCCGTCCACGAAACAAAGTCTCCCCCGTTGAGCGTGAAATCGGCTACAGTCGTATAAAATTAATAGATGAGCATATCAAACCCTTAGTTTGCGTTGCTAACACGATAACACGTTATTTAACACGAAAATTTATATACTTTTACACCAGAAAAATGTATTCCAAAACAGATTTTCAGCCAGGGGCGACCTTGTTTCGGGGGGAGACTTTGTTTCGGGGGAGACTTTATTTTGTGACACCGGCCGCGCCGCCGCCGCCGAATTTTTTGGGTCGGAGAGAGAGACAGAGACAGAGACGAGACAGAGACAGAGACAGAGAGACAGAGAGAGAGAGAGAGAGAGAGAGAGAGAGAGAGAGAGAGAGAGAGAGAGAGAGAGAGAGGGAGGGAGGGAGGGAGGGAGGGAGAGAGAGAGAGAGAGAGAGAGAGAGAGAGAGAGAGAGAGAGAGATGCTGCCTCTTCGCCCCTCAAGAAAGTTCGTATGCAATGGCCTTTCTACTAAGCTTATAACTCCTGCTGATATCCTACAGGGCTTTTTAACGTGCAGTTCTACTCAAAATGTGCAGTAATTGCTGTAAATGAATTTGTGCAGTTGTAAAAGCAATCTTTTGCAGTAAAAATCATTACAAAAAGGTAAATGCAGCCGGTTTACCACGGACGAGTCAAAGTGAACGTAGGGGTTGTGCCATGGGCGGAAACCTAGGGGCAGGCGGACGGTCCCCCAACGGAGGTGTTGGGGGGGGACGTCCCATGCATTCCCCCCCCCCCAATCGTTGAGCGTCAGGACTAAAAAAAGGTCAACTTTTTTGGGCGGTGAAAATAGGAAATTTTATTGACTTTTTCTGGCAGATGACTAAAAAAGGTCATCAACTTTCTGGCGGTGGAAATAGAAAATTTTCTTGACTTTTTCGGCCAGATGAAAAAACAAATCTCGCGTCTTCAAATCAAATCAAAT
Source organism: Lumbricus rubellus (assembly GCA_945859605.1). Classification (NCBI taxonomy): domain Eukaryota; kingdom Metazoa; phylum Annelida; class Clitellata; order Crassiclitellata; family Lumbricidae; genus Lumbricus; species Lumbricus rubellus. The sequence continues at coordinate 18,459,339 of OX243819.1, read as the reverse complement.
CAAATCAAATCAGTTCTTCCCTTCGGCCACTCGTTCGCGCCCCCCCCCCCCAAGTCTCCGCCGAGGTTTCAGCCCATGGGTTGTACAGTGAAAAAATATGAAAAATAGGTGTCAGACGGAAGAAGGCCAATTTTCAAGTGGATGACTAAAAAAAATTCATTAGTTTTTTTCGGCAACATGCAACATTTTTGGGAAAACTAAGTTAAGTTTTCTTTGGGCAAATAACAGAAAAACCAGGTCATCAGATTTTTCGCCATTTTGGGTAAAAATTTGTAATTAAATGGTCGTCAGAAATTTGTTCAGTGAAACAGGTAAATTTCTGGTTCTGCAATTCCAAAATGTTTTTTTAAAGATTTATACAGCGCATTTATTAGGGGCGTTTGGGAGATTTCCAGACGTCGAGGTTGGGTTTGACCCCCACGTGGAACGTTGTGGTGTCGCTGGGGTGAGTTGCAGAGTATGGTGTTGTCCTTGATCAGATTTTAACTGCTGTACACTGATGATGTAATTTTTCATCATTTCGTGTGTAGACAAATGGTGTCTAATAAATTATGTAAATTATGATTAATTAATTAATTAAGTAGTAAAGCGCGGTGTAGAGCTTAGGTGTGGCTGAGTGGATGTTTGTCATTGTTAGAGGGCTTGCTTTATAATTATGGCTGAGTTTGATGTTATTCCCAACGTTGAAGACTGGCTTTTGAAAGACCTTGGTAGAGTCCTTAGTGCACAGATGACAAGTGCCATGTAATGTAAAATATAGTAGTGTAGCATGTAAAAATCGTTAGTTTCTGAATGTCAGTCTGACCTCGTGTAAAATGCGTTCAGTTGGTTGATGACTCAAAATCAGTTTAATGTGAGCCCATTTTATGGTTCTAAATTTTCATTTTTGGATACTTTTTGTGAACACATCCAACAAGAGGTTTAACATTATTTAATTAAAAATATTACAAATGAATAGCGATTGTTGGACAATCAATCTGGCCTCCTGAATTCCGCCTGCTGAATTCCCCACTTTTCGGTGCCTCTATTATCATTACCAATCACCCACCATGACCTTCCTCAAACACCTCTAAAACCTCTATCTAGCAATTCTTGGGCTTTCCTCTTGTTACTAAATTTCACGTTTTTAATAACTCTTACCCCGACTCCTCTGAGTCCTCTCATGATCCTGAACCTGCCAAGTCTTGACCTAAGCAACACCCGCTTTAACAACTACTCTTCGCCTCTGATCCTATCAAAACTAGACTCGGGCCTCCTTTGGACAACCCTTCTGACTTGATGCAGCTTGGCTTTTGAGTAGCGCTTTGGAAGCTTGGAGATTACGATTACAATTACGATATATCTCAATCAATCAGTGCAACAGTACAGATGCACCTATCAAATTCAGTCCTGGTAACCCTTTACGGACAGAGGGTATAGGATTTCCCATGTACCATTTACTAAACTTTGGTTGGTATTAAAAGGGTCAATGACCATCTGAATAGGACTTGGTTTGTTCAGTTGTCGTTTTCCTTTTAGGTAACTGTTCCACATGTCTGTCAGAGGTGGTTAACACTAATCTTGACAGACAGAATGCTTTTACTTGTCTAAAGCCCACAAACTGATCTAGTCAGCATCTGATATCCTATCTGGAGGCATTACTGTTTTTGCCCGTCTTCTATTTTTCAAGGGAGTTCTTCGCACTGGGACCGCCTCTGATTAGTTTGTAGACTACCGTGAGAGGCGTTTTATAGGCTAAATCCGAAAATAGTTGGGCCTGTAGTGTAGTGCACATATGCCTAAATATAGGCCCTATACATTATAGGCATACACTCTGTCGGGGTGGGGGGAAAGGAACCGATTTTGCGATGTGAAATAAAAGTATTAATCGATTTTTAAAATTCAAGCACCGCTTCAAACCTGACATAGACTGTTAATTGAGAAATTTGTCATTATTTTATGAAAGGTCCCTAGCGAAAAATTACAATATGGATGCAAATTACGTCATTACGACATCATTATTGTAGCCTACTACTGGAGCTTGTATATTTTCGCTAGTAGGCCTAAAATTATTATACAAATATCTCCCGATTAAAACGGCGTCTGAATTTTTAAAAATCAATAATTGTTTGTTATTTGATTTTATATTTACAAAATTGGTCTTGTTTCCCCGGACATAGCGTATAATTATAGGCCTAGGCTATGCACACCAATCAGCTGACTCGCGGCTGTTACACCCAAATTCGTTAGTTACGGGTCGTCTCTTGCTCCCCATCCGTGTTGAAACCTCAGCTTGTCGATGTCGTGCTTTCTCAGCTGTTGGTGCTTCTGTCCGCAGGACTAGTGAGATATGCCCGTTGCTCAGGTTGACTAACTGGACTCATCAGGGTTTTACAGAAAAACCCTTTTGTATCACTGTGTTTTGACTGGGAGCACCTCCGAATGGACTTCTTCAAAGAGCGTTAGAATTAAATGAATATATATATATATATATATATATATATATATATATGGGCTTAAGTAAACATTCGTAGCCAGACAGTTTGAACAGGGGACCTGTAGTTAATTATAGATTCAGAAATTCAGACAGAAAGGTTTTTTGGTGTTACCTATTCAACCCACATGTAATGACCGGTGCGAGTGAATTATGAATTGTAGAAACGATCTATCACCTAGGAGTGGTCACTCTTACATCAGCATCCGGGTCTTTCGAAGGTGCATCCCCATATACCACACGGTCAATTGCCGTCGGCCATCGTTGGCCCAATGCTAAAAACAGATTTCTACACCCTGACGTGTTCTGCGGTTTTGATTGCTCACTTCTTCCTTCGGTTCTGCTGTGACCAATCCTGAATATCTCGGTTCTTTTTCGTTGAGATTTTCTCAATTGAAAGTATAACAAGAAAGATCAAATCGCCAGCAGTTCGCTGAGCAATTAGCCAGATACCTGTAGGCGGTGAGTAGTTGTGAAGACTGCATGTTTAGACCGCTATATATTTAAATGCCGTTTATGTACGAGAAACAAACCTTACTTCTTACTCGCTGAAAGCACCGTCATTCATGCAAGAGAACCGCTCGACTAGAACAGACGTCACCATGGCAACACCATGGCAACACGACCATTCTGATATAGTCTGTAGGAACCGCCACGTCGATCTAGCAGTCTGTTACAACAGGAGCATCTAGATATGAGAGTGACCTGTTGCCATGGTTACGTCTGTTCCAGTCGAGTGGTTTTATTGCCGAACAGAACAGTGTTCTACACGGTGATTCATAAAAAACGTTACCTTACATAAGTCAGCATAACTCATATCAATGACCATCAAATTTAATGAAATTTCAGAAAATGAGGCTTGATGATCAAGCCAAGTGCTATATAAATTAATTATTTCACATTCAGAGCTATAATGACGTAGAGCGGATGACGAAACTAATGACGTCACGATAATATCGAGCGAGAATCAAGTAAGATTTCAACGTTCCTGTCAGTCACTGAGGCTGTATCAACAGTGTATCATGCAAACCTGGTCAATTTAATTTGGTTTAGCCTTTTGTTGAGAAATTGTTTACTGTGTCATAACCCAGTAACAATCAGAATGTTTGCAATGACGTATCTGCCAGTACACAGAAATCGTCTTTTGCAGAATCGACCAACTTTCAGAAAATCCCTTATGGCATCGGTAGGCCTAATTCGGTCGGGTCTCTGCACTTGGTCGTACGAACATATCCATTTACCGAACCAGTTGTTGAGATCAATGAACAATATTACAGAGATGTTCCACTAATATAAGGTCCTTTGCCAGACATTCGCGACATTACAGAGTAAGCTTATTTAATCGTCCAGCAGAATAGCGCTCGCACACACACAACTCGAGAGACCATTGCGCAATGGAAACTGAAACTCCTGATTTAATCCCGCCTACTTTGTGGCCACCCAACAGTCTTGGTTTAAATCCAGTAGACTATAAGATATGTACATGGGCGTCCGCAGGAATTTTTCTAGGGGGGCGCAAACTTTTAAATAATTGTCACATGGTCTAAATTTAATGGGTGACAATTTGAATTTCCATATTACCACGACAGAATCCTATAGCCTACCTATACATTATGTGCCCAAAGAAAGATATTTAGGTTAAACTTGTAGAACGAATCGATAATCACATTGAAAATCGCGTTGTAACAATCACAACCAAATAATCTAAATTTATGTGCAACTATGCGAAAAATTCAGGGGGGCCCACTTGCGCCTCCTTGCGACCCGCTGCGGACGCCCATGGATATGTAGTGTCATGCAAGAAAATGTCTACATAATTCGAATATGTGATGTCAACGAGTTGTGTCGTCGAATTGTGGAGGCATCGGACACAATAGGCTAGATCAGCGCATCATTAATGAATCAGCCAAGAAAAGGCGTACACGCCTTCGCGCATGCATATCTACCAAAGGAGGTATAGTTTAGAAAATAAAATTTAAATTTCATAATGTTCAGAAATCGGACACAATATCTTCACATAAAATTTCGTCAACATAACCAGATGTTTGGTGGAGTTACAGTAAAATATGTAGGGTAACTTTTTTATGAATCACCGTGTATAGCCAGAAAGCATTGGATCAGCGTTCTCGTCGCGCGCCCCGTCAGTACCCAGTAGTGATTATATCGCACACTGAGGGAAGCCAATGATCCTCCCAGTAGGACCGAATCCAAATTTCAGTATGGATCCCGGTCACGCGCCGGAAACAGACCTCGGCAGGCAGGAGTCCGATGACTTCCAAGCCATAGGGCCAGCATTTCGAGTTTTGCAACTCAATGTCGAGGGCCTGTCAGCAGCTAAGAGACAGCAGCATAGCGCAGCAACATGATGTGGACGTCATATGTCTTCAAGAGACTCATGTAGCAGACTTGACAGCAGGTAGATACGTCATCGATGGTTATGACCTCATCTCCGCAGCCCCAGATCCAAAGTACGGCCGTGCGACCTATGTTTGCTCCACCATTTCTGATGCATCACCTATAGCCTCAGAGCAGTTCTATGATGTTATACAAGTTGGGGATTTCACAATCGCAAACGTATACAAGCCACCGAGTAAAAGGATGGATGACGAACTTACGCCCGCCGCTTCAACACCCTGCGATATACGTGGGAGACTTCAACAGTCACCATCCAGAATGGGGCTACGGGGAGATGGATGAGGATGGAGAACGTCTTGCAGAATGGGCCACGTACAATTACCTCATATCAACTTTTGATGACTGCACAACAACTCGCTTTCCGGGTGGTTTAAATTAACCGCCTTACATGTGGTTGATGAGGCTGCTGTTCAGTGGCTGGACGCGTTCTGCAAAAGCTAAACAAATAAAGCCAGAAAGGATCGGTTTGTTTATCCTAAAGAAAACAAATAATATTCGTTTGTTCATTAGGCTAATTAATTAATTCATTCATTCATTCATTCGCTCGCTCGTTCGTTCATCCATTCGTTCGCTCGTTCGTTCATTAAATCATTCGTTCGTTCATTCGTTTGTTCGTTCATTCGCTCATTCATTCAATCGTTCGTTCATTCATTCAGTCAGTCATTCATTCTTTGTTCATTCGTTCTTTCATTCGTTCAAGCGCTCATTCGTCCGTTCATTCCTTCGTTCATTCCTTCGTTCATTCGTTCTTTCATTCATTCATTCATTCATTCATTCGCTCATTCGTTCGTTTATTCGTTCTTTCATTTGTTCTTTCATTCGTTCAGGCGTTCATTCATTCGTTCATTGCGAGGATTTTTATGGCGCGCCTTTTTAGTCTTTCTCTCTTTTTTATCGTAAATTACCAGCATGTCCATATGCATGTGCATGTGCACAAAGCCGCTCGGTTCCTTTGTTTGTGTTTGTATGTGCACTTGCTATAGCGACCCTTCAAGCTCTCTCTACTCAGAGGCGCTCCCGAATGCAGACTGCATCGGAGTTTCACGCCGAAGCGCTGAACAATTGTGAGTGAAGGACTTGCCCAAGGATTTTTATAGCGCGCCTTTTTAGTCTTTCTCTCTTTGGAGTAGACCTGCTGCTGGTAAGGTCCTTACGCGGCGAGGTGGATTCGAACCTCGAACCTTCCGGCTCCAAGGCAACGACACCACCACTACACCACCGCGCCCCACATTCGTTGTTGGTCCTTAGCTCGACTGCAGCATGTACATGCACATGTGTACTGTGGTACATTGTCTCACATTCCCTTTTTCAGGGGTAGAAATGGTAGACCTAATTATTTAGGCCCTACATGTAGACCTAGGCCTATAAAACATTTCGCGATTTTTCGTGGAGGGGAATTAATTCAAATCAAATCAAATCAGTTTATTCTGAGAATGAACAAGAGACAAACAAAACAAAACCAAGGTATACTGCAAAAAAATACTAGGCTACACAGTACACATGAATAAAAATTAATGTTCGTAGGACACCTTGATTGTATGAACGGTGAACACTCAGAAAGGGTCATCCAGAAAGGGACAGGTCCCGCTAACCTGGATAACTCCTGAACGTAAAGTGTAAGTCAAGATGGTGAGGTTAGAGATATAAACAGAAAATGGAAATTTTTTACAAAGAAAATATCAGAAAAGAAATCAATGTGGCATAAGATCACATGATCAAAAAAGCCTTTGGCAACAAGCCAAAAAACAACAACATAAAAAAATACAAAAAAAACCCAAAGCAAAACCAAAAAATAAGCAACAAACATAAGTCAGTAATGGCAACCTGAATCATTAAGCACATGTAAGAGAGTAGTAATCATATCGAGGCAAAGGAATCAGAGGAAAATCACAATAAGCATCTTGGTAACTATATATATGAAAATTACTGAGCAGACCTATTACTAGTCGGGAAAAACCAGCATCGTAACTATATATAGGCCTATACCAAGTGGGACATTATTTATCATCATTGGTTATGCTACAATATAGCCATGGTTAATTATCACAAATAAACCCAGTTAAACCCATCAGATCAGATGGACTCATCAGAATACCTTATGGTTATAACAGATACCGTACATCATATGATGGTAAAATAATAATAATTACAATAAGGCAAATAAACAGGTGATAGTAATAGCTCTAACTTAGACAAACAAGGCAAATATACAAATTCTTCAATTGAGCAGGAGAAATCGTTTAAGTGAGTTTTTAATTAAACAGACCAAAAGACAGTAAGCTAGTAATGTCAACAGGCAATCCATTCCATAGCGAAGGACCCAAATATTTAATTGAGAACTGCTTGATTCTTAAGTGAGCAAATTCACTTCTATATGAGTGCGAGTGCCTGGTGAAATGACCATGAATATCAGAGCCCTTAGTAAAATAATGTTTAAAAGACATGGGCAACAAGTGTAAATGAAAACGAAACATGAATAAACAGATCTGGAATTTATTTATCTTAGGTAAAGTTAACAAATTATTATTTTTGAACAGAGGAGCAGTGTGAGCTCTCCAATGAGAACCACAGATTATTCTTATTGCTCGTTTTTGTAATGTGATTTTGTAATGTAATTCCTGGTGGGAACTCCCCCTCAGAGACGTCTAGATTAAACACTGATTCACACTTTCTCTCGGCCATCACGCCTCTGAACAAGTTGGACGGCAACAGGCGCTTCATAAATTTTCATATGCAATACGATACGATTGCTTAACCGTTTAGCAGCAAACACGATGCAGCCATCTAAATTCGAACGTCGAATTCATTTATTTAATAGCTCCTATGATCGAAATAAAACCAGACGATAGAAATTCGCGTTGGTAAACGAATGAATGAATAATTTGGATATTTGTTGCACGACTATAAATTATATGGATGCGATTGGGCACTTGCTCCATTGAAAAATTGACACCTATTTTTTTAAACAAGTCCACTACTTGAACAGATTTCTTCTCACTAATCAGCTAAATTGCCTAATGATACTGATTATGCGCAAAGGGAAACTGAAAAGTTTGCATGTAGAAACCTCTATGAAAAATACCCATGTTCTTAGATTCCTGCTTTGCATTTTTCAAGCTCTTGACAAACAATTGATAATTAAGTTTAATGGTAACCGCGACGACTGTGTTTAACCGCTTTGCCCCTACTGCAAAAATTACTACGGGCACCCATCATCATCATCATCATCATCATCATCATCATCATCATCATCATCACAAACCATAGGTGTCCGACGCCACTCTCTGTCTGAGTCTGTCTCGTGTCATCTCCCAGTTTCTACAGGCTAGCAGGTCTACTCCATACCATTATATCTTGCAGCAGCTGGACCGCCTTGTTTGCTCGAAGAGAATATTGGGTGAGAGGCATAAAGGACAACCAGTGAGACAAGCCCGTTTTGTGTGCAATGCCCTCTCCACCGACTCTCTCCACCGGTCTGTCCTGACCGACCTGTGCATGTCTGCTCCACATCATGACAACTTGAAGCAACTGGGCCGCTATGTCACTTGTGTCGTGGTTTTGCGGATTTCAATCGTCTTGGTCTCCTACTGCCAGCGCATCGCCACCCATCTGGCAAACCTTCCTCCTTTATCCGGGCTTAGGGCCGGCACAGGGAAGTTGATGGTCCCCTGTGGCGGAGGATGGATGCAGCTTAACGTCACGCCCATGACCTCTCACTAATACTATAATATATATTTTACCTCCAAGAGCCATGCCTATAATTAGATCTATTGAGTTTCGAAGAATGACCTGCTGAAAAGGGAGTCCTCCTATAGCCTAGTTCCTTTTGTTCGCACTGCTACCAAGAAGAATCTAGCCTTCTTTGTGGATAGCCCAATAGTCTGGAATGGCCTTCCTTTTGAGTTGTGACTCTACCCGGATCCTTCCTTACTAAGCTTAAAACTGTTCTTTTTGGGCGCGATGAAGTCTGGAGCGTCTCTGAGTAGTTTCTTCTTGAAGTCGTGCTATATAAATTTCCAAATGAATGAATGAATGAATGAATGAATGAATGAATGAATGAATGAATGAATGAATGAATACGGATAGATTGGCAGTTTGCCTACAATTGTTTTAGTTGAAATACCAGACGTCACTCATAATATTATCTCTTCTCGCCCCAAACATCAAGTCCTTACTTTGAAACTCTGATAACAGTATCTATTTATGGCAAGTTATCTGAACATAGACGTGCACAGGGTTGTCTTCCATAGGTGGCTAACTGCGTATGCATAGTCTGCATATTTGATAAACCAAACTTTGATCTTTCGTATGAAGGCGACGAAAACAACTAGGTCTAGGCCTATCACAGTAGAGAAGAATTTGCTTTAGTCACGAACTGTATATGTAGCCAATCGATATTTTATTCGCATTAACTGACACAAACAATTCTTTATATAAAAATTAATAGTACAGACCTATAGATTGTTCTTGTATTATGATCAACATATGCCTACGTCTATACGTGTAAATGGCCTATTATAAGCCTTGCGTACCAATTTTCAATCTAGGCACTCCATCGGGGAAAGAGTCCCCCCCCCAAAAAATTACTTTCATTCCAGAAAAAATAATGATAATGGTTCTGAGTTGTTGTTTACGGTTTAGTTTGCGTAAACAATTTCTACCAATGTCTACTAGTTATTATATTCCAGTCAGCATACATGTATGTTGTATACATGACAATAAATTATTTATTAAATGATTGAAACTTACTATGTATTGGATGTATGATTCAAACTTACTATGTATGTAGGCCTATGTATTGTGTGGGCTGCAGGCCTATCCGACAAATCGAAATTCATTATAAGCATTTATTATGAATGAAATCTGAATTGTTCGCCTTATGATCACATAGGTCTGTATAACATTACTGGCCGCTATCTCAAGCGCGTCATACTGAGATCAGTTAGATATGCATGATGTTATATTTTTAGCCACTGTAAATGCGTCATGTGGAGAATATTATTTGAATGGCCATAGCTTATACCGTTATACGGTCTGCAGTGTGGCCTTCGTCAGTGATTATCGCGGAATGAATGTGGCGGCTTGAACAGAGAGATCGTAAGCACTCTTAAGAATGTAAGGGTCCACACTCAAGTGTATAGGCCTAGTTTGCGCAGAGAAGTCTTCTAGGCTTCTGGAGTGTATTTACGTCTTCGGGTCGAGATAAGTTTCTGCTCATAGCTCGTCTATCTATCTGGGTTGGGACTATCTCTACTGATCTATATGAACGCTAACGGATATGAATTCGTTAGATAGGTATGTGATCGCAGGTAGGATACTCGGCCTTACAACTACAGGTGAGAAAGATCAATATTAATGCGATTCTGTTGCGTATATAGCCTATGCTGTCTTAGTAAGATTTCGCTTAGCCTATTTCTATTGTAAAATATGGCCTATAAACATGGGCGGAGTTTGGTTTCCGTTCTTGGAGAGGCTAATGCCTTCTTAGGGGGGCTAAGCCCGGAAAAAGATATCATTTTCATGGTAAAAAAGCTGAATCTGGGCCTTCTTGGGGGGCTTAGCTCCCCCTAGCCCCTGATAAACTCCGCCCATGCCTATAAATTATTATGATAAGATGCTGTGATAAGATCAAGTAAAAAACGCACCAGGGTTTTTCTAATGAAATTTGAGAACTGTACAATCCATTGTTTCCCTTACCTTTATTCGTGGTAAATTACTCGATCCCAATCGGAGGACAATGGCCTTTCTTACTTGTTTTCACTGCACAGAAGTGCTTCTACAACTGCACAAATCCATTTAGCACTGCACAGTGCACATTCTTGTGTACAACTGCACGCTAAAAGCCTGCAGCGCACGTAACGTAAGGCAGCCAAGCTATACCGGTAGCCTACTATAGAGTAAAACGAATCACGCCAAGGTATAAGGTAAAACAAGGTAAATGAAGGTGAGATAAAGCTACAAAAGCAACGCAAGATACGCTATAAGCTTACAACAGGCAATGCAAGATAAGATATAAAGTGAGGAAAGATACGAGATAGGTAAGATAAAGCAAAGTAATGCAATGTAATTATATCGCATATGACTCTTTCGAATGTTTATCTGAGTTTTGTCCTGGCTTGTCAGAGTCAAGATCTCTCACAAACGACCTACATTCAAACATGCCGTGTGTTTTTCTCATTCGCATATAATAATTATAATGGCTTAGCACGCACACTGTTTTAAACTCCGGTTTCGACATAACACATGCATGGGAACGATAATTATTATAAGTGGCAATATTATGTTATTTAGCAGCAGTAGGCTTAGGCCTATTTGTGGAGTGACATGCGACCCTCAGAGAGGGGTCCGAATGGAAATGACTATAGAAGGCAGCGTCACCTTTATCCAGTGAGAGGGCGAAAAATGTTTGTCCTAAAACGCTACAAACTTTCATTGACTTCTTGGCAGAATCATGTGGTCGAGAGAGCACCTCTGAGCAGCGATCTTAAAGAGGCGCTATATAAATTCTGATTGATTGAATGACGAGACCACTTTTCTGCTTCTGCTGCTGCTGCTGCTGAAGTGGCAACCGAGAGAAGAACTGACTATAATAGCATGCAAGACTTCAAACTTTGCCACCGATATTACGAAGGACAAGATCCACTTTTCAATGCACCAGTGAACAGCTGCTATAGAGTGATAATAATTATCTGATCCTGATGGATTACACTTACCTCGGGTACAAAGATATAGGCTACTCTACAATTATAATCATGAGTCTTTGATGATTTTTTCAATCTTTATTTATATTTTTTCAGCGTTCTACTTCTCCTTAAACAGCCTTTCCGTCTCATCAGGCCAATCCACGAAACGCGAATCTGTTCTGGAATGACATCTAGTGCTACCTCTAATGTAATGGAATAATTGAAGTTCTATAGGATTACGCATTAGATTACATTACCCTACGCTGAGTGAAGTCACAGACGCGCAGGACGTAACGGAGTGGTGAAAGCTGATGGCATTGAATGCCAAAAAACTGGAGAGACGTCTGTCATCATCAAGCGACGAATCGAAAAGCAAACGAGCATCAGGTGGAGCAGCAGGTATCTAAAATGAATTGCTCTAATCAATAATCGCAATAATCAGTCAATCGAACCAATGTATCCATTAAGGTCGAGAACAGGTCTAATGTCAAGATCAATCGCTTTACCATAATCTTTCCTAACTGTACCTGTCCGCCACTGCGCGTACTTTGGCAGTGCCAGTCCCAAACCTGGAGAAATGAGGAGGGCGACTAATAATCTTTGATACGACTCAGTGTCGTAAGCAGCAGCAGCAAGCAAAGTATATGCACGAGCACTTGTTATAGCGCCCCTTTAGGATTTCTACTCAGAGGCACTCCCGACTATAGAGCGCGGCTACTCCAACGGAGTTTCAGACCGAGGCGCACGAGCAGTTGTAAGAGGTGAACTTGTTCAAGGTCCTTACGCGGTGGCTTGACGTACCTGTCAGATTCGAACCTGGAACCTCCGGCTTCAAGGCGCCGAGCCTACCACTACCCGACCGCGCCCCACAAAGGTTATTTCAACATAGTTCATGCAATGACGTAACAAGCTGAGCGTGTATGTGCCTATAGGTTTGATGATCTTCTTATCCATCCGAGACAAATGAGTGGAATTAATGAGATTGCCGATTCAAGTTATGAAATTAACTATTTTCTGCATCATATTATAGCCTAACCTAACTGAAAAGTATGCTGATAACATGCCTTATTTATTATGATGTGACATTTTCCTGATTACGGCCACGGAAAAAACGCGAAAGGTAGGCTACATGACATTTTTGGTCAGGAGTTAAGGGCCCTTCAGACTTCGGGGCGAGTCGAAGGTCTCTAGACTTTGCCATCTTCATTATACCGCAATGATTTGCGCAAAGCAGTTTAGTCTGTAGTTATGTGCTGAAGTAACCTGGTCAGCGATCATGAGTGAATAGGAAAATGAAGCCGCTAACACCATGTCCACGCATTCCTGCCGGAATAATTACGTAAAGCTCTACTCTCCTTCGAAGAATTACAACCAGGGCTGTACTGCGTGGTAAATTTTGAGGTGAGTACAAACGCTGACCGGGGAAAAAATCGCCTTTTTCTGGCCCGCAATTTCTTACGACCGTTTTGTAGTCATCCGGCCGAAATCTTCTGGAAATATCATCGAATTTCCCGTCCGAAAAATCTGATTTTTTTGTCATTTGCTTCGAATTTAATCTCGAACACACCTAAATAACCGCGTGCACCCTCGTTTACTCGCGTATACCCGTGTGTATACCCTGCTCTTTACCATCGTATATCCTGGTATTCGTGAGGTGAGTTTAAACGATGCCGTTTTACCCCGGATGTAAGTAGGCCTATACGCCGTATACCCGCCGTATAACGCGTATATATACCCTGATTACAACTTCTGACTAGAAGCGACCATCAATTGATTCCTTGAGCGCTGGTGAATAAGCTGGTGCCCTGCGCTTGGTTTTCAAGTGACTCTTTAGTCGTTTGGAGTCCGCGATTACGAGTATGAAAAATGGTGCTATTCAATAAAATAATCGGGCTGATTAGAATCGCTGTGTGACGAACAAAGGCGACGTATGGTCTGCAAAACTCTGCATATCTTTTGCATAGCTACAGCTTCAACGTAGACTCCTCTGCAGATAGATAATAACGCCTAATATTATATGTAATCTCTTTAACAGATCTTACAGTCATGGTCCATAGTCGAGTGTCTGGCTTAATATTCGCCAATGATTGTGCTTATCGCATATGTATACGTCGGCATACTGTATTGTATGTGCAATTGACTTTTAGTCGAGTGTCGACTTGCGTAGGCTACGTTGAAAAGTTGAATGGCATGGCGATATAGACGCTATCGCGATCTGTTTTAAGATGGCATTATTGACATAGTGAACGGTGGGTGGGGGAAGCAGGTCAGGGCAGGTATACATGTAGGTATAGGGTTAGGACAGATGTGGTAACCGTAAAGTGATGTATTTTGACAAGGACGAGGCCTAAATTTACAGACATACAATGTAAAGTAAACTGCTCCAAACGTTCCTTAGGTTCGTTTCTGAGATTCTGACGCGTCCTGTTCCGACAACGCCCTTCCATCCACCATCTGCGTGCACTGCATGGAACTCTCCTTTCTTGATCGCTGTCTGCATATCTGTATGTCTGTCTCTCTAAGTCACTATGTCTGTCTGTCTGTATCTGTCTGTCTGTCTATGTCTGTCTCTCTCCATCTGTGCTACTGAATGGCCACGGCTGTTTGGGGCGCTACATAAATTATTAATTACGCTACATTAACATGGTCTCCTCCTGGTCCCTTATGCCCGTAGGGCCTACTTTCAATTGGCAGAATAGCGCTTTCTCTGTGGTGGGCCCACGACCTGAAATGGCCTCCCTCTATAGCTTCGCGTCTTTCCAAGAACCTTTTCCTAATGTCCTTGTTTGCCTGAAGACTGTCCATTTTAGCCGTACTGGAATTGGGAGCGCCTCTAGATATTTTTTGACTGTTATATGGCTATGTTTACATCAGTTATGGTTTAGGATAATAAACTGTTTACACCGCACTTTATTTTACACGACATTTAACTATAGACATATCGCATAGCATTATAATAAAATTTTAGCATTGCATAGCATTGCATAGCATTGCACAGCATTGCTTAACATTGCATAGCATTGCATAGCATTGCATAGGTCCTATGGCTGCTGTTTTCACACAGGATCATCACAGGGTCATTCTTTGAATGGTAAAGTAGCGCAGCATCAACAGAAATCATCATCATCATCATCGCACGTGTCGTTCAGTTCGAATCCAGCGAAAGTCTTCGACACGTATTCATCGAAGGAGTACGAGAGGAAGGACATCGACATGGATCCAATCACTGCATCCATCGTCTCCCAGCTGGAAAAACTCGCCGAAGAACTCGAACCAATCAATGTTGTCCTCAATAAAGGTAAGCTTATAGCGACGGGTGCATGACGCCTGTACCCAATCAGAGGCGTATCCAGGGGTCAATCCGGCCATGCCCCCCCCACTTAGAAATGCCCATGTATCGTGGCACCCCATTCGGTTTGAACAAAAAAGGGCATCAGCTTTTTAGGGTACGCTTTTCAGACTTTCCGATCGGATGGCTAAAAAAGTCGTCAGATTTTTTCTGCCCAGGATCAGCAAACTTTTTCCGGACCCAATGTATAGAATTTTTGCCCCCTTTGAAATTTCTGTATCCGCCTCTGTACCCAATTAACATCTCGATGCATGTAAATGGATGAATGAATGAACGAACGAACGAACGAAGGGAAGGAGGGAAGGAGGAAGGAGGGAGGGAGTCACAGATCACCTGTCATTATCTTCTACGGAGGACTCACACCTTGCAACCTTAATAATTATTGTTATAGGTCGCTCCTCTCTTCGATCATCATTCTGTTGGAAAGTATATTCCTTTTGGGTACACGTCTTGTCTTTGGCCAGTTTTCTGCCACATTTGCTGGTCCCTTAATCTGAAACTCCCAGTTAATGATCGAATATATCAACGAACTAAATGAATGAATGAAAGAATGAATCAATCAACGTCATCATCATTATCATCGTCGTCGTCGTCGTCCTCTTCCTCCTCCTCCTCCTCCTCCTCCTCCTCCTCATCATCATCATCATCGTCATCATCATCATCATCATCATCGATGTCATGATCATCATCCTCGTTCTCCTCCTCCTCCTCATCCTCTTCATCATCATCATCGTCGTCGTCGTCGTCATCATCATCATCATCGATGTCATGATCATCATCCTCGTTCTCCTCCTCCTCATCCTCCTCATCATCATCATCGTCGTCGTCGTCGTCGTCATCGTCATCATCAATTCATAATCATCATCATCATCATCATCATCAGCATCATCATCATCGTCATCATCATCATCATCATCATCATCATCATCATCATCATCATCGTCATTGCCTGTCGTCGGTTGTTTTGTTTAAAGGTTCTGGAGGACTGGGATTCAGTATCATTGGAATGGGGTTCGGAGACAATCTCGGTCCAGAGGACAAGTTATCCATCTGCGTTAAACAGATCCTCGAAAAGAGCACAGCTCAGAAAGACGGACGGTAAGTGTATACCTCCTTCTGTCTGCCCCTATTTACTCTGTCTCCTGGGCGCCCGCACATAGGGGTAAGAGGGGCATGCATGCACATGCCTCTTCCTGGAAAATTGACTCCTGTTGTTTGACTACTACTCTTTGGATTTTGACAAAATTTCTTCGCACTAAAGCACTAATGATACTAATGATAAACAAGGTGGAACTGAGAAATTTACAAAATAGAAACATCTGTATATATTTAAAAGACCGATGTTCTTCGTTTTGTGTTATTTAATCTTATATAATTATTTAATTGACCAATCAACCCACTATATATACTGGTCGTTGATCAAATCTTACGCCACCAGTTAGTGCGCTTGACTTATTTTGCGCCACGCACTTTTGAATTTTCGGACTTTCTCTATACCATGCGTGATTCAAGGCCTTGGAATGTATTGCCAAGTTCTGTTGCATTCATCTTAGTGTCTTATAACTTAAGATTCATTGACTTCAAATTGCTTTTCAAACGGACCACAATTTGTGGCGAAATTGCATTTGAAAGTCTTTAATACAATGCAATACAACTACAGTACTATGATAATACTCTCCCTACAAAGTTCGAAAGTGCACATTGATAGGCAGACTAGAGAAGGTAAATTTTCAGTTTAGGGCGAAAGACAACAGTCTCGCAAAGAGTTGCGCAAAATTTAATAAGGAGGTATTATAGAACTACATTCAGTTTTCATCTTTAATACTTCTGTTCGTCTGTCTGCATGCGTGTATGACTGGCTAGCTCTCTTGTGAAATAATCGTCGTCGTCATCATTACAACAACAAAACGTCATCATCATCATCATTCTACTGAAATGTTAAACAGAGCATTATCTCTCGAATGCACGGTTAACTATTGCAGTATATAACGTATATTAATAGTCGATATTCTTTTTCAGTAATAATTGACCAATCCGGTCTTTGTAGGATTCATCAAGGTGACCAGATCATTGATGTGAACGGAAAGTCTATGGTAGGCGTTACATATGCGGAAGCTGTCGAAATTCTGAAAACCGCCACAGGAAAAGTGCAGTAAGACGGTGGTGCTATACAAATTAACTCATTGACTATATACTTCTTATGCTATGCTATGCTATGCCATGCCATGCCATACCATACCATACCATACAATACCATACCATACCATACCACACCACACCACACCACACTACACTACACTACTCTACTTTACACTGTACTGTACTGCACCACTCTACACTATACTACACTTCACTACACTATACTATACTATACTATACTATACTATAGTACTATACTCAATCAATCAATCAATCCATTTATTGTAACCATCAACCATAAACAATTGTCATAGTACAAAATGCTTCACAAGATCGGATGGTAACAAGGAAGGCCCTAAGGGATGAAAATCCCGCTAACAGGGACACCTATTTACATGTGCAGTTTTAACTGATGGCTAAACGGTTGATATCATGAATTGAACAGTAGGCAAAACAACAGAAGGAAATAACAAGTAATGTAGAAAACTTAACTAACAAAACAACACACTTACAAAACAAACAAACAAAACAGTGCCAGTGCTTACAAGGTTAAACATCTTCACAGTCATTAATTAAATAGTCACGTAGCAGTGTCTTAGCCCTTAGTAAACTTGATGCCTGCTGAATATGATTAGGAATCGAGTTCCATACACCAGGTCCAGTGTATTTAATATGGAATCTTCTTGAGTTTAATCGAGCAGATATGGTACGATAGTGCGAGGAGTTTTTAGTAGAATAATTGTGTATATCAGAACCTTGTTGGAAGTACCCTGTAAAGTTAAGGGGTAGAAGACCATGGGTGAACCGATACATAAAGACTCCAATCTGGAAAGTCATCATTTTACTATACTATACTATGCTATGCTATGCTATGCTATGCTATGCTATGCTATGCTATGCTATGCTATGCTATGCTATGCTATGCTATGCTATGCTATGCTATACTATACTATACTATACTATACTATACTATACTATACTATACTATACTATACTATACTATACTATACTATACTATACTATACTATACTATACTATACTATACTATACTATACTATACTATACTATACTATACAATGCCATGCCATGCCATGCCATGCCATGCCATGCCATGCCATGCCATGCCATGCCATGCCATGCCGTGCCGTGCCGTGCCGTGCCGTGCCGTGCCGTGCCGTGCCGTGCCGTGCCGTGCCGTACCGTACCGTACCGTACCGTACCGTACCGTACCGTACCGTACCGTACCGTACCGTACCGTACCGTACCGTACCGTACCATACCATACCATACCATACCATACCATACCATACCATACTATACTATACTATGCTATACTATACTATACTACACTACACTGTACTATACTGTACTACACCATACCATATAATACCATAACCATACTTCAACTATATACCTTCTGCTAAACCGTTTGTCGCGTGAACTCAATGTGGTGTACGTACCATCGCTGTCAATTCAATTAAATGAACGTGTGTACGAGCGCGATCCTATATTCTTTTGACATACCTCATGTCCACTCTCTCTTGACTTATAAGCTCATGTCCTCTCTCTCTCTCTTGACTTACCTCATGTGCACTTTCTCTTGACTTACCTCATATCCACTTTCTCTCGACCTACCTCATGTCCACTCTTTCTTGACTTGCCTCATGTCCGCTCTCTTGACATACCTCATCATGTCCACAGTCCACGTGTTTTGTAGCCTGCGGATAGGAAGGAGAAAACCTGGCGCACCCATTCCCGATGGATTTCCTCAACGAGAGCTGGTTCAGATGGGGTTCCAAGGGTCATCAACTCCCGTCAGCCATCAGAGTAGTGTCCACATCGATGATGACCACAGACCACACAGCGAGATGGTCAAGAAGGCAACACTGACCGCAGGCGCAGCAATCCACGGTTCCTCTGCCGTCATCGCTCACCAGACTGGTCACATCAATAATGACCATCACAGACCTATCGATGGAGTGACCATGGTCACCCACACCACGTCTCATGGACCATCCACGCCTCTTGTCCATCAGAGTGGTCAACTCAACGGTGACCACAGAGTGACCACCGATGTGGTCAAGAAGGCACCAGCGAGCGCAAACGCCTTCACCCGTCGAGACAGTTCATCAGATGAAGAGGAAACTCGCAAGGTTGCTAATTAATAATCGATTATAGATGATTACTGACCAATTATTAATCATTACCTAAAATCAGGGCATAATGTGTAGAAAAAGAAGTACGTGCCTAGACGCCCCTTGCGTAGGGCGTATAGCTTTCCAGTCTGTGATGGCCTAATAAGACTAGTGGCACTGGCATGCGGGACGGCTTTTAGATTTGAAAATGGGTGCTTATAATTATGTACCTTGAGTAAGTTCTTCACTGACGATTGCTCAGAACATGAAGCCCGCAGGTATTGCAGGAGGTTTGGAAAAGCTTGCCAAAGCACAACGCTTTCATTGGGAAATTTTATGAGCAAGAGCTTGAAAGATTCAAAAATGCAAATGAGAAAAATGCCAACAAGGATATTTTTCATAAAGGTTTCTAACTGTGCATCTCCTATAATAGTCATTGGTGCTTTTATGCAAAGAAATTTTTTAAAGCCAAAATGTGCATGTAGAGGTAGGAAAATTAGGTATCGATTCATCAACTGTCCTTCCTGCCCATTAGGCCTGTGTGCAGGCACACAGAGATCAAAAGCTAGACTACAAAGCTGGACTATGTATATATACGCTCGTGATAATTGATTTTTACCACTCTTATGCTAACATGTTCGATGAAGTTGATTTTATAAATTGTTTTTAGAGACTGAGTTCTGAAGTTCATGGAATCGATGACCAACCAAATCCAAGCGCTCTAATGCTCAAACTGGAACTGGTAACACCCCAAAAATGCATGATTATAATTATTGTATAGGCCTACTTACTTGGCCTAGATTTATTCATTCATAAGCACATAGAAACATGCCTACATCAATACATTGTATTGTATTTGAGCATTTGTAAAGCGACCAAGCACACATGCATGCATACATGTATAAGTTATGTTTGCAAGGATGCAATTTCCTCACTTGCCTGATTAGGCTATACCTTAAATGCGATGCGATGATGTGTGTTTTTGTTGTGATTGCTTTAGGCTTCAATCAAGCGACAGGAATTGGAAAAACAGCTGGAAGTCATACGGGCCGAGGTAAGCATCGTCAACGAATTTAGTCTTAGCTATATTTCTATAGCGCCACATTATAATCATGAAGAGGCACAGTCCAAGTCAAGATGCAACGTTAGGGGGATGCATGACCAATAGAGAGGTCCGTCCATTGAGAAGTAAATAGGTAACAGCAAATTAATATGTAGGTGTTTTCTTATTAACCACTTGTCAGTAGCATTTCCGGTGTACAAACTTAATTATAATAAACAGCTTAAAAGTACGATGGCAGAAATCTACTAGCAGCCTGCCTTCTTATAAGCCAACACAAAGGAAAACAAACAAGTTATCCTTATCCTATATATAATCATATATGATCCCATTTTTTGTCCGGAAGCCCTCTGAGTATAGGTAGCCTACATCTTGAAGAGGCGATATATCAAGTTGGCATTGCTGATTGATTGATTGATTGATTGGCTGATTGCATCATAGTTTACTGTCTCTACCATGTTGTATCTTCTCTTGTCTGCAGATAGATGGTGTTCTGCGTCAGAGAAGCTCTGACGGCAGAAACAGTGCAGCACACAACGAACGAATAAAACTAATCGAAGTTGAGGCGACGTTGAGAAAAGCCAGACAGGAAACGGATCGGATGAAGGTAATCGATATCACTGATTAATTCACTCATGAAGGTAATCGATAATAGATTCATTCATTCATTCATTCATTCATTCATTCATTCACTAATTCACTCAGAGCATTGTTGTTATTTTAAATAGGCGCTATATAAGTGTTCTGATAGCCTTCAATGTAGTGCCTCTTTCTGACAATATAATTTTTTCAAAGCAACTATTATGATACGATGCTTCCATTGATAATATTCCGTTGCTTAATCTTAATGAGATGTCGCTTATAATTTCCTGGTCTTAAGTTTGCTTCGTTGTTTCGTATGTTGCCTTTTACATGCCGTGCATTGTTTTGCTTTGCATTTCATTGTCAAATTAAAATTCAAAATTATTTATTAATCCCACAATAATTTTACAAAAACATGTTATACCACAATTATAAGTAAAGTATAGCACATTCGGCAAAGGGGTTAGGATACAGATTATGGAGCAATAGGCACACCAGAAGGGACAAGTCCCGCTTAGTAGGGGCCTATACCAGTAGTTTCAATATCTTATAGCTCTATTGTTCTGGTTTACCCTATAGCTTATCTTTTAGGCTCTTCGTGATAACAGCGAGAAGCAGATCGACGAACTGGACAAGAGACTTCGTTCTGAGATACGACTGATGCACGAAACGCATTCCACGAGTCTTCAAGTCATCGAACAGTTTCGCTCTAAGTGAGTTGCAGCAGTCGAACTAAACCTAAATATTGACAGGTTAAGGCCACGTGAAATTTAAAAGATTAGTACAAGCAGCATCCAGAGTTCAACGACATGTTTTGTCTGTCATATAGGCTATATGTATATGTATAGGTATAGGCTATATAGGTTGTACTTTTGGTTAATGGTCTAAACTGTATATAAGTCTTATTGATCGTTGTATCTCGAGATCTTTCTATACTGTGTACAACAAGTGCATTGAAAGTTTATTATAGCCTTAGACTTAGACTTAGACTTATTATAGCCTACTTGTCCTAAAATCAACATTAGGCCTAACTGTAACATAATTATCATCAAAAAATCATTAAGTACAAACGGAGCACTAAAATAGCAACAACTAATTTGAACAGGTCGCTGGACCTCAATGTCCACTGCACAATGCTTGAAATGCGCCGCCAGCTATGCAATTTTCAGCGTCCTGGGGTCACCATGCAGATTCATTACGCAGGTCGAAGAAATTAAATTTTAAAAAGATATTAACACTTCCAAAGAATTTGTCATACGGCAGGTCAAGAGCAAAAAAATTAATAGGCTGTATGTAAAATGACCTGCCACTGCCTGAGGTGGGGTCGACATGGAGTATAGGAGCAATCTGGATGGGATTTGAGGGAGAGAGGAATTTTTACTTGCGAATTAAATATTCAAGCCAAAAATGCAGGAAATAGATCTAGTGCTGGTGCGTTCAGCGTTCGTGACTTAGGCTACTTGACTTGACTTACGACTTTGAATTCGTAGACTGGCGATTATTCCGGTTGGAGGAACACAAACTCCATAGCGTGGAGTATTCGCAATTCATCTGGCAAGGAGAAATCTTACGCTTTAGCATTTCTCGATCTTGGGTTTTGGATCTTTATTTTGTTTGTTTTTTCATTGCAGAGAACGGGAACATGACAACGAGAAGGAAAACATAAAGAGACGTCTTTGCGATATGGACCAGCAATACGAAAAGCAGATCCACACGCTCACAGAGAAGGTGATTACCGTGATTAATCATATATTTTCAATATGTTCAGAAGTCAATACCGTTGTATATACAATTATATGAAATGCAGCTCAATGAAATGTAATACTTCCAATATACGCTTAGATGAAAAATTTCAATGCAGTTGCAAAAGCTAATAGACCTATAGGCTATATTATGGTGGCCCTGATTAAACGAGGTTGGGGTCTCTTTTGGGGTTTCTTTTCTACGACCCTACTCAGTGTTATGAAAATGTAGTCTACTATTTCTCATGACTGCTCTGCAAATTGTGTTTTTGAGAAACAAAGTTTGTTGGTCAGTGAGTAAGCTCACTGTTAATTGCCACATCAACTGATTCGGCAAAAGTTTACCAACTGAGGCAATGAATGATCGAAAGAGAAAAAATACAAAACTTTGCCCGAAATCATATCCGGGTGGGTTTATGAGAGTAAGTGGATGTATGAGTGGAAAGATGGATAGGTGAATGAATGAATGAATTAATGAGTGAGTGAGTGAACGAATTCACGCAGTCAAGGCCGTACCCAGGATTTTATTTCGGGGGGTGTTTTCAGCGCGGCCAAATCTTTAAAAATATTTTCCATTTTCGCCGCCAAAATTTCTGATGACCTTTTTTCTTCTTTTTTTAGTCAACCGGTCGAAATCTTTGAAATATTTTCCATTTTTGCCGCCAAAATTTCTGATGACCTTTTTTTTAGTCATCCGCTCGAAATATTTTAAATATTTTCGCCGTCAAATTTCTTTTACTTCATTTCGGGGGTGTTTTCATCGCTTTTTCATGGTTTTTTGCATGACGAACTAGAAAATGCAATAGACTTTTTTCTGCATTTTCCAATTCGGGGGGTGTTCAAACACCCAAAACACCCCCTATCTACGGCCTTGCACGCAGTATGAGAATTGTATAAAAATAACTGGGCGCCAGACTATGATCCACAAGGAATTGAGGTGTGAAAAGAAGACCTTTCTATGGGGCCCTAAGAAAGACTAGGGCGGTTGAATTAATCATTTACCTCCATGTCATTCTTACTTCTTTTTTCTCACTAATACGCATGAATCGAAAAGAGAATTAATAATTATTATTACAATAATACAATTATTAATAAATTAAATTATTAGGGGATTAATCAACTGATAACGTAAACTATATGTAATTCAAGATTCGACATCTGGAAGTTCGATTCTCCGGAAGTTACGACGAGGTCGATTTGGCACCACACGTGACGTCACAATCGTCACACGTCACGCCGGGCATCGCACTGGCTGTCAATCACGCCAATGACAGATCTCCAGGTAAAGAAATTAATCATGCACCCTTCCTTCTTACACTCACTGCCAGGTAGCGAAAGACCATTCCATTACCACTACCATCATAAATTTATCAAAGAGTCACAGAGATGGTAATAAGTAAAAATAACGCATACTTCATATTATGAGAAAAGTAGTAAATTAAATATAAAATAGGCCTACCAAAAATTATTAATTATTAAGTGTCATATAAATTTAGCAAAGATACGTCCTGTGAACCATACAGCAAGCAGCTACATCAAAGTTACATTACCATGACTGAAAAGGATGCAGTTACTCCGAAGATGCGCTTTACAAATGTATATGCGCCATACAAATTTATATGCGCTATACAAATTTATATGCGCTACACAAATTTGCCCTTACATTTACGGCAGCGTTCATTTAAAAAATTGCCGTGAAAATAGGTTACCGTCCATTGCGCGTAATATTAATATTTAATTTACCGTCGTTTTTACTGTCAGATAAGTCGGTCGCTGTACACGTCAAAACCGGAAGTCACTCGAGCGATTCCGATTCTGATGAGGGACGACGCCGGAAATTAACGACTACACTTCCGGTCAGTTTCATCAGGTCTTACGGCGCATGCGCATTCTCTAAAAAACAGTTCGATGTCTTATTCTTGTCATGATGATGATGGTGATGATGATGGTGATAATGATGATGATAATGACGATGATGACGAGGATGACGATGACGATGGCAAGACTAATGATAATAGAAACAATAAGAATAAAAATGATAATACTTAAAATAGTAATAACAATGGTGATGATGATGATGATAATAATAATAATAATAATAATAATAATAGTAGTAGTAGTAGTAGTAGCAGCAGCAGTCGTAGTAGTAGTAGTAGTAGACTAGTAGTAGTAGTAGTAGTAGTAGTAGTAGTAGTAGTAGTAGTAGTAGTAGTAGTAGTAGTAGTAGTAGTAGTAGTAGTAGTAGTAGTAGTAGTAGTAGTAGTAGAAGGAGAATAACAGCAGCAGCAGTTGTGTCGCCATCTTGGCAGTCGTTACCATCATCACCATTAGGCTATCATCATCATTATCATCATTACCGTGGTCGGCATCATCATCATACTTTTGTTCTTCATCAATTTCATTATCATATTTACTCTCCTTTTTCCTTTCTTCTTTCCCTTTATTAGGCTATCACTGTCAACATCTACGGCATCGTCATTATCATCAACGTCGTCATCACTTTCATCACTATCGTCATAGTATTCATCATCTTCGTCAAGATGAACTTAATACCTTACGTTCACAGCAGCTTGATTTTAGAAGTACATTATTATTATTTTTATTTATTGTTTCAAATTTACAAATGCGTGATGTGCTTGCTCTGCAAGTTCAAAATTTATGTAGCCTACTTTCCAACGTTGCTTGTATTTAAATAAATCAATCTGCGTTAATTTAGATGATTGACTGTTGTTTATGTTTGATGGTTATAATAAATGAATTGAATTAATTGAGATAATTACGTTTTCTTTCAGCATTCAGTCGCGTCTATTCACGGTCCAGCAGGAAAGTCGATGTAAGAACCGCTCCTCCGCTTTTCCTCCGCTTCTTGACGTCGAATATTCTAAACAAGAAAGTAGAATTAACACGTCGTGTCTTTTTGAACACGTTGCCTCATCAGCGAATGTATCCGCGAACTCTTCAAGCACGTCATATGTGACCTAAGTCATTAAGTCACTGAACTTGAGCTATGTTCTGTCTTAACTTTTTAATCGCTTACTTTTAATGACATTAACTGACTGCTTGAGCTAAGTAATCTCACATGTTTCACAGTAGAATGCACGTAGTCTATAGCCGCTTTTTTATATTCTATTCGTAGCACGTTCAGCCGGCAATGCACGATCTACTCTTAAAAGACAAAAACTAGCAAAACTTGCCGCAACCAAATCCTGCAGCGCCAATTCTACTTAGAATTATTAATCAGCATATTATTTGAAATAAAATGTTAAAACACTCATTGAATTTAATTTCTTACTTTTGGTCTTTCAGCCAAAAATGAACAATCTGGTGCGACTAAAAAAACAGATGTCGCCAAATTTCTGCAACAGAAATGTTCAATCTGAATCCTATCTAAACTTAATCGTCAAATCAGTTGGGGCGCTACCATAGGTCGCTGAAAATTTTATCCACCTATTTTACTCTTGACCCGAGTTATGACCTGCCAGAAATTCTTTGGAATTTTCAATATGTTCTGTACGTCTGTGGGGCGCAGTGGTGTACTGGTGGCGTCGGTGCTTTGGAGCCGTAGGTTCTAGGTTCGAATCCACCTCAAGCCGCCGCGTAGGGACCGTGAACAAGTCCTTCACTCGCAATTGCTCGGGCGCTCCGGCGTGAAACTCCGATGCAGTGTCCGTGCTGTAGTCGGGAGCGCCTCTTAGTAGAGAGAGAGTGGAGGGACGATATAGAAATGGAAAATAAATAAATAAATAAAAATAATTTAATTAATCAATTCAATATCTTCGACCTTCTGATTAACTCCCTTGACCCTGACCTGCTGAAATTGTATGGCTGGCGTCGCCACTGCGTCAAGCCACTTACAAAAGTTTTTTGTATCTAATTTAGAGAGACTTCGTCTTCCATAACAACAACAATCGTGAAAACAAGAAGACACAGCGACTCTGACGCGGAAGTGACGTTCGACGAGGCGCCCCCTGACTACGCTCCGCCCCCCGTCCCTGACGGCGACTCGAGTGACAGCGACAAAGCCACGCGCACAGTGTTGCAGGTCAATCGTAATAAAAGTGTGGACGGTGGCCATTTTGAAGGTCTGCATGTAAACGGTGAGAAGCATGAACACGGATCCAGCTCGGACGAGGGCGAACACTCAAGAATGGGGATTCGGTTGGAAAATGACACGCACTTAAAGAATGATCATCTTTTAGGTCAAGGTGATAGATTGAAAGAGCGGGACAGCTCTGATGATGAGGAAAGAAAAAAGAAACTTTTGATAATGCCAGAAAGAGGTGACAGATTAAAAGAGAGGGACAGCTCTGATGACGAGGAAAGAAAAAGGAAACTTTTGATAATGCCAGAAAAAGGTGATAAACTGAAAGAGCGTGACAGCTCTGATGATGAGGAAAGAAGAAAGAAGCTTTTGATAATGCCAGAAAGAGGTGATAAACTGAAAGAGCGGGACAGCTCTGATGATGAGGAACGAAAAAAGAAGCTTTTGATAATGCCTGAAAGAGGGCAGAGTCCAAAGATCGAAAGGAAGGCAAGTATCGACAGTCTAAAGAGAATCAATGTTTCGGAGAAAACGCAGAAGGCTGGACTTAACTCGAATTCAAGCGATGAAGAAAGCTCGAAGAGGAAATTAGGATTAAGTGTGCAGGGAAGGGACAATCCAACATCACCGACAGGTCACAGTTCGGGAACTGGGCAGCAAGCGATAGAAGTTGGCATACACGTGGATGGAAGGCGGATGAGCGTGGAAGGTAGACGCAGTGTTGGGAGTGGTAGAAGCTCAGAAACGGGTGAAAATCATGCAGCGCTGGGGAGAAACCTGCAGAGAGATCACAGTAGTCCGGAAAGGGACAAAAAGTCTGACGATGATGACTCCGATAAAGAAGAGAAGTCTCAGAAAACGAGTCAGAAGAAGAAGTCCGGTTCCGATAAAAAGTTCGGTATGTTTTGGGGAAGTAAAAAGAAGGTAAATGAAGCTGGAGGCGTAGATGAAGATAACGACACAGATGGCGATAGTGACGAGCATCAGACGAAGACCAACGAAGAGACAAAGACGAAGAAGGGCAAATTGAAATGGGGTAGAAAGCGAAAGGAGGAAGAAAAGCACAAAGACGAACATAGCGATAGCGACGATGACACGAACAGGAAGAAGGAGGACAAGAAGAGGGCCAAAGAGGAAGCGAAGCTGAAGAAAGAGGAGAAGAAGAGGTCCAAGGAAGACGCGAAGAAACTGAAGAAGAACAAGCACGGAGGGAGCGGGGGAATAGCATTTCCGGCCATGGGGGTGTCAGCAGCCTTAGACAACCAAGGAGATAATTCATCAGACGATGAATTCAATCTTTCAGGATCAAAAAAGAACAAGAAGGTCTTGTCCAAAAACGGCGATGGAATAATCTATCCTGTAATGGGAGGATCAGTTGCTTTGCAGAAACAAGGAGATGTTTCATCAGATGATGAATTCGGCCATTCAAAGAAAAATAAGGCTTCCTTATCTAAAGGCAGTGGTGGGATAACATTTCCAGTAATGGGAGGAGCAGGTGGTTTGAAAAAGGAGGGAGATATTTCGTCGGACGATGAACTGAAGAAAAGGACTGCCTTATCTACAGGCAGTGGTGGGATAACATTTCCAGTAATGGGCGGAGCAGTTGGTTTGAAAAAGGATGGAGATATTTCATCTGAAGATGAATTTGGTCATTCAAAGAAAAATAAGGCTTCCTTATCTAAAGGCAGTGGTGGGATAACATTTCCAGTAATGGGAAGAGCAGTTGGTTTGAAAAAGGAGGGAGATATATCGTCAGAAGATGAATTCGGCCATTCAAAGAAAAATAAGGCTTCCTTATCTAAAGGCAGTGGTGAGATAACATTTCCAGTAATGGGAGGAGCAGTTGGTTTGAAAAAGGATGGAGATATTTCGTCAGAAGATGAATTCGGCCATTCAAAGAAAAATAAGCCTTCCTTATCTAAAGGCAGTGGTGGAATAACATTACCGGTCATGGGAGGAGCAGTTGGTTTGAAAAAGGAGGGAGATATTTCGTCGGACGATGAACTGAAGAAAAGGACTGCCTTATCTACAGGCAGTGGTGGGATAACATTTCCATTAATGGGCGGTGCAGTTGGTTTGAAAAAGGATGGAGATATTTCGTCAGATGATGAATTCGGTCATTCAAAGAAGAATAAGAAGGTCTTATCTAAGGACAGTGGTGGTATAACATTACCGGTCTTGGGATTGGGAGTCGCCTTAGATAACCGGGGAGACGTTTCATCATCAGGGGAATTCAGCCATTCCACTTTAAAGACGACCCCGAAAGTAATGTCGAAAGAGACCGGGGGCATAGCATACCCAGCGATGGGAATTGCAGTCGCTTTGGACAAACAAGGAGATATTTCGTCAGAAGATGAACTCGATCATTCTGGTTCGAAGAAGAATAAGAAGATCTTATCTAAGAATAGCGGCGGTGGAATAGCATATCCAGCTATGGCGGCGTCGATAGCACTAGAGAAGCGAGGAGATATTTCGTCAGATGAAGAATTCAACCACTCATCTTCGCAGAAGAACAGGACGCTCTCTTCCAAAAACAACGACGGCATTGCTTTTCCAGCGATGGGAATGGCACTCGCTGTGGAAAGACGAGGAGGAGATCCTGCTGCTGCTGCTGCTGCAACATCCTCATCCTCATCACACGTTGCAGGACCCAGCGTCCAATCGTCCTCTCGGTACTAAGCTTCGTCTGAATCAATAATTATCGCGTTTTAGGACAGCATAATAAAAAAATAATAAGATTTGAAAATGACTTCACTAAACTTAAACGAAACCCGTCTTATAATAGAAGCCTTAGAAGGTCCTTATGGCCTCCTTCCTCTGGTCTGTCTCTCTTTGACAGCCAGACTTGAATCTTCATTTGACAATAATAAATATTCTCTGGACAACCCTTCTGACTCGACGCAGCGCTCGACAATAAGCTTGTTCCCTTCGCTTTTGCTTTCTTGCAACGTTTTAGACGTTTTGAGCTTACACTTTTACAGTTACGCTTACGTTTGCAAAGTAAAGGATTGTTATTCTATTAGATGCGCTATTATATATAGCTCAGCTATAAGTTAAGATATTCTTGAAGCATGAAGGGTTTTTTGTGTGTTGCAATTACATTGACGTATTCATCTGTATGGTTGACTGTAGGCGACGTGATTCAGACGACGCTTCGGTAGGGTCAAGAGGTTCGTCTGTCTTCAAGGGCGACGGTGGTGAAGGTCACGGTCGTTCGAAAATGAAGGGTAGTCACAAGGAAGTGCATAAGACCCTAGAAGCCGGGTTTCGACCTTGGAAGAGCACTCCGGACGTCAGTGGCAACAGGGATATGGTCAGCGTCAACATTTTATGACATTATTATTATTACGCATAGCCTAGTAATTTTATTAAGGTAAGACAAGGTGCAAAGTAGAAATGAGTATGGCATAGGAAAAACATAGGTATTTCAAGACAAGGACGTAAAGGCATTAATAGACCTACTCTAGCCCGGCGTTTTCCTAAGTGCATTCTGCGGAACCCTAGGTTTCTTTGAGAGAAAGACAAAGGTTCAGTAAAAAAATTTGATGGTAGTGTTGAGCTGTTGATTGGAGGTGCTGTTAGATTGTGAATCAAAATCTGCGGTGAAGACAAGGTTTCCGAGGAAAACTTTATCTAAAATAATTTGTAAGATTTTTTTACGGATTAAAGCTGTATGCATCCGATAACTGTTTTTAAACATTGTGTCAGAATAGCCTACGTTTTGTTTAGGTCGGAATTTCGTTGAAAGTTTTCAGATTAAAATGGTTCTGTAGTAAAAAAAAGACTAGGAAGCGCTGCTATGGCCAAATAGGCTTGGGTAAAGTGTCTCACAATCAACCTTTATACTTGCACTGTTGTCTGTTGGCACTATTGTCTTTGGCACTATTGTCTATTGGCACTAGTGTCTATTGGCACTATTGTTTATTGGCAATATTGTCTATTGGCACTATTGTCTATTGGCACTATTGTTTATTGGCAATATTGTCTATTGGCACTATTGTCTATTGGAACTATACTGTCTCTTGGCACTATATAATTGTCTATTGACAATATTGTCTATTGGCACTATTGTCTATTGGCAATATTGTCTATTGGCACTATTATATATTAGCACCATTGCAAGTGCGATACTAGCGTTAATGATGTCTTATACCAGTTTATTCTACCACTTATGCTAACAGATGATATCGGTCAGCAGTCTAACTGGCAGCGGTGGTCGATTGGCTGACCAATGGTCAACGGAAGAGGTGACCAATTGGCTGATATCAATCAATTTAAGCGAACTGGTCGGAGTTTTCGAGAGAGATGATGTCGATGGACCGAAACTTCTGGCATTGTCGACCAATTCGTTCAAGGTAATATTTCATTATGAGTCATTAATTTATCTCTATGGAAAGAACAGCGAAAAGAACAATGTGTTAAAATCGTGACACTACGAATGCACCGAAGTGGTCCGTCTCGGCCTATATGAATTATTCAACAGCATGATCAACCTAGTTGTTTGTATGGGCACTTGTTATAGCGCCCCTTCAGGCTTTCTACTCAGAGGCGCTCCCGACTACAGAGCGGACACTGCATCGGAGTTTCACGCTGAAGCGCTGAGCAATTGCGAGTGAAGCCAAGGTCCGTACGCGGCGACTTAAAGTGGATTCGAACCTGCAACTCTTCGGCTGCAAGGCGACGAACATACCCACTACACCACCGCGCCCCACAATCACTCCTCTCTTACGCCTGTGGGGGATCTGTTGGTGACGCGCTCGCGTTTGATGACTCGCACGCGAGGTGCTGGCTCACGAATGAGGTCATCTTCTTTTCTTCTTCACACGACTTCTTACATTGAAATCTGAAATTTATGAGTGTAGATGCAAAACAGTTTCAACTTATCTCGTGCCTTAGGCCTACATGTCTTCTATAGCAGTGCTAAAAGTGTTAAAAAAGTGACTGGACGTCCCTTACCTTTCCAAGAGAAGTGACAGGACGCCCCTTACATTTTCAGGTGTGCTGGCCAAATAAGTGGCAGGCGGATTAGAGATTTGAAAATAAGTGCCAGGACGCCGTCCATGACCGTCCTGCCACACTTTAAGCCCTGTTCTATAGATTTGTTAAGCGACCGTGTTTTCTTTGTAACTATACAGTAATGTCTGAAATGAGTAGCAATGCTTCCTTTTGTAGGAGATGGATATCAGTGGCAAGAACAAAGATCTCTTGAAGAAGAAGATCAAAGAACTTCATGCCGTCATTGCGAAGGATCGGAAACTTCGAGAGAAGGAGGTTAAAGTTCTGGAAAAGGAGGAGAAGGCACAGGCTAAACTGCGGAAGAAGGAAGCATCAAAGAAAACTAAGCAAGTTTTTATTAAGAACTTTTTAATGGATTTGAACCAGTGACCTGTGCTTATGATCGCAACACTCTTGTGAAGCCAGATCCAACAATGACCTTAAACTCATTTAATAAAGGAATGGCTCATCGTAGAGTTTCCTCTGAATTCACCCTTGTGTACTCTGGACTTACCTTGTATGCATTTAAATAGGTCCGCCATTTGATGGCTGGCTTAAGATTCTTACTTAATCATCACGAGTCTCCATATGAAAGAGGAGAAGAGGTCCAAGGTTGTCGTAGTTTGGTGTCTGGACAATTGGGAGCAGACAATTAATTCTCAGCGGCAATGCAGCTGAGCGATTCGACGAATTTTTTGCTAAAATTAAAGTTGCATTGATTAAAATATTGTTGGATAACTAGAAGTTGGATTGATGAAAATGATTCTTGCTTCAATAGCAGCTTGATTGATGAGGAGAATAATTCTTGGCCGCTCCGAATTGTCACTCTCCAAATTGTCAGGCTCCTAAAATGTCCTTTTTAGAATTGTCCGCGAACCCGTAGCCTAGTTTTTAAGGCATTGTTCATAGGCTACTGTTGAAGAATGTTTGGCGTTTTGGGGGGGGGGGGGTAACTCTTCGGTATATCGTTGTAGGTCTAAGAAGCAGCACGGCCATGACGATGGGTCAGTTGGGTCGAGGGCTTCGTCTGACGACGAAGGTCACGACCATTCAAGGTCAACGAGCAGCCACCAGGAAGGACATAGCGCCACGGAAGCCGCCAGCTTCCGACCTTGGAAAAGCACTTCAGACGTCAGCAGCGGACTGGTCAGCATTCACATTTACTCCATTGCTCTCATGCGTCTTAGTCCGAGCGGTGTTATACTCTTATTTATGTTATCTGTCCAGCATAGTCTTGGTCTGCCCTTGTTTCCAGGACTGTTTTAAAGAAATTTTTAGAACTGTACATCTCCTTCTTTCCTTTCTCAACCTCCATGGTAAATTAGGCTACTTCCAATCGGAGCACAGTGACCATTTTTGCAAGTTTTAACTGTACATAAGTGCCTCTACAACTGCGCAAATCCATTTAGAACTGCACATTTTGTGTACAACTGCACGTTCAAAAAGCCCTGCGTTGTTTCTTCTTTCTTAAAATCACGCATGCATAATTTATATAGCGCATCGTCTAGAATAATTCGATCAAGTGAAATTCTCTATGCAATAAAATTACTATAATCATTAATCATGGTCTTTTATAGGATCAGATTAGAAGCACTTTTGAACAGTTAGAACTAGCAAAAAATGGTCATTGTCGTCCGATTGGAAGTAATGCGTGCACCATGGAAGATGGGAAAGGAATAAGAAGGAGTTGTGCAGTTCTAGAAATTCCTTAAAACAGTCCTGAATCAGAATAATCGTCGTTAGACAGATTCGTTGTTAGACGTGACGATCAATTTCCATGAAATTTCCATCTGATTGCAATGTTATCGTTTTCTGCGGTAGATGATGTCGTTCAGCAGTTACCCGAGCAGCAGTGGTCATCTTGAGACATCGTCCGGTCGATTGGCTGACCAGTGGTCAACGGATGAAGTGTCCAACTGGTTGATTGCGATCAACTTAAGTGAACTCGTCGGAGTCTTCGAGAGACATGACGTCGACGGAAGGAAACTTCTGACGCTGTCGACCAATTCTTTCAAGGTAATCTCTCGAGAACATCTACACCGTGGTTTAAAAAAACTAAGCCAAACTGTTTGTCAAATATCTCCAATGCCTGATAACATATCTCGTGAAATTTTGAAATCATATTCTGGGTCCAATTCTCTAAATATTTGGAAAATTTCAGCATGATATGTTATCAGGCATTGGAGATATCTTAAAAACAATTTGGCTTAGTTTTTTTAACCACGGTGTATTAGCGTGAGTTTAAAGGGTGTCTCGCCGTATACATAATAACCACCTCTCACACACACACACACACACACATATATATATATATATATATTATATATGGGCGTGTGTGTGCGCGCGTGTGTGTATGATATAATTGATCGTTTTACCTTAAGCCTACCTATTGAAATAAAAACAGAACTTCATCCTTTGTCAATGAAGTTGAATGTCAATTTAAACTGTTTTTATCTATCGTAGGATATGGACATCAGTGGCAAGAACAAAGATCTCTTGAAGAAGAAGATCAAAGAACTTCAAAGCGCCATTGCAAAGGAGAAGAAGTTTCGAGAGAAGCAGGAAAAACTTCGCGAGAAGGAGGAGAAGGCAGAGGAGAAACAGCGAAAGAAGGAAGCGTCAAAGAACAAATGATCGTCCTTTGTCTTTTAAATGGACTTTTAGACTAGCGATTTACGTACATGTACTTTGATCGAAACATTCTTGAAAACGTAATGTATATTATTTCGATACCTTCGTCTTGCCAGACAGCGCTTTGTCATGCGGCCCGCGCGGATCGGCGGGCTTCGCGCTACGTGCATACATGTACAATACAATGCAACGACTTTAGGACCCAGCGTCTTTTCGTGCATTGGACATTTCCTTTCTACAAGAATCTTCCACAGGTAATTGGAATTCCTCCGCCAGACAGCTCAAGAAACAGTCTGGGGATTATCTTAAGAGGCTCTGTTCTAGAACCTCATATTTAACGTCCAAGGGCGGATACAGAAACTTTGGACGGGGGGGGGGAATTCTTGGCCTTGGGTGTGGAAATTTTTTTCGCATCCGCCAAAAAAGTTGATGACCTTTTTTTGTCCGCCAAAAAAGTTTATGACCTTTTTTTAGTCGTCTGAAATTTGGAGAAAAGTATACCATTTTGTCCGCCAAAAAATACATGGGCAGTTCTAAATGGGAGGCCATGGCCGGATTTCCCACCTGGATCCGCCCTTGTTACCGTCAATGCTTTTGAGAGGTTGTTATAATGTGCTAAGTGCAAACAGATGCGCATAATTATGAATTGTGAATTATAGGGCGACTGAACATCCAGGCAATGCAACTTAATAATTATGGTTACTGTTCTCTTTAGCCGTGGTTGGGTCGGGAGCGCTTCTGAGTAGCTACTCTTGGAGGCGCTTTATAAATGTCTGAAATGAATGAATTACTATGCGAACAGATAAGCCTACATGAAAATGGGAATGCAAACACTACTGCGAAGTCGCTTAAGAGAGTTTTCTACTCTCTTTACAGGCTGCACCTAGTTCATAAGACCCTTTAGATTGGATTGAACTGGAGTTGATAGAATATCAAATTAGAGTTGACACGGATGTAAGTAAGTAAATAAGTAAGTAAGTATAAGTAATGTATTTGTTAAGGCGCCTCAGGAGTCCACAAGCTCAGCGAAGAACTGCGACGGTAGGCATAATCAGATCGGATAAGATTAAGTCAGAGTCGAGTATATAAAATTACATAAAAATAAGATTTTATGTCATAATAATAGTTCTGTGATTAGATTACACTAAAGACAACAATGCTGTGATTGCACAAAAATTGTAATGATGAATTTTCGAACAATTCATCAATAGTGATGGAATTGCCATAGTGGCAGCAGTGCTATTAATTATTGACTTCACTGTCACTATAATAGTGACAACATTGTTATTAGTATTTAGTAGTGATAGCACTGTATTTAATATTTGTAACATTGTTATTAACTGTCATAATAGCATTATCAGTAATGGTGTAACATTGCTATTAACTGTCATATACTATAGCAGCACTGTTATTAATGATGATAACAATGTTATTAACTGTCATAACAGCACTGTCATTAATGGTGATAACATTGTTATTAACTGTCATAACAGCGCTGTCATTAATGGCAGCAACACTACTAGCTATTATATCGACAGCACGGTCATTAATAGTCACAAAATCATGACAGCACATGCAGTTACTGCGTTCAAGCTTTAAGCAAGTCAAATAAATTGCCTATTTTTTTAAATTATGCTAACTATTTATTTTTGTGTACTTTTATAAATAAACCACAGTGTGGCCTTGTGTTGAATTCTGGTGTGCGTTTTGTGAAATTACGAATATATTTCATCCAGACGCCTAACCCGTAGCCTACACGTCCGATTCCTGAATTGTTATACTTAGCTTGTGCTTCAACCCCATTTAGAAAAGATGATTGTGTATAATAAAATCTCTTGAGTTATCGTAGGCCTAAGGGTGGGTCTTAAAAAGACCATTCTACGGTTTTGCAAATATCCTGGCCAGAAGTAAGAATGTCGAAATGAAATTTTACAGTGGGTGGTCTCACTAAAAGTTATATAAAATTTGTTCTGTTTGATATAGTTTGATGAAATCTGGCCATCATGTGTAAATATGAATTATCTTTAATTCTGTAAAATTCCATTTTGAAATTCTTACTTCTGGCCAAGATATAGGCAAAAACCGTAAGAGGGTCTTTTTATGACCCACACTGCATGCATATGCCTCACCTTACAGTGACTTCAACGGAGAAGAAAGAAAAACTCTTTAAAAGGAATAATAATGTTTAAACACGACAGTTTCATTAATATTCAATGCTTAGAAAACCTTCGACGAGAAAACAATTATGCTATCAGATCGAATATAGAAACTTGAACTCGCTAAAAAAGATAGCCACACTGTAATAAAATTATAATCTTTCCGTGTACAATGGTCTAGAATTCTGAATGAATATTAATAGCTTCTACAGTCAAGCACATAATTATAAAAGCAACAATTATAGCAAAGTTACGAATGACAGCGGCGTTATCTGCATAGCAACAAATCACTGTAAAAATCTGGAAATTTCAGATGTAGGACATTTCCCCCCCTGGACATATTCCCCCCGGACATATTCCCCCCGGACATTTCCCCCCCCAGACGTTTTCCCCCCTGACCTAGGACATTTCCCCCCCACAAGGGTCCCTATGTTAATGAATGACTGCACTTACCCTATCACTAACCCTAACCAACCCTCACGATGCCTAATCTGACCCTAACCGACCCTCACGATGCCTAACCTATGTTAATGAATGACTGCACTTACCCTATCACTAACCCTAACCGACCCTCACGATGCCTAACCTGACCCTAACCGACCCTCACGATGCCTAACCTATGTTAATGAATGACTGCACTTACCCTATCACTAACCCTAACCGACCCTCACGATGCCTAACCTGACCCTAACCGACCCTCACGATGCCTAACCTATGTTAATGAATGACTGCACTTACCCTATCACTAACCCTAACCGACCCTCACGATGCCTAACCTGACCCTAACCGACCCTCACGATGCCTAACCTATGTTAATGAATGACTGCACTAACCCTATCACTAACCCTAACCGACCCTCACGATGCCTAACCTGACCCTAACCAACCCTCACGATGCCTATAACCTATATATACAAAGGGGGGAAATTGTCCGGGGGGTAAATGTCCTAGTCAAAAACGGGGGGAAAACGTCCGGGGGGTAATTGTCCGGGGAATATGTCCGGGGGGAATATGTCCGGGGGGGGGGGTAAATGTCCGTTCCCCGGAAATTTCAGACCACATTTTACTTAGTGCATTTTGGCACATCGTTAAAGCATTGCACACACGATCAACAAACTTATTAAAATAAATAGTATTTACTATTTAGGTAAACAAATAATTTATCTTGAAGTGAACCGTAGTGCCTAATATGTTTGACTGCATAGGCTAATTATATATGTTGCATATATAGTAGGTAGGTAGGTCGGTGGTTAGAAATCGAATGAGTATTTGGCCCCATATGTTTTCATTCTAATTTCGTATACATGTCTGCCCCGGGGAACTTGCCTATCGTGCCCTTTCGCATGCTACTCCAAGTGACATGTACTGCTTCAGATGTTTCGACAAGTCAGTGAGTGGGGTGGGCCGAGGAGGAAGAACTCTGGATATCATAATAGGAATTTTTGGATGAGTTGTTTGTTGCACTGGATATATCAGTGGTGTGTTTAGATCAGTGGTGTGTTTAGACTATGGGACGAGATGCGTCAAACAGCTGGTATAGGGAGTTATTCTGATAAATTAAACAGCCGGATGGTTGGTGGGTGGGTGAAATGAAGATGGAAATGACAGGCGAGATTAAACGGTGAGTCAGAGACGACTATAATATGGAGTATCGGTGCATATGTGTATGTGTATGGACCGGTCTCTTTCCGTGTATCCCTCTGTGTATCTGTCTCTGTAGCCTACATCTTGCTGCCTGTATCTCTCCCTGTCTGTTTAGGTCTCTCCCTCTGTGTGTGTGTTTTTCTCTCCCTGTACATAACATAATTTATATAATTATTTCTTCCAGTGTATCTCTCCCTTGTACGAGTCTCTCTCTCTCTCTCTTTGTGTGCACACCTCTCCCTCCCTTCTTTTCCCTCCTTTCTCTTTCTCTCTCTCTCTCTCTCTCTCTCTCTCTCTCTCTCTCTCTCTCTTCACTCTCTCCCTCCTCTCTCTCTCTCTCCTCTCTCATAACCTCTGTCTGCGTCTCTCTCACTCTCTCACTTTATCTCTCGCCCTCGCCCCTCTCTCCCTCTCTTTGTCTCTCTCACCCTCTCTTTGTCTCTCCCTCTCTCTGTCTCTGTATGTTTCTTTCTTTGGTTATCTTCTTCTCTTTCTGTAACATTCCCATTATGTATTTCTTTATCTTCTTCATCCCTATCTGCCTTAGCAAGTTAGCAGACACCTTCTGCGTGCGCCATTTTGTCCGCTTATCTTCGTTTGTCTGTTCTTCTTCATGTCTGATCTGACTCTCAGTTTCCTTAGTTGGTCGCGGGAATTTAGTCTAACGCCGACTTCGTGTTAAAACGGAGAGGAGGAGGAGGAGGATCTGGAATTCTGGACCCTGTCTATTGCAGGTGGAAAAGAAATCCATGCCTGAAAAATTTGGGGGGCCATAGTCTATGTCCCCCACACCCCACCCCCGAGTCACTCACTCATGAGTATAAGCACAACAGAACGTCAACCAATTAACTAGCTCCTGTGTCTAATAGGCTAATATATTAAGGGAGTCCCTGACCAGTGACACGTCTCTCGTAGCAATCTCTGAAGGTCAAAGTTCAGTGCCAAAGGTCAAAGCACCGATATCAAGAATAGATAAAGACTAGAAACACACACAACCCACTCACACGCCTCTGTTCCAGGTTAAAGTTCAGAGGTCAAGGTGCAATGGACTAAGCATTGTTTCCAGAATGCTTAGAGGCACCGATTGTCTGCTTTTCGAAGACGGTCACTGTGGTCTACGTGCAGACAATCTTGACACTATGCAATGTCTGACTGCAGACCACATGCCCTCTACTGCTTGGCATATTATTGCATCAAAAGTAGTCTCTTAAAGGCCTGACACTCACCCCCAATGGCGTAGGTAGATTGTTCAAGGTTTTTGATTTACACCACGGCAAACTCTTAGACGTAAAATGTGTAGCCTACATCGCCCGTACACTATTGGCAGACAGATCAGTGGTGTAAGAGAGGACTAGCACGACAACCGATCTCTCATGCAGCATATAAGAACGATGAAGTCGCCAACAACACACTTCACATCCATGGTTGCCTTTCGGGTTGGCCAAAGCAACTGCTCCTATATTCTTCTTCATGGCAGTAGCAAACATATTGTCTGAGCGTAAACAAACCAAAGAAACTAGCACCTATTACCAGACAATTTGTACCTGTAGGCTGTAAGCGTTCTGACCCGACAACTAGCAAGAGCCACTGTCTGCAGCCACACCAGTAATTGCTCATTCCAGACATACTTCTACATTATAAGAACGTACAGAATACACATCGTCCGTGTTCAACCAAGTTCTTCCCAGTCTCTATCCCTGCATATGTGTGTGTTTGTATGTGTGCTTGTATGTGTTTGTGTGTATGTGTGTATGTGTGTTTGTGTGTCTGTGTGTTTGTATGTGCATCTGTGTGTCTGTGTGTTTGTGTCTGTGTGTGTTTGCGTGTGTCTCTGTGTATGTGTACGTGCGTCTGTGTGTCTGTGTGTATGTGTATGTGTCTGTGTGTTTGTGTATGTACGTGTGTGCATGTGTGTGCATGTATGGATGTGTGTGTACGTGCGTGCGTGTATGCATGTGTCTGTGTGTGTATGTGCGTGTGTCTCTGTGGGTCTGATCCTCAGAAGAAGCCAAGAACCTCCTTGACCCACTCCTGTCTCGTCGCTCTCTCCTGATTGACTTCCGCTGAACAGAATTCAACGCATGAATCCTTCGACCGGAAGTTGTTGGCGTTGCCACGGCAACCACCATAGTCGAACGACTCGCAGGTTCCCGTCTGAGAGTTGAAGTGCCATCGAGTGAGAGTCGCTCGACATGGACCTTTGTATGATGGCAACGAACAAAGCCCTGTTGAAACAACAGAAAGGTGCCATACGGTGATAGTAACAACCATTATGATAGTGGTTGAGATATTATTATTATTTATTATTAGTAGCAGTAATGGTATTATTACTACTATTATTATCATCATCATTATCATCATCATTATCATCGTCATTGTTATTATTATTATTATCATCATTATTATCGTCGTCGTCGTCGTCGTCATCATCATCAACCACGGGCACTGGTGGAGCAGATTCTAAAGATGTCTGGCTGACGGGATTTGAACCCCGACATCTCTATTGACAGTTTAGCACTCTAACCACTGGACTTCCTCCGTACCTGGCACGAACGGTGGGAACTGTTAGAAGACGTTCTTGTATAACAGCATCAGCGGCCATTGAGTACGAGAGGTAACGTTAAACTGAGGGAATCGCATATCCATACAAGAATGCGTCAGTCTGTGAAATCAAAGATTCAGTCAAGCAAACATCAGCATCAGCAGCATGGGTCAGATGCGGCACCGGTTACCGGGTGTCTCTGCATGTCAGTCGTAGTCTCGTAGAATCTATCTATATATATATATATATGCACCCTGCAGAGGTAGGCCTACATAAAAATTATAACATAATGATTCCGTGTCTTGACTCAGTATATAGCCGACCAAGCAGGCGCTGCTTGCCAGGGTCAACTCCTCAGTGGGTCGGCAATCGATACCTCACAAAGTAGCGGAATTCACTATACCACCCGCTGCGATGACATGTCGAGTAAATGTAGGTTAAAGCAAACGCACTCCTTCATTGATGTATACGCCGCTTGACAGCAGATGCTCGTAATGTAATTGATGAAATTTTCTTGTTATTATGACATTTAACATCACTTCGGCTAGTTAGCGCAGAGAGCGCCTCTGAGTAGCTTTCTTGAAGAGGCGCTATATAAATACTCTAAATAAATAAATAAGTGTAAATCGCCTTAAGTGAAAGCAAAAAACGGTCCGTATATGTACGAGACTTATAAACAGTCATACGAAAACATTACTGACTTATGTCAGACCTTCTGTATCAGGGAATATACAGACCAGACAAGAGCGCTTCAATCATGCAGTTTAATACCAGATCATGCCAGATCAATTGTGACCATACCAGATCAATTGAGACCATGCCAGATCAATTGAGACCATACCAGATCAATTGAGACCATACTAGATCAATTGAGACCATTACCAGATCAATTGAGACCATACCAGATCAATTGAGACCATACCAGATCAATTGAGACCATGCCAGATCAATTGAGACCATGCCAGATCAATTGAGACCATACCAGATCAATTGAGACCATACCAGATCAATTGAGACCATGCCAGATCAATTGAGACCATGCCAGATCAATTGAGACCATTACCAGATCAATTGAGACCATACCAGATCAATTGAGACCCTACCAGATCAATTGAGACCATACCAGACCCAACTAGATTAGATCCGATGTTGTTATTCTATACCAGACCAAAATGAGACCATGCCATGTCATGCGATAGAATAACAAGACCAAAGATATAACTAAACCAGACGAGTTCAGACCAAGCAACTTAACGTAATGTAACGTAAGAACGTTGAACTCCCATAAACCGATGCATTTATATAGCGCCACGTAGTCTCACCTTTCCTGGAGTTGAAGATGCTGACGTCGACCAATCGTTTCTCCATCCTTGGCTCTGGATTGCATTCACAGATGTAACACTCTTCCTCCTCTTCCTCCTCATCTTCTCCCTTTCTCCTCTGCAACCCGTTGATGCAAATCTTGTTGCAAGCCCTTCCAGAGCACATCACTTCCGCCGGATATGTCGCCAGTGTTGTGCTTGACCCCTCAGGCTCAGGAGGAGGGTCAGTGACGTCAGTGACCGGGGCTTCCAAGGTCGTTGGTGCGTCGGGCATAGCATCACTCCATTCGGCAGTTGTTGGGTTCGATTCCTGCGATTCAAACTCCGCTTTGTACAAGTCGGAGTCGCGATTCACGTAGTGGG
Organism: Lumbricus rubellus; assembly: GCA_945859605.1. Lineage (NCBI taxonomy): Eukaryota > Metazoa > Annelida > Clitellata > Crassiclitellata > Lumbricidae > Lumbricus > Lumbricus rubellus. The sequence continues at coordinate 18,417,067 of OX243819.1, read as the reverse complement.
GGTCAGAGGTCGCGTCAATCGCACTACTTCCGGTCTGTCGATCGTCGACGCATGCGCACGACGGACATCCGGTCTCGGCGTCGACGCGATATCCGTCTGGACACGTGACGTCGCATTCCAGCCATGGACACATGACCGCCGTCGTCTGCGCGTCATCGTCGTCTCCCTCCTCCTGAGTGACTTCCGGTCTGGTTTCCTTCAGCCAATCGTCAACTTCCGGTTTGCGACACATACAGATCTCGCAGCCTTTCTCGTCACGCTCCAGCGACGAATCGGGGCATTCGAGCGTGCAGTCGAAGAGCGCCGGGCACCCGTACTCATGCAGAACGGGGGTCGTAAACTCGGGCGGTTCATCCCCAATGCACACGCACTCTTCGCATCCATGCTCATCGTAGCTTATGTAGAAGCGCTCGCACTTCTCCGCACATAGGACGTCGTTGAACGGGGCGCAGGTCACGACCCCACCGGTCACAACATCCGGTGACTTCTCGTCCGCCAGGGGGCGGCAGTCGCAAGTCTCGCAACCGCGAGAATCGCGATCGTATCCTCCCGGACAGTACAGCGTGCACGTGACCAGTGCCGCAGCATCGCATTCGATGGTGACGTCATCGTCATTGCACGCGCAGACGTCACATCCGGTTTTGTCGATGTTCTTCGCGCACTTCGACGAGCAAGATATCTTCGGACAGTTCTTCTTCTTCGTATTCTTCTTCATTCGGTCGGCCTCTTCGTTCTCGTCTTTGCAGCTGCAGATCTCGCACCCGTTCTCGTCCGTGCGATAACCGCCCGAGCACGCGATGTCGCACTCCACCGGGCGACATAGAAGCCCACCGTCGTCGCCGAGCGGCGCTGCTTTCGCATCATCATCTTCCCGACATGCGCACAACTCGCATCCGCCCGCGTCCACCGCAAAACCATCGCTGCACTGGATGAAGCACTGAAGCGGAAGTGGACAGCCGGTCGCTTCCGGTGAGGCCGGAAGCGAGTCTTCCGTTGTAGCCAGAACTACTTTCTCGGTAGCCGGAACTACTTTCTCGGTAACCGGAAGCGTCTCCGCAACAACCGGATGCGGTCTCTCCCTGCACTCGCATCGCTCGCATCCGGTCTGTTCGTCTACAACGTATCCATCGTGACAATTCAGGTGCGACGGGCAGTTGAGAGGCTGACAACCGAGGCACTGACAGGTAAGACATCCACGCTCATCCACCTGCATTCCCAATGGGCAGAAGACCCCTGGACAGTCCACCTGAGGGCAGACTTGAACAACGGGAACTTCCGTTGTCGTCGTTGTCATTGGCAACGATCGACACTGACACGTCTGACATCCGTTGTCGTCATAGCTGCGCTCGTATCCATGGCGACAGTCGAGACCTTTGCATGGCAACCGGCGACACTTAGCAACCGGCGTTGCGTCGTCTTCAGACTGACCTCCTACTACAAGTAAATGCACAGTTGTACACATACATACACGCATACATGTAAGCATACACACCTGTGTAGATATGTTCATCTTTGGGGCCTACTCTTATGCTTATGTCCAAGAACTTAAGTACAAACCATTTTTTCGAAATTTTTTCAGCAAAACGTGCAGTGTAAACACTAAACAATTAGGTCTAACGGTTGCGGGAGCGCAAGTATTTTGAAAGGGTGCTATATAAATTCTCATCACACGCACACACACAAACACACACAGGCTGTATTATCATGCAACTGCGTGAATTCAAAAGATCGCATTGACAATATACTTATAGTAACGGAAGTTACTCTTTATCAGCTAATGTAACTATGTACAAATGTATTGCATTCAGGCACACACAGTCACACAGTCACACACACACACACACACACACACGCATATTACAGTCGAGTCAATTCAATATAGTATATTAACAGCGCATCTCAGAAGCCAGTGTATGTTTGCATATAATAATGTTCGTCTGACCTTTGCAGCTTCGCTCGCACTGACGACTTGATCGGAATCGATTTTCGTTGCCACCACAGTCGGTCCACACGAACGTCTTACAGGATCCACTTGCTGGATCGTAGAACCATCGTCGTAGTTTTGAAGTGCATGAACCCGGGTCTGGCGGCAGCTGACAGTGCGCTATACAAGAAGCAAAGTTAGTTCGCAAAATAGGTTGCATGCGGTGGAATAGCATCTCATGAATAATTGACAAAATGACAGAAGACGTGGAAATGCAACAGCCATACATGCTTGGAAATTGTGAAAGTGATGATGATGATGATGATGATGATGATGCTGATGATGCTGCTGCTGATGATGATGATGCTGATGCTAACAATGACGATGATGATGATAATGATGACAATGATGACGATGGCAGTGATGATGATTCAGAACACAATAATTAAAAAAGACAAGAACTCAATGCATACATGTAAGAGCTAAACGAAGAAGATGTTCATGAACATGCGGGCGGGGAGCAGAAGAGGGAACTAAGAAGTGGGAGTATATTATTATACTATATATATATATATATATATATATATATATATATAAATTATATATATATAAGGATCGAATATGGAGGATGGAAGAAAACATAAGTGTAAGGTGGAAGGAGAGGCGTGTAGAAGCTGCAGTGAGAAGAAGAGGAGGACGATGGAGAAGGATGAAGATCATAGGCAGGAGGAAGGTGTAGAAGGAGAATAAGCAGAATAATGAGAAGCGGAAATAGAAAATGAGAAGAACAGAGATATTTTATATGGCTCATAAAATAATAAACAAAGAATAAAAAGAAGGAGAAGGCCGTAGAGTCGTAGACGACTGAACAAGATTAGAATGAGACAAGAGCCGGGAAATGAAGAGCAGATGAAGAAAGGGAAGAACGAATAGCAACAGATGATTAGAAGAAGTGGCGACGCAGGAATAGGAGTAGGCCTATACAGGTCCTTCGCTCTGCCACTCTTCTCATTGAATTCATTCATAAGTTAGCTCGCAGCTGCTGTTTCTGCTTATGTGCACGCCATCCCTTCACTGGCTTCCTGTTTTTCAGAGCATTTCTTATATAATTGCAGCGTTTGCTTGAAGATGCCTTCTGGCCTTTGCCTAATCCCGCATATGCTACAAATGCTGCAGTATATATCTATAGCTGTGGTCCAGACTAGTCCTATATCTGACTTAATTTAGCAGCCCACATGCAGTAGCTTTCGCTCTTCAACTATATATAGGGTGTGAGATCTTCGAGCCGCGAGCCCGCTTCTCCATTAAACAGGACAGGGTTGTTTCGGGCCGTGGGAACTCCATCTCGGCTTATAGACACCAATTTGGGATATAGGCTTCGCCAGCAAACGATGCGCCTGCTTTCTACAAGATACTTAAATCAACTTTAAAACTGAGGGTCCACGCAGGTAGTGGTACAGCCAGGGAACGCCTCCGATTAGGTTTCTTGAAAGTGCGCTATATAAATTTTCAGATTGAGTGGCACAATTAACGCAGACGAGTAGGCCTATATACGACAAAGAATTGAATGAGAAATCATGCACTTTGGACTAATAGAGAGACGTATAGAAGAACTCCGCAACTGACTGCACTCTGCATGCCTGTGCCAGTCCCAAGTCTGGATTAAGGAGGAGGGCGACACTGGTAATCTTTTATATGGCAGTGTCGTTATACACGTAGCAAGAAGTAGCCCTATCTATAGAAGTAGCCTATATTATGAAGATGAGGATTCTGAGTAAAATTCAGGGAGAAGGCGAAGAAGAAAATGCTATAGGAATAAAAGGAAGGTATACACACGAAGAGATATTTAATTATATAGAAGGAGGTCATGGAGTATGAGGAGGAATAGTAGGAAGAAGAAGGGGGAAGGAGGAGAACAAGAAGGAATATGAAAGAAGAGAAGTAGGAGGAGGGAGAGATGTCGGTTGGCGTGAGACTGAATGCATGGGATAATCGACAGAAGGCCGGGAGACAGTTCGCGAATAATTCTGAGTTGCATTATATACATGTAGGAATGAGTCAGAGGTTGCATGGTGTAACCAATTATAGATATACACACATACACACATGATGATGTATAGCTAAATGGTTATAACCAACTGCTACAGAAAAGAACCGCATGCACATGTAGCTATCCACTAATGCACATGTCTGTCTGGTGTCAATTACGTCGGTATATACGTTCTTCTTGCCAAGGAGAGCTAGAGAGAAAAGATATGCAGCCGATGGATGGTGTGGTGTAGCAACCTTGAGCGATACACTATGGCAGGTGCACGAGAAATGGCGCCAACCGCTGACTTCACAACATTAAGATCAGTCATCCTCAACCATCTCATAGCATTAGCAATACATCTTGCCTGCTGCATGAGCCGCAGGCGTGTATACACACCGCGGACCGACAAACCTGTATCAAATTAACTTATAGAGTGCTTGGGGGGAAGTCCGACACTGGAGGGAAGTTCGACAGTCGTAACCTTTTTGCTTACTTACTCACGAGCTTTAATGACACGTCATTTTTGGATATATTTTTTAATAAAGCTTTTCTTAGTTGTCATTTTGGCCAACTTAGATTAAAATTTTACCCCATGCAATCCGCGAAACCCTGAGCTAAATCAATGCACCTGATAAGTAATCAATGCATCCGATTGTCCAATGTAAAATCATGTGAAAAGTTTATTCGCATATCTCTCATCTCGCGGGAGATTTTCTTGTTGTTAATGCTTGAGCTAGGTCTAATGCCAATGAAAAGTAGGTTGGTAAGACGCATATTGCTCAATACACAGTGGGTCGAAAAATAAGTGACCTGTCGAACTTCCACCCAAGTTCGGGTAAGTTCGACACCTCTAATTGGGGTAAGTTCGACAGTGTGCGGCTCATGCATATACGTGGGAATATGTGATTCGTTTTATGCTTGTATCATTACTGTAGATGCAAAATGTCTATAAAACGAAATGTATGTATGTAAGTTATGTATATATGTATGTATGTAGGCTGTGCATGCAGGCTATATATGTAGGCTATGTATGTATGTATGTATGTATGTATGTATGTATGTATGTATGTATGTATGTATGTATGTATGTATGTATGTATGTATGTATGTATGTATGTATGTATGTATGTATGTATGTGTGTATGTATGTATGTATGTATGTATGTAGTATGTATGTAGGCTATGTATGTATGTATGTATGTATGTATGTATGTATGTATGTATGTATGTATGTATGTATGTATGTATGTATGTGTGTATGTATGTATGTATGTAGTATGTATGTAGGCTATGTATGTATGTATGTATGTATGTATGTATGTGTCACAAGTCTTTTCCCTCTTCTTCTCTACGTGTGACCTTCAGTCTCTTCGGAAGCTTCTTCGTATAAGTTCGTGGTAGCGTAGGCCTATCCCTAGATAACTGTTTCATTAGCTAAATGGCTAGGTTAAAGAATCTACAGTCTTTCACTGTTTTGTTAACCAACAACGACGACGTGTTTAACTCTTCTTATTATACTCCAAAATCCGATATAAAGTAAAACGATCAGCAACAACACAACAATGACTACACTTGCGTTATCATAACAACTACACGACTACTATCTTCATCAGTCTACTCTATCGCAACTCAACAACAACTCTTACAGCCTATCTCAACGGCTCTCAACACGCAACTCTCCTTCTTCACTTCCACTCCCTTCTTGTACAATTAACGTACGCTCGTCTAGACGTCACGTGCTGTCCAGACAATCACCTGTGCAGACGCCGCGCGGCAATTTGCACCTGGCCTACTTACGTCGCTGTACGACAATCGGCGTGCACTGATTAAATTAGCTGACATTACCTCCTTCCTTTCTTTTGAAGAGAGCTAATTAATCTTAAAAATTAGCGAACGTATAATGCTTAAACTAAATACAAACAATTCTTATACTAAATGCAATCACAAAATACCTTATACTACAATCTCGATAAGCAGTCTGCTACTACATTCAACTTTCCTTTCTTATAGTTCAACAGAATGTCAAAATTTTGCAATGATAAAGACCATCTGACTAACTTAGCAGACTTCGACATTGACTCAGTCAAATAAACTAAAGGATTATGATCAGTGAACACATGAATCTTGGAACCAATAATGATTTCTTTCAATTTGTTTAAAGCCCATATGATTGCATAGGCTTCCTTCTCAATCGTCGCCCATCTCCTCTGGGTATCTGTCAGCTTCTGGCTGATAAATGAAACGGGACGTTCTATCCCCTCATCGTCCACTTGTGACAGCACAGCCCCCACAGCAAAATCACTGCTATCACAGTACAAATTAAATGGTTTGCCAACCTCGAACATGTACAGAATAACATTCGATAAAACAATTTCTTTAAGAGAATCAAAAGATTTCTGGTGGTCCTGAGTCCAAATAATGTTCTCAGGTGTCTGCTTGCTAGTTAAATCTGTCAATGGTTTAGCAATCTCAGCAAAATTACAAATAAATTGTCTGTAGAAACCAAAGAATCCTAACATTTGCTTCACTTGCTTCTTCGTTTCAGGGTTTTTTAAATTAATCAAACTGTCAATCCTATCTGGATTCATCATCTTCTTCCCTGAACCAATGAGGTGACCGATGAATTTCACCTCACTCTTACCAAACACACATTTCTTCAAGTTCAAAGTTACATTATGCAGTCTTATTTGTTTCAAAAACAATTCTAAATGTTTCAAATGAATGTTCCAATCATCAGAATGGACTGCAATGTCATCAACATAGGGTTCAGTAAATGCATCAATCGGTTGCAAAATCATGTTTATGGCTTTTACAAAAGTCCGTCCAGAGTTAATCATTCCAAAAGGGACACGTGTAAATTCGTACAGTCCATTATGGGTAACGAATGCGGTTTTCCATTGGTCGGATTTCTTCACCGGACAAGTCCAGTAAGCACTGCGACAGTCCAAGACGGAAATAAACTTGGATTTCCCGACTTTGCTCAGCACATCGTTGACGATCGGCATGGGATATCGACAATTTTCAGTATATGAATTCACGTACCTGTAGTCGCACGCGAGTCTCAAGGATCCGTCCTTCTTCTTGACGATGACCAGCGGACTTGCCATTCTGCTCGACGACGGCTGAATGATGTTTGCTTTCAGCATCTCTTGTATTTGTTTGTCCACTTCTGCGCGGTATATCAACGGTATTCGATAAGCCGTGAACTCCTTCTCTCGAAAGTCTGGTCTCAGCACCACTTCGTGTTCTACCAATGTACATAATCCAGGTTTGTCCGAAAATCTGTCTGCATATCGGTTCAGTACATCCAGTAGCTGTTTCTGTTGCTCGCTCGTAAGATGTCCGATCTGTTCATAGTCCAATTGCAGCGATTTCTGTGTCGTCTCTGCATGGTCTTCTTTCAATGGTAGCTCTACCACTGATCCGAATTCGTCGTCCTCTTCCACGATGAGACCACACGATAATGTTCTTGCGATGAACTTCCTCATTTTGTTGGCATGGACGATTCGTCGGCCGTTTTCATTCATGTCCACCAGATACGAATACTTGGATCTTCTTTGTAGCACTGTACATGGACCATGCCATCGTGAGATCAATTTATTGGTTGACGTTGGATACAGGACGATGACGTTTTCTCCTGGTTCGAATTCTTTATCCTTGGCCCTCTTGTTGTATTGACTGGCGTATTGTTTTTGCTTTTCCTCTGCACAATTCTCAGCAAATATCAAAGCTTTCTCCATGTCTGCTCTTAAGTTCTTCAGGTACTTTGCTGGTTGTACTCCAATGTTTGGCGGTAGATTTATTTCTTTGGTCCAGCTTTCCTTTAAGATAGTTAATGGTCCTCTTGGCATTTTTCCATACACCAGCAGATATGGTGCCACTCCTGTCGTTGCGTTAGGAACTTCTCTCAATGCCCATACGGTAAACGGAATGATTTTATGCCACTGTCTTGGATTTTCCACAATGACATGATGTACCATCTTCTTGAACGTCTGGTTCCATCTCTCGACTAATCCGGCTGCCTCTGGATGCCCCGGTGAATCGAATCGTGGACAGCATCCCATCAATTTCAAAAATTCTCTTGTAAGACTGGCTGTAAAATTCGTGCCTCTGTCGCTGGTGATCACAGACGGCACCCCCACGTCAATGAAAAGCTTCATCAAAGCTTCGCACACAGCCTTAGCAGTCAATGACTTCAGCAAGAAGATTGTCGGCCATCTTGTACATGAATCCACTATGCACAAACAATACTTATGCCCAGCTGCTGACTTCGGTTCTATTGGGCCTACCACGTCCATAGTCATCCGTCGGAATGGAACATCTTCCCTTGGAATTGGTGTAATCGGCACTCGATCCATCACCAAACTTCGTGCCTTCAGCTGACACTTCTCACAGGACTTACAAAATTTCACCACGTCTCGACGCATCTTTGGCCAGACAAAGGACAACTTGATTCTCTCTCGTGTCTTCTCTTCTCCCAAGTGTCCGCCAAATACTGACTCGTGAGCTAATTCCATTACTTGAATTCTTCTCTCTTTCGGTAACACCAACTGATACACAAGCTGATCCAGCATTTGATGCTTCTTATACAGCAATCCATTCACCAGGATAAACTCTGATCCTTGGTCTTCAGCGATCCTCCACCACGATTTCAGTGACTCGTCATTTCTCTGCTGCTCCTCGAATTTCTTCGCATCTTCCAGCTGTCTTTCATCGTTCGAATTCTCTGTGAACAAGTCCCTCATACTTGTCTCCAGTTCAGCGTCGCTTCCGGAATCTTCACTATCATTTCGTTCACATGCAGCCATCTCTTCTTCAGTTTCATTGTTCTCAGATGTTGTTCTTTCGTCATCTTGGATGCTGAGTTCATCTTCGCTTTCCGTGTCATCTTCTTGCGAACTTTCGTTTATCGTTTCATCTTCTCCGTCTTCGACTTCTGCTCTCCGACTTTGTGCTCTTGTAGTCACATTCGCTTGTAGCTCTCCTTGCAATATACTGATTGGTGGAACCTCTTTCAGTTCTGCAATTATCTCTGGATGTAGCAGGAACTTTTCTGGATTTTCTTTACACAGTTCTGCTGAAATGCTGGCACACACTAAAGTTAAATATGGCGCGATATTTATTGTCCTGTCCTCTGTAGCTGTTCCTTCGTTACGACCGCTCATCCGCACTTCGATTTTCACCAACTTAGCTGGAATCGGCTCTCCAGCTACACATTGCAAATGAACTCTGCCGATTTCTTCTACTGTCGTTCCTTTCAGTAGTTCCTCGTTGATTACTGGTATCTCGGTCCCCGAGTCAATCAACGCCTCGACTTGCACAGGCTGCCCATCAGTCCCACGTATCTCCACATTTACATGCTGCAACGATATCTTCTTTATGCGTTGACACTCCTCTTTACTTTTTGTTTCTCGACAACTTTCTGCAATGGAAGTAGTCTTTATCGCTTCTTTCAGTATGGTGAACTGCGGCGTACACTTCATCACTGACTTTACTTCTGTTTCTTGGTTGCATTGTTCTTCCCAACCAGGAGGTGCATTTATCACTTGTATCTGGTTTACTCGAAGATTTTCTGCACTTCTGCTAAAGTTCTTCCTCAGATTTGCCGCTCCTGGTGCTTGGCAATGTTTTATTAGGTGTTTATCAGAATTGCAATTGTGGCAACGCTTCTTGATAAAACTTCTTTGCTCCTTGTTCTCCCACTTGTTGTACGGCGTGTAAGATGCATTACTTTCTGTTGGGCGTCCCAGCGGCGGAGTTCGATTGTAGGCTTGTCTGTCCCACGTTGACTGTTGTTTATCTTGCGACCACTGCTTTCCAGAATAATCATCTTTCTTTGCATCATTACTCTTGGCTTGGCTTCCGGTGTCTTTGCTATCCTTGTTCCACTTGGGTTGCTTTGGACTATTGTCCCATGCTTCAAATTTCGGTTTGTCTTGGAACATCACACCAATCCGATTGTTTACATGTATATCTGCGAGATCTGCAACATTACTAGCTTCCAAGCATTCTGTGCCCTCTTTTGCTAAGACAAACTGCAGTGGACCTGGTGGTAAACATTCTTTCAGCTTATCCGCCACTAACAAATCAAACAGCTTCTCGTAGTCTTTGTCCACTCGTCTACTTCGGACATAATAATTCAACAGGTTCTTCAGCCTAGCCGTGAACATCGTATACGTTTCTTCGGCTGTCTTCTTGGCATCTGCAAACCTGGACCTGTACTCACGAGCTGTTAACTTGAATTCCTTCAACAAGTGCTCTTTCACTGCATCGTATTTATCTAAATTCTCAAATGACAATCGATTCAATACCGTTCGCGCTCTCGGGGTCATCAATGGCAACAACAATTTCACCCAATATTGCTTTTCCACAGCGAAGCTATTGAATGCATTTTCAACTGTTTCAAAATATAATGGCACTTCCATCATATCATACGGCATCTTCGGTAACACATGCTTCATTGCGTCACCTATCTTCTTAATCTTGGACACCATTGTCTCACTTTCTTTGAGTCTAATCTGTTCTGACACTTCTCGGCTCTTACGATCATCTTCGTCTCTCTTCTTCAGTCGATCTTGATCTTCGATTCTCCGCAGTTCTTCCTGTTCTATCTTCTGTTGTAATAGCTCTAACTGCTTTCTGCGTTCTTCTTTTTCAATGGCCATTTCTTTAAGTTGAGCCTCCTTGATAGCAAGTTTCTTTTGTTCTAACTGCATCTGCTCTTCTCTTTCTCTTTCTGCTTTTTCCAAATTGTCTTTTTCAGCTTGCAATTCTTCCTGACGAATTTCTTCTGCTCTCTCCAGTTCTTGTAAACGCATCTTCTCCTTTTCTTCCTCACGAGCCTTTTTGTCTTCGATCTGCTGTTTTCGTATTTCTTCATCGCTTTTTCTTGCTTTTTCGTATTCTATCATTAACTCCATTCTTCGTCGTTCTGCTTCGTCACGATCTATTCTCATTTGTTCTAATTGCATCTGGAACTGCTGCTTCTGTATATCTATCTCTTGCTGTCTCATCCTTTCTGCTTTTTCTATCTCTTGTTGTCGCAGCCTATCTGCTTTTTCTGCTTTTTCTTTCTCCTCTTGTTTACGTTCTTTCTTTTCTTGTCTGCGCTGCTTTTCTTTCTCGTTCTCCTCTTGCTTGCGCCGCTCTTCTTTCTCGTTCTCCTCTTGCCTGCGCCACTCTTCTTTCTCCTTTTCCTCTTGCCTGCGCCGCTCTTCTTTCTCCTTTTCCTCGTGTCTACGTTGTTCTTCTTTCTCCTTCTCTTCTTGGCGACGTTCTTTCTCTTCCTGTCTACTCATCATCATGAGTTGTAGCAACGCCTCTATAGACATAGGTGGCTGTGGCTTCTCCACTGGCTTCTCCGCAGCGCCTCCGACAGCACCTTCTTCTTCTTCTTCTTTCTTAGCCCAAACCTCGGCTAAATTTCTCATCAAACTTTCCCTCGACATCTGTCCGACTTCTTCTGCATCTAAACCTGCTTCGATTAATAATTTTATTATTCTTTCGGAAGCCATCTTCTTAATAGCCGCTTGCTTTTGCTCTGTAAGTTTCTCCATCTTACTTCTTTACTTTACTGATGCTAGTCGAGAAATAGTAAGCTACTCTTCAAATGTTTGCAATTGACTGACTTCAATTCTTTAAGCAAACTTCAATAGACAAGCAAGTTTTTCTACCTCGTAGTCGTTGTGTTGTCGTTTCTCACTGACGTACGGATGCTCGATGTATCGTTGCTTCTCCCGTGTGCTCGGCTCCTTGATAAATTCACAGCGTCCGTTCCTCCACAACGTCTGTTGATTGAATAGAATCCCTCCGTTCGTAACTACGATCGTTCTCCTGCAACTTGGATCGTTATCCTGCAACTTGGATCGTTATCTCACCGCAACGACACCAAATGTCACAAGTCTTTTCCCTCTTCTTCTCTACGTGTGACCTTCAGTCTCTTCGGAAGCTTCTTCGTATAAGTTCGTGGTAGCGTAGGCCTATCCCTAGATAACTGTTTCATTAGCTAAATGGCTAGGTTAAAGAATCTACAGTCTTTCACTGTTTTGTTAACCAACAACGACGACGTGTTTAACTCTTCTTATTATACTCCAAAATCCGATATAAAGTAAAACGATCAGCAACAACACAACAATGACTACACTTGCGTTATCATAACAACTACACGACTACTATCTTCATCAGTCTACTCTATCGCAACTCAACAACAACTCTTACAGCCTATCTCAACGGCTCTCAACACGCAACTCTCCTTCTTCACTTCCACTCCCTTCTTGTACAATTAACGTACGCTCGTCTAGACGTCACGTGCTGTCCAGACAATCACCTGTGCAGACGCCGCGCGGCAATTTGCACCTGGCCTACTTACGTCGCTGTACGACAATCGGCGTGCACTGATTAAATTAGCTGACAGTATGTATGTATGTATGTATGTATGTATGTATGTATGTATGTATGTATGTATGTATGTATGTATGTAGGCTATGTATGTATGTATGTATGTATGTATGTATGTATGTATGTATGTATGTATGTATGTATGTATGTATGTATGTATGTATGTATGTAGGCCTATGTAGGCCTATGTATATGTGTATGTATGTGTGTATGTATGTATGTATGTATGTAGGCCTATGTAGGCCTATGTACCGGGTGGCCCATAAAAAACGTTCCCAAACTTTGTTAACCTGGCAAAAATCTAATTCTAGAGATATAAAATATTAATTTACACCAAAATGTTAAGAAATTATTTCTGTGCACACATGCCACATTTCAAAAGAATACTTTTATTATATCACACTCTGCGGCAAGGTTATGACGTCGTACCTGTTAAAACATTTTGCACAAACCTACGTCATTAAAAACGTTCCCAAATTTTGTTAACCTGGCAAGCTGGCAAATAAACAATTTTGAAGATAAACTGAATCATAGTACATCAAACTAATCACAATTCATATTTGTACAACACAGTCAAGTTTTCGCCCAAAATACTCAACCGTTTGAGAGAAATTGTTGTTAGACCTGTATGACATATGGCCAAAATTTTGCACAGTTGTTTAATGATGATGTTTTACCGTTTTACGCGAACAAATGTTTGATTGATCCTCCGCCTTCTCTTGTAACGACCCTTAAACGCTGTTTCCACTGTCTTGATGACTTCTGTATTTGTGTGTCGTCTAATAGAGACCATTTTACTTAAATGACCCGCTTAGGTTCGTCAGTAGGCCTATTTAGAAACGGTTTTCTGCGATCAGCATACACAAGCTCCTTTAGGGCGTTCCATAGTATAGGCCTACATAGCAGCCCAGAGGATTTAGATCGGGAGAGTTTGGAGGCCATGAATCACTGTGGATAAAATCAGGGATGTTTGCTTGAAGAAATTGCTGAGCCAATCTGCAACGATGTGAAGAAGCACTGTCTTGTTGAAAGATGTCATTGTCATCAGGATTGAGTCTACGACATTCGGGAATGAGCTTATCGCGTAACAAGCCGACGTAATAGGCCTACAGTAGGCTAACTCTCCATTGAATTTTGTTTTCTGAGGATCAATGAAGATGAAGTCTGTTTTACCGTGCATCGAAACTCCAGCAGATGCCATTAATTTTTTTAGAGAAACGACTAGTCTCATGATAACGTCTTACTGGCGCAATTGAAGACTTTCGTTCGCGGCGAAATAAATGACGTAGTTTTGTGCAAAATGTTTTAACAGGTACGACGTTATAACCTTGCCGCAGAGTGTGATATAATAGACATACTCTCTTGAAATTTGACATGTGTGCACAGAAATGATTGCTTAACATTTTGGTGTAAATTAATATTTGATATCTCTAAAATTAGATCTTTGCCACGTTAACAAAGTTTGGGAACGTTTTTTATGGGCCACCCGGTATATGTGTATGTATGTGTGTATGTACATAGTTATGATACGAATGCTGACAATGTCAGTGATCCATGAAATTACCCTTTGCTCAACGTGGGTGTTCATACTTTGATCCACCCAAGAACCAGGAAGAAGAATGGATAAGGTGTCAGATGTGTGCGCGTTGGTTCCCTGAGATGTGTACAGATGCCGTCAATGACATTTATTTAATCTGGACACGTTTTATAACCTGATTCCAGTTACAGACAGAAACTGTCGAAATTCCCCCCATAGTGAGGGGAAGTTCGACAATTTATAGCCCTCAGAAAAAGTGTTTGTAATTTCAGGAAATAAACTGCAAAGACTAAATTGTTATTGCTTTTGATTAAGGAGATATAGTACTACTATAAAGTATTTTTGTTATAATTTTGTGATATCGTTTTAGTCTAGAAATTTCGCAAAAATGCTTAATGTGTCGAACTTCCCCACAAGCACTCTACGTGTTCTACATTATATATAGAAGACATATAAAAAATGTAAGTTACGTACCTAGTACATGTATATATGTACTACTATTTGTACTAGTATATAATATATATACTAGTATTTATATAACCTAACATATAAAACACCCTTTGTGCATGTACACTTGTACGGTATGGGATTTATTTACATCAGAAAAAGACTCGTTGCATTTTATCGTGTAGGCCTATAATATCAGATGATGTATGATCTTTTATTTAAAAAATAAAAAGATATGTATTATGAAAAAAGATGTGTATTATATATATATATAATGTGATTATAAAGGATTATGTATACGACATGTATATTCGTGTGAACATTGTAGACGTGTATGTGCATACATTTATGTGTACATGCTGATGCGTGTGAATGCTTTTGTAGGATTCTGTATCTATAGGCATATAAGAAGATTATAATATTATTGTGTATACACGACTAGCCTATACATGTGTATAACGAGCAAGTTAGCTCTGCAGCATGCACTTTGGTACAACTCGAGTCAGCCCCTATATAGCAGGGTCATTTGACTGCCGTTCAGTCAGGCACCCATTGAGGCAATTGTGATGGCAAAATCCCTGCAGATTTCTTTATCCCCCCCCCCAAAGAGCAGTCGAGGGAAACAACTTATTCACGGGCATTCACTCAAACGCAAAATCGAAGAGACAAGCGTGTGTCTGTTTTGGGTCTAAGTTCCGCTTCATAGATAGGTCAGATGGATAGACAGACAGATAGACAGACACACAGACGCACAGACAGACATAATGGTCACTGTTGAAATTCTTAGCAAGAGCTTGACATATGGAAAGGAAATTAAGAACATTGAAATTTTTCGCGTAGGTTTTTTAATGTAGGCTAAATGCCTCAGTTTCACTTTGTGTTTCATTAGCATTTCTCTGTGAAGAAAAGTTGCTAAGAAGCAACAGGTGGCAGTTAAAAATAGGACTGGTGTCAATTCTCCGACGGCGGGGGTGGGCGTAAGTGCCCACTTTTGCCCCTATGTGCGGGCGTCCATGCAGTGGCATCAAAGGTAAATCGAGGAGAAATAAAAGGAAAGGAAAATACAGCATAAAATTATTAGCATATGATAATATTATGGGACTGGGTAGACCTGTAGAGTAAGCATAAAGGACGGGTATATAAGGTAGAGTAGGGGATAGGTATATACTATATAGGGTAGGTTAGGGTAGGGTAGGGTGGGGTAAGGTGGGATCAGGTTTGGATAGATTAGTCCTGCATGCATGTGTTATGGAATCTTGCCTCTGTCGTTGCCTCTTGTCTTCGTTCTTTTCGAGCGACGAGAGCTTTGACACAGACCAAGAAAACACTGCAAACAAACAAAAACCCGCAGAGCTTCTATTAGGCTCATACAGTAAATTAAATGTAGACATAATAATAATACCAAATGATATTTTTTGCAATTTTTATAATTGCGATATCATACTTAATGATACTTTGGCGACAGGGCCTAATAAATGAATTATTCATAGCCGAAGGGAGGCAATGTAATGTAAATGTAATGCATAATGTAGGCCTAAATTTCATGAGTTTTTCAATCAAAGTTTCGTCAGAGAGCTGCACCCTATTTAATTTGCCAGCGTTTAGATAAAAAATTGTGCATGCGTAGACTATAATATAATATGTAGATCTATGTATGTGCACTTGTTATAGCGCCCCTTCAAGCTCCCTACTCAGAGGCGCTCCCGATGCAGAGCGGACACTGCATCGGAGTTTCACGCCGAAGCGCTGAGCAATTGTAAGTGAAGAACTTGCCCAAGGTCCTTACGCGGGGAGGTGGATTCGAACCTCGGACCTTCCGGCTCCAAGGCAACGACGCCACCACTACACCACCGCGCCCCACAATAATAGGCCTAGGCCCTATGTGCATTTGCGACATAATCGGTTCCAAATAATTGTTCGAGCCATATAAACCTTCGTATTATACATACATTGATCATCTCTGCAGAATAATAACTGCATCATTTGGACGTTTGAGCCTGCCGAAAGTAAGAGAACTTAAAAGAGAAGAATTATAGCCTACTAGGCCTATAATTTATAATTTATGAAAATACAGAGCAATTTGTCTCATTCTGGAAATAATATCATTATGCGCTAAATAAATCGTCCATTTTAATTGTTATTATTTCTGTTGTTTGCACTGTCATTGCAATTGTTGTTTATTATTAGGCCCTATTATTATTATATTTTGTCTTCTAAGAACTAAGTGATTGCCTTATTCAAAGGTTCTAGTCTTGTGTTGCAAAAACACCACGGCATTACAGCGCTGCAAGGAGACAGACAATTGCTGGTCAGTGTGTCACGAGTTCCTCTGTTGCCTCCGTCATCCGACGGTTCATGCAGCTCCTGCAATAATGCTCATCCTGTATGGCACGTATGGTTTATGGGACCCAGCGTTTAAACGGCCACGGGAAAAATTCGAGCGTCGCAGATAATATTATAATTTATGGAAAAATAGGGGCCTACTTGTTGCGTTTGTGCTCTGTAGCTTGTGGTCAAATTGTTAAACTGCTTTAAACTACTGACGGACGAATGCAATTAGAACCAGCGACAGAAAAATAAGCATCAGTTCTTACCAGCGCTAACAAGACAAACACAAAAGCCGATGTTGAACGCATGTTGAGCAATTATCGTTACATCCACTACCAACGAGTCTTTTCCCCACACGTCTTCCACTAAACAGTCAGATACTTTCCAACTCCAACCCTTCCTTCCGACTCAAGATCTTTCCACTTGGCTTAGACTGGTCCACAACGCAAACTCAACGGCTCTACCACCTGTTCAACATTAGCCACACCACTCGGACCGACCAAGTAGGCTATAGACCTAACCCTGGACCACAGACCAGTCTAACGTTGCCCGCTGGTCAGTTTGAATTCCACGGCACACCTGTGGCCAATGTCTAGTGTAGCAACAGCAGCAGGTGTGAGGGTCAGTCAGACCACAGTATCAGCGTCTAATTACTTTCGTCTGACCTCCTTTCCTTCTTCTCCCGTGGGATCCTACTCCTACTACACGACGACGATTGCTATTGCTATTGCTATGCACAAACTAGCATCGACCCACCCAACCCCTCTCTCCCCTCTCCACTGCCGGATCATATTATTGGAAACATCATCCGAAAGCCAGTCTCTCATCCGCCACTTATATAAATAAATATAAATATATGCTTATGTTTATTTATATACATATATATATATACAGCTTATGCATACATGAGTTAGTTTGTGTGTGTGTATATATATATATATACAGGGTGGGCCAAAAGTATTTGTTCAACTTTGAAGGTCTATAACTTAGGCAGTTTAGCAAGTAAGTGTATGATTAATGCATCAAATTAAAGGTCGTTACATCAGCTATAAGTCCGACAAATTTCATTACGGTAGCTTGCACTACGCGCCATATAATTGTTTTGTTCCGCACCTACCTTGTTTTCTGACGTAAACAATAATTTCTTCATGGCGCCGTTAACAGAAGATGACAGCTTTGAAAGCCTATAACTTAGGCAGTTTAGCAAGTAAGTGTATGCTTAATGCATCAAATTAAAGGTCGTTATATCAGCTACAACTGGTCAAATAAAATTTACATTTTTAGCTTTAATAATAATTGCGTAAAACTACTGTACTGAATATGTATCAGTTTACAATGATTTTAAATCGTCTATCTTGCAAAACACAAAACTTGGAAAATTAGTCTTTGCAAGTTTGCATTCTTGATAGCCATTAAGAAATTCAAGAATTAATTATTTAGTCAAATAAATATTCAATGTGTCTTCCACAAGCTCGAATGACTGCATGAATGCGACGTGCCCATTTATCTATGGCCCCATTGATGAGTTCCTGGCTGATCTCAGTCCAGCAACGGGTGATGACGCGCTTCAGATGCTCGACGTCTACTATCCGTTCACGATAAACCCGTTGCTGCAAAGCACCCCAGATTGAGTAATCAACGGGGTTTAGGTCAGGGCTATATTCCTGTCTCGCGCTCAATCTCACGATGACTTTTGCTTGTGCCTGGATTATCATCCTGGCTACAGATCAATTCAGCTACACGAGCGATGTTGTCAGCGGTACGTGCCGAACGAGAACGGCCATGGCAGTAACAGGTTTACGTTTAGAACTTGCATTCGCGTCAATTTGTCTAATTAATCGGTTGAGATTGTTTTTACTCCAGTTTCTAGCAGGAAATTCATTCATCATTTGATATGCATTTTAATGTTTTTCAATTCTTAAAATTCGAATCAAAGTTCTGTCATCTTCTGCTAACGGCGCCACGAAGAAATTATTGTTTGCGTCAGAAAATAGGGTAGGTGCGGTACACAATAATTATATGGCGCGTAGTGCAAGCTACCGTAATGAAAGTTGTCGGACTTATAGCTGATGTAACGACCTTTAATTTGATGCATTAAGCATACACTTACTTGCTAAACTGCCTAAGTTATAGGCCTTCAAAGTTGAACAAATACTTTTGGCCCACCCTGTATATATATGTTGTATTATAGTAATGCTGATACATGTGCGTATGCCTACATGCCGCATTCATAGCCACAGTTTATAATTGGGTGGTATAATGTTTATGATGGAACCGTAGAGTGACACTGGTATTAAGATACGTATCACTGTCTGTATGTCTGTCTGTATGTCTGTCTGTCTGTCTGTCTATTCTGTCGGTTCTTTTGACCTCTGACCCGTCTGTGTGTCTGTCTGTCTGCCTGATGTCAGTCTACACAACTTTAGCACTCATCATGTAAAACGGGCGTGTATAAAACTACTTCTTACATATCCAATGTGATAATAATAATAATACACTCGTACATATACATACATGTACATACACAAACACACACACATACATACATACATACATACATACATACATACATACATAAATACATACATACAAACATACATACACACATACATACATTCATACATACATACAATCATACATACATACATACAATCATACATACATACAATCATACATACATGCATACATACATGAATACATACATACACGCACCTCTTTTAAATTGCTTTTCCCTCATAGGCTGCATCTCTGCCTTGTACGGACTGAAGAATAATTTTCTGGATATTTGGATCATTATGGCTTAGTCTTGATGCGCCACCTTGTGCATTGGGTACCGTATCAGCAGAAGTATAGTAATAACTGGTTACAATTAGGCCCCTACAATGTTTATGCTCCATGAATGATCTATGACAAACCGATGATTAATTATTTAATTAATAAATTATTATGGACATAAAATTATGTATGTGAGTTTGGTACCGACAAACAAGTCCCGCTCCAGCAAGAAAATAATTTTATTATCTAGTCTATTCTCTACTATTACAAAAGTAATAATATTAATAATATTCCGTAATTATGATTAGCTGTCATAACGTGTGTCAAAAATAATCCATCATGGATCCACTCATCCATCCATCCGTCTCTCTGGAAAGAACATGACACGTGCGACCGCATGGTCATTGGTCCATTTAGTTCGACTATAGGCAATACGAGTGACGAGTCGACCGTCTGCTTGGCCAGGTGCAGTTCGATGGTGGAGTGAGGGGAGAGGGATGAACGGGAAAGATCATAAGAATTCCTGCTAAGAAAGCACATAGGCCTAGTTTTGTCAAACTAGAACGCGTATGTTCTGCACCCAATAGCCTACATTTTAAAGCAGAGTTCCAACATTTCAGAGATCCTGAGTGGCCGAGTGGGTTTGTAGCCCGCTCTCCACGCCGGCGACCCGAGTTCGATTCCCGGTCGGTCGGTTTATCAGAGATTAATTTCTCGGATCTTTACTGCGGGTGGCTCGGTCGCAATATAAACGTGGAGTGTGAGATTGTACTCTGCCTCTGACACTAATCATCTTCGATATGAAACAGTGTCGTTAAGCCCGAAGTAGGCTACTCACTCACTAACATTTCAAAGGAGATCTGTGCTTCTTTAGACTAACTTCAAAACATTTCTGCAGAGTCTTCAACGAATCATGCAGTGCAGTTTTTAAGGAATTTTTAGAACTGCACAACTCCTTCTTTCCTTTCCCATCATCCATGGTAAATTACTTACAATCGGAGAACAATGGTATTTTTTGCTATTTTCTATTGTACAGAAATACGTGCTTCTACAACTGCACATTTTGTGTGCAACTGCCCATTAAAAAGCCCTGTGAGAATGAAGATGAAACAAGCCTTCAACTAACCGAGACCTGAATGACTTGATGCTGTCAAATTCATTTTTTCAGCAATGGCGTATACTCATTCAAAATGAACACATTACAAATAATTATAATAATAAAATGCCATGCTGATTGCAAACATTTCTTACTGGTGCTGTGTAATATAAAAAAAACCATTGTCTTCATTTTGAAAAGTTCAAACCAGTGTGAGAAAGACCAATCAACGACTAGAAAAATGTTTATTTAGTGATGGTTAGTACAAAAACTATATTGAGAATTGGAAGTGTCTCAATTCTTATTCAAATTGTTAAGTACTGTAGCACTGACACTTTTACAGTAGAAGTCCTGGGCTTTCAATACATCTATGTTCATCCATAAGGCTTTGAAGTTTGCTGCTCATGTCATGTATAATTATGTCAATCCCAATTTGCTACATCACAGAACATGACTTTGGGTTGAACTTCTGCATTTCTTCCTTGTACTTTTCCACCTGTTCCAGGTAGGAGACTGGAGGCCAGCGATGTTCTTCGATGTAGTGGAGGTTGTCTCCTTTCAGATTAGAAAACTCCTCACGTTCAGTAAATGCCAGGTAGTTCGATGCAATGAAATGCAAACACCACTTTTCGAGTTGCTCAGCATTATGCGACTGTAACGAAAATGCAAATCTTTTATTTGTCCTATTTATTCATCTATTTATCTATTATAATTATTTATCTATTTATTGAACATGCCAGGTGAGTACAGTAAGCGTCATGTGAGGAACAGGATAAGAACACAGGAATAAACTTGACCATAGTACACACACGGACTCTTCTCTTCAGTCATAAACTTACTGCACTACTGGAACCAACCAAAATAAAGTAGCTAAATCATCATCATCATCATCATCATCATCAGCAGCAGCAGCAGCAGCAGCAGCAGCAGCATGACCATTGCCATCATCAGCTTAACAGTGATGCAGCCAACTAAATGTTTAGGAATAAGCACACCTGTAATAAACTGACCACCAGTGACAAAATCAACTCTGGTATAATTGTGTGTTTATACAATATGTCAGCTGCACATCGATGTACATAAATATATATGAAACTATGTGTTTTTGTTATGCATATTCCGGCATGAATGTTCTGGTATGTATATAACCAGTATGCATATATACCGGAATGTACATAAGTCTGTATTCATTTATCTCTGCATCTATGTACAGCCGTAAGCATGCATACGAACATTTATTATATAGCATGTCTTTGAGACCTCACAACTTAGGGGCACTGAAGAAATCTGCCTACCTGTGATGAAAGTAACAAGCCAATGACATCTATGCTGGACTTCTGAATATTCTTCACCACTGATCTGTCAACTTCCTTCGTTATGTAGAGTTCACAAAGGTTAACAAGACGTTTGACGAAATATCGGTTTGCAATGACCAAGATGTCTACAGAATCACCATCTTCTATAGGCGCGTGATCTGAGTAGATGTATTCAAGGAAAGCAAGGAACGGCTCCAAAGAAACATCGGGTAAAGACACCTACAACAGTCAATGACCTTCACCAGTCTAATGGAATGACCTCTATCATGCTATAACCACATATCATGCTATAATTACAGTACAAAATGCACTAATCATTATCTGCTTTAAGTGAAACTGTAGTTTAATATAAAATCTAACCTCTAATGCCTGGTAATATGAAATTTAATTCATTTCAAATATAATACTACTGGGGCACGGTAGTGTAGTGATATGTTCGTTGTCTTGCAGCCGGAGGTTGCAGGTTCGAATTAACCTCAAGACGCCTCGAAGGACCTTGGGCAAGTCCTTCACGCGCAATTGCTCAGCGCTTCGGCGTGAAACTATGATTCAGTGTCCGTGCTGTAGTTGGGAGCGCTCCTGAGTAGACATCTTGAAAGGGCGCTATAACAAGTGCACATACATACAATCATAAATAAAACATATACACTGTGTCCACGATAAAGTAGAACACACAATAAAGTGTCATAACTTGGTCAAAACGTTTAGGATTTGTCTGCAATTTTAAACACAACAACAGTTACCATATATACACACGATACTAAAGCCGAAAGAAATATTCGTGAGTTTGGCAAATTTATGAGCGTTTGACATGCAGCACCGAAAAATGGACATTTCCAATATGCAAAAGCTGAAAGGAAGTGAAATTCAGCTATAAATGGTGACATTATGGTGTTCAAAATATCCTTTTTTCCCGAACACACGACCATAGACGTAGAGGCTACTGTGTGATGGTCTGGTCGATGATCACCTGGTCAAACAGCTGCCACTCTTCAATCAGACGCGCCCTACGGTTTTCGATGTCCTGAATACGTGAGCGAAAAACGCGCTACTCCGGTACATGTACCCGGATCGAGGTCTGGACTGCTAGGCGGTCACAGCTGCGGATATGAAGCCGAGTGTCTTCCGGGACAGCTACCACACTAATACGTCTACGGTCATGTGTTCGTGAACAAAAATGACATTTTGAGCACCATTAATAGCTGAATTTTGCTTCCTTTCAGCTTTTGCATGTTGGAAAGTTCCATTTTTCGGTGCTGCATCTCAAACGCTCATAAATTTGGCAAGCTCGCGAATATTTCTAATCGGCTTTAGGATCTCGTGTAACTATGGCCACTGTTGTTGTGTGTAAAATTTCAGACATATCCTAAACGTATTGACCGAGTTATGACACTTTATTGTGTGTTCTACTTTATCGTGGACACAGTGTATTTAAAAATAGTGCCATAAATTATAAAGTTTTCTACCTCGAACAAATTATTCTCACGAAAACCCGACGAAAACATGGCCTTCATGACATCACACCTCGCAGACAGAATCACGCGGTGTGCATAGATCTTTGTTCCTAAGTACCAATAAAACAAATTACAAAATATTTTTATTATACAAGATGTTAGACCAGAACTTTAAAATAGACTTGAAAGGGGTTTAAAAAAATATAAAAAGTTTAAATCAGCTTCAATCAGAGGTGTTCAAACAACAAAAACCCCAAACACCCTCTCCTAGTTATGGTTTTGCGAATAGCAATTGGTCTATTAAAGAATATTCTTATCTTATGTGCTAAGATTGTCAAAAAATTTAGTTTGTAAATATTTTTATTTAGAAAATACCTAATTTCCAAAACAAGCATTATTCCACAATCACTTGCTTGCAAAAGTTGCAGAGTAGGCTACTACAAGTTTAAAAAAACCTTAATAATCACAACAAAAGAATATAATTATCAGTGCTTCTAAGTCGCTCCAGAGTCTGCTCTCAACAGACTCAAACCTTGGAAAACAAACCAGTACGATTATCAAACAGACTAACGTTCCAAAGAAAATGCTATTATGACACACAATTGTCATGCATTATCATAGCATTGTCAATTTGTCATGCTAAACAATCTTTCTGCAGAACCCTGGTTCACTCAGCAGGCCATAATACAGCACAATAAGACTACTATGCTAAAAACAGGTGTACCATAATGCCACACAACAGATTATTATTCTGCACTTACCCTCAACAATGAAGACAATGTCAGCAAGTCGATCCTTGTTAAGGAAGAGGGCCTTCAGCTTTTGTCCTGTTTCATCATTGAGAAAGGTGCCAATGCTCGGATTGAGGAAGTCCTCATTGTTCTTGAGGTTTGTGCAGACCGCTTCGAGGTATGGAAGTTTGAATATTCGTGCCAGGTTCAGGACATCTTCTATCTCCTGTGCACTTGATTCTGTGTTAATGATTGGAAGGCCTATAACAGAGTGTGAAGCCTTACTGTTAATGTCAGCCTCATTAAAGGCTCATATTCTCATTATGGTCATCAAAGTATTTGCAGTTAGGTTATGTAAAAGAAACCCATACAATATTCAAAGGCATCACAACATGGAGACAAGAGGAGGCAGTTGCCCTGTCTTGCAATTTTTAATAAATTATACTTAGCCAATAACTTTTAGGCATTTTTACGATTTTGCCAGTGGTCTGTCATACTTGGATCATGGATGTCTCCTGGAATTGTCTCCTCTTGAATTTAAGTCTGATACGCCACGGTGCACACCACCGTGCACATTGTGATGATAAATAAGATTTTTTAGAAAAAGGCATAAATATCCATAAAAAAATAAGCATACTAATAATAATAATTACGACAATTCATATAACAAGGCCATGACGTTACAAGGGCGCCTTGTCTACTGACACTCATTCCTTAATTACCACAAATTTCAGTGACTAACCCGAGTAAAGAAACTGTAAAAGATTAGAAAATGCAGCTGCAGACATATCGGAACTCAGTTCAATGACCGTATGGATAATTGTACGTTCTTCATTCGTTGATAATTCTTCTTCATCGCTAATCTTTGCAAAAGCGAGAAACTGATCGGAACAGATCTGTTCTCGAAATTCGTTAGAGACGTCATTGGTCATAACTGTTGATTGGCTCTTCAGAAGTAGAACACAATAAAAGACAAGTAAATAGAATGCAAAGAAAGTAATGCAATTATAATAATAATATAATAATAAATCAGAAGCAACACCAATATTATTGCTAATTAACAAATATTACAAAGTGTCTATAGCATAATGCTTTATCCGTGATGTACCAAAGCCAAGGTGCATTCAAGTCAACATCCAGAAGATCAGTTCAACTAGAAAGAAACAGAATGCAAGTTACAACATTCTAGGTCATCAAGACCAATACATTCACGTACCATGATAACCTTACCCAATTTCAATATACAAGTATTGCAATCAGTATCAATGTTTAATATATATATATAATTATATATATGTATTTATTAGAGAATTTGCAAAGCACCTTCTGGCACGCACCTCTTCACTGACGTTGCCCAGGAAAAGGTTGCAGAAAATCTGTGATGCACTGCAGAGGATAATCTTATGCGCCATGAAGCGATGTCCAGCGGCCGCTACGAAGGTGACATCAGCGAAGTCTGGACAGTTGACCATTTCTTTCCATTGTTCACCAAATGTTGACGTTGTAATTTCAATGGCTGGTGCAAAGCCTAGCAGCATAACAGGTGTAGCATTATTTCGCTTTTCACTTTCAGCAATTAAGTTTTTAATTTATACATTACCAAGCTCTGAGCTGAAAACTGTGCTGCAGATTTGGACTTACAAATCCAATTTGATTTTTTTAAACAAAAAAACGCATAGCTGAATGATTTGAAAGTGCCCCCAACTCAAGTCAGTGCTATTACTAACATGTAAAATGAACCTCAGGCATTTCCAGACAGGTAATGAGACAAACTGAAGAGCTCAAGTCGCAGGGGTTCCTCTGGATGGATGTTAGAACTAGAGAGGACAACATAGGTACAGCTTCTAGATAGAACAGTCAACACACACGTATGAAGTGTATAGAGTGGAGTGACAAGGGAGTGAAGAGATGAGGTGCAACTGGTGATAAATTATGAGGGGGCTACTCCGACAAGACAGTTGCACACAAGAGATAAGTTTTTATCAGGGTGTGCTGGGGCACAAGAAGCCATTGTAGGGGGTCCTGAATGAAGCAAGACCAATAAGTGGGCAAACTTTGGAAGACCACCTAAATAAATACTGCATATACTCATATTCATTCAGTCATTCATTCCGTGGACTTCTCTAGCGCCATTACAAGAAGTCTATCCAGGAGCGCTCCCAGGCATGGCAGAAAAAAAGTTATATGTAAGTAATCTAAATGTAAGTACAGTAATATATAGAAAGTGCAACATCAGAAAAGGGCTACTTATTAGCAAATGTTCTTTGCGGTGTCATAGACCATTGACCAATTCTATCTCAACGATTATGGTTTCATAATCTGAGTTTCGCTTAGAATCAACCTCTGACTAAAACCATGTGAATCGAGACATGTAGAGATTTCATGATTAGATTAGCAAACCTGCAGGTGGCATGACAGGCGCAACAGGTTCTGATTTCTTCTTCTTCCAGGATTTCTTCGATGAATGTCTAATCAAATTCTGGTGTCGATCAAAGCAACAACTCAGCTGCAACAGCAAAAAAAGCAACAGACTGCAGTATGAACATATATCATATTCATTTGTTTATTTATCATTTATTTATTCATTTAGATAGCAACGTATTGCACTTCTCAATGGTAAAATTGTACAATCAACACTTCTAAAAGATAGGGCTTGGGCAGATTGAAAATTTTCCTGAGCTGCATGTTTTGAAATAAGTACTCATCTATGTATTGTACATACACTCGTACACGTCGTACATAAAAAAATAATGTAATGCAAAGCAGTCTAACAATATTCACCTATGAAGCAATTCTAAAGGATTCTCATATTTCTGTATAAATATGCTTTGAATGTCAAATTACAATAATATGTTTAAATTTTTTGCCAGATATCTATTATAGAGCCTTTTAGACAGAAACTCATAAGCAGTACTCCTGACCTAAGAATCCATCAATCAATCAATCAATAATGCAAAACATGAACGAAAAAAGCAGAGAGGGAATAGCTACCGCAATTTCAAAGCAGTAATTAAGCTGATACTGTGTCATTGCGCTTGTCTCCACATATTTCAACTTGAGACTATTGGCTTCCTGGTTTATGTGGTCTAAAGGAATGCATATTTGGTCGGAATTCCGGCAATCTAAAAATAGAATGTTAACAGAAAAACAGGGCAATGCACATGTGATGCCAATATTCATATATTATACAACATATATATATGTACATAAAAATACTTATATAATTATATATAATATATATGAAATGTGTATATATATAAATGCATTGAAAAGTTACTAATAATACCTATATACATTATAAATATGGTTAATTCATTGAAAAGCTACTAATAATACCTATATATATTATAAATATGGTTAATTCATTGAAAAACTATACTAATAATACCTATAAATCATTCATCCAAACATACATCCATACATACACATACATGCACAATGTTTATAAACACATGTGCTATTGCTTGTGTGAAATATTTAAACCATTAAGACCATGTACCATACTTATAATAAATACATGTGCACATCAGCGTGCACACAAACGTGCATATTATGCACATAATAACAAAAATAAAAGAGTTTTCCTACCAGCCTTGCATCCGACAAGAATGGCAGGAGTGTCTGGGCAGTAGTGTCTGATTTCTGGAATCCATTTTTCTCTGGCATTTTGTAGGCTGGGTGGGCTTGCAACAGAAAAACAGACGAGAAAGACGTCGGTTTCTGGGTAAGAGAGGGGCCGCAATCGATCATAATCTTCCTGTTAAATAAATACATAAGCAAATTAAGCATGCATGCTCATACTTAGGCAGTCACCCTACCCACAATGGTTAGACCTAAAAAAATGTTGTGTTTCCGGTAACAGAGCTAAAAAAAATTGGGTAGGTAGGTCGGAAAATATTTTTATTTTGGAAAATATTTTTATGCAGTGACTATCCGAAAAAAGTATACACCGCTAGTCTTTTTTGCACAATGGTACACGCTGCAACAAAGTACGTGTTCTAAGCAAGTATAAACTGCCCATTTCCAGACTGTCTGCACCTAAAACTGCTCTAGAAAACAGTCCTATTAATTTCATTTTGTTGACGTCTTTTCTGTTATGTCAATACAAATGTTTTTTTTTTAATTAATTTTTTTCAGAAAAAATTTTTTTTCTTAAATTTAAAAAAAAAATTTTTTTACAAAATTATTTGAGTCGCGGCAATAAAAGAGGGTCGGTCGGGTTACCGGAAACACAACAATATTTTTTTGGGCCTTTTAGTGCTATGCCATTGCTCATTGTTCCGTGGTCAGTTTCTTATAATGCCATAACACAATAATGTGGCACTCGGCTATTCAAATATTCACGGGCTACATGTTATATCACTCATTTGTCAACCTAATTCAGAGGTAGCCAACTAGCCATCAACGGCTTACAGATCAGTTACATTTGGCAGATATTATTTCCATCCAGTGATTTAATCTGTTCACTCTGACATGCATTACTAGAGTAGATGACGTCATTGGTCATCCGACACCCTAATTCACAATGGTAATTTAGTGTTATGCCATCGTTCAGCTCAGTTCATAGAACAGTACACTAATTTCTGTTGAGCGTTGACTCCAAAGACAAAAAACTTAACTTCCAAAATTTACACGTTTAACCGATTAGTAATTGTTTCATACAACCTTATAGCTCCCAACCCAAATCTTCACAGGCCTCGGAAAACGGTAAATTACAAAGTCATAAAACGAGGTAGAGTACAATTTCAGTAAAATTGTGCTTACTTAATAATCAAAAAGACTTTTTGTTCATGTTTAAAGAACATTGTATATTCAGTCAACTGCGTGTGTGCCACATACCAGATTTAGTCCTTAATCTGACTGAACTTTCATTTACCTGACCTGCCGTGTCGAATAAAACGACAGAAATAGTCTTATTGTTGAACTGGACATCATTGTTGTAATTGTCAAACACAGTTGGAATGTATTCCGCTGGAAATCTGCCGGTTGTATAAGTAATAAGCAGGGAACTTTTTCCGATACCTCCATCTCCGACAACTACAACCTTAACTCTCTCCATTGTTTAACGATTCTGTACAGTGTGTACACTGCTCAAACAAACAAGAACATAAATCACCTGGTTTGACTTTGAAGCTGAGAATTACTTAGAGTCTTAGACTACAAAATCTGGCTACTACCAGTGAAGCTTACATTACGACTGCTATTAGTGAATACTATCTAAATATAGATATAGTTTACCATCTTTGCAAATAACTATCCATAGAGGAATGCATTGCTGCATGTAATTGAACAATGTACAGTAGCCTGCATCTGAATGTATACCAACTCTTGCCACAAAGCTAGATATTGATCTTTTAGTTACCACAGTCCATAATTCGTCGGCCTGTTTCCAGTTATGTTTGAATTTTACTCTTACTAAGAGTCCATAGCCTACGATTACTAAACAATAGTCTTCGGGATTACCTAAACATATACATGTAAGTAGGCCTCGTACAGTGCCTAATCAGTTTGTACATTCGTCATTGGTGCTGTCATTACATTAATTAGGGAGGCCTATCTTCCATGCCTAGAATAAACTTCACCGATCTTTCCTAGTTGTTGCTTCAAAATATAACTATTCGCTCCACCGCAATTTAAATCAAAACTTACTTGATTTCTGTTAGGAAAGTTTGAATAAGATTGACTTACCGTTGTCTAACAACTTGCTTTGTAAAGCCGAAAGTCGTGCAGTCATCAGTTTGCGTATTTAACTTCTAAATATAGAAACCGAAACGGCTAAAAATAAATACTTACCACGTGATCTGGTTGTGATTGGCCAGCTATTATTCTATAGCAAGAACCTAATAATACAGGACTGGAAGCTTGCAGGCTATTTAACGTCGTTATACAAGTTTTTGGACGATAATCAGGATTTCGGAAATTGAACATTTTGCAAACTAAAAGCATTGAATTAATCACATGCATGAAGGCAGATTGACAGATAATTATGTTTGCAAAGTGAAAGATTGCACGATTCTTTACATTATAACCAGTATTTTAAGTGGGGCGAAATCTGTGGCTGAGAGTAAACCCCAACATGTTTACAAGATTCTAGACGTTGTAGGCCTATACAACATTGTATATAGTTTGCTCATTCACGAAAATAACAATTATTTGTGTCCTGTGATTATAATGTGATCGATGATCGTAAAAATTTGTACAGTAGCCTAAGCAACGCAATATATAATATGAGGCCGTCGAGGTTGCCTCTCAAAATTTGAGAAGGCAATCGTCTGGGTCGGACCAGACGATTGGTGCTGAGCCGAGACACTGACGACACCTATTGACCGAACATTTTTTCTTTCTCACGGCCTTTTTAATTCTTTCTCCCTAAATTTCCGAAAAAAATAAATTCCACGTTGTAAATTCGCTACTTTTACATCTGATGACCGTTTTGTGTTTTTAGTACATCACTGCTGCGGTGCTGTCCAGTTAGCCTATTCTAACGTGGAAATTTCACATTCCTATATATTTTGGGGAGTTTGACAGATGTAGGCCCAAGATGTAACGTTTTTCTGGAAAGGAATGGTACGTAATAGACTTATACATGAACAACATCTCAAGATTTTTCGGGGTGATGTAATTTCTGAGGGAACTTCCCCCTCCCCCGAAACGTCTTGATTAAACACTGCCAGATCCGGACCTCCTTTGGTCTACTGACTCTACTCCATCTCCGCTATCATCCTTGGGTCTGGCACTGTCAGAGAATAAACAGTGGCCTTTCGCCTAAAATTAATGTAGCCGACCTCTGAACCTAGCCTGACCTAATTACAGGGTGCGGCCAAAAAAAATACCCCCCTACGAAAATTGCGATTTCTCGAAAACCGCCGAATATTTTGTTACAAATATTTTCATTCTTATTCGTAACATATTTTTACACATTCTCTGAAAATTTTATGCCAGTATCTTTATTTTTGTGATCAAGACATCAGGCAGAAGAAAGAACTTCATTTTTTCAACTGAACAAGGCATTCACGAAATAAGAAATCATATTTTTACATAAAATAGCCTGTGGTGTGCCATAATTACGTCATTTCCGCTTTGCGGATCGTGTTCTTCACCGATGAAAAGATCTTTTACATCAATCCACCAATTAATAATCAAAACAATCGTGTCTGTGGCACTCTGTGCGTAGAAGTAAAAAGCCGATATCCATCCAAGCGTCTGTTGGTCGAAAGAGCTAAGTTCTCTCCCCACATCATTCTTTCTGCATGACATTGTGTCAGCTATGAGGGTAAAGAACGCTTACAATTCATTGACGAGAAGGTCAAAGTCAATGCTAAGTAGCCTACTACGTGGAGAATCTTTTGCCTAAGCTTGTCGATGATTGTCACACTGTCTTGGGAAATCAGTTCCCTTTTCAGCAAGATGGAGCGCCCGCTCACGGCGCCAAGCTGGCCCAAGATTGGTTAACAAGCCACTGTCTTGACTTCATCGACAAGGATTCGTGGCCGCCAAATTCCCAAGATATGAACGCACTCGACGCACCCCAGACGTCTGGGGTGCAATGCTTGAGACTTACAACAAACTTACCACAAAGCCAAAGAACATTCTGAACTGAAAAATACGCTGCAAATCATTAGGAATGGCCTGCCACTTGAGACCACTCAGAAGTCTGTTCTGAGGTTTCGAAAACGTCTGCAAGCTTGAGTAAAAGCAAACGGTGTTCACTTCGAACATTCATTGCACAAAACTTAACAGTGTGGCCTAATCTTGTCAAGAACAACAAGTAACCTTGAACTTTGTTACATTTCTGTTTGCGCCGTTACTTTGTTACTTATTGCTGTCACTAAATGTCTGTTGAAACGAAAATTGCATTGTTTCACTTCAGGGTTGCACCATTTTGGTGTTCATGATTCGAATTTCATTAAATTTAGCCAAGTTGTAGATAAATATGTGTCAAATAGACTGGTGAAGTTTTATAACAAAATGAGCAGCGGTTTTTGAGAAATCGCGATTTTCGTAAAGGGGTATTTTTTTTGGCCGCACCCTGTATTTAACCAAAACGAATCACGCGCCTAGCTTTGACTGGCCGACGATATTATATTATTATTGTTCCGTCAGCTGTGCTATAAATAGGCATTAGGACCGGTATGTACATAGCCACGTATAGGCTACCTAAGACGTAGACCTTCCTCCAGACGTAACTAGGTCAGACGTTGTCGTTGGAATGTAGTGGTATGCATGAAGATAGAATTGGAAGAGAATAACTAATCTACACATTCCTTGCACCCAACGATGCATGACGCTTGTTCTCCCCCCAACTCAATAGGTTAGAGCTGAGCGCGCATGCGTGAAATATATTTATGTGCGGTCGTTGCCAGTGTGGGGTGAACAGATCAAGACCTATAGACAGTCCACAGGGAAATCTCAACGGCCGTCTATTGTTCACGCGGTCCAGCAAAGTCGGCTGTCTATTGTTGACCTTCGGAGTAGCGGGCTTGTACCTGCCTCCGAGTTCGAATAACGTTATACCTATCGTAATTCGCTAATCAGAAGCCATGCATACGGAAATTACTCACTACTCCCGCATAGGCCACATTTACGCAAAGAGTATGAGCTATACCCTCTTGTGCATCTCGGTCCTGATGACCCAGTTGTCGTCAGCGTACAACAGCGCACCTGTCGTGATTGAATTCACCTTTAGCCCACCTGAAAGACAGTAAGTCTACACTCGTAACATCCGGGACGCTAAATCTACCCAATGGGACTTTTGTTTAGGATTACTGTTTGATTAAATTAAAGGTTTTGTGTGAATGAACGGATACGAAACTAAACGACAGATTCTGACTTTGTTTACTCGATCGTCTGAACAGGTGAGAGAATCAGATGTAGCCTACAACTCTGTGTGTACTATCTGCTCGAATATACACGCTCATACTCACACACAAACATAATTATACAGAGTAATGTATGCACAGCGCGTGCAGATGGCTTACACTTTGGTGGGGTGCAATCAGTGGACTGACGTAGGCCCTATAAACGAAGCTTTGCACCATGTGACAACTTAGAAATATGTAAATTGTAACATAGAAACTCATACAATAATATAGTAGGCCTAATATAGGATATATATGTATATTATTTAGTATATATATATAAATTACACACACACACATTATATATATATATATATATATGAATATTATATAATAGGCTATGTGTGTGCCCAGTGCCCACACGTGTGTGTTGTTTTCTTCACAATGATAATATTATATTATTGCGTACGCTATTTAGTGAAGCATATCCCGTTACACAGCCTATCTCATTCAGCTAATGGCATTACGCCTACATTACGTATTGTGTAATGTAGGCCTAATGTAATGTAAATCTTCGAGAATTTCTCTGCGCTCACAAAAGCCCCGTCAAGGAGACCAGCTTAATCACCGGCGCTATATCAAATCAATTCCGCAATAGTCAGGGCTGCCCTAATCGTTCCAGTGCCAGGTCGAAATCCGGGGAGGTCAAGCCGAGGATAATATACCACTTGCAACAATTCCATTGCTGTACGCCTACTTAAGATGAGGAGGCATAGGTCGACTGTTGTGCGAAGGCAGTATAAACAAATTCGTACACTATATTTTAGTGAAGCATATCCCGTTACACAGCCTATCTCATCCAGCTAATGATGGTCCAAAGTTGACGTGACGGTCTACTGTAACATTGGGCCAATGAGAGCCGGTAATGAGGTCATTGGTCGGAAGGCCTAATGGATGTATAGCGCGTTAAATATACGTGTTTGTGTGTGTCTGTGTGTGCGTGTGTGTGTGTGTGTGTGTGTGCGTGTGTGCGTGTGTGATATGGAGAGTGGATAACAACAGATCGGCTTTCTTCTTTTGGTTTCGACTCACCAATAATTCTATTATGGCTGAGTGCGGTAGATGAATGCATACTATTTAGTCCTAAACATCAGTATTGGCCTATACATTGTACATGCATGTGTACACCTTCGTAGCAAAATTGTCTCGCAGGAACAGACATTACAGGTAAGAACATTCGTATCATAAAAGAATATTTGTGGTTTCAATTAATTTGATTGCTGGGTTGCTGCTGTTGTCGCCCACTTCACAGCAGTCTAGTGGATTGAATGAGCAAATAACTTGCTTAGTCTTACTTGCCTTGCCTTGCCTTATCAGTATCCCACCTTGCCTTATCGTGGCTTGCCATCGTATAGCCTACCTAGCCTTATACACTGTATTCTATCCGATCGATCGCTTTTCAGCTGCATTCAGTGGTGGATTATGGTGTAAATTGGAAGTGACAAACGTCTGATACCTCGTGCATTATTATAGTGGCGCTATATAAGTCGTTAGGGGGCGGTAGAATAATTATTGGATAACACGCTGGCGTAGAGAGCAAGAGGTAAACGAGTTCGAGCCACTTTTGGGCGGACCTGCTTTGTAGGCTGCTAATTAGCGCCGTGTATTGCAGGCTGTCTGTTCAGTTAGTATAGCTAAGATTTGTGTATTCTGTGATCTCCGTTCTTGTGAATTGTCTCAATTGCATAGTTGTACACTGTAACTAGTTGCGGTCTGCCAACCGGATTGTTTCAATAAAGAAATATTGTTATTATTAGATTTTGTTAGCTGCAGGATCTGATAAGGAATAAAAATTGCATATATTCTTTTGCCTAATTCCAAGCGCATGTCTGAATGTCGTGATAATGTGACGAGAAGAAGAGGATGAATTGGTGGAGACATCAACTCGACACCTTGTTTTACTTTATCGTGTGTTCAGCCAACCTCTCACCTTTCTACAATTTTCCCCCGATGTCTTCGCCGACCAATCGTCTGGTTATATTGGCCTGAAAACGACTTGTCATAAAATTATGGCGCACCTAATCTAATCTAATCTAATCTGATCTGATCTGATCTAATATCAATAATTATTGTATAGCGCTTCTCACAGCAGAGCTTTTCAGAAGCGCTCTCAGCTTGACAGGTCCATGAAAAATAAAGGTCTTCAAACATCGAAAAGATATGCAGGTGAATTTCCTACCAGAATCTTGCCATGAATTCTAGAGGGATGGTGATTCCACATTTAGGGACCCACGATAGCAAAAGCACGATGCTGGGTTAAACGAGGTTCGTTATCGAGATACAAAATGATCCGCAGATCAACGCGGTCAGCAGAACGAAGAGGGCTTGAAGACACTGCAGAAGGAGGCTTGCACAATAATTAGGCCTATAGGTTGCACCCTTAGTTGGTGCGTTGCTCATAAAACATGGTTGCGATAATTAATTATTATATGATACAATTTATATAATGATGACTCAACAAATACATTCATGTAAACACACTCGTCATAATATAATAATTGTGTTTGCAGGTGCACGTGATTGAAAAAGAGAAACGACATAAAATTATTATTATCTGTTTTTTGTTTGTACAGATGTGAAACCGGCCAACTACGTATCGGGGACATGTAACACGTCAAGGTAAAAAGCTAGAGAGATAAACCAACTAGGGCACTAGACCTATAGCAATATTCTCATGTCACTTAATTGCTTCTAACTTCAGTGTTAATTTAATCTAAATTGAATTGCAGTAAACTACAATGTGTTTAAAATTGAATGGCGCTATATAACAAGTGCACATACATGCAAGAGCTGTGAAGTTAGGAGCCAATTTCTTTATGTTCCTTTGGCAGGTGAATGAGGATAGCCTCGTTGTCTGAGTTCAAAAGTCAATGTATATCCTTATTTTTATAGACTGAGCTTTCTAATCGGACGCAAGTGAAACAGTCATTTCTATGAACGTCTTTTAGCTATGGCGAAGTTTCGAATCCCCGACCTATATGAGTCAGCAGTCCAGCGTACTATAGTTGCTCCAATATATGACCGGAATAAGAACTAAATAGGACGACTCTGAGCTGTTATACCAGTGTATTAGAGTGAATGTAGTGGACTGCACCAGACTGTATAGTGTACTCAAAATAATGGACTGTAAACCGGTGGATGGGGTGGCAACCAAATGATAACACTGTTTCGAAGCAATGTAAGACCTGCTTATATAGATACAAACACACTGGACTACATTGTTCTGGCAAGTTCTATGTAAAAGACCTGTCATGAGTAAATTCAAAATACCCGAACAAAATTAGACATTTACCTATCTGAACCATATCAGTCAAGACCAGAACAGAAACCGGTTGCCGTGCATATACATTTAGCTGCAATTGCCCACTCGTTCATTCATTCACTCAGGAAATTGTACATAGCGCCTCTTCAATAATATATATATATAATCATAGACCACAGTCCAGCCACAGCTAAAAAAAGTGAAATTTGAGTGACATTAATTTAATTCAGTTAATTGGCTAACTTGCATACTTTGAACTGCAATTGCACATTCATTCATTCATTCATTCATTCATTCAGAGAATGTATATAGCGCCTCTTCAAAAGAGAACTACTCGGAGGCGCTCACAGTCCAGCTACACCTAAACACTGAAATTTAGTTACTTATAATTCATTTAACACTCTTCCAGAATGTTTCGATGGCGCAATAATAATATATGTCTGATGTCGTTTTCTGCAGAGCTGTATACCAGCGGCACCTGTGACCCCTCCGTCCATCGCCCCTCTCCGTTCGATGGCCTCTTCTCTTCCTCGTGTCATAGACGACGAACTGCTTCAGTGCAAGCTCTGCTGCCGCACTTCAGCCGTTGATCCAAAGCTTCTGCCATGTCTGCACGTCTTCTGCACTGGCTGTCTCGACAGACACATCGCCAAATCATCGTCTGCTGTGCAGGTGCAGTTGGATTCTCAGAAGAAGAAGACTCTCAAAGCCAAACAGAAGTCTGGCTATAACGACAAAGTAGCTTTAGACGGAAGCGGCAACGATAGAAAACTGGACGAGCGATCGGGAACTTTCCAGGACACTTCCAGAGAGTCGAAGCAGAAGAATAAGAAGAAGAACCAGCCGTGTGTAGAGGATGAGACACCTGGTGGCTTCGAGGAGGATGACAGCTACGAGATTCCGCAGAGAACGATCGACGAGTACGGATACCAGATCGCCGATGAGGAAAGCAGCTTCAGAGATGGTTTCTATGACAACGACGACGACTACGATGTCGAAGGTTCTTCTGGGTCGTACTACAACCGAACTGAGCCGTGCAGTGTGCCTCCCGTTCAAGCGTACATAGACATGACCAATCAGACGAACAAACGCACGAAACGACACAAGAAGTCGTCGAAACGAGGAAATGAACCGGATACGGAAACTCCTCAGTTTAAGGTGCGCACCATGCGAACCATGTCCGAGTTGTCCGGTATGTACGTGGAACCCAGCGGAGATGGAGTTACACCAGGTGCTTATGGCAGTAGATGCACGAGTGATATATATGACAATATCGATGACCCGGTCGAAACATATCACGGATCTCCTGCTCTTCCGAGTCGCTCTGCCGTCGATCGCAAGTCAGGGAGTCCGGCTGACGTTCGCAGATGGAAAGTTTCAGGCGCGACGGCCCCTCCCCTACTCGTCCGACGACCCAAGGGAAGTCGCATTAACGCTGTGGAGGATCCGACCGTCGTTGGCGCTCCCGTTGAGTCTAAAATATCATCTAACTATGAACTGAAAGGGGGGACGCTGACGTCTGGTGCCAGAGAACCATCGTCACACTCCGCTGCTCTTCAAGATATCTACGCCGACGTTGAAAGCAACTCGCCGCCGATCGATGATCTTTACGGATCGGTGAACCCGGTGCAGAATTCGACTGCTGTTTATAAACTGCAGATGCGGATATCGAATGATTACACAAGTCATGCGCAACCGTTGACTGGGGTTGAAAATGATGGTGAAGTTAGGAACAAAACAGTTCCAGTTGAGAATGATGAGTCAGGCTTTCGCTGTAGGAAGTTCCTGTGTCCGGTCTGCGAGGAGGCGGTGACCGTGTCGAAAGACGGTAATTCCTTCACGACGTGTTCATTCGTGCGTGCAATGCAGGAGATGTCTTCGTTCTACACGGAGGGTCAGACCCGCTGCAGCAACTGCGACCACAAGCCGGCCACCCATCTCTGCTTCGACTGTCACCACAACTTCTGCGGTGGGTGTCGCGAGGCGCACAGCTGGCTCAAGATCACCAAGTCGCATCGTGTGGCCAGTCTGTGCGATGTACGCCTGGGTAAACACCAGACGGAACTGCAGGACATGATCGCGTCACGGTGTCCCGACCATGACGGTAATGTCGCCGAGTTCCTATGCATCACCTGCCAAAGAATCGTCTGCTCCGAGTGCCTGGCGTCAACGGAGCATGACGATCACTGGGCAGCTCCGATCGATGACGTAGCCAATCGCGAGAAGGACTACATCGAGACTCTGATGGAGTCGGTCAAGCGGAACCTTGACGGGGTCACGGTGGAACGAAGCAGGCTCGACAGTTACCGCCTGCGAAGCGAGGACGATAGACGCGCAGTGATGCGAGACATCTCTGCCCAGAAGGAGACGTTGATCCGTCTTGTGGAAACGTGTTGCGCATCTCTTGCGGAGAAGGTGGATAATAAATATTCCAAAGAGTGGAAGAGGATCGAGGATGGATTGATCCAACTGGATCGATTCCGGTTGGGAATGCAGCACTCCTACAAGGTCGTTGGTCAGCTTCTTGACCACGGTCGATCGACGGACATCGCTGAGCTGTCGACGACGGTCAAGTCTCGTCTGCACGTCCTCGAGAAGGCGTCTCCACCAATCACGGAGGGTGTCCTCGGCGTCGCGTTCCGTCCCACCGTCATCGCAGCCGACGATATCGAACAGATGTTCGGGGTTCTGACCCTCGATGAGCCCAACCTCGAAGTAGGTGCCACCATGAAGAAGCTGTCGGATGCAGAGTCCTCCGTTGTTGCGTCAGTGATCCCTCGTCTTCTATCGTCATTCCCAACGAAGACCCTGAGCGATGACAAGGGCTGTAAGCCGACGGGAGTGGCCGTCCTTCCAGGATCCGACGAAGTGGTTCTGGTCGACGACATCAACAAAAAGATCAAGGTCTTCCGGTCGGATGGGACTCTGCGACGGGAGCTCTGCCCGACGAGAGAGCACCGTCTGATCGATCCATGGGACGTCGTCGTTCTCCGAGGGAAGGAAGCCAGTGCAGAGAACTTACTGGCGGTCACCGACCGTGGAGCACGGGACGTTAAGGTCTTCACGGAATCGGGTGAGTTCGTTTCGAGCTTCGGACCTCCTCACCTCGGCAATCCGTGGGGCATTGCCACGAACTCCATCGGCAACATCCTAGTCACCGATATCACGCATCGCAAAGTGTTCGTCCACGACTCAACCGGTAATCTCCTGTTGTCCATTCCGTCTGAAGGGGCAGCCGACCGTGTCGATGCCTCCCTCCGATGCCCCGAATACGTCGCCGTCAACGTGAACGATGACGTCATCGTGTCTGACTTCGAACTGCACAGCGTTCTCATATTCGACAAGTTCGGACGCTTCATCACCCGCTACGGCGACCGCAACGAACCTATTCGGAGGCTGAAGGTACCGTGCGGCGTCACCGTTGACCGGGAAGGTGACATCTACGTGGCCGATTACAACAACCGGCGGATAGTTCGACTGTCCCGTAACGGTCGACTGCGCTGCCACTACGCTACGAACGACACCCACCTCGTCATGCCACAGACGCTGGCCTTCAACTGTGACGGGAACCTCGTCGTCGTTGACCGTACGCACGTCAAGGTCTTTGCCGTCACGGACGACTGCGTGGACGGCTCCGATCAGCCGAGACCGAAGCCGAGAAAGAAGGCGGAAGACGGGCGCAGAAAATCGAATCCCGCTAAAACGAAGAAGAATAATTCGGGTTCTGCGTCTCAGGCGGGGGTCCGTGGGGTTACTAGTCTGTCCCTGGATGGGGTAAACGGGGCAACAACGAAGATCGCGGAAGGACCTCTTGAGGACAGCGCGGTAAACGAGCACAGCGTAAAACAGTTTCTTGAGACGGAGGTTTGGTAGCTGCATGTGCGTCATCTTATCGAAGTGAGGTTCTTTTAAAAACTGCGGTGATCTCGAAAAGTCATGATTTCGTTGCCGTCTTGCCCAAAATAGAATTGGTATTGTTACTATTATAAGTGTAAGTCTGTACTTGATGCAAGATACGTAGTGATGACATCTTAAAATGGAGTATACTTACAGATAGGAGCCATGAGGGGATATAAGTATTTTCGTCCCTATACCACAAACTTTGGTGGACCTTCCCCCGCTAATCCCTCAAGTGTCCTACCATGGTAGGAGGCACCTTTATAGGGTCGTGTTAACACAGGACAACACAATGGTGATCTGTTGAATTGGTAGATCTATTGATTCTAGAAGATATCTTTTAAAGTTTTACATTTTAAATTGGTAGCCTTTATTATTCAAATGTTATGTTTCAAATGATTGTATTTATTGAATATAAAAGACGTGATATATGAATGTCCGTATTGCGTTATATTATTGTATAAGTTTGTACAGCGCTTGTTTAGTATTATTTTTAAAGTGGTAAATGATATCAAAAGATATAATAAACTACATAATGTGGGGCGTGCTGGGTTTGATGCCTTGGAGCTGGGAGGATCCAGGTTGGAATCCACCTCAAGCCGCCGCGTAGGGGTCTTGAGTAAGTCCTTCACTCGCAATTGCTCGTGCGCTTCGGCGTGAACCTCCAATGCAGTGTCCGCGCTGTAGTCGGGAGCGCCTCTGAGTAGTGAGTTTGAAGGGACGCTATAGCAAATACGAGAAAACAATCGACAATGGAAGCATGGTGGTAGGTTGAATTCTTTGCTTCGAAATTGTATAAGTCTTAAAGTTTCTGCCTCTGTCTTTTCTTTCCTGTCTCTTTCTTCATATACGCGAGACGGTGATTGGTGGGTGATTCGACCGTTTCTATGACAACATCTACTGACCGTAGACGGGGCAGGTGGTCAATTGTATTCTGTTGTATTGCTTTGTATTGTGTTGTATCGTATTGCTTTGTATTGTATGGTATTGTATATGACCATTTATAAAGCGCTTCGCACGGTAAAAGCCTTTCAAAGGCGTTCCCAGTGTGGTCGACCGGGATATAAAAGTCAGGATGTTCATCTCTCCTTTCGCGCCGGTCGCCGCACCTGTGCCACAGTGCCCTATAAATTAACTACTATAGGCCTGCTAGTAGGCTAATAGTAATTATAGGTCTTAAGCGCTGATCTAATAAGTCAATATTAAAAGTTGTTTCTCAAAAGCACTACATAACATATTATTCAATTTACTTGGGCTTGATAATAAGCATACTAGCATAGAATATAAGTTGTCGCTTACAAATGCAGAACTATAAAACAATAATTGAAATCAATTGTCAGTATATAGGTCTAATTACTTTAGTGGCTTGTAAATAATTCATAGCGATCAGTGAAAACATGAAAACAAACGCTACATAATTAATAGCCTATTTATGTTTTTGGTTGTCGCAGTCAGCGCTGTGTAAATAAATATAGTAAAAGTAAAGTATTTGTATTATTATAACTGCTTATTGTAATTTATCACAGGTACGTCTATAGATTTGTTCCTTTTCATAATAGCACAAAGGCATAATTTTACATACTCTATTATGGCAGCAGATTACTTTATATTTACACTAATTTATAGCAGACAGTATGCACTACCAATTGCGTTAGATTATATACCGGCAATCTTAACGAGCTTCATTTTCATTCGCCAGTATCACATGACTAACAGTGTCAGCTATATACACACTTCAAATGCTATTGTGACTATATAGACACTCGTTTGGTCATAAAATTTGTGTTCGGCCCACTATAAGTCAAACTCAGCGTGACTTACAGTTAGACAATTTCGAGCTATGACTGTCATAGACCACTCAGCTGTCTGGCTGCAGGACACGCTTACTCTGTCTGTCTAAGGAATTTATAAAGCGCCTCTTGAATATACCTATTCAGGGGCGCTCCCGACACAGGCACGACCAAAGAGGAAAGTCCTGAGTAGTTTATAAAAAGGGCTAGGCAAGTCCCGCGGAAGGGATCACAGGCCTATAAGGAAATGCTACCGTATTCCACAATCGAGAAAACGCTTCTGTCTGATGAACGTGCTTGCTTGCATGAGGAATCACAAAGTCGGCCTCTATAGGGCCTGCAGGGCAGACAGCGGCGACCAGGGCATGCATCTTAGTACAGTGGTGAATCCAGAACTGTTTGAGGGGAGGGGCAAAATCTTTGGTCTTGGGACAGGGAAAAATGTTCGTCATTGGTCGCCAAAAAGTTGACCTTTTTTAGTCCTCCGGCCGAAAACCGAATGGAGGGCCACGCCCCATGCACTTTTTTATGGGGGGGGGGGCGCAATATGCCATGACACTCCTATTCATATTGCTAATTTCAAACTGAATGGGGCCACGTCCCATGGCATTTTTAAATGGGGGGCATAGTCGGATTGACCCATGGATCCGCTCCTGTCTTAGTACCAGATAGTTTATGACTATATAAATTTATAAATGAAAACGCACCAAACAAAGACTGCATTGGAAAACGTAAACGTTTTTAAGAAACAGACAGAGAATCACAAGAACGCAAAACACAACACAGGGACGTCACAAGAAAATAACGACGAAATAAATGCTGAAACTTTTCTTCATGCTTCGACGTCGATTCGTTGAAACATTTAGAACAGGAAATGACGTCATTTCCGCAGCGAGTTTTCGATCTTCTCACTAACAGGAACTGTTAACGCGGTTGAGGTAAAGAGATTCAACATTCTTGCATACTCGATCATGCGGCATACCAACTGTTGCGATTCACTAACAACAATCGGAAAGTGCACGACTGAATTCTAAGCAAGTATCTTAAATCGGCAGCCAACAGGGCTTCCATCACGTCCTACAACTAATTTTACAATGCAACGGCATGGGCATCGAAGTAATAACAGCATTTCATACCCAGAAAACACTTTTTTAACCTAGCAAACCTAGATCAATTTTTTAAAACTTAACAAACATAGATGAATTAATATTAATTCAAGCAAAATATTTATTT
Organism: Lumbricus rubellus; assembly: GCA_945859605.1. Taxonomy (NCBI): domain Eukaryota; kingdom Metazoa; phylum Annelida; class Clitellata; order Crassiclitellata; family Lumbricidae; genus Lumbricus; species Lumbricus rubellus. The sequence goes on along the minus strand of OX243819.1, from coordinate 18,373,990 downwards.
ATGTCGCATATTTAAACTGAACTTATATATAAAACCTTTGTAAAATTAGTTGTAGGCTAGGTAACAAGTTTTGATTAAATGTAAATTGATTGATTGATTGACTATTTAAAAATAAATTGTGAATATTATTCATAAATACAACACCCGGTAGCCTACAACGCTCAAAACTGGGTCGGGTTACGAGAAACAGATCGAATGAAAGCTGAGCCTAAACTGCCAACAAAACTCAGTTCATGTGAAAACTGCCGCATAGTCTGTACCTCCTTCACAAAATAACGTGTGAAATTTGAGCCTTTTTACTGGAATTGACGCGTTTTTAATAGACCTACATGTATGTGCACTTCTGTCCTAAATAAGACCAGGGAACACTATAATATATGCTAAAGTGACCACTGACCATGCAGTCAGGGTGAGAATTGTGAAAAATAACTATGATCTGTGTGGAGTTCGGGTGTGAAAATCACACTTTACCATGGGGGCCGTGAGAAAGACTGGGGGGTTGAACCCCTCAATTACCCGCAATTCTCACTCTGTTACCAGTGCATTAGTGAAGAGTCAACTTCGAAAGACAACGCTCTTCCTCCATGTGTATGCAGTGTACATGTGTGTGGTTTCATTCTCATAGTCTCAGCATAATTATTATTCAGCTGCTCCGCATCAGTCCCTCTCTGTCTCTCTATGTCTCTCTGTCTCTGTCTCTCTGTCTCTGTCTCTCGCTGTCTCGCTGTCTGTCTGTCTCCATGTCTGTTTGCCTCTCTCTCTCTGTCTATGTCTCTCTCGCGCGTGTACGGTGCATGCACTCATTGGCTAGAATATTTTGGTATAAGATGCCCTAAAACTAATTCCTAAGATATGTTCCGTTCTGCTGGGGATTGATTACTGACTCTCCAGCCATTAATTAATCGCAAAAATGTCAGATCAGCTGCAGCACAAAACCAAACCCTGCTGCCTTGCTGCAAGAGCTATCTGATAATAATTATTAATACACCACGATGACTATTATACATGTAACTGCAGTGAATCTAGAAGCCAGACAGCCATGCACGTTCACTGAGCCCGTAGCAGTCCCGCAGATTCGCTATCATATAAGTGCACATTTATACGGAGCCTAATCTTAAGTGCACATTTATATGGGGTTAATCGTGAGTGCACATTAATATGGGATCTAGGCGCAAATGCACATTTATTTGGGCATCTCTTCAAAACCTCTTTGGAGGTGAGGCCAATTATGACAATTGGGCTCAACGTGAGCTTAGCGAGAAAACCTATCAGGGCACAGATGTGTGAAAGTGACCATAATATCAGTACTTGCAGTCATAGTAGATTGGTGTGTGTATGTCTGTATGCGTGTGAGATCATGTGTGTACCGGTGTGCGTGTGTGTGCGCGTGTGCGTGTCGACGGGTGTGTGTATGTGTGTGGGTTGGTGGGTGTGTGCCTGTGCGTGCGTGTGTGCGTGTGCGTGTGTGCGCGTGTGTGTGAGAGTGGATGGGTGTGCGTGTGAGCGTCATCACACTTCCGGTTGCCCGATTCCGTCAACCGGAAGGACGCTTTAGACCTCGGCGTGCACCTACGTGCAGTCCTTCTTGTGGGAGGAGGAACCCTTCTTTCTCCCCATTATCGCTCGCAGACCGTTCTTCGTCTGCTTCTTCTTCCCGCCGTCGACAGGTGGCGACGACGCAGTCCTTCTTTCGCCTCCTGACGACGGTTTCCATGGCAACGACTTCTGTCGACCTGACGACGGTTTCCATGGCAACGACTTCTGTCGACCTGACCGATTGGCCAGAACTGACCACAGGTTGTTCGACTTAGACGACGTTTTGGCGACCGATTGCTGGTTGGCCTTGACCTTCGACCGACCGTGACCTTGAAAGAACCCTTGCCACGGTGATGGGGCTCTGCCGTTCCTAAACAAACACGACGGGATTTGAATAATTAGAAAATTTCTAGACTGCCGTATACATAAACGATACAGCAGAATAAAATGCAATTCTGACAGACAGACAGACAGACAGACAGACAGACAGACAGACAGACAGACAGACAGACAGACAGACAGACAGACAGACAGACAGACAGACAGACAGACAGACAGACAGACAGACAGACAGACAGACAGACAGACAGACAGAGAGCGCGAAGTGCAAAGCCTCAGACCAGCTATACCGAGAAAGCCAGGGAGCCAGTACAGTTCTGGTTGGAATTAGTAGCAGAATGCAAAATATAATTATGTGAATCGACAACGGTATTCGCTTGTACCGAGGTATGAACAAATGACCGGGCAAATTTACATAAATATTAAGCCTTCTGGAATCAGAGAAGTTCTGGATGTATAAGAGTACTTTAAAATAGATTCTAAATTCAACATACAGGCAGCCAATTTAATGAATGCAAGATGTTGTTGTTTAGTTGTCTTGGTAGTGCATGGTTTGGTTGTAGCCAGAGAATGTTTTAAAACAATTTATGTTGTTTGTGCAAATCACACTTTATGGAAGCCAATGAAAAGTGAATTAGGAAAGTCAATGAGGCTGGCAAGTGATGATATCAACGGAATCATAAGTGGTTCGAGCATGTACATTTAAGATTGGACTTTGCGAATATCCTGCACTTGAAGTGGACTGATTCTGATTTGCATAACGCCTGTACATAATTATTTGGAATGTATGACATCGTGGAGTAGAAGTTAATCCCAAAGCTGAGAGCGCATCTAAAACGATGCACATGCAATCCTCCTCCATCCAACTGAATTGATGTGAACGATCAAAATAATTTACGGAGTTGTTGACTTGATGTGCTGAAGAGAAAGAATTAACTCTTAAGAAGAATTCAGCGGACGTTTATAACTATAGGTCTATCCATTTAGAATGGGATATTACGCAAATGGAAGAAAGAGCAAGAAGGTCAGTTACGTGACTGTTAAAATAATAGAAATAGTCGAGCATAATCAACGTACATTGTCCAATACAATACAACACAATAAAATACAATGCAATACAATGCAATACAATACAATACAATACAAAAGAGCTGTATTATGCCCCCCAAAATTTTTCGAGGGCAACGGCCTCTGTTGTCATAAGCCCTCGTCAAAAATATGGATCCATCCAACCACATTGCCCAATTATTTCTAATTCTAAAAGGGAGAAAGAGATAGTAACAGGAATGGACGGATCATCTATCCCTCGACTTACATGTATGGTTGCTTATCCCTCTGACTATACCTCTCGTAAGATGCTTTATTCATAAGTCTCACAAACGATGGTCGAGAATGAGGACTTAAGGTGCAGTCTCTCTCTCCGTCTGCCTGTCTGTCTGTGTGTGTGTCTCTCTCTCTCTCTTTCTCTCCATTTTTTGCTTTTCTCTTTCTCGTTTCTCTCTTCATTTGTAAAGTCTCACAAATGACGGTTGAGATTGAGCTTTCATACGGTATAGTCTCTCTTTTTTTCTTTTTCTCTCTCTGTCTGTCTTCGTACCTATCGCTCTCTCTCTCTCTCTCTCTCTCTCTCTCTCTCTCTCTCTCTCTCTCTCTCTCTCTCTCTCTCTCTCTCTCTCTCATTCATCACTTGCTCCTGAGCCCCATCGTGCGTGTGCTGCCTATACGTTTTTCTGACGGCGATCTGTAAATGCCATACATCAAATAAATACACAAGCTATCGCATCACACACAGATAACTATTGGATCGAAGTTGAACATCAAGTTTAGATCAATGGTATAGACACAGAGATCAGAGACACAACAGGTAAGAGCATGCACAGACGCAGGCAAAGTGGCGACGAGAAGCTGAAAGATGAAGATCAGTTGTGAGAGCATTGGGAGGAGTAGAAGGACGACAACGACGAGGAGGAATAGGAAGAAGAGGAAGAAGGGGAGGAGGAGAAGAAAGAGAAGGAGGAGAAGGAGGAGGAATAGGAAAGAGAGAGACGAAGAAAGCATTGATAAAGATAATGATGAAGTTGATGACGAGTGAAATAATTATATATAAAACAGAAGTTATAAAATAAAAGACGAGAAAGAAGACCGAGAAGTTGTTTAAAAATACCAGTAATGAAAACTCATAAGAAAAAATGAACACGAGAATAGTATGAGGAAGCATAAACAGCGACAGAAATAGCAAGAAAATGAAGAATTAGTTTGATTATATTTAGCTGAAGAGAAGGAGAGAAAGAGAACAGGATTAAAAGAATCGAATGTGTATTACGAGGACAGTAAAAGAAGAAATAAAAATTACAAACTGGAGAATATGAAAGTGCAAGAGAATGTGAATGAAAAGGCATATCAAGATAGTAAAACAAGAATAGGTGATAAGATGAGATCATGCGAGATAAGTAGGAAGAGGAGGAGGAGTAGGTGGATAGAAAAAAAACGATGGACTGATGAAGATCGGCTTGAGGAAATGGATGAGTGACTTTTCTGCTAACGAAAGTCGACGTTCTTAATAAGCTAAATGAACAGAGAGAAGGAGGAAACCGATGGCGTTGAACGGAATGAACATGGAGGAGTTGGAGGGAGGAGGGAGAGAAGGTGGTGGTGGAGTAGAGGAAGCAGGAGAAGGAGTAAGAGCAGAAAGAGGAATAGAGGAAGGAGGAGGACAAGAGAATGAGGAGGAGAAAGTGGAGTAGTGGGAGAAGGAGGAAAAGGAGAGCGATAAGGATGAGAGGAGAAGGAGAAGGGACGGAGAAGCACAAGGAGATGAAAAATGAAAATGAGAAGGAGAAGGAGACGGAGACGGAGGAGAAGGAAGCGCCATGGAGTAGTGGTAGACGGAGGAAAATGAGATCGAGAATGAGGGGCTACGGTACGAGAAAGAAAACTAGAAGGAGAGGGAGAAGGAGGAGAGAAGAAGGGACGGAGAAAAAGAAGGAAAGGAAAAGAAGAAGGAGGAGAAGGAGAAAGAGAAGAAGAAGGAGAAGGAACGGAGAAGGAGAAGGTGGAAAGTGATAGACTGATGAGGATGAGGTTGAGGAGACCGTAGAGTGGCCTTTGTTCACGAAAGCCGACGCCATCGAATTAATGAACACAGCGCTGAGCAGCAGCAGCAGCAGCAGCAGCAGCTGAGCGCTTAGCATCATCGCTGTTGCTGCTGCTGCTGCCCGATCAATAACCGCTCCAGCAGCAGATGCGGTTGCTGCAGCAGCAGCTGACGGAGAATTGACTGGATGCAGAATATACTGCTGCTGCTGTTGCTGCTGCTGCCGCAGAGCGGATTCTGTCCAAAGGATGGGGAAATAAGGACAAATCCGCTGGGATTAGAAGACAGCTGACCTGATGCTGGTCCCTTGGTCCCCTGCAAACCATTAATCTTATTATGATGCTCCTCAGTTAATTCGCTTAGCTGACAATGTCGTTAGATGCACGATTTGTGATTAGATTCTTATATCCTGTCATTCACAACTATGTGCTAAGTATGATGAGTTCGCAATATAGGATATATATATGTGTATATATATAATTATATATATATATATAAATGCCCTTGCGTGTGATATATTCCAAACATGGGTCTACTATATATGATTTTTATTATAATACATGTATATAAATTATAAATGCATAATTATACAATTAGCACATAACATTAGAACCGTGGAAGTTAAGAAATTATTGATCAATTAACCTTTAATTAATGTTAACGATTAATCGTTGATTCTTAAACTGCCAACTATCAAAAACATTTAATCGCTAACATAATACTATTAATACTTGCACCCAATGATGAATGTAGCATAAATACATATACAACACATTATATATAGGCCGTCGCATAATTATGTATTTATATGCGCATATGTAATATATACATAGATATATATGCATACCAATATTAAGGTAACCAAAAGAGAAGCATTCAGGCGATTGCAGCGTAAACAATTATGTAAGAATTTTGGGCGACGATAAAGTCTGAGAACCAAAGAACCATATGCTGCTGTTTTGATAATAAGCGGAAGTACCGTAGGTCTATACAAATTATTGTGCATCCATTGAATAGTGACCAAGTGAAGTAGACCATAATTATCTCTTCAGTGGACCAATTGAAACGAGAAATGATTTGCCTGACCACATTGACCACATTATTGATCACATTGACCACATTGACCACAATGACCTGCCTTCGGTCATTTCTAGGAACAATGAGGAGATGGGTTCTAGGTTTGCCAACTCACCACCGCCTCCACTCTCCTTGAGTAAATTTCCTGTTTAGTTTTCTTTGAAGGAGCTTTATAGATTTCCGCTAGGTGCATGTGGTAATAGTTCTAGCAGTAGCAACATCAGCAGCAGTGGCAGTAGTAGGCTAGTAGTACTTATTGCTGTAATAGTAGTAGTAGTGGTAGAACTACTAGTAATAGTATAGTAGTATTAGTTGTAGTAGTCTTAGTAGTAGTAATAGTAGTAGTAGTAGTAGTAGTAGTAGTAGTAGTAGTAGTAGTAGTAGTAGTAGTAGTAGTAGTAGTAGTAGTAGTAGTAGTAGTTGTTGTTGTTGTAGTAGTGGTAGTATCAGTAATAATAATACTGTATCAGTAATAATAATAATACTAACAATGGTAAAAGTAGTAGTGATATAGGCCTAGTAGTTTAGTAGAAGAAATAGCAGAATATCAATAACAATAGTAATCACAATAGATCTACAGTAATAATAATAATAATAATAACAATCTTAATAATCATCATGATATTATTATTCGCTTATTAATTTCAGACCGACATGTAGGCCTAGGTATAAGCTTACTGTAGGCCTATGATTACGCGATATAGTGTAATAACAGACGACATAACGTTTGAGAGGAGTTATATTTAACTTAGGCCCCTATAACAGCCTGCAAGTATAGCACTGCCTCAGCCTAGCACATATCTGACCTACTCATCATCTTTATGTCAACAAAAAACGTCGTCATGCCTTCATGTTACAAGCTATTGACTGCAACTGGTTCAGATTACATAAACATGCAATGCACTGCTAATAAACAACATTACTGAGGACCTTAGCTGCATGGTAGAAAGAGAAAAGAGAGATAAATTGCTTTACGAAAATGAGGAATTTCTTCACCAAACATTACTATAATTATATTATTACTTTACAATGGCAATTGGGACCTCGTCGTAACTTCTTATTCGTCAAATGAAATCTTAAGTATAGCTGTGAACTCAATGAAAATACCAGTGATATGAGAGAACTGATTGTACTGATGGTACTGATGGTACTGATGGTACTGATGGTACTGATGGTACTGATTGTACTGATGATACTGATTGTACTGATGGTACTGACCAGTTACATAGGTCGTAACAGTCGCCGTAGAGAAGTCTGGCTTTGTACATACAGCTCCCCGTGCAGTATGCGATGGCGTTGTTCTGATATTCTGTGCTGCAATCAAAAAATGTCTCTTCAACATCGGGTGAGGTAAGGCAATGTATGCGGTAAGGATGGAGATATGATTTGATAAGATGGTATACGGGTAAAGTAAGATTGGGCAAGGAAAGAATCGGTAAAGGATGAGGTGACGCAAGGTAAGACAGGTCTATGGTAGGTAGAGGGAAGCTAAGGTAGGTCCAAGGTAAGACAAGATAAGGTAGGTTTAAGGTACATGTAGGTAGACCTGGTAGAGGTAAGGTAAAGTATGTCTAAGATACATGTAGGTAAGGCAATGTATGCGGTAAGGATGGAGATATGATTTGATTGATGGTAGGGGTAAAGTAAAGTTGGACAAGGTTGGATAGATCTAAGGTAAGTATCGGCTGGATGAGGTAACGCAAGGTAAGATATATGGTAGGTAGAGGTACGGTAAGGTAGGTCCAAGGTAAGACAGAATAAAGTAGGTCTAAGGTACATACAGGTAAAGGTAAGGTAAGGTAGGTCTACGATACATGTATACGTATAGGTACATGCAGGTAAAGGTAAGCTAGGGTAGGTCTAAGATACATGTAGGTAGAGGTATGGTAGGTCTAAGGTACATGCAGATAAGGTAGGTGTGAGGTAGGTACAGGGCCGGATTAAGGCATTTTCAACATGTTCAGCCGAACAGGGGCCCCCACACTTTAGGGGGCCCCCACAAAATGCCAAAAACATTTTTTTAGCAAATTTCGACGAAACGACTATTTTCCCGAAAATTTCGCAAAATGACTAAAAAAAGGTCATCAACTTTTTCGCGGATGAAATGGTAGCCTATAATTTTCCCGAAAATTTCGCCGGATGACTAAAAAAAAGGTCATCAACACTTTTTTCGCGGATGAAATGGTATGATTTTCCCGAAAATTTCGTCGGATGACTAAAAAAAGTCATCAACTTTTCTGAAAATTTCAAATTGGGCCCCCACAAAATTCTCCCGAACAGGGCCCCCACATTGCTTAATCCGGCCCTGGGTAGGTAGAGGCAATGTACGGCAGATTTAAGGTAAGGCAGATAAGGTATAGGACTATAGGTCTAGGAGGTAAGTGGTGGGTAGAGGTAAGGTAAGAATGAATAAAGGTAAGAGTTACATGTAGGTACTTGGCTCGTTTGGTCATTGAGAAAGAAGACTCGAAAGAAGACAAAACGGAGCACTGTATTTTCCCCCTTTTTTATTCTTTTGCTCCTGCATGCATATTTTCTACTTTTGTTGTCTTTTTGTTTCCTGGTTGCAATAAAATAAAGTGAAGAAAATATATGTTTGTATGTATGTATATTTATAATGTAAACTTATTGCTGCAAATTGGATTGTCTTGTAGTCCAGAGGGATCTTTCCGCCTCTTTTCCTTTTTCTTCGTCTTCGTCCTCTGTCACGTCACAAAATTCCGTCGGAAGAAGAAGAAGAAGATGATGATGATGATGATGATGATGATGATGATGATGATGATGATGATGATGATGATGATGATGATGATGATGATGATGAGGCGGAAGTGGTTACAGTGGGAGTCGACAAAAGCGAGACAAACATTCGGACGGAATTACTGCTTGGCATGCCGGGAAACATTATCCGACCATTAGTTCGACCGCGAAGGCGACGTGAAGCTCTGCCTGTCCGTCTGGCTCTCTATACCTGTCGCTCCGTCTCTGTCTGTGTCTGTCTCTGTATCTCTCGCTGTCCGTTCTGTGCACCGTGTGGTCTTCGCTGCCGTCGCATGCACGGATAGAAATCACGTCCGATCAAAGGTCAGCTGTTGCCATGACGACGTTTGTTAGAACGACGCAGGCGCGTTGCTCTTTTGACGTCACTAGGCGTTTCTAATTATAGTTTTCTCAGACGCAGAAATAGTTCGGTTATTAATAAAATTAAATGATGTCAGGCAAGATCGGGTAAGTATTGATAAAATTAAATGATGTCAGGCAAGAAGATTGGATAAGGTAATTCGGTGTAAAGTGATGCAATGTAAAAAATATTTCTATTATGGTTAGGCTTAATTTGTTAAGGTGCGATAATTCAAACACAATTCGGCATAGCTATAGTATGGTTGATGTAACTGTCGTAACGGGTCAGGTTAGACGTCGTGTGGGTCGGTTAGGGTTAGGATAGTGTCGCCATTAGATATACTGTCCAAAGATACTGTTATATGCCGGTCCCCGATACTAGTTTGCCGGAAAAAGGTGATGTGAGCTGAGCTAAGTCACCAAACAGGTGGGGTTAGATGCTCATTATGATGATGATGACGACGACGATGATGATGTTTTCTCTGTTTTAAAACTTGTTGACTATACCTATAGTTCTCAGCTCGAATGTCGCATCTACCGTTCCCTGTAAGTCCATCCATGAACTGAACTGTTTTGTTCTACCTTATCTTTTACCCTGCCTTGTTTTCCCATGCATTTTTGTACCTTACCAAGGGGTTGACATTACACTAGCAAATTCATATGCGAGTATACATGTAATACAGGAGACTGTCAGGAGTAATGCAAGAATAATGAAGCACATTAAGTCCGCTCGACATCGTAATCGTTCATTAAAACATCTCCAAGGCCATGCTTAAGCGCTTTGTATGTATGTATGCATGCATGTATGACATTGTATGTACGTATATGTGTGTGTGTGTATGCATGTATATGTATGCATGTGTGTATGTTTGTATGCATGGGAAGGAAACAGACTGTAAGGCATTCTTCTCACAATCATGTTTAGCATTTTAAACTATGGTACCGTACTCGACACAGAAGAATGGCGATAAAGAAGAACTTAACTGTCTTTGGAATATAATATTACATATCTCTATCGGCATACTCGTTAGTTTTAAGAATGGCTGTTTAAAGATGTTTAGCTTAATGGAAATTGAATCGACAGGCTTTAGCTGCTGAACGTGAGACCATGAAATGGACACTTACTATCTCTTCTGTATTGGTATCGGTGTGTCGACTTTGTCGTCGGTGCGTTTTCGTAGCCTATCCTGTAAACAGAAGAAGAAGAAGTTGATGCGACGCTGAGGACGAAGAAGAATGGGTGATGATGATTGCAATGACGAAGAAGAGAAGAAGAATTAGAATTAGAAGAAGAAGAAGAAGAAGTTGCCCGGTGTGTCAGTTCCTGCGTATGCATCCCGCACCACTCTTCTAGGTCCTGCAACCATTCTCTGCATGGTCTTCCTCTTCTCTCCGATCCCTCCATGATTCCCGTCACTATAGGCCTATTCTTTATCTTCCTATCGTCGCTCATTCTTTGGATGCGTCCGAATAGTTTCAGCTTCCTTTCCATTGTGGTTCCTAATCCTACCATATCTGATTTGCTGTTAAGTCTTCTTCGCACCTCCACGCTAGTTATTTTCTGTGTCCAATTTATCTGTAATATTCTTCTATAACAGTACATTTCGAACGCTATTATCCTCTGTTTATTCATTTACTAAAGTTTAATCCAGATTTTATAGCACAAATAATAATAAGTTGAATAAACGGAAACGAATTTGATGCGGCATAATGGCCATCATCTAAATCAGAAACGTCCACAATTACTGTCTCTCAGTCTGACAACTGCTGGGCTATTTTTGTCCGTATACTGCGTCACAGCATAGAAGGCCAACAAGTTCGTTGAGTTAAGTCAGGACTTTTCACTGTAGTCATCGGTCATTGCTTCCTTGTCCATATAAATCACGGGGCACTTCCTTAGTAGCATATGGACGAAACTAAAAGGATGTTGCTAGAAAATATATCCTCAGTTGACGATCCAGTGTCCTGTCATAAATGGCTTACGGTCGAGCGAGTGATGTCACTGACGCCCGATCACTAGAATTTCACCGTAGATGTCACCGGTGTCCGAATCACTAAATGTCACCGTAGATGTCACCGGTGTCCGATCTCTAAATGTCACCGTATGTAGATGGACGAATGAGTAAATAAGACATGCGCCTTATATGAGATGGTATAATAAGGAAATCCAAGAAGACCTAACAGTTCTTATTTTACAGCCAATTAACTTTCATCAATCGCTTTCATGACCTCTGCAATGTGCAAGGCGAGTTCTTTATACGACTTGCGTGAAGGGAATGCAGGAATATATAGGCCTAGAGTGCGATGTATACACACTAAATACAAACCATACCTTGAAGTAAGGTTAAGCTTACTTCGGCTTGTCCGTCAGGTGGATACCTTAACCTTGCTTTAAAATATCCTCCATAGCTTACTTGGTAGGTAAGTTCTCTATGTTGCCACAAAGTAAGGTCAAGGTTACTTTGGTTTTGTCCGTCAGGTGGATAGTTAAGGTAACTATAAGGCAACTTCCAGAGGATACTTGACCAAGTTAGTTCCTGAGGTGTCTAAATGGAGGGCAACCCTACTTGACCAAGTTAGTTCCTGAGGCGTCTAAATGGAGGGCAACCCTACTTGACCAAGTTAGTTCCTGAGGCGTCTAAATGGAAGGCAACCCTACTTGACCAAGTTAGTTCCTGAGGCGTCTAAATGGAAGGCAACCCTACTTGACCAAGTTAGTTCCTGAGGCGTCTAAATGGAAGGCAACCCTACTTGACCAAGTTAGCTCCTGAGGTGTCTAAATGGAGGGCAACCCTACTTGACCAAGTTAGTTCCTGAGGCGTCTAAATGGAAGGCAACCCTACTTGACCAAGTTAGTTCCTGAGGCGTCTAAATGGAAGGCAACCCTACTTGACCAAGTTAGTTCCTGAGGCGTCTAAATGGAAGGCAACCCTACTTGACCAAGTTAGTTCCTGAGGTGTCTAAATGGAAAGTAACCCTGCTTGACAAAGTTAGTTCTCGAGGTTTCTACCTGGAAAGGAAAAAGCTGCCTAGGTTACTATGACCTTCAGTGCTACTTCCATGGATTCTTTTGGAGATTCTATACAATGAACCTTGACATTGCCATCAGAAGTAGTAATTAAAGTGAACCATTCAATACAGTATTACGCTAGAACAAGAAAACGGCAGTGTTAATTTTTATTAATGCAATGTTAAGCATTATAATTTGTTAAAGTCAATGACTTAATTACATTTCAACAGTACCAATCAAAGAAGCAATCATCAAGTAAGCTTATAAACGAAGTCCTACACAAGCAATAATTTAAACAGCGATGCGCCTTCATTTCCAGTATGCAACTGCTTTAATATATTGGATGATCACAATTGCCGAGATTTAAGATTACAAATTATTAGATAAAACACGTAATGAGAGCATATTAGTACAGCAAACCATTAAGTTCGGTATCAGTCCAACAATCTCGCTAAAATGTCAAGCAAGATGATTATAGTAGAGAACCAAAATAGTAAACAGGGCGATTCCTTGTCATTCAACCCAATTTACAACAAAAATTGACATGACTGACTCAAATTTACTTGAAATTACGCACAATTGTGGGGTCACATGAGACATGTGTAAACCCAAGAATTTTTTTTGGGGTCAACTACTTCCCGAGACACGAGTCGTCAAACTTTGACCCGAAATGCTCGACCACGTTCTTTTGGACATATGTATTTCAGCTTGTATAAGAGCTAGAATGGTGTTCTTGGTGTCATTATTTAGCTCTTTTGCTGAACTATTTTGAGTAGATTATTTATGACTGTTTAAAAATTAGACATAGTGACCATATTGACAATTTAGCTCTTTGACCTTGACCTTTTGAGGACTCTTAAAATCTGAAAATCACACGTATAGCTTGAAGGGTTTTGAACATCCCCTGAAAAAATCAGAATGGGATCTCTTATGCTTCTTTCGCTATAATTATTTTGTTTATAATTCTGTGCGAATTTCAATATGCAGTCATCTGAAACTGGAATCGCCCAGATGTTGAACTCGAATTTTGAGTGGAATTAGCGACCCAAAAATTATAGTGAAAGAACCATTAGAGATCCCATTCTGATATTTTTCAGGGGATGTTCAAGACCCTTCAAGTTATAGGTGTGATTTTTCAGATTTAAAAATCCCACGAAAGGGTCAAGGTGCTAAATTGTCAAATATGGTCACTATGTTTAACTTAAACAGTCATAAATAATCCACTCAAAAGGTCATCAAAAGAGCTAAATAATGACACCAAGAACAACATTCTATCTCTTATACAAGCTGAGATATAGACGTCCAAAGGAACGTGGTCGAGAGTTTCGGGTAAAAGTTTGTCGACTCGTATCTCAGGAAGTAGTTGACCCCCAAAAAATTGCTCGCAGGTTTTTACATATCTCACCTAGACCAACAAGTGTGCAAAATTTCATTTAAATCTTGAGTCGGTCATGTCAATCATGTTGGTTGAATTGAACTGGAATCACCCAACAATGTTATGACTGAATATGATGAATCAGTACTAATAAAACCATTAAATTGAAAGTCAGCAATGTTTTTACACATTAGGAATGCATTTTATACTAGCATCACAAAGAAACCAGCACTGATGCTAATGGCAGTAGCAGTAAAATCAATAGAACTAAAATAAATAACAGTTATTCTAGTATTGGTAATAAGAATACTTATTTAGTGATGATTAGTAATCATAATAATAATGATACTAGTATAATCTTCAGCATTATGTCAAGTCATACCATTAGCATTATCAGTAGTAATAACACAATAACAGCAACAATAGTCTTTAACCGAGCAAAATGGTCAGTACCAATTACACTAAAATCACCTGTTAGCACAAAAATCCTAAAAGTTATGAAGCAACTTTTATATTGTTCCAAATAGGACATAACAGTTAATCATAATTTATAATCATATTTTCTCACTCTCTCAATCTGTGCTCAATACAAAACTTAAAATTGTAATTGTAAATCAGACAATTTGCATAGCATCGTCAGCAGCAAGCTACTTATAGAATGCTTTACACGTATAATGTCAACTGTCAGAGTAAATGTCATGAGCTCGAGAGCAAGTGCAGCTTCAATTGTTTTTTTAAAGGTTGATTGAGTTTTTATTTCCTGGAAGACTGTTTCAGGCGATTGGGCCTGCGACCCGAAAGGCACAATCACCCATTTTAGTTTTCGTCGCAGGAATGGACACGTCAGCGGTCTCGCACGCTGCATTGATGTCATTGAAAGGTCGGTGTCGAGTAAAAGACCGAGATTGCGGACCTCATTCTTTGGCACGGCAGCATCCCCGCCAATGACGAATGGGCTGCGGTCTAGTTTTTCCACTCTGCGCGAAGACGAGCACCAGAGAAATTCCGACTTCGATGAATTGAGCTGCAATCGATTGCATTTCATCCAGTCGGCGATGTCTCTGATGCAAAATTATAATCTTCTATCAAGTTCCTGCTAGATTACAATGTCCATTGATGGAGAATTTTTGGGGAAAGCTGCGGACTTGCTTTTCATGAGGCCCGTTACTTTGTTATGGATCGATGAACGCAGGAACATCTGAAAACATAATCCCAAAATTTTATTAACAGAATCACAGCAAAAAATTAATACAGTTTTTAATTAAAATACGATATTAGACCTCACACATAGTGTACTTGGCAACCCATTTTGAGGGTGCTTGACAAAAGTGCCGCTGAGTCGTGCTAAAATTACCCCTGAAATTTGCAATCCTCAGAATTCTTCATAGTATATATTGACTGTTTAAGTCACTTATAGAATCACACCACAAGCAACAAAATATGACGCAGCATTCTAAGAGTTATATGCTGTATATATCAAAGGGACAACCCTAAAAGGCTAATAAATCTGCTACGTCAAGGGTTGTCTTCCTTCCATTGGAATTATTTCGGATGGCCTAACGACATTTTTATAAGGCCTAACAAAAAAATGTTGTGTTTCCGGTAACCCGGCCGACCCTCTTTTATAGCCGCGACCCAAATAATTTTGCAAAAAAAATTTATTAAAAATTTTTTTTTTTTCAAAACAATATTTTTTTTACATTTGTATTGACATAACAGAAAAGACGTCAACAAAATGAAATTAATAGGACTGTTTTCTAAAGCAGTTTTAGGTGCAGACAGTCGGGAAATAGGCAGTTTATACTTGTTTAGAACACGTACTTTGTTGCAGCGTGTACCTTTGTGCAAAAAAGACTAGTAAGGTATACTTTTTCGGATAGTCAGGCCTAAAAAAAAAGTGTTGTGTTTCCGGTAACAGAGCTAAAAAAAATTGGGTAGGTAGGTCGGAAAATATTTTTATTTTGTAAAATATTTTTATGCAGTGACTATCCGAAAAAGTATACCCCACTAGTCTTTTTTGCACGCTGAAACAAAGTACGTGTTCTAAGCAAGCATAAACTGCCTTTTTCCCGACTGTCTGCACCTAAAACTGCTCTAGAAACAGTCCTATTAATTTCATTTTGTTGACGTCTCTTATGTTATGTCAATACAAAAGTAAAAAAAAATTTTTTGGGAAAAAAATTAATTTTTTTTTTGAATTTTTTTTTGAAATTTAAAAAAAAAAAAATTTTTACAAAAATATTTGGGTCGCGGCCGTAAAAATGGGTCGGTCGGGTTACCGGAAACAGAACACTTTTTTTTACGCCTCACTAGGGTGCCAACCAAAAGCATGGTCAAAAAATAATTTTGTCTGATCCAGTTGCCCACCCCCTACAAATGTTTTCTATGGCAAGAAACTCACGTGATAAAATTTTTATTCAGATAGAAGATTATTTAGAGCTAGCTTGCGCGTCAGTAGTTTATAGTAGCGTATAACATAATTTCTTCAAAATCGCATATGGAAATAGCTTATATTTACAGAGAACAGACTGTGCTGTGACTCAATGTTCATACTGACTAAGAATAATAATGTTTCTTGTAATTTTTTTATCTTTCCCAATTCTTGGATGTAGCTCTAATAACACGGATAAACCATAAAAGGCTAATTAAAGACTGTCAATGTCATTTCATACAACTTCCAGCAATGCAATCCTTCCTGATGGTGCCTATGTTTTGTCCGAACAAAAGTGTATAAGAAAACACTACTGAGCTTGGTTTGTAGACCAAAATCATGGAATTAGTCGATGCCAAAGTGTTCAACACCAGATGGGACCTCCAGTGGCAAAAAATTAAGATATTTAGAAGATTTGGATAGGCTACTCACGTATAATTATGCATTTGACGCAGACCGGTATGAAAATGGCAAAGGTGACAGCAACTGCAGTGGTTTGGATCTGGTGCAAAATGAGTTTATCGAGTTCATCCAGTTCAATATGATATTCAGTCAAGACTGTTAGGAAGACTAAGAGCTCTTTTACCTGGCACTTATATTCTTAAAAGGAGTATAAAGTAAGGGAGATCTGTGCATATCCATGCCTCTGGAGTCCACCCTAGAGCTAGATGGATGGCAAGGTCACAAACAAGGTTAAAAAGATACTTATTTTACTCTCAATAAATCTCATCAAATGCGAGTTGTCAGCTCTCCCAGAGTTCAAGTCAATTGTTAAGTTTACATTCAGTGTCTGTACACACATGCATGTGCCACACCTGATCCTCGCAACGTCTTGAATCTTCTGCATGAGTTTGATGCATACAGACAAACAACTAAACTGTTATCGATTCAGCAATCAATTCCTTCTGTAGCCATTTGTAGTATCTAGGGGAAATACTAATTGGTCACACTTTCTCTGATACAATGGTTCCTCTGGATTTGAAGGAAGCAATAGTCACAGCCCTAAGTAAAGAAACCCATTGACAAACTCCTCGGCACGTTGTAAGTTTATACTGCATGGACATGACACTGTTTCTTTACCAATGCTTCGGTGGTTGCAACATATTTATAAGTTTCTTGTGGCAATTATAATATCACAGGACTTTTTGGCCCTAAAGACCTTCACCCTAGCATTTGAGAGAGCATTTCTGAGTATGCTAGTGCTCAAATATGGGCAGAGAGTCTGATGGTGGTCAACAATGCCGCTAATTTATTCAATGGTGTTCTTGGTCACTATGAAAAACAGAATAAATTTATGTTATAAGTTGCTGAGAGGCACCGCAAGACATTTCTGATTATTAAAGAGTCTACTGTTGCTCACCAGTAGTGCTGGGCTCAATTGCTCATCACTAACTTAGCAATAATGAGCACCCTTCATAGTAGTGTATCTTACGCATTGAAACATCATGGAATTTAACATTGTCCAATGCTAAAAACTTTAACCGCGTCAAGCTACCAGTAAATATTTTCTGGTTGACACAAAAAATTTTCTCCTTGCTTTTAGTAACCAAGGTAACAAATTTTGGGGGTGGGACAATGCAAAATACAAACTTTAATTTTCAGTGGCACCCTAATAGTCACTGCATAAAAATATTTTACCAAAATAAAAATATTTTCCGACCTACCTACCCAATTTTTTTTAGCTCTGTTACCGGAAACACAATTTTTTTTTAGGCCTAAATGACAAGTAAGAAATATGAGAAAAAACTTAATATGTTCATAACTGAAGAGATTCAATTTACAAAATTAAACAAGCAGGTTCACCATTTCATACCAATTCAACATACACAGCATGAATAGTTGTACATGCACCAATATTTGCTTCAATGCAGTCCTAAATTGTTTCAAACATGCATGGTATTTATGTAAGCAGAAGTCGAGACATATTTTGAAATATGACCAACAAGCAAAGCAGCAGAGCGAAGGACCCGGTGAAGACGCCCTATTTAGCCAGATGCGTGACCAGCAAGGAACATGCAGCAATGACCAACTCTGCTGGTAACAAGACGTGGACAAGGACCACAGCAGCATCACGGGATTCATTCATTCATTCATTTCGTGAATTTATATAGCGCTTCTTCAGGAAACCTACTCAGAGGCGCTCCTAGTCCAGCCACAGCTAAAATAATAGGTTTTGAGCGACTTATAAAAAGCAGGTGAATTTAGTCTATGCATAAGTCGCAAGTTTAGTGGGAGGCCATTCCAGATAGCGGGACCCACAGTAGAAAAGGCTCGGCGCTGTCTTGTAGAAGTGCGAGCTCGAGGAACCAAAAGCTCCCCCGTTGTCGTGGAGCGAAGAGCTCGACGGGCTGCAAGGTCGGAGACAGGTCGATAGCCTACTAAGATAGGGACTACAAGTCAACATGCAGTTGATGGAGCTGGTAGTAAACGCATCATGTGACCAAATTGATGTGCTGTGAAAGACATGTCATAAATAATAGGTCAAGGTCACCCCAAGGTCGGTGACCGTATGAGAGAAAGCAATATCGGGAAGGTCTAAGCCCAAAGGTGTGGGTCTAGACAAGCCAGCTGTCAAACCAAATGAATGGTTTTGCATGGGTTCAAAAGCAAGCGATTTCATGTCATCCAGCCATAGGCATCAATTGCTGAGCCCAACAGCCCAACAGATTCCACTGCATCAGCTGCACGGCAGTAAACTGGACGTATGCTTGAATAGCATTAGCATATAGCTGACCACTAGAAGAGTACACATAACAACAGCAGGGAGGTAAGATAAGATGTGCATAGAATTTAAACAGATCCCAAAGGGTCAGAGGCCCAGCAGGACCTATAGCGAAGCCAGCTACAACACAGTTTGTGCAATCTGTGAGGAAAGGTGCAGCCACTCACCAGCCAGACCTTGGAAATTAATTTTTTAAAAGAAGCCAGGACTCATTATCAAGATGCTGAAATTATTATCAACAGCACACTTTGGATAATATAATCATCAAATATTCATTCCAAAAATTTATATAGCAAGCATTCAAGAAATTAACTAGGAGGCTAAGGCGTAAAAAAATTGTTGTGTTTCCGGTAACCCGACCGACCCATTTTTACGGCCGCGACTCAAATATTTTTGTAAAAAAATTTTATTAAAAAAATAATTTTTTTCAAAAAAAAATTAAAAATTTTCAAAATTTTTTTTTTTTTTAAACACTTGTATTGACATAACATAAGAGACTTCAACAAAATGAAATTAATAGGACTGTTTCTAGAGCAGTTTTAGGTGCAGACAGTCGAGAAATAGGCAGTTTATACTTGCTTAGAACACATACTTTGTTTCAGCGTGCAAAAAAGACTAGTGGGTATACTTTTTCGGATAGTCACTGCATAAAAATATTTTCCAAAATAAAAATATTTTCCGACCTACCTACCCAATTTTTTTTAGCTCTGTTACCGGAAACACAACATTTTTTTTAAAGGCCTAATTCGAATTTTCCGATCAAACCAAGCACGATCAGCTGTAATCACATCTACTAGTGTCAAAAGCATGAACAAAAGCTGCAGTACATTTATAATTACAAGATTGCATGTGAAAATACACTATTCATACTAAGACTGCACTTAGAGCAGAATACAATAAAATACAAGTGTATTTGGTATTGCAAAATTTCCAGAGCTCAGAAATGCATGCAGAATTGCACACCAGAACACTGATTGTTTAAGAAAAATCCAGTAAAAATTTATTTATGCTGCTACAGAAAGCCAGTCAATCAGTAGCAAAGGTGAAATTCCAATTTGATTATATTTCTGACTTCATCATTAGCGTATTGCCATAACTTATTTCTATTTTATCAACTTTTCTTGCGCTGTGACAACACGAATGCCCTAATCAGTAGAAACCTACATATACCAGTTAGCATATAAAATCAGGTCATCAACAACACTTAACAAGTTCAAAATGCCACGCAATCAATTAAAGTCTCAACAGTTTTGGAAATTAGGCCGCTTTCTATTATAACACTTTTTACGGGAAATCTGGCTGTTGTGTATTTTGAAAATCTATTTGGGTGATTTGGGCTGGTCTCAACATGTTTACCGTTATTTTAAATGCATGACATAGAAACATTACTTTTCAGCATGCCCGTCTTCAAAACAATGTCGTTGCCAATGATGGCTGGCTTAACCCCTTTAGCATGTGGATCATTCCATGCCAAATCAACAAATTTTTCAGAAAGTTCCAGCTCGACCATCTCGGATTTTAATGAAACTTTTAATGAATGTTTATTATGGTATTAGAGGAAACTATACCAAATTTTAGATCAATATCTTCAGTAGTTTTAAAGAAATTAAATTTTAAATACGTTTGGGGTGACCTCGTTTTTGACGTTTTGGAAATCACGTCTAAATTTGTAGCGACGTTCAGTAGCTCATAACTTCATTAATATAGCAAATAATTTTATGAAATTTTCAGGATGTTTAGTCTTTGTGGTTGAGATGACATGGTGAAGAAATAAAAGATCAGTGTTGAAAATTCTGATGTTAGGACCCAACTGAAAATAAGGAGAAAAAAAACTTGCGACTGTCTGACTTTGCTGCCCTGGTGTGGCCAAAATGAAGTTTTTTAAAGAATATTTTAACAACTCCTGATCCTAATGTACTTTCTCTACAAAATTATGCAAAAAGTTTGAATTTCTGATGCATGCCTACTACCATATAGCCTTCTAAACATGAAAAATTGTATTCGGAAGACAATTTTCAAGGTCACCACCCATATTCTTGCTTCCTTGGAAAGAGCATAAAAAACAGATTAGATGAAAAAAATATCAGCCCTCTGGTTAATTTCCTAGTCATGATTGCTGGATCTCGTGATTACTTTGTGCGACTTGAATTAAAAGCTAATCTCGAAAAACAGCATGATCCCGCAACTTTGGGCTGTCATATCACGACCAGGAAATTAACCAGGGGGCTGATATTTTTTCTTCTAATCTGTTTTTTATGCTCTTTCCAGGGAAGCAAGAATGTGGGTGGTAGTCCTTGTGATTTTCAATTAATAAATCTGCAGATGTTGTACAAATGCCATCTCCCACGAAAAACGGCATGATCAACCAAGTTTGAACTGTCATATCACAGCCAACAAATTAACCAGAGGATTGATTTTTTTCATCCAATCAGCATTTTGTGTTCTTTCCAAATATGCAAATATCTGGGTGGTAGTCCATGTGATTTTTAATTTATAAATTTGCAAATGTTGCACAAATGCCAATTTACATTTTCTCGGGCATGTGTATCTCTTAGATATATCCCTCATATGATAAGGACTCATAAAGATAGACATCTACCATATAAATTCAAGAACTGAGGAAGATGAGTAGACTGAAATCTGTGAAAATTAACTTATTACAGATATGTTTTCACAATATAATGGCTTGATATTGACCCCATTATAAACTCGCGAATGCAGAAAACTGCCACAATTGAAATTAAAATATTACACGAACAAGAAGAGACATCATCACAATTTTTGGTGAACTTAGATTATCTGAGCTGTTCTTTCCAATTATGTAAATTTCATTGCTCACTGACCTATCAAACATGATGATCTTTGACCTTGAAAATGGTCTTTCGAATACAATTTTCCATGTTTAGAAGGCCATATGGTAGTAGGCATGCATCAGAAATTCAAAAATGTTGCATATTTTTGTAGAGAAAGTACATTAGTATCAGGAGTTGTTAAAATATTCTTTTTAAAAAATTCAATTTGGCCACACCACGGCAGCAAAGTGTGATCGTCAGACAATCGCAAGTTTTTTCCCCTATTTTCAGTTGGGTCCTAACATCAGAATTTTCAACACTGATCTTTCATTTCTTTACCATGTCATCTCAACCGCAAAGACTAAACATCCTGAAAATTTCATAAAATTATCTGCTATATTAATGAAGTTATGAGCTACTGAACGTCGCTACAAATTTAGACGTTCACGAGTTCCAAAACGTCAAAAACGAGGTTACCCCATATGTCTTTAAAATTTAATTTCTTTAAAACTACTGAAGATATTGATCTAAAATTTGGAATAGTTTCCTCTAATACCATAATGAACATTCTGTAAAATTTTCATTAAAATCCAAGATGGTCAAGCTGCAGCCATTTGTTGAAATGGCGTGGAATGACCCATGTATTAAATTTTTTAATTCTCATACAGGGAAGGAGGAAGGGAGGGAACAGAAGGTGATGGGGATGGAGGGAGGAAGGAAGAAAGTGAGTGGACGGGAGGTGAGGGGAAGGGGGACGGGAGGGAGTGGGATAAACAGGGGACGGGAGGTGAGGGAGGGAAGGTGAGGGCACCGAGGGAGTAAATGAGAAGCAGGGAGGAGGGATGGATGGATGGTGGGAGGGAGGGAAAGAATGGGGCGAAGTGAGGGTGGGGAAGTAGAGGATTTGCGAATCCTAAAATTCCCGGCAACGTCAGGTACCCCAGCTAGTATACAATAAGATACATTTAAGCCTGTAAAACTTGACTTAAACATTAATACTTTAGCTTACTTTTGGACCACTCTGTACATACCAAGAAAGATACTGTGTACCGAATTCTCTGATGGGCTGCACTGGTACTACTACCATCATGGATAACACGTCCAGAACTTCAGATGAATCCGGCAGAAACGTTTTGAATACTGGTCGACCTGCACAATGTAGACAAAACGCTTTTTAAAATACAAGCTGATTTAACAGAATAGACATATGAAACGAAACATTTTTAAACATACAGGTGATTCCGTGTCAATTCTACCAAATTTACAATCAAAATTGACATCAGAGACTTGGATTTACTTGAAATCTATCACATTTGTTGGGTTACAGGAGACAAGTGTAAACTCAAGAAAAAAAATCTTTTTGTGCCAATTACATGCCGATATACATGAAGCGTAAAACCCGAGCCGCTCGACCTCGCATGAGTGAATGCCTGTATCTCAGCTTGCACGAGACCTAGGTGTTCTTGGTGTCAATATTCAGCTCTTTTGTTGACCTATTAGAGTAGATTATTTATAACTGTTTAAAAGTTGAACATGAAGACCATATTTGACTATTTAACACTCTAATCTTGACCTTGACCCTTTCAGCATTTTTATCTGAAAAATATCACACTTATACATGTAGATTGATGGATCTTGAATATCCTCTGAAGTTGGAGAAGTTAAAAGGAATTTCACTGAAAAATAAGATGAAAATTTAAACCAACCTCAACCTGACAAAAGAGCCATCAGGAACAGCTTCAAGTGACATTCACTGTCACTTCGATGACCAAAGCATCTTCTTCTTTGATGACCAAAACATGCAAAACAAAAATCACTAGTTCAGTTTTATAATAAAAGTCACAGCAGTAAAATGAAAAATCACTATATGGGGACTTTACTGTAAAGACTGTTGCTGCAAATCATTGATATCTGGAAAGCGAATTAATAGAAAGGGTGATTTATGGTTAGATATGCAGTATATTACAGTTTGAAAGTAAATAATCCTTCACTTTGTCAAAGAATTCGGAACTTTAGAAACTATAATTTAGCTGATGTTCCGCCTGGCGCCTATGAAGCTATCAGCTGGGTACGACCATTTTTCGCTATTATTTTGAACACTTAGGTAGAGGCCCATAATGTTTCTATTAATTCGGTAGCTTTATCGTAAGAACATATTAAACGTGACAATTCAAGACGCCAATTTGCGTATGTAGCGTTATTGTTAGATCATGTGAAACGTTTCTTATCCAAGTCGCTTTAATTTTTATTGTTGCTTACCTACCTTGACTACTTGTGGGGCGCGGTGGTGTAGTGGTGGCGTTATTGCCTTGGAGCCGGAAGGTTCGAATCCACCTCGCCACGTAAAGACCCTCGGCAAGTCCTTCACTGACAATTGCTCAGCGCTTCGGCGTGAAACTCCGATGCAGTGTACGCTCTGCATTCGGGAGCGCCTCTGAGTAGAGAGAGCTTGAAGGGGCGCTATAATAAGTGCACATACAAACAATACTTACTTATCGTGCATGTGGGCAATGAGCCGGTTACTTACTTACTGAGCGCTTTGCATGGTGGGATGCAGTTGATAGGTCGCTGCGCTCTATTTTATTGCAATCGTTGGCAAGCAAATTGTTTGGAGTATGGGCATGCAGTCCTCGGGATTGCCGAGTTTCAGACTTAAAAGTTGTTATCAACAACATCAACAGGATCATTATGACATGCAATTAATGCAGCTCTGCATAATTTTTCGGGAGTTCGGCGGCTTTCGGTAATCCTTCAGTTTACGCCGTTTAATTATTTCACACTATTAAGACGCTATATCAAACATGTATTGGTGTTCTGTATATGTAGTCTATGGTTTGTCACTTCCTGTCGTCGTAATTTTTTGGAAACACCCAAATTTTTGCTTAAATTTAGTCTAGACATGGCTGGGAGACCGGCAGCTCCAACACATGAATGTATTATTATATATGAATTAGAAGCTGGATGGAGGTAGAATAACTTGAGAAATGGGAGCTGGATGAACATATTATTACATATGAACTAGAAGCTGGATGAAGGAAGAATAATGCAAACATCCAACTCCCATTTATCAAGTTCTTTTCCTTTAATCCAGCTTCTAGTTAATATGTAATAATACATTCATCCAGCTTCCGTTTCTCGAATTTGTTTTCCGTAACAGATTCAGTGGCCAAGAAATGTTTGGAGTTTTCTTGCAGACAGTTTCAGACAATTATCCCATGTGATTTTCTGCTGAAATAATTAAACGGCGTAAACTGAAGGATTACCCGGCTTTCTATATAGCTATATAACTGTTATCGGTAAATTGGGCTTTTTGTGTAGTTTTTTTCGATTTCGGGCTTTAGGCCGACCCCCGCCTAACCTGATCCGAACAGATCATCACTACACGGTACACCAGTAAATTAACGCAGTACTGTCTTTATGTCCCCGATATTATAGTTATGCCAAATTACAGTTAAATCAAATTATGGCACAGAAATTCCAATATTTACTCAAATAGTCTACTTACAAATTTTCTCCATCAAATTGAACCACGCGGTCGCCACACTTGAGACACAAAGGCTGCCCGCACCGATCGTGTAACGCTGGCGCCCTGCTTCATCTTCCGTTCAAGGCTGGTACTCTGTTTTACCGCTTAGTAGCTGTAAGCAGCAGAAGGAGGATCCAGCATTAAAAGAGGCCGTTGCCTCGACAAAAATTTCTTCGGCATATTACAGCACTATGCAGAAAGGCTCTTATATCAAATATATTAGGCCTAGAGTCTTTTATTGGACTCTAATATCTTTGCTTAGCCTATATGGCGAAGTAAGCATGTGGGCCTATATTCTCAGTCCACATTTTAGCCTACTCGATGGCGCTTTCACAGTAGGCCTAGGCCTATTATTGTTTAATTTTAGTAACAAAGTGCATGAATGTCAGATTGTCGTGTTGTAAAAAAATCTGACGCATTCTCTGCACTGCGCTTTGCATGTTGGGATGTATTCGTCATCCGTCATTTAGGCCTAGGCCTAGGCAACATTTAACCATTATTGTTCTATGTGTTCGGGTAGGCCTAAACATTTTAATCAAAAAGACCTGCCATCAAAATTACCCATAGCCAAGATCGATTCTACTGACTGCAGTGGATCTAGGCTATTGAATAAGCAGATCTTTTGTATAATATTATATTCTTGTCAATGACATAACGACTTCGTATTATTAGGCCTAGTTGATATGGCATTCAGTCCTGTTTCTACCTCTGAATCTACAATTGCAAGGAGACCCATTCTGCCTTCTATCTAGCTCACTTGGCTTTTCTCGTTAGGTCAAACGAAGTCTAATAAGATTAGGCTTATCGTAAACAAGATTTAGGAGATGGATTTATTATTAATAATTATGAAAATTCTGATGATGATAATAATAATAAAAATTAATAGGCCTAATAATAATAATAATAATTATAGGCTAAAAGCCTATGCTGTTGTTTTGACAGCGGTTCAGTGTTTAGCCTATCAGGCACAGCCAGTTGGCGTTTGCACAGCTTGAAACGGAAATAAATGATGGTGTTATAATAACAATAATAAAATAATAATAATAATAATAGGCCTAATAATTAATGACAGTTCTATGGCGACCAGCACACCATGGACTATTCTTACGGACAATGTGTTTCATATTCACGATTAAATGACATATTTTTAATGTAATTTATTTTACAATTTGAATATGGCATTACAGCGATTCGTATCGTTGACTTATTGTGGCAGGCCACAGCCTATGACCATTAGGCAACAGTAATGGAATTTTACCGGGAAATCATAAAGAGTTGGTTGCGGCTTTATCACTTCACACAAGAAGTTGTGGTTCGAGTCCCGTGTTAGCCAAATATTTTTTTCTTCAAATTTTTTCTGTAAGCCAATGTGTTTCAAATTCAAGATTAAATAACATATTTTTAATGTAATTTATTTCACAATTTGAATATGGCATTACAGCGATTCGTATCGTTGACTTATTATGGCAGGCCATGACCATTAGGCAACAGTATCCTAATGGAATTTTACCGGGAAATCATAAAGATAACCCATTTGACTCAACGCAGCGCTCGTGAATAAGCTGTTGCCCGGCGCTTGGCTTTCGAGTGGCGTTCTAGAAATTTGGAGGTTACAAATTTACGATTACGATTACGAATATTCTTGTTTCGGTTTGAATAGAGTTTAACACGCAATTTTTTATTCATCTACCGTTGATGGTGTATGGACGAGTTGGTTGCGGCTTTATCACTTTACACAAGAAGTTGTGGTTCGAGTCCCGTGTTAGACTAATATTTTTTTTTCTTCAAATTTTTTCTTTAAGCCAATGTGTTTCAAATTCAAGATTAAATAACATATTTTAATGTAATTTATTTCACAATTTGAACATGGCATTACAGCGATTCGTATCGTTGACCTATTATGGCAGGCCACAGCCTATGACCATTAGGCAACAGTAATGGAATTTTATCGGGAAATCATGAAGATAACCCATTTGATTCAACGCAGCGCTCGTGAATAAGCTGGTGCCCGGCGCTTGGCTTTCGAGTGGCGTTCTAGAAATTTGGAGGTTACGAATTTACGATTACGATTAAGAATATACTTGTTTCGGTTTGAATAGAGTTTAATACGCAATGTTTTTAGTCATATACCGTTGATGCCGTATGGACGAGTTGGTTGGGGCGTTATCACTTCACACAAGAAGTTGCGGTTCGAGTCCCGTGTTAGACAAATATTTTTTTCTTCAAATTTTTCTGTAAGCCAATGTGTTTCAAATTCAAGATTAAATAACATATTTTTAATGTAATTTATTTCACAATTTGAATATGGCATTACAGCGATTCGTATCGTTGACTTATTATGGCAGGCCACAGCCTATGACCATTAGGCAACAGTATCCTAATGGAATTTTACCGGGAAATCATAAAGATAACCCATTTGACTCAACGCAGCGCTCGTGAATAAGCTGGTGCCCGGCGCTTGGCTTTCGAGTAGCGCTCTAGAAATTTGGAGGTTACGAATTTACGATTACGATTACGAATATCCTTGTTTCGGTTTGAATAGAGCTTAATAGACACTTTTTATTCATCTATCGTCGATGGTGTATAGACGAGTTGGTTACGGTGTTATCACTTCACACCAGTAGTTGTGGTTCAAGTCCCGTCTTAGACAAATATTTTTTTCTTCAATTTTTTTTCTTTAAGCCAATGTGGCGTCGTCTTCATCTTATTCATCCTCGTCATCTTCATCATTTATTTGGTCGTCGTCATCAACAAAATCATCGTCATACTCATAAATCATTTATCTGGACGTCGTCGTCATCATCATTCTTGTCTTCATACTCGTGGTCGTCATTATCGTCATCATCGTCGTCGTCGTCTTCACTCTCTTCATCCTCATCTTCGTTTATATCTTAGTTGTCATCGTCGTCATAATCGTCATTGGGCTACAATCGTCATAGCTATCATCATCATAATCATCATCGTAATCATCATCATCGCTACTATAATCATCCCCACAGCTGCAAGTATTACCATCAGCATCATATATGTGGTCGTCGTCATCATCAACATCGTCGTCGTCTTCATCATCATTCTCATCATCATCACCAAATAGTTCGAATGGAAATTTCCTCCTATGGCGGCGGTACAGTGATTAAGTGGGCAGAGCAGCCTGACCTTACTTCAGGTTTCTCCAGGATACCTCAGATGGTTCGAGTAAGCTCAAATTTCTGTACTAAGCTTTAGGTTTCTTCAGAGGTCTGGAGTAACATGCCTACCACATAGTAAGTTAAATAAGGACTTAGTATCCTATGTAACTATTTAGTATCCTAACTAACTACTTAGTATCATCTAGTAAGGACATTATTAAGAGTGTACTGTATAGTAACCAAGTATAGCGTGAATAAGCGTAGGTGTGACAACAGAAGGCCTACTGACAACAGTACTGTACTGACAACTGTACTGACAACTGAACTGACAACAGTACTGACAACTGTACTGACAACTGTACTGACAACTGTACTGACAACAGTACTGACAACTGTACTGACAACAATACTGACAACTGCATCTACAACCTCCAATCGTTAAATTCCTTCCTATCTAAGTTAGCCGAGCGAATTGTTCTTATACCCGACTCAACAAAATTTGACTCTTCCAACTTACTCCTCAACCCTCTCTTTCCCCCCACCAATCTGGCTTCACTAAACGCCACTCATTCTTCCGCATAATAAACTGATCTCTGCAGTCAGACATTACAGGTCTCCTGCCTTTGTTTCCTTGACTTCTCCGTCGCATTAGACACCATTGATCCCAATACCCTCCTGTCAGCTAATTTAATCAGTGCACGCCGATTGTCGTACAGCGACGTAAGTAGGCCAGGTGCAAATTGCCGCGCGGCGTCTTCACAGGTGATTGTCTGGACAGCACGTGACGTCTAGACGAGCGTACGTTAATTGTACAAGAAGGGAGTGGAAGTGAAGAAGGAGAGTTGCGTGTTGAGAGCCGTTGAGATAGGCTGTAATAGTTGTTGTTGAGTTGCGATAGAGTAGACTGATGAAGGTAGTAGTCGTGTAGTTGTTATGATAACGCAAGTGTAGTCATTGTTGTGTTGTTGCTGATCGTTTTACTTTATATCGGATTTTGGAGTATAATAAGAAGAGTTAAACACGTCGTCGTTGTTGGTTAACAAAACAGTGAAAGACTGTAGATTCTTTAACCTAGCCATTTAGCTAATGAAACAGTTATCTAGGGATAGGCCTACGCTACCACGAACTTATACGAAGAAGCTTCCGAAGAGACTGATAGGAGGTGAAGGTGATATCAAGGAGTTTATCACATTTGGTGTCGTTGCGGTGAGATAACGATCCAAGTTGCAGGAGAACGATCCTAGTTACGAACGGAGGGATTCTATTCAATCAACAGACGTTGCGGAGGAACGGACGCTGTGCATTTATCGAGGAGCCGAGCACACGGGAGAAGCAACGATACATCGAGCATCCGTACGTCAGTGAGAAACGACAACACAACGACTACAAGGTAGAAAAACTTGCTTGTCTATTGAAGTTTGCTTAAAGAATTGAAGTCAGTCAATTGCAAACATTTGAAGAGTAGCCTACTATTTATCGACTAGCATCAGTAAAGTAAAGAAGTAAGATGGAGAAACTTACAGAGCAAAAGCAAGCAACTATTAAAAAGATGGCATCGGAGAGAATAGTGAAATTATTAATCGAAGCAGGCCTTGACGCAGAAGAAGTCGGACAGATGTCGAGGGAACATTTGATGAGATCTTTGGCGGAGGTTTGGGCGAAAGACGCGGAAGAAGAAGGTGCGGTTGGTGGTGCTGAAGGAAAGCCAATTGAGAAGCCACAGGCACCGATGTCTATGGAGGCGTTGCTGCAATTCATGATGATGAGAGAGGAGCAACGAGCAGAGAAAGAAGAACAACGTAGACACGAGGAAAAGGAGAAAGAAGAGCAGCGCAGACAAGAGGAGAAAGAGCGTAAACAAGAGGAGAAAGAGAAAGAAGAGCAGCGCAGACAAGAGGAGAAAGAGCGTAAACAAGAGGAGAAAGAAAAAGCAGAAAAAGCAGATAGGCTGCGACAACAAGAGATAGACATGCAGAAGCAACAGTTCCAGCTTCAGTTAGAACAAATGAAAATAGATCGTGACGAAGCAGAACGACGAAGAATGGAGTTAATGATAGAATACGAAAAAGCAAGAAAAAGCGATGAAGAAATACGAAAACAGCAGATCGAAGACAAAAAGGCTCGCGAGGAAGAAAAGGAGAAGATGCGTTTACAAGAATTGGAGAGAGCAGAAGAAATTCGTCAGGAAGAATTGCAAGCTGAAAAAGACAATTTGGAAAAAGCAGAAAGAGAAAGAGAAGAACAGATGCAATTAGAACAAAAGAAACTTGCTATCAAGGAGGCTCAACTTAAAGAAATGGCCATTGAAAAAGAAGAACGCAGAAAGCAGTTAGAACTATTGCAGCAGAAGATTGAACAAGAAGAACTGCGGAGAATCGAAGATCAAGATCGACTGAAGAAGAGAGACGAAGAGGATCGTAAGAGCCGAGAAGTGTCAGAACAGATTAGGCTCAGAGAAAGTGAGACAATGGTGTCCAAGATTAAGAAGATAGGTGATGCAATGAAGCATGTGCTACCTACGATGCCATATGATATGATGGAAGTGCCATTATATTTTGAGACAGTGGAAAATGCATTCAATAGTTTTGCTGTGGAAAAGCAGTACTGGGTGAAATTGTTGTTGCCATTGATGACCCCGAGAGCGCGAACGGTATTGAATCGATTGTCATTTGAGAATTTAGATAAATACGATGCAGTGAAAGAGCACTTGTTGAAGGAATTCAAGTTAACAGCTCGTGAGTACAGGTCAAGGTTTGCAGATGCCAAGAAGACAGCCGAAGAAACGTATACGATGTTCACGGCTAGGCTGAAGAACCTGTTGAATTATTATGTCCGAAGTAGACGAGTGGACAAAGACTACGAGAAGCTGTTTGATTTGTTAGTGGCGGATAAGCTGAAAGAATGTTTACCACCAGGTCCACTGCAGTTTGTCTTAGCAAAAGAGGGCACAGAATGCTTGGAAGCTAGTAATGTTGCAGACCTCGCAGACATACATGTAAACAATCGGATTGGTGTGATGTTCCAAGACAAACCGAAATTTGAAGCATGGGGAAATAGCTCAAAGCCATTCAAGTGGAACAAGGATAGCAAAGACACCGGAAGCCAAGCCAAGAGTAATGATGCAAAGAAAGATAATTATTCTGGAAAGCAGTATTGGCAAGATAAGAAAGAGTCAACGTGGGACAGACAAGCCTACAATCGAACTCCGCCGCTGGGACGCCCAACAGAAAGTAATGCATCATACACGCCGTACAACAAATGGGAGAACAATGAGCAAAGAAGTTTTATAAAGAAACGTTGCCACAACTGTCATTCTGACAAACACCTAATAAAACATTGCCAAGCACCAGGAGCGGCAAATCTGAGGAAGAACTTTAGCAGAAGTGCAGAAAATCTTCGAGTAAACCAGATACAAGTGATGAATGCACCAGACCAGTTTGAAGAATCGGACGATCGTGAAACAGAAGTGAAGTCGGTAATGAAGTGTACGCCGCAGCTCACCATACAGAAAGAAGCGATAAAGACTACTTCCATTGCAGAAATTTGTCGAGAAACAAAAAGTAAAGAGGAGTGTCAACGCATAAAGAAGATATCGTTGCAGCATGTAAATGTGGAGATACGTGGGACTGATGGGCAGCCTGTGCAAGTCGAGGCGTTGATTGACTCGGGGACCGAGATACCAGTAATCAACGAGGAACTACTGAAAGGAACGACAGTAGAAGAAATCGGCAGAGTTCATTTGCAATGTGTAGCTGGAGAGCCGATTCCAGCTAAGTTGGTGAAAATCGAAGTGCGGATGAGCGGTCGTAACGAAGGAACAGCTACAGAGGACAGGACAATAAATATCGCGCCATATTTAACTTTAGTGTGTGCCAGCATTTCAGCAGAACTGTGTAAAGAAAATCCAGAAAAGTTCCTGCTACATCCAGAGATAATTGCAGAACTGAAAGAGGTTCCACCAATCAGTATATTGCAAGGAGAGCTACAAGCGAATGTGACTACAAGAGCACAAAGTCGGAGAGCAGAAGTCGAAGACGGAGAAGATGAAACGATAAACGAAAGTTCGCAAGAAGATGACACGGAAAGCGAAGATGAACTCAGCATCCAAGATGACGAAAGAACAACATCTGAGAACAATGAAACTGAAGAAGAGATGGCTGCATGTGAACGAAATGATAGTGAAGATTCCGGAAGCGACGCTGAACTGGAGACAAGTATGAGGGACTTGTTCACAGAGAATTCGAACGATGAAAGACAGCTGGAAGATGCGAAGAAATTCGAGGAGCAGCAGAGAAATGACGAGTCACTGAAATCGTGGTGGAGGATCGCTGAAGACCAAGGATCAGAGTTTAGCGTGGTGAATGGATTGATGTACAAGAAGCATCAAATGCTGGATCAGCTTGTGTACCAGTTGGTGTTACCGAAAGAGAGAAGAATTCAAGTAATGGAATTAGCTCACGAGTCAGTATTTGGCGGACACTTGGGAGAAGAGAAGACACGAGAGAGAATCAAGTTGTCCTTTGTCTGGCCAAAGATGCGTCGAGACGTGGTGAAATTTTGTAAGTCCTGTGAGAAGTGTCAGCTGAAGGCACGAAGTTTGGTGATGGATCGAGTGCCGATTACACCAATTCCAAGGGAAGATGTTCCATTCCGACGGATGACTATGGACGTGGTAGGCCCAATAGAACCGAAGTCAGCAGCTGGGCATAAGTATTGCTTGTGCATAGTGGATTCATGTACAAGATGGCCGACAATCTTTTTGCTGAAGTCATTGACTGCTAAGGCTGTGTGCGAAGCTTTGATGAAGCTATTCATTGACGTGGGGGTGCCGTCTGTGATCACCAGCGACAGAGGCACGAATTTTACAGCCAGTCTTACAAGAGAATTTTTGAAATTGATGGGATGCTGTCCACGATTCGATTCACCGGGGCATCCTGAGGCAGCTGGATTAGTTGAGAGATGGAATCAGACGTTCAAGAAGATGGTACATCATGTCATTGTGGAAAATCCAAGACAGTGGCATAAAATCATTCCGTTTACCGTATGGGCATTGAGAGAAGTTCCTAACGCAACGACAGGAGTGGCACCATATCTGCTGGTGTATGGAAAAATGCCAAGAGGACCATTAACTATTTTAAAGGAAAGCTGGACCAAAGAAATAAATCTACCGCCAAACATCGGAGTACAACCAGCAAAGTACCTGAATAATTTAAGAGCCGACATGGAGAAAGCCCTGCTATTCGCTGAGAATTGTGCAGAGGAAAAGCAAAAACAATACGCCAGTCAATATAACAAGAGGGCCAAGGATAAAGAATTCGAACCAGGAGAAAACGTCATCGTCCTGTATCCAACGTCAACCAATAAATTGATCTCACGATGGCATGGTCCATGTACAGTGCTACAAAGAAGATCCAAGTATTCGTATCTGGTGGACATGAATGAAAACGGCCGACGAATCGTCCATGCCAACAAAATGAGGAAGTTCATCGCAAGAACATTATCGTGTGGTCTCATCGTGGAAGAGGACGACGAATTCGGATCAGTGGTAGAGCTACCATTGAAAGAAGACCATGCAGAGACGACACAGAAATCGCTGCAATTGGACTATGAACAGATCGGACATCTTACGAGCGAGCAACAGAAACAGCTACTGGATGTACTGAACTGTTATGCAGACAGAGTTTCGGACAAACCTGGATTATGTACACTGGTAGAACAGGAAGTGGTGCTGAACCCGAAGAATCCTAACATTTGCTAACTAATTGATTGATATTCTTTGGTTTCTACAGACAATTTATTTGTAATTTTGCTGAGATTGCTAAACCATTGACAGATTTAACTAGCAAGCAGACACCTGAGAACATTATTTGGACTGAGGACCACCAGAAATCTTTTGATTCTCTTAAAGAAATTGTTTTATCGAATGTTGTTCTGTACATGTTCGAGGTTGGCAAACCATTTAATTTGTACTGTGATAGCAGTGATTTTGCTGTGGGGGCTGTGCTGTCACAAGTGGACGATGAGGGGATAGAACGTCCCGTTTCATTTATCAGCCAGAAGCTGACAGATACCCAGAGGAGATGGGCGACGATTGAGAAGGAAGCCTATGCAATCATATGGGCTTTAAACAAATTGAAAGAAATCATTATTGGTTCCAAGATTAATGTGTTCACTGATCATAATCCTTTAGTTTATTTGACTGAGTCAATGTCGAAGTCTGCTAAGTTAGTCAGATGGTCTTTATCATTGCAAAATTTTGACATTCTGTTGAACTATAAGAAAGGAAAGTTGAATGTAGTAGCAGACTGCTTATCGAGATTGTAGTATAAGGTATTTTGTGATTGCATTTAGTATAAGAATTGTTTGTATTTAGTTTAAGCATTATACGTTCGCTAATTTTTAAGATTAATTAGCTCTCTTCAAAAGAAAGGAAGGAGGTAATGTCAGCTAATTTAATCAGTGCACGCCGATTGTCGTACAGCGACGTAAGTAGGCCAGGTGCAAATTGCCGCGCGGCGTCTTCACAGGTGATTGTCTGGACAGCACGTGACGTCTAGACGAGCGTACGTTAATTGTACAAGAAGGGAGTGGAAGTGAAGAAGGAGAGTTGCGTGTTGAGAGCCGTTGAGATAGGCTGTAATAGTTGTTGTTGAGTTGCGATAGAGTAGACTGATGAAGGTAGTAGTCGTGTAGTTGTTATGATAACGCAAGTGTAGTCATTGTTGTGTTGTTGCTGATCGTTTTACTTTATATCGGATTTTGGAGTATAATAAGAAGAGTTAAACACGTCGTCGTTGTTGGTTAACAAAACAGTGAAAGACTGTAGATTCTTTAACCTAGCCATTTAGCTAATGAAACAGTTATCTAGGGATAGGCCTACGCTACCACGAACTTATACGAAGAAGCTTCCGAAGAGACTGATAGGAGGTGAAGGTGATATCAAGGAGGTTATCACACCTCCTTCATCGGCTCTCTTCTTGATTTGACATTTCTGACATTGCTCTGCTTTGGTTCCAGTCTCACTTGTCTTCCAGATCCTTCTCGGCTAAAGGCTAAAGTCACTATTCGTAATCTCACCCACTACGAGTCCACTCCTCTTCATCATGTACACCACATCATTAAGCCATCTCATACACCTCTGTTGACTACCAGCTCTACGCAGACTACACCCAACTCTACAAATCCTTGCACCACAAGTTCATTTAAACTCAACCTCCATCCAACACAATAAATTACTCAATGTAGTGAACCTAATCTCTATGTGTTGATGTCGTCCAACATCTCTGCCTCGCCATTCTTCTTCTGGCTAACTATAATCTGCTCTTGCAGTGTTTTTACCTTGGTCCCTCTGGGCTAATAATAGGCCTACAAAGGTCAACCTAAATCGAGCTATTTATTTACCAGATGATTAGACTGACAAGGGCGGATACAGAAACTTTGGACGGGGGGGGGCAAAAATTCTTGGTCTTGGGTCCGGGAAAAAATTGAGGCCTTGGGAAAAATTTTCTTTCTCGTATCCGACAAAAAAGTTGATGACCTTTTTTTTCTTAATAGGGGGGGCCAAATTGTACAAAATATACATTGTTCCACAGCATGGTCAATCCAAATGGGGGGGGGGGCCATGATACATGGGAATTTTAAATGGGGGGCCATGTCCGGATAAGCCCCCCTGGATCCGCCCCTGTAGACTGACGCTATAGAAGTGTGGTTAGCCTACATAGAACATATCAATCCAGATTAGTTTGGTAATTTTAACTTAAAATAGGAACGAATAGAATATCTAGACTGCATCATATTATGGGATAAGGTCACAAAAGAACATATCGAAACATATTAGGCTAAGTTATAAACTATCACACAACTTTCTGATTAGACCAATTTATAGAAGAATGGATAGATACGACAAGATTATATTAGATCAGATTAGATCAGATTAGATTAGATAAAATTAGATTAGACTAGAACAGATTAGATTAGATTAGATTCTGTTATTTTGCCTACTATTCAATTCATGATATCAACCGTTTAGCCATCAGTTAAAATTGCATATGTATACTAAATAGGTGTCCCTGTTAGCGGGATTTTCATCCCTTAGGGCCTTCCTTGTTACCATTCGATCTTGTGAAGCATCTTGTACTATGACTATTGTTTATGGTTGATGGTTACAATAAATGGATTGATTAGATCACATTAGATCGGATTAGATCTATATTGTTTTTAATTATACTAGATTCGATTAGATGAGGTTAGATTAGATTAGGTTAGGTTAGATCAAATTAGATTAGATCAGATTGGATTGGATTAGATTAGATTAGATCAGACTAAATTAGATTAAATTAGATAAGATTATATTAGATTAGAGCACTGACCGTGATGCTTTCAATGCGGAATCCATTCGTGGCACCGATGAGCATTCCAAACATGACGACGGCCAGCGACCACGTGACCGTCGACGAACGCATCGTTCCACTACTTCCGCTACGACAACGACAACGAGACGAGCAACTTCCGGTTTACTCTGTCACCCTACTCTTCATCGATCGATGGTCGTCTGCTCGCGGCCATTCCACCTAGCGGCGACAGATCATTGGAATGAGGCGCCCGACCACCTTCTGCTTTATAGGCGCTCGAATGAGTGGGGCATCCCCCTCTGTGCGTGGCGCCTATGTCGAGCGCTGCTGCTGGTGCTGTGCCTTGTCTGGGGCTTGTCAGTGCCACACGGCGGCACCCATCCTACCCACCCCCGTACGGTGACCGTGGGTGACCGAGCACGATGGTCGCTATTAATTCTGACGATGATAAAGGAAGGTATTGGGATAGAAAAGAGAAGAATGTGGTGGAAGAGAAGGTGGAGAAGGAGGAGAAGGAGGATTGCGTAGGCAAAGGAGAAGAATGAAATTAACTGAGGAGGAAAAGGAGTAGGAAGAGGAGGAGGAGAAGGAAGGGAGAAGACAGAGAAAGGGGGAGAGAAGAACAACTAGGAAAGATGGGAGAGAAGAAGTATAGGACGAAAGAAAGTTACAATGAAAATTTAAAAAATTAAAACTGAAGAAAAAAGGAGGAGAAGAGGAGGAAAGGATGAAGGTGAGGAGGAGGAAGAGGAGGAGGAGGAGGAGGAGGAGGAAGAGGAGGAGGAGGAGGAGGAGGAGGAGGAGGAGGAGGAGGAGGAGGAGGAGGAGGAGGAGGAGGATAGGAGACGAGCTGGTAACCATGATGATGACGATGACGAAGACAATGATGGAAACGATACATATGGAGACTTGAAAAAATGAGGAGGAAGAAAAGGAAGATGATGAAAATTAACAAAAGCTAGATGGGTGAGAGGGTGAAATGAAGGAGGAGAGAAGGATGAGGATGAGAATGAGGTTGAAGAGCACTGATGTCAAAGATTAAAGCGACTTCAATGATAATAATGATGAAAAAGTGAGAAAAAGACAAGATGGTATTGTGTTAGTAGGGGGCAAAGGGACGTATGACTATCACTTCTAGGAACGTCGCCAGCGGCGACTTCGAGGAAACGCGCCGGCGGCGCCTTCTAGGCCACGCCTCCTAGGCTTCTAGGGCTTCTAGGCCACGCCCCCATAGGCTGCTAGGCTATTACGTCATACCTAATTAGCATACAGGCTAGTAGAGGACTTCCAGGAACGGCCTGCCTGGCTACTAGCACTTCTAGGGCACGCCTACCTAGGCTACTAGGGCTTCTAGGCTATAGGCTAAGGGCTATGACTTACACTAGAGCGCTTCTAAGGAATGCCTTCTCGGCTTGTAGTGCTTCCAGGAACCCTAATTTATTATGCTAATATGCTAATTACCTAGCACACACACGAGCTGCGGCGCTATCCCAGGAAACGGCGACCAATCGGCGAGCGCGGCGCTGTCCCAGGAATCTGTGAGCAATAGGGGTCGGCTATTATGATAATAATTTTTTAATATATTATGCTAATTACCAGGCATTTACTGTCTTCCGCAGTATGCCAGGAGGTTGTACGCGGCCAGCGCAAGAATTCGAATCAACAACCCACCAAGCCCAGACATCACCTTTCAACACACTGATTAATAAACCAACGGCTTTCCATGTCTCCTTCTCTGCCTCTGCATCTCTATCACTCTGTACCCATCACTCTACCCACAGACATACCGCTGAAAGGCATATGAGCCATTCAGATCTCGTGTGAAAACAATGAAGTGTCCAGCTTCAAAGAAGCGGTCAACAAAGCGAGTATTATCTATCTCCTCAGACCCGCGAGCGTAATTGTAGCCTTTCACGCTATTGTAAGGATTCTGAGGGTGGTCATGCGCATCCGACCATCTGCCTCCGCCGCCCTCCGACCACGGGCGCTTTGGAGTATAGTAACCGCAGCATTACTCATCTATGCATGTCTGGACCTGTCCAGGAATACTAAGGCAGTCAAACAAGCACACTAAGAGACGAATGGCCAAACAAATATCTTGCAACACCAAACCCCGCTGTTGGGAAATATATGTCTCCGTCCCTGGTAGTCATAACAACGGTCAAGAATAGGCATGCCCAGGCCCATCAAGAGAGACA
Organism: Lumbricus rubellus; assembly: GCA_945859605.1. Classification (NCBI taxonomy): domain Eukaryota; kingdom Metazoa; phylum Annelida; class Clitellata; order Crassiclitellata; family Lumbricidae; genus Lumbricus; species Lumbricus rubellus. The sequence continues at coordinate 18,335,294 of OX243819.1, read as the reverse complement.
AACAAACACACTAAGAGATGCCAGGCCAAACAAACTTCTTGCACCACCAAACCTTATTATGGCGACATATATGTCTCCGGCTCTCTATAAATCGCATCCTAGGCTGTGTATAAGCTCAATCCTTATCCGAGATCAGCAGCTGCAGTCGTTCAACAGTGTCGTCAACTCGCTTCTACAGACGATTTCGAGTACGATTTCTACAGACGCTTCCGAGTCATTCGTTCCGCCATGTCTGCAAGTGAGTATTTTATCTTCTAAATTTCAACCAAGGCAGGAATTTCGCTGAGCTGTAGAAATTTATTTGCAAGCAAAATTTTATGTAGGCCTATAATATCGTGGGCATAGAAGCACGTAACTGTCTTTGTCAAGGCCTGGGTCTGGCGCTGGTAGGAAAAGACACGCGACATTATTATTAAGCTGTTATAATTATTTTACGCTGGAGCTGGTAGGAAAAGACACGCGACATTATTATTAGGCTGTCATAATTATTATGTACAGTATTATAGCAGCATCAGGAGATGCTGCATAGTATTATAATTATACGTAGTCTGAGATCGGTGTCAGGAGGCGCTGGGTAGTAGGCCTATTATTATTATACGTAGAATGATGAAGGCTCTAGGAGACGCTGGGCAGTAGGCATATTATTATACGCAGAATGTGATCTATAGTAGCCTATTATTATAGATCAATACTTAAGAAACTAGGACTCAAGTCTCGCAGCTGAACTTACACACGAATATTATTTATTTTGTCTAGTTGCTGAAATGGAAGCACAAATCGAGGAGATCGAGAAGTTGGAAGCGAGAGCTCTTGCAATGCTTCAACAATTGAGTATGTATATTCTTAGCAGTGCTGCTTTTTAGCGTCACCCTCCTCCTTTTTACCCGCTTGGGACTGGCGTCCCTGTAGAATGCAGCATGTAGACTCTAACGCGCTGCGGCTTTGTGCAGAAAATTCTTGATTTCTGGAGAAAATAATAACAATAATAATAATAATAATAATAATAATAATAATAATAATAATAATAATAATAATTATACTTACACAATGCGAAGGGCCTCACTATTTTATAGCACGCAAGATGCTCATCAGCCCATGAGTAGCTCATATAGTGAGCACGGAACGTTTTTGTTTTGCAGAACGGGATGAAATCAATGGCAGAGTCCAAAACACTGAACCAGTAGAGGTCCATTATCCCACTTCGGCGGCAGGGTTGGCGCCCCATCCTAGGCCCACAGCAGCAGAGAGTCACCCGAGGCATATTTCGTCGACAGCAGCAGAGAGCCGCGGCGGGCGGCCGCCAGAGAACGCCCAAACAAGCAAGTTACACACTTATAATTTTTATGTCTTCCTGTGTGTTACACACACACACACACACACACACACACACACACACCCACACACACACACACACACCTGATATGTATTGTATGAACCGCATCACTTCCACAGCCGCATCCTTCCGCGGTCATACACACAACTATGTGGAACTACTTTCGCGGAGGAATTCGTGAAAAAGTAGTCCCATGTCTATAACTAGTAGGCACACTCAACGTTCGAAACACAGCAGGTGTTGATTCCAAGAGATCTACAAATCATTTGAAATTGACTTTAACACTTTTTTGAAAAAGTAGTATACATTGGCGGTGGCAAAAACAGCTAATTAATTAGTACAAAAATTAATTGGTACAAAAATTAAGTAGATATAAAAAGTCGCCCTCTGGCACATAGTAAAATTTTCGAACACGATAAGGCGCTCTTTGCAACTTGACTGTCTACCACAGCAGAAGCAAAATGGGTAAATAAATTTCCTATTCTGTTGTACATTGTATTAGACGCCATATATTTTCCTAGCTCTCAAACCCCATGTATTTTTGTTTCTAGCGAGCAAGCCCGATGCAGATCTCGAACAATTGTTGAAGGAGGAAGCTCAACTGAAGGCGAGAATTCGAGAACTGAGTAAGTTTTTACTTAGACTATTTTCAATTGTAAAAATGTGTACTTTATAAATTTTATATTTATTTAAAATACTTGTACTATTTAAAAATGGAGCATTTTATTCATGACGAATAATGTATGTTGTAGGACTGAAGCGAAAGGCAGACGTGGATACCAGTCGTGCAGCTAAGCACACCAAGTTGGAAACCGGCGGCCCGGGACAAGGGGGCCCTGCCCCAGCGGCGACGACGGCGGCAGCGCCCGGCTCCAGCAGCCCGGCAGAGTCCGACTCGACAAGTAAGTTCCTACAAACTTGGTACTTTTGCAAACGGCGCTTTACATGGCGCATGCTGCGCATGCGCGCTTACACATTCTACCAACTTTCAACATTGCACATTCAGTATACAGCACGTGAACTTTAGCAGTCTTTGACTTTATTATTGAGAATATACTGCATGTGAACTTTAACAGTCTTTGCCGTTATTATAGTGTGTGGGGCATGCAAGTCTTTAATGGCCTGTTTTATTTTGGTTGTCCTATAGGTCGATGCGAATCTTGCCGATCCTACAAACAGAATCTGACGAACAATCTCTGTGAAGTCTGTTTGCTGAGACGAGAGTGCCCTCAATGCAAGAATCGGCGGCCTTCGCACTTCTTCAGGACCGGGCAAGATGTCTGTGTCACGTGCTTTAAGAAGCAAAACAATCCAAACATCAAGACAAGCGCCCAGAATGCGTTCATAGATGTCTCGTTTCCAGCGCCGCAGACAACCGACGTACATAACATGTTGCTGACGGAATCGCCACGCATGACGAGCACTCTGGAGGACACGTTCAGAGATGAAGGGTTTGTACAAGCTACAAATTTTCTTGGACTTATAAAATTTTTAGCCTAAAATCTTACTGGACTTAGAAAATTCTTCTATAAAATATTGTTGGACTTAGAAAATTTACAACTCTAGCGCATTTGTACATGGTCAAATATTGTTGCACGCAGAACCTTTGGCCATATTTTATGCTTGTAGAATGTTTGAACAAATTTTCACAACGCTCTTAGGACTTGGGCATTTTGTAAAGTGTGTGTTATTTCTATGCATATTTCTTTAGGCCGGTGAAATGGTACGTAGCGGTCGATGTGGACTTCAAGCGAAGCACGCCAGAAGGGGAAGCACAGACGGTCGGTTACTTCAAGTCGGTGCCGGCAACACTCACACATCCATCGCAGATAGCAGACCAAATGGAGGAGGCCGTGCAACGAATCGACGAACTTGTCGATGCCTTTACGAGTCAAAGTTCCGGCTGGACGGTAAATGGTGTGGTTGACTTTAAAATTTGTAATGCCGTCTTCGATCCTGTAGGGGCTTCCAGCTATATCCCCACACCACAATACATTGCCAGGAAATGTGCAACACTGAATCTGCACAACGATGATGAATTCTGCTTTCTATACAGTGTGCTTGCGGTTTCCCACTGCCAAAAAGATAATGCTCAGCGCGTTAGTATATACAAGCGTTACCTGGGAGAGCTTGAAACTAGAGGGATTAATTTCCCAATGAAAATCGAGCAAATTCCTCTTTTTGAGTCGCTCAACCCTGACTATTCAGTCAATGTAATGTACTCAAATCCGGACGATAAGACATTTACCCCTCTCTACGCAAGTGCTCACAGGGGTAGAAAACACATTGTGAATCTTCTTCTTCTTGATAACGGCGCTAAACGCCATTATATTACAATACGCAACCTTTCTGCTCTATTAAGCACTCGCAATTCTCACACGGGTGGAAGGACTTTCCCATGCCCATACTGCCTCTACTCTTTTACAACAGCTGCTGGGAAACATGCGCATATTGAGGAATGTGGCAAACACGGACTTCAGTCCGTGCGGTATCCAACCCCTGAAAATTCCACACTTAAATTCACAAACACTCAGCATGAAATGCCTGTACCTTACGTCCTGTACGCCGATTTTGAAAGCTACTTGGCGCCAAACGACTCTACTTCCAACGCCAGCGCGACCAAAATTCTCGACACACATACTCCCAGCGGGTTCTGTTGTCTTACTGTGTCTTCTTTTCCGCACTTGAACAACGCCAAGCCTTACGTCTATTCTGGGCCTGATGTCATGCATCATTTCTTTTCTCATGTGAAATCTGAACAGAACCGCATTAACAAAATTCTTTCCACCAACATGCCTATGAAACCGCTTACCCAGCAGCAGAGAGTGGACTTTGACTCTTGTACTGCTTGCCCTTCTTGCTCTACGCCTTTGACACCTCAAAACAAAGTTCGACACCACTGTCACATGACTGGTAACTTTGTTTCTGCTCTTTGCTCACCCTGCAACTTGAAAATGAAATTCCGAAAACCTACAAAGTCAAAGAATGGGAAAACGCCCAACTTTTTTCTTCCTGTCGTGTTCCACAATCTTAAGGGCTACGACTCTCATCTCATCTTGAAAGCCATGACCAAGGAGTTTGCGAGCGAAGAAATTAATGTAATAGCCACTAACATGGAAAAATATCTTTCGTTCGAAGTGAATAATATCAGATTTTTAGATTCTTTGCAATTTCTAACCTGCGGTTTGGATGTGTTGGTCAAAAATTTGGCGAAAGAGGGAGATTCAAAATTCAATCATTTGCGTCGGCTTTTTCCGGAACATTTCAAACTACTTTTGCGTAAGGGGGTATTTCCCTACGAATACATGACATCGGCCTGCAGAATGACCGAAAGGACTCTGCCTCCCAAAGGCTGCTTCTATAGCAAACTTACTGAAGAAGACATTTCACAGACTGACTACGACTATGCCCAACAGGTTTGGCGGACATTCGACATGCAGACTATGCAAGACTATCACGACCTGTACTTGCAGACGGACGTTGTATTGTTGGCTGACGTGTTCGAATCTTTTCGAACAATGTCTATGGAATTTTACGGACTTGACGCGCTTCACTACTACAGCAGCCCCGGCCTTAGTTTTGACGCGTGCTTGAGAATGACCAAAGTGGAGTTGGACCTTATCACAGACCCAGACATATACCTTTTTGTGGAGCGGGGCATGAGAGGCGGTGTCTCCATGATTTCAAATCGATATGCAAAGGCAAACAACCCGTATCTCGCCCAAGGATACGATCCTGACATTCCAAATAGTTACATCATGTATTTGGACTGCAATAATTTGTATGGATATGCAATGTCCGAACCGCTCCCGACCGGCAAATTTAGATTCTTAGAGACGGACGAAATTGAGAATTTCGACTTGACTTCCAAACAGACTGACGACGACTTGGGTTATTTGTTGGACGTGGACTTGGAGTACCCTTCACATCTCCACGACGCGCACAACGACTACCCCCTTGCTCCAGAGAGCCTGCACATACGACCGGAGATGATATCTCCTTACGCAAAGTCCGTTTCGCAGAAAATTTCGGCTAAAATTGGGGCGGGGGTCGAAAAGTTGACACCAAATCTAATGACAAAGACTCGGTACGTCGTTCACTACCGAAATTTACAATTCTACCTGAAAATGGGCTTGAAATTGGTCAAAATTCACAAAATACTCGAGTTTCGACAAAGTCGATGGTTGAAAAACTACATCGACTTCAACACGTCCAAACGGCAGGTGGCCAAATCTTCCTTTGAAAAAGACTTTTACAAACTTATGAACAACTCTATATACGGCAAGACAATGCAGAATAACAGAAAGCACCTAAACGTCAAATTAGTCATGAGTGGAAAGCGCGCGAAAAAATTTGTTGCCCGGCCAAATTTCGAATCGTACACTATAATAAATGAAGATTTGACAGTCATAAAATTAACAAATTCAAACGTCTTTTTGAACAAGCCACTCTATGCAGGCATGTGCATTTTGGACATTTCAAAATTAAAAATGTATGAATTCCACTACGAACATATAATTCCCCTCTACGACTCTGCTTGCAAACTCCTTTTTACGGACACGGACAGCCTTTGCTACCACATTCACACAAACGACGTGTACAAAGACATGTTACAGAATTTAGACGAATATGACACTTCAGACTACCCCTGTGGGCACTTCCTTCACAGCCGCACCAACGCTAAGGTAATTGGGAAGTTTAAGGACGAGTGCAACGGGGCCGCGGTGTTGGAATTTTGCGGCTTGAGGTCGAAAATGTATAGTTTGCTGTTGCCTAACGAAAAAGAGAAGAAGACGGCGAAGGGCATAAAGAAGGCGTTTGTGAAAAATAGCATTCGCCATGCAGACTATAGGGCCTGTATACTGGAGGAGAAGCCAACATCTTCGAAATTTTGCGTTATTCAAAGTAAGAAACATGACCTTCACACTGTTGAAATTCGAAAAGCTGCTCTTTCTCCGTATGATGACAAGCGATACCTACTCAATTCGTCGGAGTCGTTGGCCTATGGACACGTAAAAATTGCCTCTCTCGTATAATTCGTTGAACTCTGAACATTTGGGCTGTGTAAATATGTTAAGGTATTGCATAATCGTTATTGCGCAATCGTATATTCTAGTAAAATGGAAGACATTGCGAAAAGTGTCGAACATTATTGCATAAACATATTGTGTATTGATTGAATAAAGAGTTTGTGTTGGAAGAAAAAAAATTACCTACTGTGTTTGTTCTTTTCTACTTAGAAATTGTCGTATTAAAATTCTTCTAATAAAGTTCTCGCTCTCTGATTGGTCACATATTCCTGGGCTAGTAAGATTCTCGCTCTCTGATTGGGTGTCGTTTCCTGTGCTAGCAAGGCTCTCGCTTGCTGATTGGCTGCAGATTCCTGGGATAGCGCCGCGCTCGCCGATTGGTCGCCGTTTCCTGGAATGGTGCCGCGCTCGCCGATTGGTCGCCGTTTCCTGGGACAGCGCCGCGCTCGCCGATTAGTCGCCGTTTCCTGGGACAGCGCCGCAGCTCGTGTGTGTGCATAATAGGTAATTAGCATATTAGCATAATAAATTAGGGTTCCTGGAAGCACTACAAGCCGAGAAGGCGTTCCCTAGAAGCGCGCTAATGTACGCCATAGCCCTTAGCCTATAGCCCATAGCCTAGAAGCGCTAGTAGGCAGGTAGGCCGTTCCTGGAAGTCCTCTACTAGCCTGTATGCTAATTAGGTATGACGTAATAGCCTAGCAGCCTGTGGGGGCGTGGCCTAGAAGCCCTAGAAGCCTAGGAGGCGTGGCCTAGAAGGCGCCGCCGGCGCGTTTCCTCGAAGTCGCCGCTGGCGACGTTCCTAGAAGTGATAGTCATTCTCTCCTTTGCCCCCTACTTGTGTTGTATATTAGCATTTATAAAGCGCCTCTTGCAGTACTAGCTATTCAGCGTGACAGCCCCGACGAAATAGGAAAGATTTCAAGCAGCAACGAAGGGCCGAAGATAACGCCCCGATTATAGATCTTATTACGGATAGATGTAGGGAGGTCATACCACATTATAGCCTAAAAGTCCACAATGGCAAAGGCACTGTGTCGGGCCATGGTTGCCCTTGCTCGAGAAACTATAGGAGATCAAGTCGATCAGCGGACCGGAGAGGGCGGGAAGAGATTGCAGAGAGGGTTTTGCGCATCAAGTCAGAAAAGTATTTAGGAGCTTGTCCATGAATGATGTTAGTAGTTGCTAGTAGTTGTTAGTAGTTGTTAGTAGTTGTTAGTAGTTGTTAGTAGTTATCCCGTTTCTCCATCCTCCTCTTTATTGTGGCTCTTCTTAAATCCACCTGTGTATTCCTCTGATCGCCATTCCACCCCTCCGTCTGCGGTCTGTCCATCCGTCCCTTCCTTATTTCATCCGTTGCCCCCCCCCATTGGCCTCCCATCCGTGCCTCTTCCCATTTGGGGGTGAGTTTCGGTGTCGGTGGTCCAGTGACCTGATCGGGTTCCGACTAATGGTTGTGGCCATGCGAGACGCAGATAAACCAGACGCACAATTATTTCGGTCAGCGCTCGAAGCAAAAGCGCCATCGTAAGCGACATCGTAAGCGACATCGTTCGCTTGCTTCAGCTCAGCACACGGATCAAAAGAGTAAAGACTATTTTTAGCCGAGCATTGTCCACTCGATCCGCAACTGAAGTCGATCTCCAGATTCTAGTATTTCTACTTCTAAGGAAATCCATAACGCTGCATGCCTGTAGCCTTGAAAATGCGCTATATAAATAGCCAGATGCATACAGTGCATAGCCTACACATACCACGTGTAATCCATAGGCAGATAGAGGGATCGGAGTGGATTATTATTGAAGGAGAGGCTAACAGTTGTCGAGATGAGTCTGCCATAGTCGGTTGTGGTACGGCTTTTGTACAGGGTGCGCCAAAAAAAGATCCCCCAGGTTTTTGCCAATATCTTGACCAAAAGTAAGAATTTCGAAATGAAATTTTACATGCTTATAGACAATTCATATTTACATATGATGGCCAGATTTTATCAAAATATTTCAAACAGAACAAAAGTTATGCCACTTTTAGGGAAGCCACCCACCATTTTTTGACGTTTCAAAAACGAAACGCAGTTTGTTAAGGTTTTTTGTCAATATCTTGGCCAAAAATAAACATATCGAAATGAAATTTTAAGGTCTTATAGACAATTCATACCTACACACGATGGCCAGATTTCATCACAATATTTTAAACCGAACAAAAGCTATGCCCCTTTTAATGAGACCACCCACCGTTTTTTGACGATTCAAAAACGAACGCAACAAAAAGTGACAAAAACACGATTTTTTAAGTCTCATCTCAAATAACTGTTGTAAAATTAACTTGGTAGTGCTTCACAACTTGTGTTCAATGTGCCCACCACCAGTTCCAAAACTTCTTTTAAGTCTCTTTGCAAAGTTCTTGATGGACCTGTTGATTAAGCTGATAGATTCCTTATTTACCAATTTGATTGTCATATTGCTAAGTGACTTCTCATTGACGTGCAGCTACGCTGGCACCCTGCTTCTTTTTTAAATAGTAATAATAATGATCATCGGACATTTTTAAGGCTATTTGATAACAATTATGTTTTTGATATCTTTTTGTTGCGTTTCGCCTTTGAATCGTCAAAAACGGTGGGTGGCCTCCCTAAAAGTGGCATAACTTTTGTTCTGTTAAAAACAGTCTGATGAAATTTGACCATCATGTGCAGATATGAAATGTCCTTACGCCTGAGAAATTTCATTTCGATATTCTTAATTTTGGCTAAGATATTGGTCAAAATAATGAGATTTTTTTTTCGTGACTTTTTGCTGCGTCGCGTTTTTGAATCGTCAAAAAACGTTGGGTGACCTTCCTAAAAGCGACATAACTTTAGTTGTGTTTGAAGTATTTTTATGAAATCTGGCCATCATATGTAAATATGAATTGTCTATAAGCCTGTAAAATTTCATTTGGAAATTCTTACTTTTGTTCAAGATATTGGCAAAATTCTTAGGGGGGTCTTTTTTTGGCGCACCCTGTAGATATTAATTACCTTCAAGCTTTTAAAACTTAATTTTTTAAACTCTTACTTTTGACCAAGATATTAGCAAAAAACCTTATAGAGGGAGTGTTTTTTGGCCCACGCTGTAGTAGCCTATATACAAACGGCTTGAAGTTGCACAATGCACAGATTTTAATTAAAAGACTATGTAATGATGCCATGGCAGTATGAGATTCTAAATGCAGATCTTGAATCAGGAGTCACATCTAGTTTACGAACTTCCAATACTGGTAGATAACTAATAGCATTGTCGGGAAATGTCATTCAATTGAATGTAGACCTAATCAAGCATAATTATTAGCCTACCGTATATGCACATCGAGTTCGCTTTGTCGTCTATAGCAGTGGTTCTCAAACTTCTGCAGGCCGCGGATTTGGGAAGCTCGCGGACCGCTAATTTTAATGAAAAGCGAACTGTTACAGTAGCCTATTATAAAAAACCTAATTATAGGGTTATTTATAATTAGTGATTTTTTAATTAATACAAATTATTTGTACGGCCTTATGGCAAGTTAAAATAAGGCACTGGTAATGTATTTTTTAAGGTTGAGACAGAATTTTGAATAAATTTTGAACAACAAATCGAATAATTTTACAATTTTAAATATATAAATTAATTATTATAATTTATTTTGTCACTCTCATAGTTCTTCACGGACCGGTGATCAGGACTCCGCGGACCGGCGCCGGTCCGCGGACCACCACTTTGAGAACCACTGGTCTTTAGTATACCTCAGAGGCTCAGAAATTCTTTTCCATTACATTCAGAAGAAAAAGGGAACAAGAGCGCGAAATGTGAAGGCAAAAAGGTTGCGTGTCAAAAACAATAGGCAAGTCTTTTTAAGACTGCAAGCGATTGACAAACCGAAATGAGGGACGAGAGGGAAAGAAAGGACAGACAAGCATGGACGTAGTACCAATTCGTCGCGTATACAGACTATAGTTCTGCAGTGACTTTCTTTGACCAGTTCCACGGATTGCATTGACCGCGTCTTCTACGGCAAACGACGACTAAGCGGAAAACAGACAAAGACACAGGCAGCGAGAAGAGACACCGACGACGACGCAGACAGAGAAAAAGACACCGGCAAAGGTACAGACACAGACAGAAACCCGGACAAAAAACAGACGGAAACAAAGACACAGTCAAAGGCAAGGTCAAAACTGCAGACAGAGACAAAGACACAGAAAAAAATACAGACACAGATAAAGTCGCAGACACAGATAAAGTCACAGTCATCGAGAAGAGACACAGGCGACAACACAGACAGAGATAGATAATAAAAAAGACCGACAAAGGCACGGACAAAATACAGACAGAGACACAGACGAGAATAACGTTATGACCTGCGCCCAAGACCGCGCCATTTAAGACTCCCTGAAAGAGATGACACTCACTACATACTTAATAGGTACCCGTAACTTAATAGACGATATAACGTCTGCAGGTTATGGCTCTTATTTTTACATTTAGTCTTGTTTACTGTTCATCTCTCACTGAATGCGGTTTGTCACTCAGGTTTTTTTATTAAACGAAGAGTCGAAGACACAAAGGGGACTACAGACAAAGACATCAACACAATAACAAAGGACGGTGTAACGGTCCTGAAATTAGACACAGAGCAGTCTCTTCATATGAACGTCAACGACCTTTGATGCCGGACCGTCAACGGTCTTTGATGCCGGACCATCAACGACCTTTGATGCCGCACCATCAGCGACCTTTGATGCCAGACCATTAACAAACTTTGATGCCGGACCGTCAACGACCTTTGATGCCGGACCGTCAACGGTCTTTGATGCCGGACCATCAACGACCTTTGATGCCGCACCATCAGCGACCTTTGATGCCAGACCGTTAACAAACTTTGATGCCGGACCGTCAACGACCTTTGATGCCGGACCGTCAACGACCTTTGATGCCGGGTCGTCAACGATCTTTGATACCAGACCATCAACGACCTTTGACGCCGGACCCGGACCACTTTTGGACTAAACTCGTATACGGACAGCTCGTTTCGACTCAACGCAGCACTCGTGAATAAGCTGGTGCCCCGCGCTCTTGGCTTTCGTATACGGAACTTCATAAATTTGGACATCGCAGTTACGTTGCATGCCTTAAGATGTCGCTATAGAATGCTTAATTCTCATGGACACATACACAATGCCATGCAGTATAATATACCACACAAATACTCTCTAAGACAGACACATCACATATACAATCACCAATTTCTCCTCCTATATGTTCTCATCCGTTCATCCATCATTTCCTTCTTTCATCCAATCGTTCGCTCGTTCCCTCAGTCCATCTGCCCTGCGTCCATCATCAACGGTTGCTGCAGCGATAAAGAGGGCAGACGGACGACTGCAGCTTCAGAGGCTGGTGACGTTAATACGGTTGCCATGGTTACCCCGCCAATTCCGCCGGCTGCTCGTCTGCAAATCATCTTTCATCCGCTGACGATAACAACCGCTGCCAACGACAACAACACTGCATTCATCATTTTCATAATATATACAATTTTATACATATAAACAATATATAATATTATGTTTATTTTACACTATAGATTTCATCATTTTCATATTTTATATGTAAACAATATATTATTATGTTTAATTACTTTCATAATATTACTTTAATTGAGTGCATCTATACGTAATTATATATAGATGTCTATGCGAACCTCTTTAAGCATATGAATAATATTATATATATTTATATATATTTATATATATATATTACTAGCTGGGGTACCCGGCGTTGCCCGGGAATTTTGGAATCCCCTTCCCTCCCCCCTTCTCCCTCCCTCTCTGTATATTTATATTTTATTTATTTTATTTGCATTAGTTAATTTACATCAATTTATTTGTATATTTAATTATATATGCATAATTTATTTAGTATGTAGGTCTACGTATTGGCTACATAGTACATGCGTCAATGAAACGCCTCCTTATAGTCTTCAGAGTCGTTGTCTGTGGACATTCATTCAGTAGTCTTCATTCGGTGAAGCGTAAAATTGACAACAGCAGTTACAACTCTTGGACAACCTTTCCTCACACGGTTCAACTGCAGTGCTGTTGCCAACGAGTGTTGCCAATTTCACAGGCGATGCTCCAATGCTATTCGAACGACATGCATGTCACATGCAGGACTGCGAAGAACTCTGGTCCACCCACGAAAAGGTCACCGGGCCATATAGGGGAGATGTGTGTGACGTGTGCGTGGGTGACAGAACTGCATTGAGGGAAGACAAGTGCGGGATAGTAGAGGAGGGGGATAGAGGAATGCGAGAAGGGGATGGTGTCATTTGTGTGGGAGGAGGGGGTGTCATTTGTGTGGGAGGAGGGGATAGAGGATTATGAGAAGGGGAGAAGGGGAATACGTGACGGGGAGGAGATTGGACGGGAAACGATAAAGGATCTTGACGTTGCTGTCATTTGTAATCCGTTACAGACAGAGGAAGGCTCGGCCCTCGCAAAAAAACACGTTGGTTCCCTTCTACAGAGAGGCTGGTTCCATGTGATTAATCAGAATATTATTTATGTTGGATAATTTATTAAATAGTTACGATTGGATTTTATGTGATTTGTTTCTTTGAGTCATTGTGCGCTAAATAAATGTATCTCCGTAAAGCTCTCACGTGCCTCTCTGCGTCTCTGTGTCTGATATGTGTGTGTGTCTGTCTCTTTCTTTCTGTCTGTCTGTCTCTCTTTGTATCTTTCTGTCTGTATGTCTGTCTCTCTCTGTCTCTCTGTCTTTGTCTCTCTCTGTTTTTCTGTTTCTCTGTCTCTCTCTGTCTCTCTCTGTCTCTGTCTCTCTGTCTTTGTTTTTGTCTCTGTCTCTCTCTGTCTCTCTCTGTCTTTGTCTTTCAATCTGTCTCTGTCTATGTTTATGTATCTGTCTCTCTTTCTCTCTCTCTCTGTCTGTCTCTCTCTCTCTCTTTCTCTGTATCTCTGTCTCTGACATTCCATTGCTCTGTCAATACTTCTACCTCTGTATCTGTTAGTCTCTCGCTTTCTGTTTCTGTGTTCTTCTCCCATAAGTCCGATAGTTAATCCCAGTCTTTTATACTCTTTTTGTCTCTGCGTTTTCAAGACTGTGATGGATGTGTGGTTTCTCTTTCTTTGTATAAGCAGCTGTCTTCTTTCGTCTTCTTTCAGTTTCCATCCACAGTTCCGGCACCCAACCTTTGTATCTCTCTGTATATCTCTGTATCTCTCTATATCTCTCTGTATCTCTCTATATCTCTCTATATCTTTCTGAAGAAATATATCTCTCTGTATCTCTCTATATCTCTCTATATCTCTCTATATCTCTCTGAAGAAATATCTCTCTTTGTATCTCTCTATATCTCTCTATATCTCTCTATATATCTCTCTCTATATATCTCTGAAGAAATATCTCTCTCTGTATCTCTCTGTATCTTTGTGTATCTTTCTTTGTATTTTTCTGTGATTTCTATCGGCGTCTTGCAACACGATAAGCCCATCTGTTGCTCTTCTCTCCGTTTGCCTCTCTGGCTTTCTCCCTGCCTGCAAATTTCTGAGCGTGTCTGTTTGAAGCTCCATCTCCATCTCATATGTATATATAATATTATAATTATATATAAATTATATATATTATATATATATATATATAATTGTAATTATATAGTATATAATGTGTAGGCCTATGTGTTAGAATTTCGTTAAGTAAATGGAATGAACATTTAATATCTATATCTACAATTCAACATTTTCATTACATACATAGGCCTACACAGCACTTAACATAGAATATAATTATATATATATATAACATAATACAGAAATATAAAAACGCATAAGTGGGTCATCTATACATAGCGATATCCAAATATCAATACTTGAGGCTTCGTATTCCCTACATACATATTTATGTGGCGCTATATTAATCTTTTCATGTGGCGCTATATTAATCTTTCTGGTCGACGAGAATTCTTGATCCAGTTCTCGTCTGCTCAGGACCGAGATGCACAACGGAAGGTATAGGCTACCTAAGACGTAGACCTTCCTCCAAACGTAACTAGGTCAGGCGTAGTCGTTGGAATGTAGTGGTATGCATGAAGATAGAATTGGAAGGGAATAACTAATCTACACATTCCTTGCACCCGACGATGCACGACGCTTGCTCGACCCCCAATTCAATAGGTTAGAGCTGAGCGCGCATGCGTGAAAGATATTTATATGCGGTCGTTGCCAGCGTGGGGTGAACAGATCAAGACCTATAGACGGTCCACAGGGAAATCTCAACGGCCGTCTATTGTTCACGCGGTCCAGCAAAGTCGGCTGTCTATTGTTGACCTTCGGAGTAGCGGGCTTATACCTGCCTCCGAGTTCGCATAACGTTATACCTATCGTAATTCGCTAATCAGAAGCCATGCATACGGAAATTACCCACTACTCACGCATAGGCCACATTTACGCAAAGAGTATGAGTTATACCCTCTTGTGCATCTCGGTCCTGCTCTGATGACGCGCGAAGTGACGTACAGATGTCGCTGCTGCGTGGTGGTTGACTGCATGCAGGCTGATATATAGCACTAGTTCTATCAACTTCTATGTTTTTGCTTGTTTGTATATTATGTGCACTTGTCATAGCGCCCCTTCAAGCTCTCTCTGTCTACTCAGAGGCGCTTCCGATTGCAGAGCGGACACTGCATCGGAGTTTCACGCCGAAGCGCTGAGCAATTGTGAGTGTGAAGAACTTGCCCAAGGTCCTTACGCGGCGAGGTGGAATCGAGCCTCGAACCTTCCTAAGAGACACATAGAGTGAGAAAGACAGAGACAGACAGACAGACCGACATACAGACAGTCAGATAGACAGAGACAGAGACAGACAGAGAGAGGCGGACAGACAGAGACAGACAGATAAATACCGGCAAACAAAGAGAAGGACAGAGACATGAAATAGGCCTATTAATATTAATATAGGGAGAGACTCATACTTCGTCCTCACCACTCTAAAAAAAAAGAAAAACCCAAGTTGGAAGGTCGAAAAAACCCAAGAAAAACCCAAGTTACCCAAATCTTCGAAAATGTACGCAATTTCCCGTCCGAAAAATTCTGATGACCTTTTTTAGTCATCAGGACCATAAAATCCAAAAATCTTTCAACTTCTCGTCCGAAAAAATTCTGATGACCATTTTTTTAGTTATCATGCCAAAATCTTTCAAACTGTCCACAATTTCCCGATTTTCTGTTTGAAAGAAAAAACCCAAGCAAAAGCCCAAGTTCTTTCCGAAAAAATCCCATTTTTCAAGTTCCGATATTGAAAAAACCCAAGATTTTTCCCAGAAAAAAGCAAAACCCAAGTTCTTCCCGAAAAACCCCATTTCTTAAGTTCAAATCAAAAAACCCAAGATCTTGTGAAAAAACCGAAGAAGTGGCAACGCTGCTCACCACGCTAAATATATGTATATATATATATATAAACAGTTTTCATTAATCATAGTGCGATTATCCATATTATATTTCGTGTATAGGCTATATATAGACCTTCTTGTTGACGACGGCATCTAATTTTAGCAGCGACGTTTATTTGCTGCTATTCTCGTCCGTCGGTGACATGGATTTGAAGCAGTGATTGCCCGGCACGTCCTTCACTTGATCGTCACTGAAGTCATATAATATATTATATATATATATATAATATTCAATATACACACATATATATATATATATATAAGTGCGTGTATACGTTTGCGCGCTCGTGTGTGCGTGTGCAAATAAATTAGACACATGCTAATGTTGCATGTATTGCATCAAATCAAATCAAATCAAATCATTTTATTTTGTAACCAAACAATCTTTTACAAATATGCAGTTACAAATCACATTTTCAAATTAGAATGGCCACAAGGATGGGCCCTGAAGGGATCACTGACCCCGCTGATAGGGACACCTACGTACATGTGAAACGGAAGGATGAAACGGCCGACAATTGCTGCTAACAAGAAGTGAATGACTACAACTACTTCTGGTATCTTAACTAAATGTAAACTCTTAACTACATAAGAAGAAGAAAAAAAGTTATAGAATCAACAAGTGCAAGACATGTGTGTGTGTGTGTGCGTGTGTGTGTGTGTGTGTGTGCGTGTGAGTGGCTTACATGGACCAACATCATTGTTACATCATAACACAATGTTGCCATTATTGACAAGGTGAGAGCGAAACTTTTTCTTAAACAATGATAGTGATGGAGATTGCCTAACTTCTTGAGGGATTTTATTCCAGATTGAAGGACCAGTGGCTCTAATACAGAAAAGACGGGTATTTGTGCGAGCAAAGATGCATCTGTAATTTGACGAGTTTCTTGTTGAATGAGAATGGATCTGAGAAGCAAGATTAAAGAATCCCTTGAAAACAGGAGGGAGCAAACCGTGGTCAAAGCGATACATAAATTCTCCTGATTGATAGAGTTGAATCTGCTCAAATTTTAATATGTTAAAATCACAAAATAAGGGGTTGGCATGCGATAAATATGTAGTACCAGCCACTTTTCGAATGACCCTTTTTTGGATATATGCATACATACGCGGTACGTGCACATGCGCATAAACAAACGTGCATGCGTACATACATACATACATATGCAAACACGCATACATACATGCATCTATCTATATATTATAGGGACTCAGTACGTAGCACATACATGCATATTGAGTGTATATTGATACATAAGGACACAACACAGCTACACGCCTATGCACAAGCATGCAAACGGACACCCACCCATTCATGAGCACGCAATTTGCATCATATATATATGTATGTATGCATTATATATACATTGTATACATATACATTATATATATATACATTGTATATATATATAAATATATACATCTCTTTACGCTATGGAAGCCCGCGTATGAGCCAGAGCGCGACGTCATTGCTGCGTCAATCGCCAACCGACCGACGTGGTTTCCATGGAAACGGTCATACGTGCACACGCACTTGCGCAGTGGCGGTGAGCGATAATATAATTGGCTGCGATTTTCTGCCATCAGTGCTTTGCATGCATTATACAATCTGTCGTACGCGTATAGATGAGTGCGTGAGCATGCACAAGACGTACTATCATAGGCCTTTATATATAGCTGTAACCTACATGTATAGATCACCCGATTGCTGTGTATGTATATGTATGTGTAAGCTTATGTGTAGATCCCCCGATTGCTGTGTATGTATATGTATATGTATGTGTATGTGTATGTGTGTAAAGGTATATGTATATGTGTATATATATAATTATGTATAATTTTATATATAGCCTATATAGGCATAGATTCCTAGCTTGGACTAACTTAGATTCTTAATAAATTCCGATGTACTTGGCTAGGCCTACTCTGGAATTAAGTGCTATTTTATTAGTGACTTTCTTTTTGGTCATCCAACCTATCACTTCGCACATCTGCACACTATTTTTGAGATAATTTATATTATCTCCAGTGGCGGCGCCAGGATGTCAGTTTTGGAGGGCTGAATCCTCGCGGATTAAATCTTGGTTTTTTTCATTTTCATGCGCCAAAAATTTTTCTGGCGACCTTTTTTAGTCGTTTAGTCGAAATCTCATGGATATGTATACATATAACGTTTTTTATGGGGTCTAAACGTGGAAACATTTCATTTTTACATGTTAAAAAAAAGGATGGCCATATTTGGGGGGGCTTAGCCCCCCCTAATCCCTTCTGGCGCCGCTACTGATTATCTCCTGCATGTATATGAAACTCTCTTTTGTTCTCTGTTAACCTACGTGGAAGGTAAAGTATATTGTCCGTTTGGACTGTGTGATTTCTTTTGTTCCTATGTTATTCGGCAGATGTCGCAAAAGTTCTGCATCGCACAGTTCAGTCGCGCAGCCGCGGTTGTTTTGGTTCCTGTTGCCAAGACAGTGGTTACTATAGCGACAGGACATTTGGCAAGAATAATGCGAGTCCTATTTTATAAACAAGTCTAGCCCTAACCCTCGCAGGAAAGTGGCGATGAAGTTTTGTAGCGCACTAAAAAACGGGGACGCACTACTTTGACATCGTTTGCATTAGGTATATTCCGTGTGTTACATCAAACCTAATTAATAATTAATTATTTCGTAGTTCCTGAATCAACGTATTTTCGATTCTTGCTCAATCTACCACTGTTTGACGTTAAATCAAAACGTGGACTTGTTGAGAATTAAATA
Organism: Lumbricus rubellus; assembly: GCA_945859605.1. Taxonomy (NCBI): domain Eukaryota; kingdom Metazoa; phylum Annelida; class Clitellata; order Crassiclitellata; family Lumbricidae; genus Lumbricus; species Lumbricus rubellus. Next base: position 18,316,692 of record OX243819.1, on the reverse strand, counting down.
ACCTATATAGGACCTACTGTAGGCCGACGCGAAAACTATAAAAACCTGTAAAGTCCAGTATTTTTTTGGTGACTTATTTATGCTGAGTTTACGGAAATTGTGCCGACATGCTTTAAAACCTGGCGTGACCTGATTCCCATACATGCGCACATGCACTTCGTTTTTGATATATTGAGCTAATTTCTCTTGCGTAGCCTACATTAAGTATAGCCTTTCCCGGAACAGATCTCGCGAACCCATTTAACAGTTCAGATAGACAGCTGCTATCTGACGTCATCGGCCACGTGAACCAATGACATCGCGCCTCGGACACGTCTTTAATGCAGGTCAGTATGCAGCATCACACCAACTCACGAATGCAAATAGGCCAATTGGCCGTAACTTCCTCACTTTTATAATTATAGGTCGCATTTAAGCCTATCAATGCCCCACAGGCATGCTTATATAGCCTACTTCCCTGTTAATCGCATACACGTGGCATTGTAAATAACCATCGTTAGCAAAAAAGTTTCTCAATTAACGTTTTTTTATATATAAAACTGGAAGAGAGGACGCTGAACGTATACAAGAACTCTGGCTTCTTCGTCAGGTTGTAAAGACGCTACATAAATTCTGCCAGCATCCTCCAGCATCCGCTCTTCATCCATCCAGCAGACCATGCTCCAGTGGATACGATGGAATGGCCTCTCCATCAGTTGCTGCTGCTGCTGCTGCTGCTGCTGTTGTCATCCATCTTCCGTGCGCCCCATGCACGCAGTTCCTTTCACCGTCCGTAATTGACAAACAGAGGACGACTGTGGGGAGTGGAAGAGGAGGGGAAAAGAGAAAGGCGTGAAATGATCGACCTGTGATCCTTTGGATCTGTTTTGCAGTGGTACCATATTCGATCAAAGGACGTCCTCAGTCCCATGTACATGATCATTTGTTGAGTGGCAACGGGGAACGATGTATGGTCGATTGATGTGTGTATGTGTGTGTGTGGGGGGGGGGGGGGTGTTGATCGCCTTGTGACGTAGAGGAAGGAGGAGTACGATGACGACGACGACGACGACGAGGAGGAGAACGAGGAGGAGCAGGACTAGTAGGAGGAGGAAAATGTGGATAAGGAGGAGGAGGAGGAGGAGGAGGAGGAGGAGGAAGAGAAGATCGGCCGAGGAGGAGGAGGAGGAGGAGGAGAAGGAGGAGGAGGAGGTGGGTGTCGTTTTTTGTCTTCTCTTGAGACGGTCAACGCGTGTAGCAACTTGATGAATTCTTGGCGGCAGAATATTATTGCTGAGAGGCATCGCTCGATGTTTGTCAATAGAAATTAGCACTATATAAATATAAGAGATAAAGTCCATATATATAAAACGGACCAATCGTCGTATATGTATATTATCTGTAGAATTAAGTTCAGCGCTTGACCGATCCTATAATTATGCATACATTAATACATTATGCTAATGTTTACACCGACGAATAGTGAATACGTAGGCCTATAGACTTATCGTTGAAGCCTGATGTGTGTAGGTCTCTCGTGCCTACTGATGAATTAATGTCTAGTCTGTGGCGCCACCGTAATAATATGACCAACGCTCAATTTGTGTTCGCTTCTAGCATTCATTCTGCGAGGCAAGGTCAAGGGTGGATAGTGGATACAACGTGAAACGCGAAGGCTTAAGGGGTAAAGACGTCGTCTAAGAAACATTTGTGTTGAGAACACTTGTGTTTTACATTTGCACCTTTTATTACCAATTATTACTCCGATGTATTGTAACAATATTTTATGTTCCCTTGCGCTTCTGCATTTGGAGCAATAAAGAAAATACTTACTTACCTGCCTGAGTTAAACCGGTTTCCGATTTTCTCTTGAAACGACTGATCTGAATTGCATTTAATAGTTTTATATCAAATCTGCAACTGAAACAACCATTACTGAATTTTTATTGAGTGGGTAGGCTATGCATTCTGTAGTGGATAATTGGATATTATTATTCATAAAACAGGCAAGGGCTGCATGAGATTCAATCGGGTCCTCTGTAGGAATACGTAACGTAAGAACGGTAAGATATCTGGACTGAGGAAGGACTGAGGTCTGTCTTATCGTATCCTTGTATAACCTATTAATTAAGACTATGCGCTTTACGGTGGACAGGTTAGTGAGTCAGAAGACGAATGTCCAAACCCTGATATATAAAAATGAATGTCTATATATATATATATCAAAGTTGGGAAGCATCTTTTTCAGTAGGCCTATGCAGCCAACTAACTATAGTAGGTAATCGCCAAAAGAGCTTCTGCTGCTACACTTATTATTATTGGAGCTTTAGAAATTTTCAAGTTTGCAACAGTACTATGTAGGCTATAGGTATGCCATGAGTTTTGTTTGTTTGTATGTGCACTTGTTGCGAGTGCTTTTCCATGTAATGTAATTCAAAAACTTACATAGGCCTAGCGTATATTGACAATTCAGTAGCGCGTCCGGTGTGAGCAACTAGAGTCTAGAGAGAAGAAATAGCCTAGTTTTTGAGCAGACATAGATGTAGGAACAAATCAACCTATCAGGAAAGAATGGAAATACGTAAAGAGAAGGGAGGTCATTGTAAAGGCCAGGCCCAACGGTGGCAAATTATCTAGCTTGGGCCACACTGGTTCTTGATCGTTTTCTATTATGTTGCCTTGTACAATTCCGTGCGCTCAGCATCCAAGATGGCGGACGACCAAGCATTGCACCAGTCACGTGGCGCTACACGTGCAAGACTTCCTTATACCAGGGCACCAGTATGATGATGAACGCGGACGCCGTCATCGACGTGAAAATAATCCAAAAGAAGAGTCTGTCCAAGACGTGCGCGACCTCTTTCCACTCGTGCGTGTGATCGCTCTTAATTCTCTCGGCAGTCGCTAGGAGGCGATCGGCGAGCACGTGTCCGTTGGGCGTGGCTACGGCGTGCATCATCGCGCCGTCGTGCGCCAAGGCACATAGGCCGTCGCGTACGCCAACGACGACGACGCCACCCTCGCCATCTGGCGAATCGTGCTGAAGGTTGATGGCCATTGTGCGTGGCTTGCGGGCGCTCACGTAGAGCGCCTTCGCCAGGTAGTGGAGGACGATTGTTCGCAGCCACTTCGGTAGGGGGCGTTCGGCGTCGCGGTGGTGGAGATTGAGAACGAGGACGGTTAGGCAAACCGAGGCTGTGCCGAGAGCCATCGTACACGTCAGGTATATCACTGAAAAATTATAATAATTATTAAGCAACTAGTAAGCATCAGATAATTAATTAATCCATAAGTGTTCTAAGAAAAACTGAGTGCTCGTGAATACGCTGGAGCCCTTAGTTTGACTTCAGCTGAGCCTAGTGCTTTAGATTTGTGGTCAACGAATAATTACAAATTGTCTATGACGATCAGGCTTCTCCAAGTAAGTTTTATTTTGATTGCGGATTTGATTGAAAATGCCAAAGTAAACCGCATTATTGTACGTACAATACAATACGCACAGTACAATACGTACGTACTGCCGCTGCAGATGCCAGGGCTTTTTTTAACGTGCAGTTCTACACAAAATGTGCAGTTCTAAAATGAATTTGTGCAGTTGTAAAAGCATTTTTGTGCAGTAAAAAAATATTTTGAAAGTTCATTGTCTTCCGATTTGGAATAACACGCTATTTTAAAAATACATTAATAGAAGCCTATAGTAGGCCTATTGCAAGTTTTGTGATTGAAGCTTGCAGCTAAAAACTTTGAAACCAGCCTAGCCAAAAAATACCTTCTTTTGCAACTACACTTAAAGTAGAATAACAGAGTGGAGGAGTTTGATGGGTTCATCTTAGTTTCGATTCCAAATTAACACCACAGCTAGGGAGGTATTTTGGGTGTTTGAACACTGCCAGATGCCATGAAATTAGATCAAGTCTGAGTCAGTAAGTCAGTGAGTAAGTTAATTAGTGAGTCAGTAAATACGGTAAGTAAATCAGTCAGTCTGTAAGTAAATAGACAAACAGACAAGGCAGTCAGTCAGTCAGTCAATCAGTCAGTCAGTTAATCAGTCAGTCAGTCAGTCAGTCAGCCAGCCAGCCAGCCAGCAAGTCAGTCAGTCAGTCAGTTTGATGCTTACACCAGTCCTGGTTTCAGGTAGGCCTATACCTTTGGGTCAAATACTATTAATATCACTGTTGAACGTGACGATATCCTACCTATGATTGGAATATGTAGCGACGTGCGTGGAACATTCTCAGCGACCATGAGTAGGAAGACAGTGAAGGCGAGTAGGACTGAGATCCCAAGCGATATCTTCTCTCCCGCGTCTGGCGGCAGACAGAAGACCATCATGACGAGCACGGACAGCAGCGTGCACGGCAGAATGATATTCATCACATAGAATGTGTGGCGCCGCCTCAGGAACAGCGTGAACTCCACGTAGGGGTAGCGGGTGTTGGGACAGCACGGAAGGACGTTCTCCTTCCACTGAGCTCTTGTGTGATAGATGTCCCACTCACCGTTCAACCGGAAGTCATGTGTCTGGATCTCGTGCGAGGCGTTCGTCATGTTCATCCGGGCACTGTAGTACGCCCACGCGCCGAACTGGATGGGGCACGACTGGTCGTCGAAGGGGAAGTAGCGGATATCGATGTCGCAGGTTGTCGTGAACACCCCTCCCGGTTCCCAGTGGACTCGTCCATCGTGGTGGATGAGAACGCGCACCTTGCGGAAGTCAGGTGCCAGTTCATCAGCTCTGAAACGATGACGAAAGAATGAATGAATGAAGAATGGATGAATAGTTAAAGTAATAAATAGATGGACGAACGGGAATTGGATGTGTGTGTCACTGACTTATACAATGCTATACAATACTATGCGTTAATATATACAATATAGACGAATAATGGACTGACTGAATGAATGAATGAATGACTGACTGACTGACTGCCTGAATGAATGAATGGATGAATGAATGAATATTGAATAAATATATGAATGGATGGACGAACGAACGGACGTATGGATAGATGGGTGAACGGATGAATGGACGGACGGATATATGAATCGGTGGACATAATTATTGATGGATGAATGGATGAATGGACGGATGGACGGATGGACGGATGGACGGATGGACTGTTGGATGGACAACTGGAGAGAGGATGACGGAAGGACGAAGGGACGGGCAGACGGACGGATAGATGGACCGATGACTGAATGGACGGGCGGATGGATGGATGGACGTAGTTCACCCGTTCATAAGAGCCAGTTCTGGAAGCCAAATCCTCTCTGGTTTGATGACGATGTCCATGAGGTTCTCATATTCCTCCGGGTTCCATCGAAGTCTCTCATCACGCCAATCCTTCGAAGACAACAGTAACAGACTGCGCTAAACAAACAGTTCAATTGTTCAACTCTAAAACTAATCTATAGACAATCACAGCTCAGTGCAGTCGTTCAATCAAATATTATATGTCATAAATATATGCTACGATGTATAATCGTGAAATCCAATTTATAGTCGTGATTCTAAATAATTTTGTCTAAAACTCTAATTTCAAAGATCATCTAAGGAGACCAGCTTATTTACGAGCGCTGCATCATATTATTGGAATAGGGGTTATTATCTAGAGATCGATGTCTAGTGGAGGTATACGGAGTGACCGGATAAACTAATAGGAGGAAGCAGATAAGCCGAGGCCAGGAGAGAGACAGACAGAGAGAGAGAGAGAGAGAGAGAGAGAGAGAGAGAGAGAGAGAGACAGAGACAGAGACAGAGACAGAGACAGAGACAGAGACAGAGACAGAGACATAGACAGAGACAGACAGAGGCAGAGACAGACACATAAACAGAGACACAGACACAAACACAGAGAGTCAGAGACACAGACAGAGACACAGACAGAGGCAGAGACATAGAGAGACACAGACGCAGACCCAGACACAGAGATAGAGACACAGAGATAGAGACAGAGACTGAGAATCAAAGAGATAGAAAGAGAGAAAGAGGAAGCATCTGTCAACATAATGCATTCCATATAAATATATAAATATATTCCACTTACGCAGATGATTAGTCCGGTCGTTGTTAGTACCTGACTCCGTTCATCCTAAAACATCAAGAGTTAACATTAACAATTATTAACATTATTGGCAAACTGATTAAAAGTAATCATTTACATCATACCTGTAATAAAGTAAGTGATTATGTAAGTTTATATTCGCTAATTTTATCAAACTGCACAATCGCACTTTAGTTCACATGAAATAAAGGCTATAAAGCAACATGAAACATTGTTGTTAAAAACCAATCCAATCTTAAAATCTAATAATTATTGTCTTCTCAGCTTCTTCAGCATCGTTATCCAAAAAATTCTAATCGATCAAAGTATTCTGAACAATTTACCAGTCAAAGAATTTCATTATCGTCCATTACTTTTCCGCAGATCCGCACTGCTTACCAGTCCCTGGATTCGAAGCAGCAGTAGTTGTATTTCAACTGTTACGGTTGAGTTGAGCTTTCTCACACCTCTCGCATCGACGTCATAGTCGCGTAACAGACGACGAATGAGTCGCTGTTCCGTTGCACCTGCGCGGTGACTTGCCAGCGTCACTCCGTCGGGTTTGGCTCCTGGATGGATGAACAACGACCATAGAGGGTTAATACAAGGAATCAAGCATCGTAGTAAAGTAAGAGAAACAGTAGTAGTAACAATAGTAATTAAAATATAATAAAAAATAATAAGATAAAATTACGGTAATGACCTAGCAATAAAGAATTAGGCAATTAAAATTTTGCTCACATGAATAATAAAAAAGCAATAATAATAATGATAGGCCTACATCAGAATTTAGTTCTTATAATTCTACTACTGCATGTTACTAACTTACTATTAGGCCTACTACTACTATTATAATATTACTACAATGACTATCACTACGACTACTATTGCTACAAACTACCACTCACCACTGTCGCTACTACTCTAATACTAATACTACTACAACTGCTGCTGCAACTACTACACTACTAATAATAATATTATACTAGCAGTGATGACGATGATGATGACGACGACGAAGAACGATGATGATGATAATGATGATGGTAATGATGAGTTTTTATGTGTTGTCAGCAAATAGTCTGTTCCGACCACTGGAATTTTTTGCAGAGAAAAGCCGAAATGGGCATTTAACCACTCTATAGTACTGTCTATAATAGGCCTATTTAATTGTAGATGCTTATATAATATACATCTATATTAATAAAGAGAGGATTCTGTCTGTCTGTCTGTCTGTGTGTCTGTCTGTGTGTTTGACCGGAATGCATTTCGACAGTTTTTGACCTTTTTCACTCCAAACCTTCACTACTCTCTCCGTCTCGGCGTCGGACACCCAGTGGAGGGGTTGGCGATTCTCTATAACCATGGGGGCCAGGGTGGGGGGGGCGAAACCCCCCAAATTTTTTTCAATAAAACGCAGCTATTGATTTCAAACTTTGCACCTAGACAGAGGGCCATCGGAACCACCCAGTGGAGTTGTTGGCGAATCTCCCCCACCATAGGGGCCACGGTGGGGGCGAAAACCCTAAGTTTATTAAACACCTTTTTAAACGCTTGCATGGTCATTATATAAACGCAGCTGATGTAAATGATCTTCCAATCCGCTTTGCTGTAAAGTCTTACTATAATTATAGTCAACTAGCTGAACCCGGCCACGCGTTGCTGTGGCTGAAAAGAGCATTCAACCATCCCTCCCTACCTCCCCCTCCCCAACCCCCTCACCCACCCCTCCCCTTCCCTCTGCCAACCCTCCCCCTTCGCCTGCCCCTCCCCTCTCCTCTCCCTCCCCTCCCCTGCCCATCCCCTCCCTCCGCTCCCTCTCCAACCCCTCCCCAACCCCTTCCAACCCCCTACCCCTCCCCTCCCACGTCCATCGCTCCCCTCCGCTCCCTCCCCACCCTCTTCGTCCCATTAAACCCTAATTTCACGGGTGGCGTACAGGTGGAGAGGTCAGAGTGTGGTGGGGTGTTGTCGGGTGGGTGAGTTTGGGGTGTGTTGGTGGAGGGTGTGGGGTGGGGTGGGAGCTGGCTTGGGCTGGGGGTTCGGGTGGTGGGGTGGAGGGTAGGGGTGAGTGTAGGATGGGTGGAGGTGGTAGGTGGAGGGCGGAAGGGGTGGGATGGGGCGGGTGAACGAGGTGGGGTGGACGGGGTGGGGTGGGGTTCGGGGGTGGAGGTGGGAATGTGGTGAGAGTGTGGGGTGGAGGTGGGGTGGAGGAGTGGAGGTGGGGTGAAGGTGAGGGTGTGGTGAGGGTGGGGTGAGGTGGAGGGGTGGAGGTGTGAAGCGGGGCGGGTGGAGGGGTGGGTGGGGTGGGGTGGAAGCTTTGGGGTTGAGGTGGGGGTGTGGTGAGGATGGGGTGGAGGTGGCGTGGAGAAGTGAAGCGGGGGCGGATGGAAGGGGGGTGGGGTGTACGGGGTGGGGTGGAGGTGGGGTGGAGGTGTGGTGTGGGTGGGTGAAAAGGGTGGCATGGGGCGGGTGAACGGGGTGTGGTGAGGGTTGGGAGTGGGGTGAGGTGGAGGGGTGGAGGTGTGAAGCGGGGCGGGTGCAGGGTGTGGGTGAGGTGGGGTGCTTTGGGGTGGAGGTGGGGTGTGGTGAGGATGGGGTGGAGGTGGCGTGGAGGGGTGAAGCGGGGCGGATGGAAGGGGGTGGGGTGTACGAGGTGGGGTGGAGGTGTGGTGTGGGTGGGTGAAATGAGTGGCATGGGGCGGGTGAACGGGGTGTGGTGAGGGTGGGGGTGGGTGAGGTGGAGGGGTGGAGGTGTGAAGCGGGGGCGGGTGGAGGTGTGGGTGTACGGGGTGGGGTGGGGGTTTTGGGGTGGAGGTGGGGGTGTGGTGAGGATGGGGTGGAGGGGTGAAGCGGGAACGGATGGAAAGGGTGCTGTACGGGGTTGGGTGGAGGTGGGGTGTGGTTTGGTTGTGGCCTGAGCGGGTCTAATCCTAAATTTCCCGGGCAACGCCGGGTACCCCAGCTAGTAGCTCATAAATACGTACTATATACAAGCATGTATCCTACAATTGCGTGACTGTAGTGTATCCATTTGGTTTTTGCGTTCATGTGCTCTCCTACAATAATTACATTATTGGTCACAACACGCAGTCTATGTATATTTATATATATATATATATAATTATATATCTATGTATATACATGTCTATGTATATTTCTGTCCACTTCGTCATCAAATGCTTCTTCTATTATGGGTTTCCGATCGAGTTATGCGGCACATGAATGATGAGTCGATTATGCTGTCCCGTGCAGCATCTAGACTCCTTCCTCCACCCTTCCCCTATACCCCATCCACCCACGCGCCCACCCTAAAAGAATCTGCCCCGAAGATGAAGGGGAGAACTGTGCCAACGGGATGATTAATTTCCCCGTTGGATATACATGTAGGACGCACGTCAAGTTGAGCAGTTCTGACACAAACTGACTCCTGCATGTATACTGACGGGAATCTGTTATATATATATATTCACACATGTATACATATGTATATGCATATGTATATATATATGTATATATATATATGTATATGTATGTATATGTATATATATGTATATGTGTATATATATATATATATAACCTCGCTCTGTTGATTCTTCTCTTCGACTCTGTTTCAACTGCTCTGTCTTTGGACTCGGCAGTGTGGTACTCCGTACCAGTACTCTGTTCTAGTGCGCTGTTTCCGTAATTCGTTTCAGTACTCTGCTCCACGACTCCGTTCTAGTAATCTGCGTTACTAATAATGCTCTGTTTCAGTATTCTGCTTCAGTGTTTCGCTCTAGTATTTATGTTCTAGTACTCGGTTCTATAATTCTGCTCTAAGACTCTCTACTAGTAGGCCTATACTCTTCTTTAGTACAGACTACTGCTCCAGTATTCTCTTAAAGAATACATTATGTAGCATTGATATCAAGTACTTCTCTTATTCTAGACTAATTAACTGATTCTAATATTCCAGTATCGCCCTTCCTGATTGTAATCGAATTGATTAAATTTTGATGCAATAATGGGTTCAAAAACTTCGGCAACAGACTGGGATAGACAGGAAAAATTGTCGATTCAAGACATAGAAATCATTAAAAAAAAGCATAGGAATGTTAACATTGTTCGTGTTGAAAGCATTATCATCAGCAAAACGAAGAACCAATAGAGCACTCGATCGGCAGCTATAACTGTGTTCGTGGATAGACAATTAGACATACATCTAAAATTACCCTATTATATAGTCTACACTGCGCCACTATGTAACCACTGAACGATGGATGAGTTGCTTGACCCCATTAGATGGCACTGTATGCACAGCAATCCTTTCCTATCCGAAATGACTTGTGGTTGGCCAGAGCTAGTCATTGAGGGAAGTTGAGGCTTAGAAGATAAACAGGCGGTTCAGCGTTGAGGAAATGGTTGGACACAGTCGTCCCTCCAAGTCAAATACTTCGCATATTAACAGAATGATGTAATTTTTAACGAAATGGGTCATGTTGAACAGGAAGGGCGTGCTGGAGTGTGCAATGTGATGATGATGTCGTTATAACAGGTCGTTGTGTCGAGCGGCGTTTGTCCTTGACGAAAGGCTTTTTCGTGTGGTAACAGTATACACGTAGAGTCGTAGACTAAGTGACCTGTCCTACTCATGATAATTCTTAGTGGTAATACTATACCAGTTGATAATTTATTATTATGCACCGGATACTTGAGCGTGTAGGCCACTTACTGACGAATCGATGATGCAAGCTTGATTGCAGGTTGATTCGTGTTAAACAGGGCCGGATTAAGGCATGTTCAACATGTTCGGCCGAACAGGGGCCCCACACTTTAGGAGCTTCCACACACGAGAAAAGAAAAAAATAGGAAAAAATTGGTACATTTTGACGAAATTTCGACCAAACGACTAGAAAAAGTCATCAAATTTTTCGATCGAAGATCCCGCAAAATTTTTCGAACAGGGCCCCCACATTTCTTAATCCGGCCCTGGTGCTAAATAAGAATAGTAGCAGATGGACAGAGCGGGTGCCTCATACCTGTTGAGCAACTGAATCGTGTGAATAGATGAGCTGCCAGAGCGAAACCGACCAAAGAGAAACTATCCCGATAGATTGGTATCATATTCGGTTAGCGACTAAATCATCTGAGCGACCTGCAAGCAAACAATAATAACATTGGTTGCAAACTAATCTGATATTTAAAACGTTTGTCATTATTACTGTACATTGCCTAATAGGACACCTAGTCTATGTGGCCAACTCTTACAAAATGAATCCCAAATAAGATTTTTCATGGAACTTATAGTTAGATTTTTATTACGTGACACTGTGCATTTAATTCTGTTGATAATGTTCAACTATTTATTTAAGACAGATATATTCAAGCTATTGAAGAAGTTCCTGCAGAGATAGGCTTGCTGCCAGCAGAACATTAGTGCAGTCAAATACATTGTAATTCTGACAAAATTGCAATTAAGCCATAGACTATAATTATATATCGGAGGAGAAGGTTGTCTATAGGCTTACAGACATCACTCAATATTCTATTATATATCATGAGTTCAATGTTTCTCATATAGCAGTCTTCAGAGCTACTATATAAAATTATAGTATATCGTCCTGCAGTGCGACCTGCCGTGTAATTCATTTTCAATTTCCACGTCGATAAAATCAGTGGCTGTAACATGTCAATCATTCTTGAACGATGGACAAAATAATACGATAAGAACATTGCCATGGCTTTCTCCAAGTTAAAAAATATTGTCAAAGAAAAGCCAAGATGGATTAGAAAAAGAGCAGCTTCCTGAAACAACGCGTGGAGCTACGAAAGTCATCATACAAATTAGCAGTTTTGATACAATGTAGCCTAGCCTACAAACAGTACTCGTATATCAAGATAAATAAATTAATAAGCTTTAGATGCAATTAACATATTATATCCAGACATCGCCGGAACTGGCTAAATCAAAGCCAGAAAATGTGTAGAAATAATTGTATAAAAATATTATTATGTGAAGTGGCAAGGCAAGATCGATTAAAAGCCCTCGGGCAACCTTGTGATGTGGTTAAACATTAGATAATGAAAGCCTATCTCTCCTGATATTTCAAAAATAGTTCCAACAGGTAGCCTACTAGCCTTTGAGCCTAATGATCGTCAGACTCGCTTGATCGTCAGCTACACTTCAGGTCATGCCTATATATGCAGCCTATCGCGTAAAAAGAACATTTAGGACTAAAGGGCTTATAAATATAAGTACTAGGAAAAACTATTAAACGATGAAACAGTAACAGACTGTCATGGAAGATAGATTTCTAGACCGCAATGACCTCTGATGCCATCATTGCCATGCGATATATCATGAAACTGGTTATTGACTGGTTGATTGGTTGACTGAAAAGTCAGTTATTTTCCCGCTCAGTTCAGACAAGGTCAAGGTCAACTGTTCTAATAGTCATAAGACGTCGTTAAACGCTGAAACCAAGCATTTATCGAGAACCAGTAGTAGTCTTTTTAATTTTCTGGATGTCTTTTATTATTTCCTAAGGGGGGTGCTCGGTAGTACAGTGGTTAGCGCGCTGGACTGCCAACCAAGAGGTCTTTTATTATTTCCTCCTCTTCTCCTTTGGGGGTGTTTTCCATTGAAGAAAAAACGAGTAGCTAGGGAAAGGTTTTGAGGTAATAAACGAGCAATCTGGGGGTGTTTCCATTGACGATAAATTAAGCTAAAATAGTGCTACAAACCAGTTAAAAGTCTTAGTCTTTTGTATAAGCTATTGTATGCAAGAAGACCTTATCGTTGCAACCGATCCATAACATCGTTGACACTTCGCACGTGGTACAATAAGATTAAATCTTATCGTACGCGGTGCAATTTGTGGAAAAATCGACCTTGGCCAAAAATCTTGTCGTTCTACTTCCGGTTCTGTCGCTAAGATAAATTCTTGTCGCTGCTGCATGATGAAGAAAAGTTTATGAAGACGCGAAATGAAAATCGCTGTTTACAAGACTTATGTATATACACACACACACACACACACACTTTTTTTCCAAGTTTTTTTTCTAAGTTTTTTTCCTAGGTTTTTTTTCTAAGTTTTTTTCCTAGGTTTTTTTTTCTAACTTTTTTCTAGGTTTTTTTTTTCTAACTTTTTTTTCTAGGTTTTTTTTCTAAGTTTTTTTTCCTAGGTTTTTTTTTCTAACTTTTTTCTAACTTTTTTCTAACTTTTTTCTAGGTTTTTTTTTCTAGGTTATTTTTTTTTTTTTTTTTTTCTAGGGTTTTTTTTTTTTTTTTTTTTTTTTTTTTTTTTTTTTTTTTTTTTTTTTTTTTTTTTCTAGGTTTTTTTTTTTTAGTCATCTGTTCCAAAAAGTCAAGAATTTTGTTTTCTCGAATGTCTTTTTCTTCTTAGAACAGGCTGCGAATGTACATTAGAACTTGTTATTACAGCGTGTTGTTATTCATAGAGAAGTAATGATTGCACAAGAGCTGCAGTAGAAACAATTTGCTAATAGTAAATCAGTTAAATTCACAATGATATCAAGTCTTTATTATCAATCCATGAATTGAATGAATCATCATAGCCTAACCATTTCACCAAAGACCGATTTCCTCTTTTCCTTATAATCTTTTCTATTTTAAATGTATCTTGCGTCGTCGATTGCAGCTCAGGCTCATAAAATGTCCCTTGTATTTGTTCTCCATTATAATCAGATATTTTATACGTTATTGGGTCTGTGTATTGGATTTGTGTTATTGTAAAAACCTCCTGTGTCCACCTTTGAGTAAAACCTTTCTCGAATGTCTTTTTCTTCTTAGAAATTCTTACTCTATCTCCGACTGAAAATTTAGGTTTACCAGTTTCAGGTACAGCATCGCCGTATAAATTCATCCACACAACCCATTCGTTTGCTTTGATACTCGCTTTAACAGGAGTCATTTTTATGGAAGAATGTCTTGTGTTGTTGTATAAATTAACCATATTATCTAAAACATCGATATATCTCTGAGTTGAGTTTGCTGTAAAATATTTAAACATCTTCTCTTTTACTGTTCTATTAAATCTTTCTACGATACAAGATTTCTCTTCATTCTCAGTTGAGTACAACTGCATACCTAATGATTTTACCTGTTTATTATAGAATTCTGTTCCCTTATCGACCCAAAGTTTTTCACCCCTTCTTTTGCTTGTATTAAATATTTTAACGAAAGCATCTGCCACAGATTCTCCGCGCTTATCTTTTAACGGCTGAATAAATGCATACTTGGAGAATATATCAATGACGCTTAACAAATATTTCACACCAGAATTAAATTTAGCATAAGCCTGCATGTCAATCAAGTCAGCCGCCCAAACTTTGTCCACTCCCTGAACATAAACAACTCGCTTCCTAAACTTCCTGACTATAGGTTTATGTAATTCGTCAGCAAGTTGGTCTGTCCATCTCAGAGCTTTTTTTTCAACCCCATTCCAAAATGGGTTTTTGTTGATAATATCGGTTTAACTATAGATCTTTCAATTCGTTCGCGGAACGAAGGATTAGGTATATTATTTAATTCATCTATCATAGCTCTGTCAGCGACGTTTCTCCCTGCCGTATCAGTATGTTTAGCATAAGCTAGGTCGTGACGATAGGCTGCTGCATCAACTCTATCTACTGGCTTACTCCAATCTTTTGGTGTTCCATCAGGATTTAAACGCAAATCCAGTCGAGTTCCTGGACCCGTGAAAGAATGTCCTGGAAGATTCATTTCACCCGGGTACTTTGCCCATGGAAGTTTAATATTAGAAGTAGCAGAATTGAGAGCTGATACCAAATCACCACCTGTAGCAGTGGACATTTTAGTAAACTGAGTTTTTCTAGCGCCACACTCAACACATACACATCTAAGCATAGGTCTGCCATTCTTACTGACAACTCGTTGAATATCTCTACACTCAGTTTGTCGCTTACATTTTACGCAATACGAGCTGTGCTCCATTTTAATATAATATAATTAAAATGGAAGTCCATGACCTGTCATGGAATGAAGATACATCTAAACGCTTTAACAGTCCTCTCCTACCAAGAAGCATCAGAGGTTTGATCGTCGGTAAGTCTCAATGCGGCAAAACAATATTACTACTTAATTTATTACTGAGACCTGGTTGGTTAGACTACGATAACCTGCAGATCTTTGGCAAAAGTTTATTTCAATCAGAATATAAGATACTTAAGAAAGCATTCGAAGAGAAATTACCAAAGGAAGCAATTATAAGACTTTTTGATAATCGCGATGAGATAATGAAATTAAATGTATCACCGACC
Source organism: Lumbricus rubellus (assembly GCA_945859605.1). Taxonomy (NCBI): domain Eukaryota; kingdom Metazoa; phylum Annelida; class Clitellata; order Crassiclitellata; family Lumbricidae; genus Lumbricus; species Lumbricus rubellus. The sequence goes on along the minus strand of OX243819.1, from coordinate 18,301,384 downwards.
GCCGTAGTCGAGGAGATGTCTAAAAACATGGCAAAAAAATCGGATATAGAATGCAAGTTCTTTGAAACCTCTGAAGATGTTCCAGATCCACGAGACTTAAGTCGAGATAAGAAGAATCTCATGATTTTTGATGATTTACAGTTAGAGCGACAAAATAAATGCGAATCGTATTATATAAGAGGTAGGCATAGTAATGTAGACTGCTTTTACCTAGCACAAAATTATTTCAAACTGCCTAGACAAACTATAAGAGAGAATGCTAACTTTATATGTCTATTCCCTCAAGACCTCAAAAATATTAATCATATATACAGCGATCATATAGGCGTAGATGATATGACTATTGAAGAATTTCGAAAACTATGCAAAACTGCGTGGGATGAAACGCATGGTTTTGTGGTTATAGACCTTACTAGTAAAACAAATAAGGGCAGGTACAGATCTGGATTAGATACATTTTACATTAAATAAAAGCAATAATAAAATGATAACAAAATTTAAGATTTTATATTCTAGGTTTAAAAATAGCTATCTAAAATGGAAACCCTTCTTGACGAAATTTTATCTAATACTCAAACGATTGCACGCAACACAAAAGCTAAAGAATCCTTTTGCATTTTGTTGAGCGAAAGGAACACACGAATTCGAACGAAATTTAATCCACTAATCGAACTGGACAAAAGTAAAACGTATGAAATGGCTCTTGTCAATCTTGAAACTTACTACAGTTTTCCTAATATAGATGAAACAAATAATAAATTCGTATATTCGACAGATAACGGTGTAACATGGGAAGATTTAGACATTCCAACCGGTTGCTATGAAATCGAAGACTTAAACGATTACATACAGAGAATTCTAAAAGAAGAAGGTCATGGACAATGTATAAAGTTGCAACCAAATAACAATACTTTGAAGGCTGTTTTGGAAATTGATGAGAACTATAAAGTTGATTTTACAGTAGAAAATTCAATTAGCACCGTTCTAGGATTTCAGCGTCGTGTATACTCCGAAGGATATAACGAATCCGAGCACATAGTCGATATAAACAGCGTGAATAGTTTACGAGTTACGAGTGATATAATAGGATCATCGTATGCCAACGGAACTACGGAGAACATAATTTATTCTTTCTTTCCATCGGTCGGGCCTGGTTATAAGATAATCGAATCTCCTCATAATCTGGTTTATCTTCCAATAACGCTATATTCTATTTCATCGATGGAAACAAAACTAATAGACCAAAATGGAAAACTAATTAATTTAAGAGGTGAGGAATTGTCGATACGATTTCACATAAGAGAGGTTTAATTTAAAGTTTATATTTAATATAAGATGAGCGCTTACGCTAAGGTCAAAGTTAATATTTCTGAAGGGCAAAAAGAGAAGATTAAGCGAGCTGTTCAAGTCGGAACTGGGGTGAGTATAAGACTTTCTCATGAAGATATAACTGGTGAGCATGTATTAGCTCTAAACCAGAGGCAAATTAACAAGTTAACTAAAGCGTATCAGAATGGAACTGGTGTGACAATTAAAATGGGTAAAAAGCAATTAGAAGACAATGCGAGAGTCGAAGGCGGATTTATTGGCGCTATTCTACCGTTCTTAGCAACAGCCGGAAAGTTTCTACTGTCTAGTGTTCTTCCGAGTTTAGCCACAGGAGCCTTAACAGGATTGGGTTCTGCAGCTGGTTCCAAAATTGTCGATAAAATTAGTGGATCTTCGATCTCACAGATGAGTGGATCTTCGATCTCACATCAGACAAGTGGATCTTCGATCTCACAAATTGGATCAGGCGTGCTGTACGTTAAGAAAGGAGGAATATGCTGTAAGATAGTGCCTGCTGGGGAAGGTCTTTTTCTATCTCCGTGGAAAAAGGGTATTTCGATATCAGGTTCCGGTCTGTTTATGAAAAGAGGAACAGGATATGTCAGCGGTGAAGGTCTTATCTTGGGACCCAATTCACCATTTAAAAATATTCCTATTCTTGGAATGTTACTTTAAAAAACCACTTATATAAATGTCTGGATACGGTCACCCAATACACAAATTTATCACCAAACGGAAGCCTCGTGTGAGTCCGATAATTTGGATGCCTAAAGTGGTCACTCACGCTCCTGCAAGACAACGAGCAGGCGACAGATATGAGATTTTTGCTCAGCAAGCGATAACGATTGAACCAAAGACAAATATTACAGTAGAAGTAGGCCTTGGAGTCCGAATGACCAGTGGAATGTGTCTAGTCTCTCTTAGACAGAAGTTGAAACAACTCAGACTGAGCCTTCAAGATGGTACAGTACTAGAGGACGCAGAGGATATAATAATTACAATACAAAACAACTCCGATTCACCAGTTACTATAAACGAAAAAGACTCCATATGTTATGTTAATTACTACGATGCATAAATTGTACGTTTTATGTTTACGTTTTATGTTTACGTTTTACGTTTACGTTTTACGTTACGTTTTAAACATTATAATAAAAAATGTCACTACTGAAAATTAGCGATCCTGCAAAAAGAGATTTTATTATCGAAGAGTTTTTAAAAACGAAAAAAAATATTAAACAAAACTTTCTCTCAGAGAGAATAGATGATCTTGGACTTCAACGAGAATTAACGAAAATCTACAAACCAATAGTCGACTCTCAATCAGCAATTTCGAAAGAACAAAACGCTTTGCTGTCGACAATAAAGGATAATTCTGCAGCAACATCACTTGCTCTAAAATCACTTCCAGATTCGTTGAAAACTATTCAATTTCCCCAGTATCCGTCTATAGAGGCGTACGATGACGATGACCCAGTAGAAGACATTAGAAGGTTAGAATTAGGAAATATTGCAGTTGAATACCTTAAAAAATATGCTTCTGATAAAAGACTTGTGGACACAACATTCGGATTAAGATCAAGAGATGGAAAATTCTACATCGGTGACAGCGAAGCCTCAATCCAAGGAAATGATATTACAGTTGGAACCACAACTTATCAAGGAACTCCAGGATTATGGGAATTGTTAACGTTAGCTAGTCCAAACAGTTCAATTTATGATAATCGTGATCTCGAAGAATACGCCGAGATTCTAATTAAAACGAATGCCATGAGTCAGCCAAATAAACCAAACAAACCTAAATCGTCTAGAAGTGTAAAATATGCAAAGATAATAAAACCCATATGGGACGATTACATAAGGTTAAGAGGTAAAACAGGAAGCGGAATAATTACCATTCCTTCAGATCCTAACGAATTAGTAAAACAATTAGAGTTGCGAATATATAGCTACAAAGCGGGAAATACAGGAGTAAGAAATGAAATTGTAGGTATGACGGATGAGTTACTGAGACAGGGTGTGATAACCAAAGATGAATATAAAAAATTGACGATCTAATTTAAAAATTGATGATATAGAAATGCTGGTCGTTGCGAGAAGAAGTTATAAAAAAGTACACGTTGTCGGTGGAGCAGGAATATTCGATTCCATTGCAGGATTTCTCAAGAGACTACTGACATCGAATGCAGCCAAACAAATTGCGAGCACAGCTGTCAAAGAGATTGGGAGTGTTGCTAAGGATAAGGCTATCGACGTTGGAAAACGATTACTCAATAAGATACTCCCACCAACCACCGTTCAACAGCCGATAACTCAGGAAACTAAAGTCATTCTAGCTAGATTACTCGGGTCGAATCCGCAAATGACGGGAGGAGCTATTAGAATTCAAGATCTAGTAAAACGCCTAAACGGAGGTGGTTTGAAAATGGCTTAAGTTTAAATTTATTTTGCTTAAGTTTATTTTCTTATTTAGGTCTAAAAATTTATTTTCTTATTTAAAAATATATGTATAATAAAATGCAATCCGATATTCTAAGATTCACAGAGCAACCATTGATCGATGAAGGTATCGAGCGATACGAATGGCATGAGTACGAACCTGTAGCGAGAACTAACCTTAACAGTTCTGGTGAAATTAGAATAAATATTGAATTACAAGACTTATACAGTCACCCAGCAGAGTCATATCTACAATTCGACGGAAGACTAATTAAAGCCGATGACACCGCATACGTTAATGCCGATTTAGTCGCTCTTACGAATAATGGGCTTATGTATCTATTCAGTCAAATATCCTATCAGTTATCTAATCAAGAAATCGAAACGCTATTTCATCCAGGTCAAGCTACAACGATGCTCGGTTTACTTACGTATCCAAACGATTTTCAGCTGACTCAAGGCTTAAATCAGCTGTGGTATAAAGACACTGGAGCGACTGCTGTTATTGCGGACAACCCCGGATTTGCCACTAGACAAAGCTTTCTCATTCGCAAACCAAACACTAAAGGAATGTTCAGCTTTATTGTTCCGTTGAAACATATTTTCGGGTTTTGCGACGATTACGACAAGATTATTTACGGTTTTAAACAGACGCTGACATTAGTTCGTAAAGCGGACGATGATGCCATATTCCGAGATAACGCTGCAGCTGCTGGAAAAGTTGCGATAAACAAAATTTCATGGTTTATTCCGCACGTTATTCCTTCCGATATGGAACGAATGCAGTTGTATAAGACGATTGAATCGAAATTAACGTTGCCAGTTGCGTATAGAGCTCGTCAATGCGACACAATAACGGTTCCTCAGTCGACAAGTTTCAGTTGGCGTCTTAGCGTAAAAACATCACCTGAGAAACCTAGATATATCATCGTAGGATTTCAGACGGACCGTAGCGGTAATCAGGAAAGTAATCCGTCGCTATTTAATCACTGCGATCTCAAGAACATTTATGTGATGATGAATCAAGAAAGATATCCAGCTGTCGACCATAACCTGTCGTTTCCTAATCAACAATTCTCCAGAGCGTACAGAGACGCGTCCTCCTTTAGTCAAAAATTCTATGGTATGGATAAGTTGATTACCCAAAGCAATATAACACCTGTAGATTATAAAGAATTATATCCGCTGTTCGTGTTCGATGTAAGCAAACAATCCGAGCGTTTGAAATCTTCAGTCGTTGATATTCAGATTAAGGCTCTTTTCAATGCAGCAGTGCCAGCCGACACAGAAGCGTATGCTGTCGTAATTTCAGATAGGTTGCTGCAGTTCCAATCGGATGGACAGAAAATGAGTGTAGTGTATGGAAAATTGATTTAAAGAATACTTATATATTATGAAGCTACCAGAGCTTAGAATGTTAGCCAAGCATCACGATGTTACAGGCACTTCGCATCTCAACAAACCTCAAATGATAGCTGTACTGATTGAAAAGAATATTCTTCCGACGGACTACAAGTCTGTGTCATATCGACATGACACGTTGAGCAGTATCAGGAAACAACCGAAAAGAGTAGATATTATAGATCGAGAGACTGGCGTTGTTACCTCGTATCCATCGATGTATAAAGCTGCTAAGGCGTATGGTCAGAGTGCTGGCATAATAGCTTATCATAACGGAAATGTCTGGAGAGATAGATACGAAATTAACGTGTTTGAGAGATAGAATGATTTGCAATTAAAGTGTTCGATAAGTGGATCTTCGATCTCACAGATAAGTGGATCTTCGATCTCACATGTTTTAATATTTTTGCGTGGTAAGATAAAATGGATTTAAAGAAAAGTAGTTTAAGAAACATGAACCATGTTGAACACTTGCTCGACTCATCGGTTCCTGACATTAAGGTTCCTACGCTTACACCCACACCTGGTAAGTACAAACCAGTAGCGCCTAAGAGAAAATACAAAAATAGGGTTAGATCCAAATTAAATGATTTTGCGGATTGGCTACTTAGTTATGTGCCTGAACGAGACACTAAAGTCGTAAATGAAAAACTCGAATCGTTGAAGTCAACTGTTTCCAGGATATTTGATAAAATTAAAATTCTAGAAACGGCGTCGGCTATTAAAGGATTCACCAAGCAGTATAGAATAGATGGAATTAATGGAATGGATGCCTCGTCGTTTCTTAATTTCGTCAGACCGCAGGTAGTAAATCTGTTATCGAGTAATCGCCAAACAAAGGTTAATCTAGTTCTTACTTGTACTATGGAACGAGTAGATATGAAATCTGGAATAGTGACTTCTGAGGATATACCATTCGTTTCCAGGGCAGAAGTTATTTTAGAAGCAACCGACTTGAATGAAATATACAGCAGAAAGAAGGATAAAATCATGGAGTCTATTGCTAGTTTTCAGATGCAAGGAAGTAATTGGAGATTTAAAGCTGTTGTAAAATTAGATATAAATACAGTAAAATATACACCCTTAAGAGGTAGTTCTTACATTCCGCTTCCCAACTTTTTAGCTAATAAAAAGGCTATTATAAATATTAAAAACGACGACGAAGAATGCTTCAAATGGTGTATCACTAGAGCTTTGAATCCGGTTGTGAAAAATCCGGAAAAAATAACGAAAGCTTTGAAAGAACAATCGAAAAAACTTAATTGGAGTGGTATTGAGTTTCCAGTTGCTGCTGATGCTAATATGATAGGTAAATTCGAGAGAAATAACAATATTAATGTTAATGTATTCGGTTATGAAAAAGAAGTATACCCGCTTTATCTGTCTAAGTGTGAAAGTAGTATTGATCTTTTGCTTATATCTGATGGAGAAAAAAAACATTATTGCTGGATCAAGAATTTTAACAGATTGATGAGATTTCGGACTAATTCGATGTATTATTGTAAAAGGTGTATGAATGGTTTCACAACGACAGGAGCGCTTAACAACCATAATGAGTACTGCAAACTGCATAACGCACAAAAAATAGAAATGCCACCACCAGCAACTATGCTAAGTTTTAAAAATTATAACAATTCTATGAGGGTTCCGTTTATAGTCTACGCAGATTTTGAGTCCTTTGTAAAACCGATCGATACATGCCAACCAAATCCAGAGTTGTCGTACACTAATAAATATCAAAAGCATACTCCTAGCTCCTTTTGTTACCACATAAAATGTTTCGACGATAGTGTATATTCTCAAGATCCTGTGACGTTTACGGCTGAAAGCGAAGATGATGATGTTGGTCAAATATTTGTAGATAAACTAGAAGAGAATATAAAACAAATATATAATCAATTTAAATTCCCTAAGAAGATGATATTTACAGAAGAGGACAAGAAGTGTTTTGATGGAGCTACTATATGTCATATCTGTGAAAAAACGTTGGGCGAAGACCGAGTGAGAGATCACTGTCATCTTAGCGGTAAATTTAGAGGGGCTGCTCATAACATTTGTAATGTAAACTATAAAGTCCCCAAGTTTTTCCCTGTAGTGTTTCATAATCTTTCCGGGTACGATTGTCATCTGTTCATTAAGAAACTGAGAGGTAATAATGGAGAGAAAATTAATTGCATACCTAATAACGAGGAAAAGTATATATCTTTTAGCAGAGAGGTCGTTGTTGATAAGTTTGTAAATAAAGAGGGAAAAGAGATTACCGTCAAGCGACAACTGCGTTTTATCGACAGTTTTAAATTTATGGCTTCGAGTCTTGATGCTTTATCGAGGAACCTTCGCAAAGACCAATGCAGAAATATTGGGAAACGATATTCAGGAAAGAAGCTCGATCTTTTGCTGAGAAAAGGCATATATCCTTATGACTACGTCGATTCATTTACTACCTTTAATGAAACCGAACTACCACCAAAATCCGCATTCTATTCTAAGCTAAATGATTCGAATATTAGCGATGAAGACTACGAGCATGCAAAAACGGTATGGAAGGAATTTGGATGCAAAACATTCAGAGAATATCACGATTTATACAACGTTTCGGATGTTCTGTTACTTGCCGATGTTTTCGAAAACTTTAGAGATGTGTGTATGAAGAACTATACGCTTGACCCTGCATGGTATTTTACATCTCCTGGTTTAGCCTGGGATGCCGCTTTAAAATTGACAGGCGTGAAATTGGAGTTATTGAATGATTATGATATGATTCTGATGCTTAGGCAAGGGATGAGAGGAGGAGTGAGCACAATATCAAATCGTTACGGGAAAGCGAATAATAAATATATGAGCGATTTCAATAGTAACGAAAATTCTACATTTATTACTTACCTGGATGCGAATAATCTATATGGATGGGCTATGATCAAAAATTTACCTACTCACGGGTTCAAATGGATGAACGAAGATGAATTAAATAATTGGAGAAGTATTCCATGCATATTGGAAGTTGATTTGGAATATCCTAAAGAGTTACACGACCTGCATAACGATTTTCCGTTAGCCCCCGAAAGCATTGAGATTGACAAAGTCAAAAAGTTAATTCCAAACTTAAACGATAAAAAGAAGTATGTGCTACACTACGAAAATCTGAAGCTGTATGAGAGCCTAGGCATGAAAATAACAAAAGTGCATAGAGGTGTACTATTCGAAGAAAGTGATTGGTTGAAAAAGTATATCGATTTAAATACAGCTCTTAGAACGAAAGCTACTAATGACTTTGAGAAAGACTTTTTCAAATTAATGAATAACAGTGTCTTTGGAAAAACTTGTGAGAACATTGAAAATCGTGTTGATGTAGAGTTAGTGTGTCATGAGGAGAGGGCTATTGAACTAGCCGCTAAACCTAATTACGAGAGATGTACTATTTTCGATGAAAATCTAATAGCCGTTCACATGAAAAAAACTAAATTGTACTATAATAAACCTATATATCTTGGCATGTGTATATTAGACTTGAGCAAAACGTTGATGTATGAATTTCATTACAATTACATCAAGGATAAATACGGAAATAGAGCTAAATTATTATTTACCGATACAGATTCTTTGACATACGAAATTAAAACTGAAGACTTTTACTCAGATATCTCAGAAGATATTAAAACTCGATTCGACACGAGTGAATACCCGAGAGATCATCCATCTGGTATTGAGGTTGGAGTAAATAAAAAAGTTATTGGAATGTTCAAGGATGAAGCTAGTGGGAAACAGATAAAAGAATTTATTGGACTCAGAGCAAAGTTGTATTCTTATAAGATGGCTGCTGGAGATGAGCACAAGAAATGTAAAGGTATTAAGAAGAATGTTGTCCAGAAAACTATTACTCATGAAGATTATAAAGACTGCTTATTTACCAAAAAAGAACAACAACGAACGATGAATGTTATTAGATCTTATCATCACGATATTTATACAGAAGAAATTAATAAAGTTGCATTATCTGCAGATGACGATAAACGGGTAATAATGGAGGATGGAATTCATACTTTGGCATATGGTCACTACTCGTTGAAAATTTTTAATTAATGTTTATATTAAATAAATGAGCGTCAAACAAATCGATGTTTGTGGAGTAGTGCTACCGAATATTGCTTTATCGAATTTTGAATTATTGGATGCCGCGAAGAAGCTGAATATTCCGAATTTTAGAGGCGTTTTCGTGCGAGACGAGCTGCCGAATAAACCTAGACGGATTGAATGTGGGATATTGAATCTAGACGATTCTAAAGGAACCGGTCAGCATTGGTGCGCTTTCTTAAAGAGCGGTAACGAGAAAATATATTTCGATAGTTACGGCCTTCCTCCCCCTCTAGAACTGATAAAGTATTTACGCCGTCCAGTGTTATATAACAGCGAGCGAATACAACCCGATAACGAAGTGTTTTGCGGCCATTTGTGTCTGTATGTGACGAAGATGGTGGGTGATGGAATGAATTTTCAAGAAGTTATAAACGGCTTGCATTAAAAATTATTATATATAGATATATATATAAAATGCCCGTCGATAAATTTGGTCACACCGCTGCTGGAGGAACATCACGAAGAGTAATCGCTGGAGGTGTAACTCTTAGTCAAATAAATGCTAATTTTCTTCGATTGGATGGAGCAAATCCAGTGACTGGAAATTTAAAAATGGGTGGTCATAAAATTAAAGGACTACCTACAACGAATACTTCGACTGCCGGAATGGATGAAGCTTTAAGTAGGGGGCAAGCCATTGATTTGATAACGAATCACAACGATTCTCCGTCCAACGATAATCATTTGACGAATAAGAAATACGTTGATGCTTCAAAAGTGTCTAAAACTGGTGATACAATGACTGGCGACTTGTTCTTAAACGTTGGCTCCGATCGTCTGCGTTCAATGGGTTGTAAGGACTTGAGAGGAGAAAATAAAGAATTCTCTATTTTCTTAGGTAGTATACGAAATAAACTACAATGTTCGTTAAACAATCCTATTACATTACAATCGACGGATGGATTTCTATGCAAAATAGGCGCAGAAAATATAATGAGAATCGGTAGAGCGTCTAACGATCGAAAAATCGACGTTTACCAAAATATCCTAATGAATAGTAATAATATCAACGATTTAAGCGATCCTCTTTCAGCTCAAGATGCCGCTACAAAGAATTACGTCGATAAATCTCTGAAAAAGTGTCGTGTTGGGTATATTCCTCCCTTGGAAGCTGATGTAAGTGTGACAGGATTCGTTGCTAGTGCCGGTTTTTGTTTTTCCGGAAGCAAAGCCTACCATGCTTTCACTAATCTTACCGATGATGTGAACGCAGCTTGGATTCCAGGTAAAGGTGTGTTCACTTGGTTACAAATTAAATGTCCTGAGCCAGTTAAAATTTGGAGAATTGCGTTTAAAAGCGCAAATATAGATGAATTAGGTTTAACCGCTAGCAATGATGGAGCAGTGTTTGTACCCCTATCATTACGTCCTTCTTCAACTACTTCAGAGGCTGTTCCGAAATTTTTTGATATTTATATACCTACGGATGCGTATCAATATTACAGAGTTCCAGTACTGACAAAGGATAATGATCCTACAGGAGGGATTCAGGTAATGCAATTATATGTATACGATGACTAATCTACATTAAAAATTATTATTATATATAAAATGCCTGTCGATAAATTTGGTCACACCGATGTTGGTTCATCGCAAAGAGTAATCGCTGGAGGTGTTACTCTTAGTCAAATAAATGAGAGTTTTCTTCGATTGGATGGAGCAAATCCAGTGACTGGAAATTTAAAAATGGGTGGTCATAAAATTAAAGGACTACCTACAACGAACACTTCGACTGCCGGAATGGATGAAGCTTTAAGTAGGGGGCAAGCCATTGATTTGATAACGAATCACAACGATTCTCCGTCCAACGATAATCATTTGACGAATAAGAAATACGTTAATGAACAAGTTACATTGAAGGTGTCTAAAACTGGTGATACCATGACTGGTGATCTAATCTTAAACGTTGGCTCCGATCGTCTGCGTTCAATGGGTTGTAAGGACTTGAGAGGAGAAAATAAAGAATTCACTATTTTCTTAGGTAGTATACGAAATAAACTACAATGTTCGTTAAACAATCCTATTACATTACAATCGATGGATGGATTTCGTTTTAGAATAAACAATGAAATCATGTTAGAGATGGTTAAGTCACTCGATGGCACTCCTCCGTCTAAAATAAATGTGTATAAGTCCATCTTTATGCATGATGCTTACATTACAGGGCTACACGAACCCAACAGCGCCAGCGATGCAGCTACGAAGCAGTATGTAGATTCTATCTCAATCGGTCCCGCGCTTAGCATTCATTCTTTAACTTGGCAATTCTTAATCGCTAAAACTCACACAAGAGTTACTTTCGATAGTGTAAGATTCAAAACCGATGGTGTCATAAGTGCGGGACTGACCCGTTTCACTCCCGGTAAAGCCGGATACTATTTCGTTTCGACGTACATAGAATTTGGTAACAGTAGTACCGCTCCTGGTAACGTCTACCTGTATAGAAATGGGGCGAATTACATGCAAATTGCGGGCGGAGGGGGAACGGGAGCTGCGTTTAACAATTCAACCGGTAGTTGCATACTTTTCGTAGCCAATACCGATTTTCTCGAGATATTCGTTTATTCGCACATCGCACTAAATATATTAGCTAGAGACTTTTCGGCAGTATTCTTACGACCTTGATTTTTAACTGGTTTTAACTGGTTTATTAGCTGATATTTTCTTCAATGGAAAACACCCCCAAAGGAGAAGAGGAGGAAATAATAAAAGACATCCAAAGGAGAAGAGGAGGAAATAATAAAAGACCTCTTGGTTGACAGTCCAGCGCGCTATCCACTGTACTACCGAGCACCCCCCTCAGGAAATAATAAAAGACATCCAGAAAATTAAAAAGACTACTACTAGAACCTAATCCCAACCGACTACATGCATTATAACGCAAAGCCTTTAGCATTTCGTCTGCGAGCGCTGACTGCCAACTTTGCCAAGGGATCAAATGCTTCAAGTTACAGAACAGATGCAGACTATGTTGTCTTGATTTACAGCGGTTTAATCGACTCGCCTGAGTCGCCTCGCCTCACAGGTGGTACTGAAGAAAATGTAAACAATGCCAGACCACGGTACTTTGTGATACACAAGGGTGGGAGAGTGGTACTTCAGACTATTCCTCTCATTGAAGAAACACTTCTCAAATGCGTTTTTATTTTGATCTGCAGCTCATAAGTCTCACTTCTGGTTAGTTTACACTATCTGAAATTGAAACTACGTTGCATCTGAAGGCCGTATTCAATTGTATTGCCTCCGTCTATAGACCCTATATGCTACATTTCACTGATTCATCCACCATCCACTGTATACTGTATAGTTTCATTTTTTCATTCGATTCACCTCAGCTCACTGGTCTTTCACGCACTCCTTTCAGACGATAAAGACTTCGCTGAAGATACCTGTTCCCATGCATGAACAACATTGCACATACATGCAGCTCTTGTCCGTAAATCTTTCCACCACGGTGCAGACTGTTTTCCATTGAAAACTACACTTAGCCTACTCGCAATGCATTTCGCTCATTTTGGTCTTCCTAACCACTGCTGCGAAAGCAAAGTTCACACACGAATCGCTTAGGAATTTCTTAATTAGTTTGACTTCTGGCTGCATGTGCACAAACCCAAAGATGTTTGTACGTCTATGGGAATGCGAAAAACTGCCACAGTAGGCCGACTGTCAGTGTAAAATCACCTATAGACCCTACCCATCCAACACAGAGCAAACGTCTGATAGAGTATGCCCATTACTGAAACCCTGACGTCTTTCCATAAGATTCGAATTGCCCCTTACTTGCACCAAATCAACAACATTGGCATATAATACACAAACTTCCGATATAATAATTATTAGGCTATATGCGAATTCATTCATTGTTGTTACACACTGAAACACAAAAAGACGGTTACTGTCTGTTCGAGCGCGTCATTCAATACGAAATGTCCTGCACTATAATTAATGATTGCTTACCTGATTAGTGGAGCAATAATTCCTGAAGTGTACGTCAATATCCAAAGAGCACTGACTCCTTTTTAACTGCTTCAGTGCATGCAGGTCTACTGTCTGGTTGCAAGACACAATGTCTAAACCACGACGAGACAGTCTATGCACGACACGATGACCCATTCGGTAGCGACTTGAGTCAGTAATCCATCGATTGTTGGTTTGAGACTGCTAGCAGATTCCGTAGAGGAAAGTTGTTAACGCTCACCTGTATTAAGTTTAAGATCTACCGACAATGAGCACGTGTAGTATGCCGAATCAATGTAGGCCTATACTATAGAACACGCAAATAAATAAATACGTCTTAGCGCTTTCAATCCACGACAAGACGACAGTACTGTGCTTGAAAGTAGTTTATCAGGGCTTCGATTCCCGTCCATAGATCCTCTACAGTTGGTCCTCTCCTTAGACCGACGTTCCGAAAGGTCTGAGGAATTCCAGAATCGTGCCGCTCCACTAAAGCATCCGCAATCGAAACGCCGCCAATTATTGCGTGAAAACTGACTCCGTTTTTATCGACGCGCTAAGTGCCCCATGCACCGGCGCCTCTGTGCTCCAAACCCGCCCATCCCCCACCCCTATCCGCCCCTTCCAGTGACCCCAGCACTGGAACGCACACCGCACCAGGCGAAGTGAACTGTTCAACGCTGCTCCTCATCATAACTCTCACCGACCGATCTCGTCGTTCATTTAACGCCTAGCGGTGACCTCGTACGTCTTTTATTGACCTCTGCATGGGCGTTATCTGAAGTGCATCTATATACATGTACTGCCACGTCTGCTAGTGGTTCCTATTTCCAGGATTTCCGATGATCAGGTCATTCGAGGGCATCCCGGAAGCACCGGACCGTGAAAAAGACAATTGATTGAGTCCACGAAAAGAAATTTTGAGTCTTTTGTCCGCTGGAAACTGTGTCTCGATTCAGAAGTTCAAAGTCATGGCAGGTGGTGATTGGCTGCTCGTTGTCGACTGTTGCGAAATTCGTTGTCAATTCGTTGATGTTGCCGACTTGTCTTCTTGATGTCTCTTTGACAACTGTGTCTGCGACTCTGCGTGTGCAAATGCTAAAATAAACCCGATGCTAATATTGACTGCAGTGATAATGCCAATTTTTAATGGTATACGCATAATACTATCTCAAATGCTATCTTACAATATTTATTGTGAGCTCTAATGCTAATGCTATGACTTCAGCATTAATAGCCTATTCAACTTCAATACAATTCCAAAGCAAGCTCAAATACTAAGAATTAACTCTATTATATGATTAAACATTTTTGATACTTGTTAAAAAGCATTGAACACGTGGCCAACAATTTGATGTAAAGTAGTTACATAAAGAATTAAAGATACATTTTGCTTTTAAAATTCAGACAAGTTGAGCTTCCAGGTCGCAACTCTTAAACGCAAGCGTCGAGTCTGTCGAGAGTAATCAGAGTGAAGAAATTAATGTCAGTTTCCAACAGTACAATAAATCACGAATTGGATTACTGGATTGAATTGCAGAATTAAGCCGGAAATAAAAAAGTTCCGAAACGAAGAGTTATTAACTTTCCAGATGGCGATTACAAAGTGCAGTTTTTAACTGCAAGTAACAAAGTGCTTCTTTTACTCCTGCAGACTATAAGACCAGCTAAACCATCACCACTCAATCAAAATATTGTTAGATCAACGAGCTTTCTGACGTTTCCAAAATATTTTTCCTCCAATCCTCAGAGTTCCCAGATCTAAAACGACAGGGCAAGGGGAGGGGATCGAGGGGAAATCTGGCCTCTCTTTTACGCCGATTAGATTTTGTATTTGCAAAGAAAGCAAAACAGCGTGGATAGACCGACTCCGAAGCCAACTCGGACGCCGGATCCGCACAGAAAAACTCCACCGTGTTGTGCTTCGTCCGGGTCGCGTAATAAACTTGTCGTCGTTGCCCAGTTTTCGACGAATAATTATGAATAATAGATGGTGGGCAGCCAGCGGAATTCTATCACCAGCCATGCACCGTCACAGCCACCGCCGATGCTCAATTTCTTGCGGAAAACATCAGAGTCAGTACCATCGATCGGATCCAGTGAAACGGACAGATTGGATGCCGTTACACCCTCCCCTAGATTCACCCTTCCTCCCTTCCCCCACATCTCCCCACCGTCCCCAGAATCAAGCCCGTCCGTCGGAGCAGGTGGGGGAGAGATGGGAGCGCTGTGTAAATCTCAACGTCATCGGACTGTGTACGAATCAAATAAGGGGTGACCCGTAACCGATGACAGACGCCCCCCAAGGGAATCGATGAATTATAGGGACGCCTTCCCTCCCTCCCTGGTCGGCCGCCTTCCTTCCCTTCGTCGGTCTGCTTGCCAGTCTGCAGCCTGATGATGCCTTCCATGGCTGTCGGCTTGCTCTGTCTGTGTACACTAAATTAAAACGTTACGTCGTTGTACGGTAGTGTACAGCGCAAATAAAATAACGTGCCACTGCTTTTGTTTTTTTCATTTAATTTTTAGTAATGTTTTTATCATGACTATTACCAATAGGTCTACCGAAAATTATTGCTACTAATACTTATACTGCCGTATTCAGAGTCGTAATTATAGTATGAGTTTCAGTAGGCCTATGTGCATCCTTATCAGCATCAGCATCAATATTATTAATATATTTCCGAAAGGTCAGTCAGTCAGTCCCGACATAGATACGCTGTCTCAGGGATAGAGAGAGGGACAGGGATAGACAGATAGAGAAACAGAGACACAAAGAGAAACAGAGAGACACACATGTGAGAGAGAGACAGAGAGATAGAGAGAGACAGACAGAGAGACAGAGAAAGACATACAAGTGAGAGACCAGAGATAATCATCAGCAATGCAATAATGCGATACTGTGAATTACTGAAGTGCGATGGAGCACTGATATAGCGCCACTTCAGAAGGCTCTGCCGCAGTGACGCCCTCTGCTAGTCAACACAATGCAATCGCATCAAAGCGTTCGGTGCCTAACCGGCGGCACTTCAAAGGCGCAATATACACAGAGGTCATTGCTTGTAGACTGGAGGGAAATCAATTCCAGGTACTAATTTAGAAAAAGCAAAGTAAATGAATAGCTGCGAAACTAAATAAAAAAAGACGTGATTACATATGGATCCTATATTATGGTTAAAAGGATAAATCAGGATAGAAGTAAATAGAAAGAAATTGAAAAGAGGCGGAACAATCAAACGATCGTTTTAGATAAGCTACAGCTAAAAATTTATAAATACAATCTCATGATTGCTTTAGCGCCAAGTGGTGGAAAGTGGAAACCCCGCTTACTAAGATTCGAAAATAAAATCGGTGAGGTGTTTAAGATCATGTAGTCCAACGTGTTCAAGATTCAAGGACGACTTAGGTCGACAGCAGGAAGAAAAGTAAATCTACAAAAGATCGCGTTGGAGTTGAATCAGCTAATAAGACACGGAACCAGGATTTTTTTAATGCGGTTTCTGAAAAATAATATTTTCCGGTTAAAGGCAATGCCTGGAAATAGCTGGAAAAGTGGTAAAGTGGAAAAGTAGAGAAGTGGAAAAGTGGAGAAGTGGAGAAGTGAAAAAGTGGAAAAGTCGAGAAGTGGAAAAGTGGAAAAGTGGAAAAGTGGAAAAGTGGAGTGGGTGATCAACGGATAGCGATGGAAGCACATACGTATGTCGCCGGCTGGCACAGTATAAACCAATCGACAAAAAGCTCATCGTCGATGATTAACCCCATCCCCACCGCCGATGATTATTCCCCAACCCCTCCACATCCCTTTCCCCATCCCCGATGGGAGCGGACTGAAAATGGGTGGCACTGATTGACGGTGAATGAACTGAGCAGTGTTATGTCAAACCGTACGAGATATCACCGAAGTGTAACACCGAAGAGTAAACACATTATTGACCAATTAATATTATTATTATTATTATCCCAGTCTGGAAGTTGAACGACCGCGGTATAGGATATCCGAGTATTATTTTGTGTGTGGCCTTTACAGTCGGGATGTCACGTGCTTCGTTATCTGACCCGGACGTGCAAGAAAAGGTCAGACGATATTATTTCGCGGATAGCTACTCAAAAATGCTCAGCGTTCGGTGTTTTTTTAGCTTAAGCGACGACGATATGATTGTGTTAAGCGCTGACGTACTTAATAATCATCCATTGCTGAATCGGTGATTAGTGCGGCTTAGCAGTAGAAGCAGAAACTGAACTTTGTATGGTCTAAAGTCTAAACTCTAAAGCAGTGCATAACAAAGCTATGGTTACAGTAAGGAAAGTAAGAGAACAAAATGCAAGGTTCGTTAATCCTGTGCAAGATACGGGTGTTAGATTAAATAGGCTATGAGAAATCAATGGCAGCTAATTTAGGCTGAGGTCAGGTAGGAGGTCATAATGGTTTAGAAAAGTAAGGTAAGCATCTATCTTGGATTAGTAAAACTCGTTCTCGATGTCTGAAGAACTAATTAATTGCGATCAAGAAAAACGTCCCTATATATATATATATATATATATTTATATATATATGCCACATAGATCTGTACAAGGGCATAGATCTAAATATGATATAGAAATATTATTACCTGACTTGTCCATGCGGTTAAGGGCAAGTTTGAACTTTGATTAAGTGCAGCAAAACTTCACTATTGTCTGCTTCTGTGGAATAATGGTCTATTCGGTAACCATCTTCGACTGTAATCCGACGATTGTGGGTTAAACCTTACTGAGTAGACTCTTTATGATGATCCTGCATGTTCTCTGTCACCATAAAGAATTTTCCACCAAGCATTATGATACGATGTGTCGTTAGCGAACGGCCGGTTTGTTCAATCATGCTATGAGCTGTGGCCCCGTGTAGGCCTAATCCAAGACTTTTCAGACTTCCCCCATTGGCGACTCAAAGGTCAAAGAACGTCAGTTAACTCCACGCAATAGTCCACTTGCTTTGCTTTTATTTTTCTTTACGAACAGCTATCACTGTACGAATATACCCACAATGACTACAAGTCATTATTTGACATGAATAGCACTTTGAGTCCGAGTGCAACTCCTTTGCTATTACATTTGCACTCGAAGCTTGTTGCTAGAAACATAGGTAACATATTTATGTATACAATTGAGCCAACAGAAAGCACGGAGAGAACAAAATCCCACCAGGGAACCACAATCTCTGCATGGAGTCTGGAATGTTCGCTATATCTGATGAGTAGATGCCGTCATGAATCTAATTCTTAATCTATTCTAGCCTTGATACAATTCGCAAGTAGGTTTATGCCGACACTTATAAATAATTTGAAATCTGATCCAAGCTTCTTTACCTGCGGAGCTTTTCAAAAACGTATATTTTAATTCATTAGCTATTATAGCCTAATGAATTTTTGGAAAATGCACTTGCGCTCCATGTCTATAAGACAAATCTGTCCGTAGCCTAATGATCAATCTATTAAGCCTAATTGTCTTCTTTTTAGGTGTAGGCTATTTAGGTAACTTTTAGGTTGTAATCCTACAAATTACTGTAATTAGGCTACATTATTATTTTGCTTCGATAATACTACACTTAGACTCTATGCATTGCTACTAGATTCACATGTCAAGACAGCAATGAATCGCAAAATTATTACTCCGCGTCACTTTACCACGTTTCACAAGAACGCAGCTCAACTCACCGAACTATTTTATTTACAACCTGAATCTCGGCATCCTATATCAATACCCTGCAGGTTACTCCAGCACACGATCAACCGCTACAACGAGCAATAACGATTATTGACTCCATGGAACATCCTTTAACTTTCTCCTTCCGCAACGCAAACGAATCCGCGCAACATATCAAGTCCTGTCGAGCGATTCTTATAGCTCCAGATGAAATTCACGGAGAATGGTAAGACACGGAGACTCAAGCTCTTCGCTGAAACATCTTTTGTCTTTCGAAGCTTCCTCGATTTCGATACCATGCACGTATACATGTAGGATTTTATCGTCGCTGTGGTTTTGTTTTTTTTGTTCAGACGCACGTGGTATACACAGTCGAAAGTGTGTAGTTAAATAGCAATTACGTGAGTCGTACAACCTCCGAATATCATTTGTTTTGTGATTTACGTCGTGTGCGAAAAAGAGGTTTCTTCAACATTCTTAATGTGAGCACAATGATCGCTGCTCTCGTAGGCCTACAGCAATTGACCTGTTTGTATGAGCGGCAAAAAATAAATTTGCATGAGCACAAATATAAAATAATTATTATCTCCTCGTGTGTCGACAAATAAGTTTCTCTGCTTGTTAGAATATTTCATCTGCCTATTAATTTATTGAAAATGATTTTTTTTTGTATCTCTATGTGATTTTTGTTTATCTATTTTTGATAAATTATTGCTGATTTTTCATGGCGATATGCCTATGCTTCCATGAAGATTTCAATCTAAGAAGGGCAATTTGGTCGATAACTAATGGATTTATGCATGTAATTTATGATCTCACTCCAAATTTCGAGTCTACCAATTCGACGGAAATGGCCAACTCGCAAGTAGTGAAATCTTTTTGCAAAGATTTCTGTCACATAAATATCCCACAGAAACAAGTCTCTGGCATGGTAACGATAATTATTGACTGAAATTATAATTGGTTTGGAAGTTTAGATATAATTATGTCTGAGCATACGTTGCTGCTCGTTAAACCCTAGACTTTGTTAAAATTAAATTTAAATTAATTTGAAAAGAATGGTGAGTAATGAGTGAAAAGTAGTTAGTAATCTTCTCATCTGTAGCCTGGTAGCCAGTGGCGGCTAAGTTTCTGCTGCTGAAACTGGCACCGTCTGAAACCAAAACTGGAATCGATTGAGACCGAAACTGCCATGGGACCATGCAGCCTCTTCGTGGGCTTCCCTTGCATGCAGTTTCACCAACATACCATTTTGGTTCAACCAAACTTTAGTCAACTTTTTTTAACTGCAGAGCTCGTGAAAGCATTCACTGTAAGGTCTACTGTCATACATACTATATAATCGGCCAGTAGGCTACATGGGCTTCCCTTGCATCATGCATGCAAGCTGCAATGCAGTTTCGCAGACAGACTGGCACCGTCTGAAACCAATGGTGTATACGGCTCAGTGGCTCAGCCAGACTTTGGTGAACGTTTTTTTAAAACTACAGAGCTCGTGAAAGCATTCATTGTTACTGTCATATATCGACTTTGTATACAGAATTACAGATGCTGCTACGGCCGTTGCTAGGACCCAGCAGACCGAAAGTTCTATCACAGTTTGCATTAGGGCGTAGGCCTATACATCCCTTGGTAAGAAAGTTTATAACGAAGTGATTTCGTAGACTGCCAGCACAGGACCACTCTGTTGCATGCCACAAACATCTAGCAGCTCTATATACATCTGACAAACAACACAAGTTACACAACCGACAACTCTATGTATGTGAAGTTGCTGACTTTCCGCTTTTTTGTTTGACAGCTGTTTAGATAGGCTTCAAACGCTATATAAATTTATGGCATGCTACGTTGCCCATGGGCTTTATTCACGTAGGCCTATAGAGCTGGAGACTGAACCTGCTCATCTGTCTTGCCTACATAGTAGGATATGTTTGTTTGAAAGGCAAGAGTTCACGTTGCTCTCTCTAATTTGACTTATGCAAGAAATATGTGGCCTTAAACCATAGAAGTCTTAGACCTTAGTCGTCGGATCCATGCGCTGGCAGCGCATCAGGCGACACAGTTCCTCCACACCACTCTGTCCTCCACAGTCCTCTCCTCCTCCTTCCACGTCATTCCACCGTCGTCCAGATCCTGTGCGGCCGTGTCTCGCCAAGTTTTTCTCGGCCTCCCGCGTATTGTACATGTGCAATTTGATGTTGGCACTGGAACTTACAACTGCCGCTCTCGTTTTGTATTTTATAATTCCTTGTTTTGATGTAGGCCTATGGAGCAAGGAGCATGCCTATCTATGATTTATAATAATTAGTCATTATGCTGACATTGATTAATACTCGCTTACGTTAATGCGACAGACAATCAAGAAGATTTATTGAAGATGTACATAATTTATAATTAATCTCTGAACTTATCAATTAGAATCATGTCCGACATTATACTCTTCTCATATACTCAATTCCACGACAATTTCACAGCTATAAGCCGGAAGCGTTGGTCACGTGGTAGCCTCATCACGTGACTATCTTACGGATCGATGACTGCAATGGCAGCGGTGACGCCGTTCCAGACTTCTTCGTAAGATGGTTGAATCTGATCAGCTGCAACGATGAAGCTGTTCCCTCGAAGTTCTGGAGTGAATGTGTACTTCACCCCGGCCGATGCCTTCGAGTAATCCTGAGCACTACCCGAAGAAGGATCTAAACACGAACAAGTATCTGACAGCATACTACATGATAGGCAGTAACTTTTTTGTCTAGGCCTATAGCATTGCAGTTGAGCTGAATTATCTGACAGCGTGTACAATATGAGTCGTAAGGATATTTTATGACTTGTGTAGTGTCTGACTATTGTACGCCAATTCGATATTGAAGTGTGCTGCAGCTAACTTTAGAGTATACTAATTTGAACCTGATTCTGGCAATAAAGTACAGCGATCTGACGCTGAAACCTCTGCTAGACCACTGACCAGCGGCAATCTGACGGAAAAATAAAACCTACATTCAATCTGGAGTTGACACTTATTAATTTTTCAAAACTGAAATGCATTGACTAGAATGTGAAAATTAAATTACGATATAGGCTAGTGAGAATATAATTATTATGGTGCCGCAATCTTTAAGTTTTAGACCCTGTACTTGTTCAACGCTGACCTATAATTCTGATACTGATGGGGTGTACTTACAGAGCACCTGGCACCAGTTTCCTCTGTCCCACGAAGTTCCATGAGTGTTCTCAGTGGCATCTGCTGCTGCATTTGCTGCAGCCATCTACACAACAAACAGGAACTACATTTACTACATGATCCATTCGCTAACCGACTTACCATGTCAATATCTAGGGCCTTTATATATATAATATATATTATATATATACATATATAATTATATGGCATCTCATTTCGACCTAATGCATGAGTCTTCATTGAAACAATTCTTCCGTGATCAATATCTAATGAGCAGCAACACTGATAGACAGACATTTCTAATATCGGATTCATACAACGCTCCTATCATAGCTCGCAAGTCGACACTGGACTTCACTAACGAAATGTTGAGATGTTTTAATGACTGTATTCATCAGCTTACCAAATCGTCATGGTCGTCGGCCAAGATGCAGTTGCCAAGGGCATTGACGTGTCCCCATGGAACGAGCCAGTACTGAGCGTACGTGTGAAGATGGATGGATGTGATGAGGTTAGCACCACGGGAGTTGAGGGCCGCCTGCGCTGCCTGGACCTCGACCTCCGACGCTGGACCAGTCCCACCGTAGGTCTCGCTGCACGGAGAGTCGCTTGTCCCGGCGTCTGCGCAATAGCAACCGCGGTATGCTCAAGGAAGAAAGCTCCATGGAAGTTGTTTGAATATTTTATGGTAAAAGTTGTAGTAATTTTTAGTAGTAGTAGTAGTGGTGGTGGTGGTGGTGGTGGTGGTGGTGGTGGTAGTAGTAGTAGTAGTAGTAGTAGTAGTAGTAGTAGTAGTAGTAGTAGTAGTAGCAGTAGCAGTAGTAACAGTAGTAGTATAGTACTAGTAGTAGTAGGCCTACTAGTAGCAGCAGTAACGGTAGCTGTTGGAGGTGGTGCGTATAGTGTGAGTGGGCAGAAATATTGCTAGATATATAGTCTGATACTGACACCTGGTATAGGCAGGAGGTCACGACACTGGAATGTAATTGGAATAAAATTTGGTTATACCCTTTTACCTATTGCACACGGTTTTCCTTAAAATACTACAGATTCCACATTATTTTGATATGCTATCTATAGACATTTTGTCGCGAACAGGTCGATGGAAGTAATTGTCCAATGCGAAGCTCTGTAGATAAGAAAATTCAGCTGTGCATGCGAGAGTTAAAATTACCGTGGAGTATAGTGTGCGACCTGGTGGCGGACCGGTAACGCGTCCGCTCACAGAGTGGGAGGTTGCGGGTTCGACTCCGGGTAACGACCTTGGGCAAGTTGTTTACGCACACGTGCCTCTGTCACCAAGCAGTATAATTTGGTACCGGCGTAAGCTGGGAAGTAAACAGCAAGTCCTGCGATACGCTGGCCTCGTATCCACGACCTTGGGATTCGTCCATTGCTGGCTCACGGCCATGGAAAAGGAGATGCGCGCCTCCCTATGTTCCTCATGGAACGGGGGATAGGACTATACTGCAGTGGTGGCCAACCTTTTGTACTCAGTGTGCCACAAACTATCGCCCGTACCGTCCGCGTGCCACTATACATATACCTGACGAAAGGAATTGTAACCTGTTACAATTTAAAACTTGCACTTGCATAAAGTAACTATATATATATATGACATTATTTATTTATTTAGCTTTTGCTAAATATATGACATTTATATATATAAATTCCATGGTCCTCTGTGCCTATATATATATGTGTGTGACATTTATATATATATAAATTCCATGGTCCTCTGTGCCTATATATAGGAAACATATATATATGAAATTTTTTTCCTGGTCTCATCAAAGCATGTGTTCATAGCGGCAATGTTAGACATTATTATTGCTTAGATTTTGAACCTTTACAAAACTTGAGAAAGACTTTACTCGCCATCAGAATGAGTTTTCTTTCATGCTGATGTCAGACTTAACTCGTATAAGTTTGACCATCATTATCAATTCATCACTTGCTATGGCAAAAAATGACTGTTCTGCCTAAAAGGTTCTTTCTCTAAAATTAGTCTTGATAGCTTACCTAGGCCGGTAGTTTTCATTAGAGTTTCCCTGTAACTCACTGAAGTGAAGTTCAATGTTGATTATTTACATGCGTGCACCACAACTGTTGTAGTACACAGCAAAATAGCAATGCTAAAGACATAACCAACAGGAGTCTCTTCCTTTGTTTTATCCTGCACCCCTTCAGTGGGGTGAAGCTCAATTTCTTATCTCTGAATGGATGCTGTAGAGAGTGTGGACTTTGACCGTCAGTCGACTGATGAGCCTGCCTCATCCATGGATCCCACTTCGAGCGCATGTGCTACGTCCGTCTGCAGTTAATTAACCTTGCCCTGGTCACTGCATGCAGCTATGGGGTTACAGAGGCACCTGTGATTCGCTTAAGAGATAACATTCCAAACTAGGAGCCATAGCATAAATATTTTTCAAAAATTCCATGGTCCTCCGTGCCACTCATCATAGGCCGGCGTGCCACAAGTGGCACGCGTGCCGCAGGTTGGCCACCACTTGACTATAGGCTATTTGAGGCGGTTCAACCCCTAGTCTTTCCTATATAATAATAAGTAGAGTCTACTTTTTACACCTCAACTTCACACAAATGAACGTCTGACCTGTCAGTTATTTATCTTATTTATCTGCAATTCTCATACTGTGTGCACGAATGGTCAACTATTAAGTTATAGTTTGATCGTCGAATGTCCTGTGCAGGCAGACCACTTACTGCCCCAGAAATGATCGAAGTTTCGGTTGAGGTCCGTTCCAACACATGCTGATCCAGCGTTCGGACTTCGGTTCTTACGCCACAGTCTGTCCTATATTTACACATGGATGAATGTTCCATAAAAAGTTATACTGTCACATGACAGGCTAACATAACGTAACGTAACATTTTATTCGGCAACCAACTTATTACAGATCGTCATAACAAGTTAACAACATAGTTCTCGAATATGTCGGTTTACCCAGGAGACTCGAAAGAGACACCTGAGAGCGTTGGGTTGGAAAGATGTAAGTCTACAATGTAGGCTATCATGGCCGATTGCGTAATGTATTAACAAGAAAATAGGCTCTTAACTAGCGTATATTACAGATGAATGTTGAAAAAGTTATAAAAATAGCGTACATAAAATAATTCTGCTGTGTCATAGTGCGTTGGATCAAACGGCAGGCATCATATAATGCAGGGGCGGATCCATGGGGGGTCAATCCGGCCATCCCCCCATTTAGAAACGCCCATGTATCGTGGTCCCCATTCGGTTTCAGCAAGCTTGAAATTTGGTATATTTACTGATGAAATGGTCAAATTTTCCCGAAAATTTGAGTGGATGACTAAAAAAAGGTCATCAACTTTTTGCGGAAGAAATGGTATGATTTTGCCAAAAAAGGTCATCAACTTTTTTGGCGGATACGAAAGAAAGTTTTTCCAGACCCAAGGGCCAAGAATTTTTCCCAAACCCAATGCCAAGAATTTGTTCCCAGACTCAACCCAAGAATTTTTGGCCCTCCCCCCCCCCCGTCCAAAGTTTCTGTATCAGCCCTTGATGTAATGCATGCATAAGAGTATTTTTTACTGCTGTGTAGTATACAGGGTGGCTCAAAAAAGTAGTATAATAGATCTACACTATTAATTTATTAGTTGCTTATAATTATAATGCAATTGAACAGTCTGTGGAAGGGACAGAAATAGCGTGGCATAGGCTTATAGTTGCAGCTAGTTTGTCCTTTAGTAGGCTAAATCTAAGCGTCATTTCTTTTTTGATGGCTATTTGCAAACATCAAGTTTGATTTCTGTTTTGGTATGTTATTGCTATTATAGGTCTATAGCAGGGGTGTCAAAGAGCTGACCCGCGGGCCATTTCTGGCCCGTGGAGCCTTCCCTAAAGATTACAAAATTATTTAAAATGTTGTCAAGATTTAATAAGAAGCAAAAAGTGGACATTGAATCAAGATATTTTCGCGATATTTGGATTTTCTGGGAATTGGCTTACCAAGTCCGGAGCTCCCTCTCAGATCACTACCAAATTTTGCTCAGGAGCTTCGACACCCTTGCCCGCCACTTGTCAGAAGATGTTCAAATTAGCCCACCACTAAAAAAGGTTTGACACCCCTGGTCTATAATTATAGTGTTAGATTATAATAGAAAATAAGAAGAAAATTTACAGAACCGATTATATTACATGATTTGATTTGATTCGATTATAATATGATATGATTTAATTCGATTCGATTATATATGATATGATTTGATTTGATTTGATTAGAAGACATACGTCGGACCAAGTCCATTCGTAACCATCTGGATTGCTGAGAGGTATAATGTGCCATTCGTACTTATCGACCAAACCCTGGACCTCGGCATCGGTGGCGTAGTCATCGACAAGCTGCAACATGAATTTATATAGCACCAGTTTATATAGCACCAATTTATATAGCCCCACGTGAATTGACAAATGCAATCATACCATCTGCAGTTTTGCGACGATTTATGCTGCTGATGAGGTTGATTAAGTGGAGCAGGAGGAGGAGGAAATGGAGGAGAAGCAGGAAGAGGAGCAGGGAGAAGAATAACGGGAAGGGGAAGAGGAGGAGGAGGAGGAGAAACGACAAAGGAGAAGAAAGAGGATTATGTAAATTTAAATGCAAATCGACGACATTTTCGACTTGACATTAAGGCCGTGTATGAGGTAAACCAAGTTCTTGAATGGCGCACATGAGATCATATACATAGAGAACGAAGAAGGGAGGCGGAAGAGCAGGCGCCAATTATGATGATGATGATGATCATGCATGATGACGACAACGATGATGATAATGATTATGATGATGATGATGATGATGATGATGATGATGATGATGATTATGACGACGAGGACGACGATGATGATGATGGAAAATGCTATTCTATGTTTTTAGGATAGAATAGAATTTCAAAAACTATGATGAGAATGATGGAAAAATTTGCGGCACGCCATATGGAGATGACTCTGGTTGCGGTGATTAGAATACAGATTATGATTAGGACGTACATGGCTGAGGATTTTAAGGTTGGTGGCCACAGCGAGCCACTCCCTGGCATGTATGGTTGAATCTTGCCAGATGGCTCTCTGAGTCGTGTCCGTACGAAAGATCTGCATAACAAAACACAGCATGGCGTAACATACATGTATAGGCCCTACTGTAATGTTATGTAAGGTAAGACCTGGTAAGGGGTGCGTTGGTATAGTGGTACGTTCTGTGCCTTGGAGACGGAAGGTTTCGGGTTCGAATGCACCTAAAGACGTCAGTAGGAACTCTGAGCAAGTCCTTCACTCGCAATTGCTCATGCGCTTAGGCGTGCAACACCATATCAGTGTTTTTGCTGTAGTCGGGAGCGCCTCTGAGTAGTGATCTTAAGGGGGCGCTACAGCAAGTGGTCATATTTACATACATTATAACGTAACATGCTATAACATAACATAATATAACAACATAACATTTATAACGTAACATACCAAAATGTGCCATAGAATAATTTAAAGATTATTGCGTAACATCACTTTCGCATAAATTCGGACAAGAGGAGCAGCCTGCTATGATACCGATATAGCGACTCGTTTTCCTGGTCTCAGCTTACGAGGGCGATTGGTCAGTCCTCTCCTTCACCGTCTGATCCTCACCCAGACACTGTGCGGTATGCTCCTCAGTTTGCAGCTCAGTTCGTTTGGATCGAGGTTAAGAGTTCAACACTTATCAGAAATTAATAATTAATTGTATAGAAAACATTAGCGCCATATTCAGTTAACTACCCCTCCCAATGTAAACTTCACTATTGTTTCCTGGCCAGTGGCCACACCCTCGTTGTTGGAACAGATAGCTCAAAGCACTTGTTAGCAGTTTCCTTCACGGTTTCCTCAGATGATATGCTATATCGCATAAATTAACAAAGCTCGATACAGTTTATCTTTACTTAAGAAATCTATCATACAACCTGAAGTTTATATATGGCGTCTAAAAGTCATTCCATGTTGCTAATACAACATCCAAAAGTTAATAAGACATTTTCATGACTGTGGTCTATGCATGCTGACAGATATAATTATAATTTGAAAGTCGGTCATCTACGTTCAAGGACACTGACCCTGATTCCCTTGATATCACGACCCTCGTAGCTCTGTCCAATGACGAACGTCTCGCAGTTGACGCCGAGAGCAGCAGGACAACGAAGGACAACCTCATCCAACTCTGCTGCAATCTATCAGCAACAGTGCAAAACGACAATCATCATCATCATTCATCATCATCATCATCATTATCATCATCATCATCATCATCATCTTCGTCGTCGTCATCATCTTCGTCGTCGTCATCATCATTATCATCATTCTTCTCCTTCTCCTCCTCCTCATCATCATAATCATTGTTGTCGTCGTCGTCATTATCGTCATCATTGTCATCATCATCATCATCATCATCATCATCATCATCATCATCATCATCATCATCATCATCATCATCATCATCATCATCATTGTTCTCCTCCTCCTCCTCCTCCTTCTCCTCCTCATCATCATCATCAACATCAACATCATCATCATCATCATCATCATCATCATCATCGTCGTCGTCGTCGTCATCGTCATCATCATCTCATCATCTTAGTAAAGCATGTTATACTCGTTATCTTAGTTATTGCTACAGAAGAAGCTGACAATGGCGATGTCACTGTCAGTATTTATTTGGCGCCTATAAAAGTCACGTGAAGCTAAGCATACGTCATCGTAAGTGTTGAAATCATCGTAGTCGATGAGGAAGGGACTTGGTACTGCAGACCTTGCTGCCAACCTTGCCTCCTCTGCATCGATGTCCCTGAAAATAGAGCAGAGACAGAATCAGTTGTGAATAATATCTCGATCAATTTCAAAGTCCAACTTAATACAAGTGAGAAAAACTCTGCTATCAGACATCTGTTGCCGTTATCTAAAGATAGATAAAGATAGATAACAGATAGATAACAGATGGCACGAGATAAGCCGTTATCTCAGACAAAAATGTAGGCACACGTTTAGAATATTTACCTTTTTAAGACTTACAATTTGATAAAAAAAAATGACCCCATGCATGCAAGCATGCAGACAGGAACAGGCAGACGTACGGTCAGAAATACAGATAAAATATAGATTAATTAGCCTTCCTCTCACATTACTCTTCATTAAATTGATATTTAAGCTACTATTATAAAAATGAATTAAAAAATGTATTTATGCAGTTTAAATTGTTTATTAGCAGTTATTTTAATGTCCTTCAACGTTGGCTAAACAATCCAGCCTAATGAAAATAAATATTGAAGTCTATCAGATACTTTAATCAAAGATCTTCAAAATCGGTCGATAAAAATCGAACCTGGTGTACAATATGTTACATTGTTGCAGATTAATTAGTTATAGATTATCATAGAATTGTGTTTAACAGTCGAGAAATCGGGATCGCTTACTTCTGTACGTTCGCATGTAGTACGACGTACGTCGCTTCATGTTGCTCCAGTACATATTGGATTTGTGCCAACTTCTCTGGTGATATCATGATATCAAAGTGATCCAATCCATTTGACCAGATGTCGATCTAGTTAGAAATTACAAATATATAACAGGCTAAACAGCGTACCGTCTACCGTTTGTCTTATCACATATCGAGCTACAGCCAGATGTGGTAGGGCGATAGTACAACATGTTACTTGCACAACTAATGAAAGGCTATAATTGATACTCTGGCTAATTGTTAAAAATTCCATCTTGAAATTCCGTTATATGGAATTAGATTTGCTGGACTTGCTCGCTTGATCTAACTTTAGAAGTCTCCTAAAATACCTGCAGGGCTGAAATGAATGGTATAGAACAGATTGATCTTCGATAAATGCCTGTAATCCAGTTGCATGGTTTTGGCTTTAATTGAGAATGCCAGCAATTTTTTAATATTCCCGTAAAAACTGGAGAACTTTGTCATAGGCCTAATGCAACGTGGTAACTTTGTCTAGCTCGCCCATTGATTGATTCCACCTGCAACAACGGTTTATTCTAATTTCTCTGCGTTTATATCTCGTCAGCGGCTGCTAATCAGTTTTGTTCATCTGTGTCTTTGATCTCAGTTTTCCCGATTGGAAGCACAAATGACGAGCTTCCTTTTGCAGAGGCGCCATATAAATGCACCTGAACGATTGCTATTGAGGTAGCCCTTTTAGCCCGCAATAGCAGTAGTGCAGGTACTACCGTTGCTAGTTTTTGTTGTTGTTGTCGTCGTTGTTATAGAAGAACAAGAAGAGAGAATAACCAGAAGAGCAAGAAGGACAGAAGCAAGAAGAGAAACAAAATAAAAGAAGAAGGACGAGAAGAAAGAGAAGTTGTCGTAGTTGTCTAATAAGGCGCTAATGCGTATAGATTTAGTAAGTTTGAATACCTCTCCATCCTGTTCCAGCGTAGTAAGAAGTTCCACTTGTGCAGCGGTAGTGGTCGTTACTTGAAGAACTTGATATCTTCATTGACAAACAAACGATTAATGTTCATGTTAAGTTCCTCAGAAAGAAAATGCGATGATAACCATCGCAACAACAATAATAGAAGGATCACCGTTATCGTCGATATAATCATCATCGTCATCGTTATCATCATCATCATCATCATCATCATCATCATCCTCATCATCATCATCATTATCATCATCATCATCATCATCATCGTTGTCGTCGTCGTCGTCATCGTCGTCGTCATCATCATCATCATCATCATCACATCATCATCGTCGTCGTCGTCGTCGTCGTCAACGTGGTCGTCGTCGTCGTTATCATCATCATCATCATCATCATCATCATCATCATCATCATTGTAATCACATCGCCGTCTTTGTCGTCATCATCATCGCCTCTTCTTTCTCGTTTTCTCCTTATATTATTAACTTCACCACTGACAGCAACAAGAAAGGCATCGTTGCAACCATTGTGATGTTATATATAAATATAAACGTGGTTCATGGTTGCAACCGTCAGATGCTTTATCCACTTCTCTCTGCATTTTGTTCAGTTTTATAAATGAGATATTGAAGCTCAGTGAATCAGAAATAGGCCTATAATTAATTAACCAGAAATAATGATTATTGTGCTATAAACTTCATAATATGTATAATTTGTAACTTTAATTATTATTCAAAGATGTAAAAAAAACGGAAAAAACCTCGTTTTATGACCAAAAAAAATTAAAAACGACCAAAGAACGACAAAAAACCAATTTTGTTTACAACTATGTTATTATTCACGGTGGTGCGTGGCGTGGATACTCAATGACTCACCCATCGTATCTTCGTTTCGCATGGCAGACGGAGAGAACCAGGAAGAGCGCGATGAAGCCACGCAGGATGATGGCCATTGTTTCTCAGCCAGGTATTGTGTCGAACAGATGGTTGTTCACCAGCAGAGACTTAAGTCAGTCAACGTCAGCGTCTCTCGTCTGTTCTACCACAACTGTTCTCGTCTGCCGCATATCTTCGTCGCCTTATCTGCGTTCGCTCGTATCGTCATCCGGTCTTTATATCTGTCATTCTTTCTATCTGTTTATAACTATAGGCCTATCTCTTTCTGTCCGTCTGCTTGTCTCTCTCTTTTTGCCTCTCAGTGTGTTTGTCAATTTGTCTGTCTGACGGCCTGCGCGTTTTCTTCCATGCCTGTCTCTCTATCTGTATGACGGTGGTCTGTCTGTCTCCATTTGCCTATGTATATTTATTTGCCTCTATATCTCCTTGTGTTTTTTCTGTCTGTTGGTCTATTTTGGTCTGTCCATCGGTTTATCCGTCTCTTAGCTCCGTTTTTCCTGCAATAAAGAGACTATAGGCCTACATGTGCATTCCTCCACAATAAACTCTTTTACTTTCTCTCTCCCTGTCCTTCCCTCTCTCTATATATATTATACATAATATATGATTATACACGGTGTCCCAAGTGAAGTGAGCCCCTTTTTGTTTTGGCGATATACTTGTCAATTCTAAATGAAACTCTATAGAATTTCAGAGAATGTAAGAGGGATCATATATCAATGTTTCCTGAAAATTTCATCCAATACTACAAACAGTGTCCGAAGTTATGAACGTTCAAATTTGGGCAACGAAAAATGTAAGTTTCCAACATGTAAAAGATAGGAAATTAGTGTTAGCGCTGTTATTCAAAGCTGATGTTCAAAATGCGGTCCATTAGCTCGAAAGCCTCGAATGCAGGCTCTAACGTGCTTTCGCCATTCACTGATTGCATTGTCAACAATCCCTTTGATCAAAACGATTCCATTCTTCCACATTTCGCAGTTTGAAGTGGTCTCTGGTCAACGTGACGCGCATGCGAGTTTCATAAGGCTGCGATGGGCCAGTTTCTGTTAGGAAATTCCATTAAAAACCTTTTGCACCGTAATGTTTTTCTCCTATTAAATTTTTTATTAAACTCAAATCTTCTTTGCGGAAACCATTTTTATTATTGTCCCCCATCATGGAAATGACGAAAATATGACGGAAATATTTATTAATTTAGAAAGTAAGACGTGCAGTTGCAAGCAGTAATATCCTATCTTTTACATGTTGGAAACTTACATTTTCCTTTGTCGAAATTTGAATGTGCATAACTTCGGACTCTGTTTGTAGAATTGGATAAAATTTTCAGGAAACATTGATAATTTATCCCTCTTACACTCTCTGAAATTTTATTGAGTTTCATTTAGAATTGACAAGTATATCGTCAAAACAAAAAGGGGCTCACTTCACTTGGGACACCGTGTACATACATACAGGTATATATACATGTAGATCTATATAATTTTATATTGGTGTAGGCCTATATATCATACACCGTGATTTTTAAAAAGTAAGCCAAACTGTTTTTCTTATATTTCTAATGCCTGAATATGTAGAGAATGGGACCACGAATATGATTCCAAAATTTCATAAGATCACGTTGGATAGAAAGATATGAATATTTTAACTTCATCTCCAAAAGTTTCGGTTTTCAGCAAGTTCATTATGGTGTTCGTTGCGTTTTCGATGCTAGATAGTTCCCAATTTTGGTCTTCAGTGATCCTGGAGTAAAATTAGCGGAGTAGGCTATTTTATCTCAACGCTCTGCTGTCACAACATCTTCTACCTGTTATGATAAATCTATATCCCACGAAGGCTGCTTTCTTTTTCAACAGAATAGTACCAGCCCACAGAGCCACAGAAACCATCGAATTGTTTACAAGAGAGATGCCCTTCCTGACACCAACCCAACAGTGGGTCTATTACAGTAAATAAAAAGGGAATAAAGTAACAAAGAGAATAAAGTAAGACAAACAATTGTTACTACAAACAATTGTTTTGTTTTTTCTTATTTTAAAGTAACTTTAAAAAAACTTTCTTCCTAAGCCAATGGGGGAGTTTCATCTCTAAATCCTCTGTTTACGCCACTGCGCGATGTCCCAGTCTCTGTTCATGCAACGTCTTAGTTCCCATTTTATCTTGCGCAGAAAACAATAATAATTGCCTCTAACGCTCAGTAGGCCTAACGGTTTTACGAAAATGAGACTTTAACATAAGATATCTCCAAATATTTACAACTTGACACACAAACAGCTTATCTACAGCTTATAGGCCTAGTGAGGGCGCATCTTCATTTGAGTGCTACATTCTGTGAAAAATTCAAGAAATAAAAGTATTGGAAAGTTCTTCAGCGGAAATTGGAAAAAATGAAAAACAATGTTTCAATAGCTGGAACTTTTGAGGTTATTTCAATTTCTTAGTAAAATTTTGCGAAAGTGTTTTAAAATATCTCTTTTATATCAGCTATTATTTTCATAAAACATTTTCAATTAATGACTTTTACCGGTTGGAAATTTATCGTTGAGCTACCATGCATACTTTTATGGACTTTTATTCCAAATAAACTGGTCCAATTGGTCTATGACCATCGAGTTCGAAGCTGAGGTATTAGTTAAGGCGTTTGCTGTACTTTAAAAGCTATTTTGATGCATTAAAGACTATGTCAAGGCAGCACCATCGCAACCTAATGGCCATCATCCTCATGCATGGTATCACCACCTAGAGAGACCACCACCACTCCGTAGCTGAGTTGTAAGACCCCTTCCGGTGGGAGAGAAAATGCGATAGAGTGATGGAGAGAGAGAGACGTAAATTAATTTAAAAGTCGATTGACATTAGTGATTCCACTCAATTCTTGACTACCTTGAAGAGGCGCTACAGAAACATTTCTTACGCATTCCTATTACATTGCAATTGGACAAAAGAACCAACAAACGAAGAATTCTTAGAGTCAGTATACGATACTCAAAGTGAGGGTACTGCAAGAGGCACAGAGACAAATAAATTATTATACGTAGGCTTCTTCAGGGCAACTCATGACACTTATTGTTTTGCACTATGTAGGAGTGAAGTGGAGTAGACGCGAAAATAGACACCATACAGGTCTGTGATGGCTTAGTCAAACATTAGCAAGTCTGCTCCTCAGCACATTTACCGACGAGTGCAGAATACTAGGGATCAAGGATACCATGTCTGTTTATGGTGGGACTTGGCCTAAACAGTAAGTCTATGTTCAACGGATAAGTCAAGGTTTAAATTGCAATTTGTGTGTGTGTGTGTGTGTGTTCATACCTCACCGGCTATATATGCTCTCCAAACTGACTCTCTCTCCCCCTCTCTCTCTCCCTCTCTCCCTCTCTCTCTCTCTCTCCCTCTCTCTCCCTCCCTTTCCCCTCTCTCTCTCTGTCTCTCTCTCTATCTGTGGTCTCTCTGGTAACTGGACTCGGATCCTTCCTTAGCATCTTTGGACAACCCTTCTGACATGACTGAGCGCTTACGAATATGCTGGTGCTTTACGCTTAGCTTTAGAGTGGTGCCTCAGAAGTGACGACGATTTGAACTGTTTAAGATTACTGTTGCGATCGGAAGCAGGACATTACCCCCGCCCTTTACCCTTGACATTACACCAGCCATTACACCCGCCATTACCCCCGTAGGATATCACCCTCTCGCCATTATCTTCACCCGTCCTTATACGTGTCAGATTTTATGCTTTGTTCGTTAGTTTCTGTTGACATTAAGGTCATGTGAATTGTAAATATTTGCTAATTTCTGCTAATCACGTAGGCCTTGTGTTAATTCTCAGAGAATCTCTGTGTGGATATTAACTCTTTGCGCCTATAGACTCTTAGCGCAGTCGTGTTCTTGGATTGAATTGCTATGATTTCCAGGGTTTTACCTTAATTGCTGATTGAGTCTGTAACTCAACTAAGAGTTGTCTTGTTCTTAGATTGATGTGCTTTGACTTGCTATGATTTACCGGGCTTTACCATCATTGTTGATTGAGATTATTGAGTTTGTAACTCAACTAAGCCTGTCGTGTTCTTGGTTTGATCTGCCAGTGTTTAGGCGGAAACCTTCCACCAAGGCAGACTATAATTATTGTTGAATAGAACAAGTGTGTAATAGCAAAGTTAAGGATAATCTTTAGGTCACTTTACGCTAACAATTTAAGATAAGATCTCCAATGCTATTTTTTATTTCGATTTCAAGAGAAGCCAAAATGTCAATACGGTATAATGGATGAACTATCGGTTGGTTAAGAGAAATTGCTTGTTAGGCTAATGTTCTTTGTCGACGGTTGAATCTGAAGAACACTGTTTTGTGGCTGTTTTTGTGGTGACGTATCTTGTATTGGCAGTGAACTTATTTAGATTAAGATGATGGTTGGTCGTAGTGGAGTGGGCGTTGAGATCTAGGACGGTTGGAAGGAAGGTTTCCATGTGCTCCGTCTGTGGAATGGCGGCAAGGTTGAAAGTGGTTTACTTTGCGGCCTCAATGGCGGTGATCGTGGCGGTCACTCCGTTCCAGACCTCTTCGAAGGATGGCTGGATTTCACTTGCGGCAATGATGAAGTTGTTTCCTCTCAGCTCAGGCGTAGTTGTGTACTTGATGCCGGCTCTTGCCTTGCTGTAGTCCATGGTGATTCCAGATGCGGGGTCTGCAATTATTGCAAGCATGGTGATTAGTTCAAAATCCTATTTGAAAATTAATCTACTAACCTGCCAGCCTAGATATGTGTCTAGATATAGGGACCTGTATGCTGTACCTGTGCCAGGTGCCTCCTGTGTTAATTCACCTCTTTAGAGCTCTTTTAGTCTACACATAATTATAGATAGTACCATGCCCAAAGTGGTGGCACGGAAATAAAGGCATCTATACAGGTTTCTTGTGTAGCACATCCAAATATTCGGCGACTGCGACACATAACATAACTGGGAGCGCTCCTGAGTAGTAACCTTGAAGTTGCGCTGTATCAAACTTTCAGTAAATAAATAAATAAATAAATAACAGTACTGCTTGATAAGATATTGGATGACATTGCTATTATTGCCATATAATTATGGTAGGTAGGTCTATATCGTATAGGTGACTCACAGATAGTGGCACAGCTGTTTCCTCTTTCCCATCTCGTGATGTGGGTTCTCTCAACTGCATCAGCACCAGCGTCGGCAACAATGATCTTCGCATAAGAAAAGACATCAGAAATGCACGTACATTGTATAGTCGTATATATTTTTACACACACATATATTACATAGTTCCTATATGTTGCATTACATTATAGTCATTACACACTGCAGACTATACATATAATCAATTAACCATCATCATTGCCGAATATGTTCTCTGTTTACACTCTGCTTATCAATGTACATATCTCTCGTTCTCTCTCTACATTAACTCATCTACTTGATTTTGTTTTGCCTACATTGCTTAATAACAACTACACTCCTCTGTCTGTCACCACCATCTTGATATAACTCCTGTTTGTGGTTGCCCAGGTTTAGCGGGATCACTCCCTTTCTGAGTGACCCTTTCTTAGTGATCTTTTAACTAATAGATGATAATAACTTGTATGCTCATTATTTTACTGCACACTCTTACTTCATATATATTTTTGCTGTTATGGTTTGTTGATCGCTATGAATAAACAAGATTTGATTTGATTTGATTTGATTTGATTAAAAAAAGTTGTCAATACATCAATATCACTATCTTCGCCAGCAAATGCATGTCCAGTGATACATGATCACATTAATCGTTGTTTTCGTCGTCGTCATAATACCCATCAATGTCATAGTCGTCATCGTCATCTTAGTCATCGTCAGCAGCATCACCATTGTTGTCTTCGTCTTTCATCATAGTAGTCATCATTTACATTCTGAGGACCTCTGTCAACCGACCAAAAATGTGACTGGTTTAGTAAATAGTGTGCCAATTAAATTTTGTAAATTTTTTCACAAGGTATAAAGTTACACAGACTTGTATTTACGGTATGGTACTAACTTATCAATTCCCATTCGAATGATAGGCCTGCAGCCATTGCGGCACATAGCCTACCTACTAAGAATTCTGCGAATTGGAGGCCAGAGAGAATTCTGGTATTGGATTACCAGTTCCGGGCTACGTATACCAAAATTAATCTGTCTATGGACCAGCAGGGTTGCCCTTTTAAAATTTTAGGTGAGTACACGTTTCTGATGACCTTTTCTGACGACATCATCATCATCATCATCATCATCATCATCATCATCATCATCCGACGCCTTCTTCACAATGTTTCTCCACTCGAGTCTGTCCTGGGCCGCGTGCTCCAGATGCTGTAGGTCTTCTCCAACCCAATCTACAATGTCATCCGTCCACTCTCGATGCGGCCTTCCTCTTTTGTTGTTGCCCTCCATTATTCCAAACATCAGAGTCTTAATCTTTCTATCATCTTTCATTCTGCATATATGTCCAAACAATTTCAGTTTTCGTTGGATGATCTTCTGCATCAGATTCTCAGTCATATATACCCTTTTGTATGCTTCGTCATTGTTGATCTTCTGTGTCCAGCCTATCCTCAAGATTTTCCTGTAGCATTTTCTCTCAAATGCTAACACTCTTCTTTGTGAATCTTTTCTGACGACAGGTTATAATAACTAATGACCCTGTCTAGTCATTGGGATATTTTGCGATGCTTTTTCCTTCGTGATCGGCGTAAAGCCAGCAGAGTGAATAATTTTCGTATTTTTTTTATATGTAATCGTTTTCTGGCGATTTTTTCCACTTCCAATCTTTGTGATGTAAGTACACCCTCGGTAATGGAACGGCGTAGGCTACACAATAAAAAAAAACTCTTAGGCGAGTGCACGTTGCAAACCCACGTATACCCTCGTGTATAGCCCTGCTTTGGACCACTTATCAATCGGGTAAACCATAATACCACTATATATACCTATTGACTTACCAGTTCATCGTGGTCGTCGGCGATATTGCATTGGCCGAGGGCACCGGTAGATCCCCAAGGGATGAGCCACAGTTGACCGTAGGTGTGGAAGTGGAAGCTGGTCAGCAGGGTGCTACCGACCGATGACAGATAGTTCTGGAGTGCCTGTGTCTCTGGTTCAGACGCTGCCGATGGCCCACCGTAGGTCTCACTGCATGGAGAGTCGCTCGTACCGGCATCTGGAGAGTAAGATAACGAAGGCAAGTCAGGCAAGTTGAGAAAAGATAGGGCAATTAGGGCATAGGACAAGATAAGGCAAGGAGGCTAATGGATGCGTTCATCTATAACGCTCTTCGACCCTCAGGTAGTGTGAGCATGAACTATGGTGGTAAAGACAGAGGGGTACAGAACAGTGGGTTCAAGGTTCAGAGTCTCCTCTGGCGAGTAATTTAATGCAAGGCAGTGTAATGTTAAACAAAATAAGACCAGGTAAGGAGCGCGGAGTTGTAGGGTTGTGTTCGGTGCCCTGGAACCGAAAGGTGGCGGATTCGAACCCACCTGAAGCCGCCGCGTACGGACCCTGAGCAAGTCCTTCATTCGCAATTCCTCATGCGCTTATAGTCTATAGGCGTGAAACTCGGATTCTGTATTCGCGTCTCTGAGTATAAATCTGAAGGGGCGCTATAACACACGTGCTCATTAATACATAATAATAATAATAATAATCTTCGTTTAATAGCTCAATCCGACACACCGCAGAATGATTACAAGTACAGGTTATACGAAATACGGCCCACTATAGCACGACACGCAGGTCGGCTTTACAGAGTGGGTTCGGCTTAACACTATAGATACTGACATACTTTCTGGTACTTACTTCCCCATTCTTCCGCGAAGTTTCGGTTGAGATCTGTACCGACGCATGCAGATCCAGCGTTGGGGGATCGG
The DNA here is from genome assembly GCA_945859605.1 of Lumbricus rubellus. NCBI lineage: Eukaryota > Metazoa > Annelida > Clitellata > Crassiclitellata > Lumbricidae > Lumbricus > Lumbricus rubellus. The sequence goes on along the minus strand of OX243819.1, from coordinate 18,262,023 downwards.
TTCTTACGCCACAGCCTCTCCTGTAGCGGGACGATAATTGCAAACGATGTCAGTTTCAAAGTTCAAAACTCAGTTTCAAAACTCAGTTTCAAAACTCAGTTTCCAAAACTCAGTTTCAAAAACTCAGTTTCAAAACTCAGTTTCAAAACTCAGTTTCAAAACTCAGTTTCAAAATTCAGTTTCAAAACTCAGTTTCCAAACAACTTAGTTTCAAAACTTAGTTTCCAAACTCAGTTTCAATGGTCAGAAACGGTTTCACTCTTTCAGACTTCGCTTTTCAATCTTAGAGTTACGTTTAAATAAATTTGGATACGATACCTCAAACTTTGTTCAATATAGGCCCTAATTATCTGCATGAAGATTATTTCCCTGTTTAAATTAATTCTTCTTTATTAGGCCTGCCATTTGAATTATAATCTCAGTTCATGAAATTAATTAATTAATCAATTAATTGAGCCACGGTGCAGCTTCGTCGCAAAGTTTGACCACAAGGAAGGTCGATTAGCGTCATTCAATCTTTCCGGTGGTCAAATGTTTTGACAATGCTGCAGCTTTGTTCAATTAATGATCTTTGACCAAACCAACAAGCTACATTTAAGTTTCATGTAGACAATCTATCTGTAGGCTATAATAACAGATTTACTGACCAACTGATACAAAAGGGTAAATTAGCAGACAGACAGAAAGAGAGAACAAAGAAAGAAGGTGGGAAGAAAGGAAAGAAAGAAGAAGAAAGAAAAGAAGGAATGACGAAAAAGAAAAAGAAGAGCAGTCTCATGAAAAATAAATAAATCAATCAATCGATCAGTTTCTGTTTAAACAAGACACTGACCTTGCAGAACGAAGTTAGTTACGTTTATCTAGTTACTTCAAGATTTAAGGGCCTTAGGTGTGCTCAGTGTTCACTCTCCAAGGCCCACTTGCACACAGAAAGCCAGCTACGAGTTTAACAGATTCATTTTTTTAGCCCAGATGACTTTGACCAACCCTCTTTAAGGTCGAATGGTCATACCACGGACAGTGTAGGTTAGTGCATGCTAGCCGTTCAGGTGCTTAGTTACGTCCAATTCCAGGCCACTTCCTCTTCACGTCCGCCTCCAACCAGTGAATGCATGGCGCAAGTGCAGAGGATGATCACCTCGAAAGGAATTTCTACCTCAGCGCTCGTGAATAAGCTGGTGCCCTGCGCTTGGCTTTCGAGTGGCTCTTGGGAAATTATTAGATTACGATTAGTGGAACAAATTGACATCGACCTTTCGCCCACCACGCAAACTGCGAGACTCTGAGGCACGAAGGTACGGTTAGCCTAGCTATAAAGTAGGTTTACTTACATCACTCCAGGTGTATGCGTATCCGTCAGCATTGACGATCGGTACGAAGTAGAAATCGTAAGTTGCGAGCAAAGCTCTAACTTCCGCATCACCGGCGTAATCATCGATCAACTGAAATCGATCAATAATCAATGAAAAATAATTACATGATTGATCGATTAAATCCCCAACCCCACAACCAACCACAGAATCAAATAACCCGTGGAACAATAATTATGCAGTCGCCCAATCAAACAGTCGTGAGAAAGGTAGCATACTATTCTTCGTCATTGTAGGCTACCCGATACGCGTGACGCGTTATTTAGAATGGCAGCAAATCAACAATCATTGCAAATAGGCCAAACAAAATAAGCTAACGGGATTTAAGAAATCAATCAAGTGCATTAATAGTACTGTATTAATAGTACTGCTTACTTTCACGCGGTATATCAATCTGCTATGCCGCAGCTGCTACTACCAATTGCGTCAGCTTAGAGTGGTGCTCCGCTCCTTAACTTTCAACGCTGCCTTAACGCTTATCCACTCTTTCGTCGTCTCACGTTTAGACTATTGCATCGCCCTCTATGTGGGTCTTCCGGTGACTCGGATTGGGTGCTTGGATCGGGTCTTGCGCTCTGCGGCACGCCATGTCGGTCGCATCCCAAAATTTGGTCATGTCACTGACTATATGCGGGATGTCTTGCACTGGCTCCCTTTCTCACAAAGGGTCACTTACCGAATATCTTCCTTGGTTTGGCGCTGTCTCGCGGGTCTGGCCTCTGTCTATTTGCAGGAGCTCTGTTGCTCCACCCTGAGCGTCCAGCGCCGTGGCTCTCTTCGCTCTTCTAAGCAGGCTGAGCTTCTTGTCCCCCGGTCACGCACTTCTATTGCGCAGCGCCGTTCCTTTTCTGTTATTGGCCCTGCAACCTGGAATGGGCTCCCTGTGGAACTACGTCTAATACCTCGAGCATTTGAGACTACGTTCTACTCTGCTCTTAAGACTGTTCTCTTTAGCCGTAGTTGGGTCGGGAGCGCTTCTGAGTAGATATTCTTGAAGAGGCGCTATATAAATGTCTGAAATGAATGAATGAATGAATGAATGTATGCGCATGGGCGTATCCAGGGGGGGCCAATCCGGCCATGCCCCCATTTAGAGATGCCCATGTATCGTGGCCCCCCCATTTGGGTTCAACAAGCTTAAAATTTGGTACATTTTCAAGGATTTGGACTTAATGACTAAAAAAAGGTCATCAACTTTTTTGGCGGATGAAATGGTATAATTATCCCGAAAATTTCGCCAGACGACTAAAAAAGTCATCAAATTTTGGGGCGATACGGAAAAAATTTCCAGACCCAAGGCCAAGAATTGTTGCACCCCCCCCCCCCCCCCCCCCCGTCCAAAGTTTTTGTATCCGCTCTTGGGTATGCGGCAAGTGAAGATCATGCATGCAGAAGGGACCTGTAGCGCAATTGATAACACGCTGGCGTAGAGTGCGAGAGGTAGCGAGTTCGAGCCCCCGTTGGGCGGATATGTTTTGTAGGCTGCTATAGGCCTAATTAGCGTCGTGCAATTGCAAAGCAGTTTGTTCAGTTAGTAGTTAAGTTTAATTAATATTACTGCATAACTTGTAAATGTAAAGCGCAGTGCGTCTTGCAGGCGCTTCTTAAAGAAAAGATTATTATTATTATTATTATTATTATTATCATTATTATTATTATTGCTCTTATTTTTATTATTATTATTATTATTATCATTATTATTATTTTAGTTTTCGATAAAGATTTCAAAGATCAATTTCAGTTTTCTTATGGCTGCCGGACCATGGCCCCGGGCAATCCAGATAAAATTATTATTATTATTATTGTTATTATTATTATTATTATTATTATTATTATTATTATTATTATTATTTATTATTATTATTATCTTACATGGCTTAATATCTTCAGATTTGTGGCCGTTGCAAGCCATTCTCTGGCATGAATCGTGGCGTCCAGCCACAGAGCCTGCCTTCCTGCTCCACCTGTAATCTACAACCAGGCAGATAACAAAACAATCAAAAGAGACTTAGGAATCAGTCAATCAGCCAAAATAGAAATAGATAGAAATAAGCCAGTCAGTCAATCATTCAATGATCCAGTTAGCCATTCGGTTAGCAGGCCAGTCAGTTTTCCATCAGTCTGCCAGCCAGTAAGTCAGTCGGTAGATAGTCGGTAATTCTGTAAACTGACTTTGGATATCACAGAACATTACAAGTAGTAGAAGAAGTGGTGATTAGAGCATAATCGTGGGTGGTATAGAACCGGTCATTTACCCACTACTTTTACGATTAAAGTGCATACGACATCAATTAGAGGCGCAATCTTCTCAGACCATTTTATAAGCCATATACAGTTATATGTTGTTAGTGTTAATCTACAGAAGGAGTTGAACACAAAAGACATCGGATTAGATCATGTTCTTCTCCTACACTGACCTTGATTCCCTTGATGTCGCGACCCTCGTAAGAGGTTCCGACGCTGAACGTGGTGCAGGTGAATCCTGCTGGGCATCGAGCAGCCAGCTCATCCAGCTCAACAATGATCTTAACAAAACCAAATATTCATGATGATAATCATCACGATGATAACGATGATGATGATATTGATGATGATCATCATGACGAAGACGATGATGATAACAAAAATGGATGATGATGGTAATTAGAAAAGAAAGAAATGGTGGTGGTGATGATTATGATGATGATGATGATGATGATGATGGTGGTGGTGGGGGTGGTGGGGGTGGTGGTGGTTGTGGTGGTGGTGGTGGTGACGATGATGATGATGATAATTACTAATCACTCGATTATTAATGTTCGATAAAGTCATCAACATCATCATGACCAACATCACCATCTTGGTGTGATGGCGGTGATGATAGCGACGGTTATTCTCGATCACAACAGAGATGAAATAGGAGATTGTGTAAATTGCGGTTTTGTTGCAGCAGGTGGTAGTGAGTTGGTATGGTAATAATGCTGATGCAGATGCTGAGGCTTATGACGATGACGATGATGAGTAGGAATAAGAGTAGTAGGAGGAGGAGAATGACTCAATGAGTAGAGAAGAAGGAGGAGGGAGAAGAAGAGGTGGGAGAGGAGGAAGACGAGGAGGAGGAGAAGGAGGAGAAAGAGGAAGAGGAGGAGAAGCAGGAGGGAGAGGAGGAATGACTTAGTAATTGTACTTTATTTTATTTCATTTTTTATGGTTCTTACGTCCTCGTAGGTGTTGAAATCATCATAGTCGATGGCCTTGCCGGGCACTCTTGCAGCCAATCGTGCGGCTTCTTCCTCGACGTCTCTGCAAGAAATGATATCATGCAGTTTAATAGAGAAATATCAATTTCCACTGCAGTTCATCTAATGACCTTCACAGCATCGTTACCATGATGGTGATCATGGCAAACTATAGTTTCGGAGACCGAAGCATATATTATGCTGTATCTTTGGAGAGTATCAACAAAGACGCTATAGCCTTAAACCTGGATTTCTCTTACTTTGAATTAAACGTTGTACTAGGTTCCCAAACAAGCTTTCAACAGTAGGTTTCAAATTGGTTCAATTGTACATTTTCCCATACAATTCGGCTATGTATTTATGGCAAGTTGGACCCAATGATTAGAAAATATTGGTCATCAATTTCTTTTTGCGAGCGAAAGATAAAAAAACCAAAAAAATTCAAATTTTTTGCCCCCACTCGAAATTTTCTGTCTCCGCGCCCCTATATGCAGTCAATGAAAACAGAGTTGTGTGACAATAGCCTAGTTGTGTGAAAATAGAGTTGTGTGATAACAGGCCTATTTATTATGATGATATTAGTTACATTAAAAGGAATATTATCACACAACTCTATTTTCATTGACTGCAAATAATATTATATTTTTATATATAATACATCATATATAATTTTATATCCAATAAAAGACGGACACTCAAACAAAATGTCATATGCCTTGCTCAACGTATACTTGTAAGCTTACTGTTGGATTCGATCGCTTCTCAACTCGAAGCTGATCTGATGTTCAGCCAAGGTTGTACGAACGTCCGACAGTCTCTGAGGTGGAACGAAGATGTCGACGAAGTCTCTACGCTCTAACCACATGTCGAGCTACACAACAGAACAGACATAGTGAACCACACGTGACCATATGGCCATTGATGATGTCAAGACAAATTAGCATAGAAATGGCGACCTCTCAAAAGTTTTATGCCAGTGGCGCTATAAGAATTCGGATTTCAATCATGAAATTACAATAGCAATATCTAGATAATCAAGTTACGCATTAAGGAGCAACACAGAAAAAGACTAAATAAAAACCAGTAGACCTACCAGGATTATTAAGCCTGAGGCTAACGTGTCCCATTGCGTTCAAATTATTATCCTTTAGGCCGGTGTAATTGTTATAATTATGGTCACTAGTTAATATAAAAGGCAGGGATGGTTCATGTTGGACTACTCGTACGGACAACCCTTTTGACTCAACGCGAAATATTCAAAGAATGCTAGTGATGTTAAGCCTCATTGCGTTTTAAGTAAATAGTAATCGTTAACAAGTTGCATTGCCAAGACTGCTTAATTTTAAAACAACGCTGTGGAAATTTAGAGTCTAATTATTAATTAAGCCAACTCACTTCGTCATCATTCCCGAATGCTTCGACGACCTTCAACTGAGCCGGTGTCGACGGATGCAAGCGAAGCAGCTGGTACCTAAGCAAAAATAATGATTGGTATAGACGAGTCAATTAAACCAGACAAATTAATTGTTACTAGACACTCTTTAATTAATTATAGCGATTTCCTCAAATTCCATTCGGCTGGCCTGCAGTGTATACTATATAGTATACTATAGTGTGTATAGATAGGAAGGAGACAAAAACAATGAGAACACATTTTTTGCAGAGGAAACTTTTTATCGGTCACTTCTTGACTTCTTATTCGATAGTTTGGGACTCATTATTTCTAGCTCTATTCTAAACCCTTTCTAAACTCTTAATACTTTTAACTAGGCTATATTTTAATTATATCCTATCACGTCCGCGGCAGATTCATAGATGCACCCCTTGAAAGGCAACAGTAGGCCTACCGTTAGACGAGCACCCTCCCGACAACTCTGGCGTCAGACTTACCCATCGTAGCGCTTGAGGGCATTCGCCCCGACGGCGCACACCGCTAGTAGGACAGCGGCAACTAGGAATCGCATTCTCTGCTGAATTGTACCAGATGGCGCTTTCGAAAAGACGCCCAAAGCCAATGATGTACAGAGACCTTGCAGAACGCTCTATTTATATTCTAGGGCTGTTGTGTGGGACAACCTTCACCGAACTACTGCTGACCCTTATCAGCAGGCTAATGGGATCCGACAGGTGTGGTCTTATCGGGCCGGATTGGAAAGATATTCTTGTGTTACGCATCTATTTTGACCTGGCAAACGTAGCAATGAATTCCTTTATAACTTAACTGGCGCGTTACCAAAATCGCATTATCAGCTGAATTGTAACAGACGGCGCTTATTTTTATAAGGCGCTTTTGAAAAGGCGCCTCAAAGTCTATGTTGACCTAGCAAAAAACGATTAATTCTTTTACAACTTAACTGAGGCGTTAAAAAAGCTGGTAGGCCTATTGGTTGTTTAACTAAAATAAGTCCTAAAATTTTTGACAGGAACTACCCGCAAAATGTCTCTCCTGCAACAAGTGTATCTTGTGGTTACCCCGGGTGAATCCAACAATTTTTAATGCGCCTGTGTCACGATACTGATACAAAGTCTCGTTTGAAACAGAGTTCCTCTGGCTGAAACTCTGTAGTCAGTGGCGTAACAACCATATAACGAAGGTGGACAAAATCCACGGGCCCCCGAGCTCCAAAGGGCCCCCGAGCTTATTAAGTAAAAAAGCTTCATGTACGTTTTCGGAGATTTCCCGTTTTATAGTTAGTTTCAGATTGTAGAGTCTGACCATATCTAGGCCCTATGAGGCTATGCCTATTCTGGATACGACGGATAGATCTATGATAAATGATACGCATGTGTCGTGTCTGTCGGGACTGGATGGGTCATCGGATGTGAGAGCATTTGACCCGTAGTAGACATCAACAGTTGTACGTTAGGGGCGGGTCTTCGGTTAGGGTATACTTTCATCCTTGGAGGTCTAGGTTCATCCTATAGTGCCCGACCAGAGGTGCATACATCACTTAATCGTCCTTTTCCCATCAGTCAAATCCAGCGTTAAGGAATGATGCTTGCCGAAATAGTATCTGCCCTCTTTTCCCGCCCCCTCTAATTTTAGGTGTGTGTGTATGTCTATCTGTCTGTCTGTCTGTCTCTGTCTGTCTCTGTCTGTCAGACAGACAGCGAGATAGGTCTGTCTGTCTCTCACCCTCTCTCTCACTCTGTGTGTGTGTGTGTGTGTGTGTGCATTGCATGTGTGTGCCTGTCTTTGTCTCTGTAAATGTCTCTATACGAGCATAGCGCTGAAGTGACTGATACACACTGCACATTGCAGTGTTCATTCCTTCGCGCTCATTATAACAGTCACTGCATTCATTCATTTATTTTATCTGGATCATCACAATTGCGGTGCCTAAACGATAATAATCATCATAATTATAAGATGAATGCCATGAAACGCAGTACAGTTCTGGCAGTCAGAAACGAGCAAATTCACGAGGTAATTTTGTGAAGAACTACAGATCAAAGTGAGTACATTACAGGCACGTACGTGTGGGTATGTACATGTAGGCTACTATGAACTTTTGTATGGGTGTCACGACAACTGGTCTACAGGCAACTGGTCTAACGACAACTGGTCTACAGACAACTCGTCTAACGACAACTGGTCTACATGCAACTGGTCTACAGGCAACTGGTCTAACGACAACTGGTCTACACACAACTGGTCCGGCGCTTGAGAAATGGAAATTGGGTGAAAGTTTTTACAGCTGAAATGGAGGCTGGATTGGTGAAAAAACGCAAGAGAAATAGAAGCTGGATGAAGGTTTGTTACAGGTGAAATAGAAGCTGGATTGACGAAAATAATGCATCAGAAATAGAAGCTGGATGAAGGTATAAATTCTGGATCTAAAATAGAAATTGGATTGGTTTAAAAAATGCTTAAGAAATGGAAACTGGATGGAGGCATTTTTATATCTGAAATCGAAAATAGCGAACGAGAAATAGCTGCATGGGATATTTTTAGATATGGAACAGAAGCTGGATGCATGTTGAAATACATGAATGAAAATCATCAGTCCAGCTTCCATTTAAGCTAGAAAACCATTTAACGTTTTTTTATAAATCCTGTTTCTATATCATCAATACTAGTTGTCTGTAGACCAGTTGTCGTTAGACAAGTTGTCTGCAGACCAGTTGTCGTGGAACCGTTTTCTTGTTAAGCATTGAACCATTAATATACTTTCAACAATGGATTAATTATTGATGACAGCGTTTAATATACTGATATTCATAAAGCGAAACTTTACGAAAACTCACCAATAGGCCTGGCCTATGCCTAAAGTTAAACTATTGCGCTACCAAAATATAGCTAGGCGCTCTTGTTTTTAAAATAGCCGTCTCAATGTTTTACTGTTTAGTCCCGTTAATGGTCCATAATGGATAGGGGCCCCAAGCTAAGAATGTCCACGGGCCCCCGGCTCAGTTGTTACGCCACTGTCTGTAGTGGAAGGATTTTTTCTGATATAGAAGTTACTATAATTTGGGACTTTATGTTGTTGTTAACTTATTCAGCAACCTAACCTATAGCGGTTAAACCTGCTTGGCCTATCTATAAATTATATTATGTGACTGTAGCCTTTTTCACGTTGAACTAGGGGGAACTTTGTTTCAGCTGTAGATGAAAATTTAATATTCTTTCCCCGATGACTATCTGAGAATATAGTCTCCTTGGGCGAAACAGATCCGCCGGATCAGAACATGTTTCAAATAGAGTCTTCTGGGGTTGGGGTCTCTGGAGAGACTTTCATGGGAGAGACTCTCACGCGACGTCGGCGTAGGCATTTGCTGTGACGATTACCACTTCGCGAGTCCACAGGAATGCATCACTCATCTATTTTGAGTGATAAAGTTACTGATTGATAGCTCTGCTATTCTGATCTGCTGCTGGAGACCAAACCATAATTATGATTAGACCAACCGAGATAAGAATTGTCTTAATATTTTCTGATCAAGATGGGGGTTCGCTAGCTCGGTTTAAGTGCGCGAGGGGTCCATTGGTTCTTCACCCATCACGCTATAGATGAAAAATAAACTCAGTTTTACTTCTGGTCACAATCGATGCCTCTATCATCTATAACTCTTCTTCTTCTTCTTCTTCTTCTTTCTGTTCTCTGCCCTTAGGCAGGTTCGAATGTTTGACGTCTCCATTCTATATTTGAATTCGTCATACATTTTATCTTGGGAACTTTAGGGAGATGGATTCCCATTGCCTTTCTCCCGGTGTTTTTAAGGAGACACCATCTCCTAGCGTCGACATCCTCTATCGTCCGTCCCTCGGTTTCTTCGCCCATGGGGGGCATCGCATATACCGCCGATTGCTCGGTCGCCCACCACGCTCTTTGTTTTCGAACAGGGGGGACCTCGTGAAGGTGGCGTGGTTGGACATTTGGGTAGCAGAGGCTATTTGAGACGCTTGCTTGCCCCGCCCCCACCTATAGGCCCAACTCTAGCAAAGGTAAATTCCTCAACATGCAACTGTCTCTTAATTGTGACTATCCTCTCTCTGTCCATGGCTCGCTGTTTAGGCTACATGGAAACATAAACAGAACAAATTTAAGAATCTTAGGCTACAGGCAAGCAAACCACAGAAATCAAATAAGCAAAACAATATTATCTTGTCGGGAGTTCGCCTAGCAAAAACCGTTTAAAAAACAAGTGGACTAAAAACTAATGTCTCATTCAAAATGCTGTATAGGCCTACGAGTAATTTTACAAGTTTTTGAATCGTTTTGCAATGACTCTCACACCCCAACCCAAGTTTTTTTTATATGGGATAACTTTATTCCAGATAGTGCATAGTGGTGGTGACTATTCCTCTGCAATTCTGCTTAGCCTACTACTCCATCCTTCAACAGACTATCTTCCTTTTAACTCAAGCTAAGATGTAGGCAGATACAGTGTCAGAGGTTTTATTCTCGACTTGGTCCGCATGCAGCAGACAACGAACAGATCGATGCCTCGTGTTCTGATAAGCGTTCTGAGCTCCACCTCACCACGAGTATTATGTTACGGAGTGAAAGGTCCTGCTGCAGACAGTGGACATTCTGTCTTGGCTCCAGCTTTCGGCTAGCGCTTTTGACCTTGAGTGACCCAATGTTTACATCTGTTGTAGCTGTTTGCTGTCATTTCTGTGTTGTCATGGTCTTTGAGACTGCAGTCCTATAGGACTTTACGTTTATACGGTTTATAATATGCACGTTTATAGGTGTGAGGTTTGAATCGGCATTACTTAATGATAATCTGAAGATTCTAAGTAATTTCAACCGGATAGACATGAACCGAATTGCAGATTAGCATAAGGGCATTAACAGGCATGCACATTGCATAGAGCGGCTCTCAAAGGCGCAAGTTAAGTGAAGAAAAAGCATCTCAAAATGAGAAAGTGCTTGAAAAGACAATTCGTATGACTTCAGGGAGCAGCTCATAATTATATCTGCTGTTATTGTGGATGACAAAACTAGTATAACCAAGCTAACTGCTCTGCTCAAGGTTTGGTTTTCTTTCTAAGCCTGAATCGTGTAGGCCCCTAGATGAAGAAATACCTGGTATAGGCCTACTCTAGTTTGCGAATACCGTGTATCAGTATAATAGTGATGATCTCGATGAAATCTGTAGTTCGAATTAAAGGAAATCCTCCAGAGGATGATGCTTTGTGAGCTGATCCAGTAAGCATGTTTTGAAGTCCACAGCTAACAATAATTAATTATCTTTTAGGATTTGTTGCTGCAGAACCTGACGTTTGTTTGATGTGAACCAGTTTACATCAAACATCTTGAAAACACAAAGTGTCTGGACTTGTAGATGGTCAAATACATGAATAAAAGGCGTTGGAATTTGAAAGCATCACCTCGAAGATAGCACAAGTTTATAAATAGGCTAGATGAGATGGTCAATTAATCAACTCTGTCAGAGCTTTAGTATTACTGTGACTTGAAAGACAATAAAATCAACCATTATTGTAATATATAAAATATGTAACCGTTAAACCATATTTGCATTATTTAACAGACTGTAGTGAAAAGGAAATATCAAACAGTCTTAAATTTCGCTTTACACACTTAACGAACTGGCAACTCCATACTTGCAAACCTACGAGACAGCAGCTCTGCAGGAAATTATATATATAGTATACAGGTAGCGGTAGTGACCTGCTGAGCCCCCTCTTATATCTGTGTGAACTTTGCCTCCCCCTTTCCACTTGCATATACCGCCGCGCACTGCGCTCTGCTGTCCATGGTGACTTAATGGTTTCTTTCACTCGCTCTGCAACAATGCAGAGGCGTTCGTTCTCTGTGGTTGGTCCAACAACCTGGAATGGACTTCCCTTGACTATACGACACATCCCAAGCTGTTCTCAATTTCACAAACTGTTGAAGACTGTTTTTTCGCCTGATCTCGGCCGGGAGCGCCTCTGAGTAGGTACCTTGAAGGGGCGCTATATAAATTTTGATTGATTGATATGTGTGGTGCACTTATTCATAATAAAAAATGGTGTCGGGCTGCAAAAAACCAGGTTCGTGAAATTACGTATGAGTGATATTGACAATGATAGCGGCTGACCACAATGTATTTTTATAATATCTTATAGGCCTTTGGGGAGCCCTAAAGGTTTTTGAAAAAAATGGAATTTTGTCCCTAAACTTCGTAAAGCTATTTTCCACCAATGATACTTTTTGCTGGTGAGACTTAGCATTTTCAAAGATAACCTCAAATTGGGACACCCTAATGTACATATAGGTCTATACGATAACTCCGATAATTACCTGTGTGGTTGAAAGACCCGCCCGATGTTGTCTGACGTATATATATCTCCAGATAAATTTATTATAGGCCTAGCCTATGCATACATGCATGTATGACTGAGCAACGGGTTACAGTAGTGCCCAGTATGTACAGATAACCACGAGATATTATAATAAGCCTGCCGCAAAAGTTGGTGAGGTAAAAGAACACAATGACCGCGTGGTTGGAATTCTCTACCATTTTACCATTGACTTTTCCAGAAAGTGTTATTATTAATATTTTGTCATGATTTCCAGGGGTCACGCGACCCCTCTTGACCTATGCTGCGGGACTCAGTGCGGGTGCCCATGAACATTGCTCGTGAATATGAATTGGACCTACTAACTAAGGTTCATAATTATGTCTTTCTACTCGGAGGCTAATAATTTATTAATCGAGCTAATTAAAATTGAAATAACCTGTCGCCATATGGCATGGTCTATATCTTTCTATTTCTTGTTGTTAGATTGTAGGCTACTGAATAAGACTTAGTTAATATAGTCAGTCTATAGTCATAGGCCTATATCATATATGCAGACGATCACGTATCTGTAGGGCCTGTGTCTCACGGTCTCATACTTCTATAGGTCCATGTCTGTCAGTGTCTGTCTATGTCTGTCTGTGTCTGTCTGACTGCATGTTCGGTCGTGACTGAAAAAGTGACAATTAGTTCGACAATGCATCATCCATGTTCCTGTAGGCCTACGGTTTGGGTACAGCCTGGTGCAGTAGCCTACAAGCTTCGATAGACGCACACAAGTGTTCATCAAAATTTGCCATTATGCGCAAAATGCGATTTCGTAACTTAGGACACAACCAGGTGACTTTCTGTGTTTTGAGTCCAGTAGGCCTAATAAAATCCCGGACTTTATCTTAATTAGCCTACTTATTCATTCTGTAACCCATCGACACGTTGCTATGCTATTATATGCTTAGCGTTTGCGCCTCAGCTGCGAAATAATTCAACCAAGGCAGACTATTATTTTGAAAAGTATAAGTGTGTAATAACAAAAGTTAAAGACAATTATCTTAGGTTACTTTCCGCTGACAATTTAGGTAAGTCTCCGTCGTTTAATGCTAGTCTTTGATTTGATTTCAAGAGAGGCCACAAATTAACGAGACTCAATACAGAAAAATTGATGAACTATCGGATGGCCAAGAGAAATGGTTTGTTAATGTTCTTTTCGACGGTTGAATCTGAAGAAGACGCTATAGTCCGCCGCTTTATGGATGTGTTTGTGGTGACTATTTTTCGTACTGGAGGTTGAAGATTTAAGATGAAGGCAGGTGTTGAGATCTAAGACGGCTGCACGGCTTTGCATGTGCTTCGTCTATGGAATGGCGTCGATTGTAGCAACCACTCCGTTCCAGACCTCTTCGAAGGATGGCTGGATTTGACTTGCGGCAATGACGAAGTCGTTTCCTCTCAGCTCAGGCGTAGTTGTGTACTTGATGCCGGCTCTTGCCTTGCTGTAGTCCATGGTGATGCCAGATGCGGGGTCTGCAATTAAAAGCACGATGATTAGCCTAGTTATAAGCATACCAACTAGTTATAAGCCCTCTATAAGTGCCTTCTCAACAAGCGACAGTGTAACCCGTAGTACTTTCCCTTCTATGTAACTGAGTTGCGGTTTTGTCAACCTGTGGTTTTTCACATTAAACGAATATATATATATATATATATATATATAGTTCAAAAGCCTATTTTGAAATTAATCTACTGACCTACCAGCATACCAACACGTAGCTTATGTAGAGTCCTGCAGCTAAAGCCATAGTCACCGCTTACTCTGATAAAACAGTGAGTGCAGAGAAAAATGAAGATTTAAATAAATGAGATTTAGGCAACATGCCGTTGATGAAAGAATCGGCTCAATGTCAATTGTGCGGGTTTCATTGAGATGAGCCAATTACCACAATTATCCGAATTGGAACCCGATGGATTATCATGTGTGGAGAGCAAGAATGGCGAAATACCATAATCTGCGGTCAAAACCCAAGAGCGACAAGAGAATTTATTCTTGCATTGCGAATGTTCTTGGGAGAATTGCCCCTGGAACACATCAAGACTTTACAAAGAGACTCATTACAAGTTTGAACACTGGTGGTGGACCCACTGAACACAAGTTGGGACGCACTATCAACTTCATTTGATAACAGTTGCTTGAGAAATTACCTAATAAATCGTTTCTGCTACCGTACTCTTTGTTGTGTTGCGTTTTTGAATCGTCAAAAAACAGTGGGTGGTCTCACTAAAAGCGATATAACTTTTGTTCTGTTTGAAATATTTTAATGAAATCTAGCCATCGCGTCGTATTGTTCTTAGCATGTTAAATTTCATTTGAAAATTCTTACTTCTGGCCAAGATAATGACAAAATCCGTGGGTAGTATTTTTATGACCCAAACTGTATAGCCTAAGTGGTTATACGATGCTAAGGACTACGCATGAGCTTCGAGGTCATTGATGGATTTACTTTAGGAACAAGAGAGGCTATAACCACTGAAGTAATTTAACCAAGACGGCCGTTCAATGCAAAAATTAAAATACTGAGTAGTATAATTATAATATTTAAAGCTACTATCGAGACGACAATGAATAAATCCAATTATCATTTAATTAGTTTAAGTTAAAGCTTTGCTACATTAATGATCAGGGCGGCTAAAACCATTGCCTGGATTAAGGAATAGATTGCCGAGGATTGTTTATGCTCTGGTGCATTCCTGCAAGGCAAGTGCTCAACCGCTAAATATGTAGATTACCATTTACCCGTGACCAAGGAACTACGTGTATACAATGTATGTAGGCCTACCGCCGCAGGATGCTGGTCAACCTATTTCCTGCTGATCGGTTGACCACGGTGAGACTTCTATGGTGGAAATGACCGTGAAACTTCGATCTATAGTGGACCCGCTGGACCACAAAAGGTATCCGGTATCGCAGGTAAAACCAGGTTCTTGTGTAGCACAACCTATGGCACTTAAGGCCACAATAAATGAATGAAAGACATAGACATGGAAATCCTTGAGACAAGATTGGATGACGTTGCTGTTATTGCCATATTATTATTATGGTAGGTAGGTCTACATCGTGGATGATACTCACAGATAGTATCACAGCTGTTTCCTCTTTCCCAGGTTGTGCCGTGGGTATTCTCAACTGCGTCGGCAGCAGCGTTGGCAACAGCGAGCTTCATATAAGAAAAGACATCATGTGATTGTAGGCTATAATATATGCACGCATATATATATAATGTTATATAATTATATATATTGCATATATATATACATTGCAAACTATATGCACATCATGAAATAAACATTTGTCAATACATCAATATCACTATCTTCACCAGCAAATGCATGTCTATTGATACTTGATCGCATTA
Source organism: Lumbricus rubellus (assembly GCA_945859605.1). Lineage (NCBI taxonomy): Eukaryota > Metazoa > Annelida > Clitellata > Crassiclitellata > Lumbricidae > Lumbricus > Lumbricus rubellus. The sequence continues at coordinate 18,246,275 of OX243819.1, read as the reverse complement.
AACGTTGCTTTCGTCGTCGTCATAATACCCTTCATTGTCATAGTCGTCATCGTCATCATCAGGGGCGGATCCAGGGGGGAATCCGGCCATCCTTCTCCATTCTGAAATGCCATGTATCGTGGCCCCCACCATTTGGTTTCAACAAGCTTTGGAACAATGTATAATTGTATATATTTTGTATCTTTTCCGAAATTTCGACCAGATGACTAAAAAAGGACATCGGCTTTCTTGGCGGATGAAAGTGATATCTTTACCCGAAATTTCGACCAGAAGACTAAAAGGAGGTCGTCATTTTTTGCGGATGAAATATGGGATTTTTTCGACCAGATGACTCAAAAAAGGTCATCAGTTTTTTTGACGGATGCGAAGGAAAATTTTCGAGACCCAAGGTCAAGAATTTTGCCCCCCCCCTTTCAAAAAGTTCTGTATCCGCCCCTGTCGTCAGCAGCGTGTCATGACCGTTATTGTCTTCCTCGTCTGTTGTCATTGTCACCGTTTACATTCTGGGCACCTCTGTCACCAAGCAAAAACGTGACTGCTTTAGTAGGCTATATACTGTGCTAATTAAATTTGGACACTTTTGCAAGATATAGGTTTACTTCTTCTTTAGGTCAGCTGCCTCTCGGCAGGCCCAGATGCCCAACGACGCCACTCTTCTCGATGTTGTGCTTTTTCATTGGCATTGTCTTGGGAAAAATAGAGAGGTGATATCCCGTTGCCTTCCTCGGGATACCACCTCTCTATTTTTAAAAATAAATTTACTAAGACTGGTATTATTAATATAATATGGTAGGCTACTAACTAATCAATAACATTCTAATTCGAATAATACCATTATGACACAGATCCACTAATGATTTACGACTTGGAAGAGAATTCCGGGGTTGGATTGCCAATTGCATGTTACGTATACGAAACCTGCCTAGACCACTTATTATTCGATTATAGATATACCTTATACCCGGTACCCATTTGACCTACCAGTTCACTGTTGTCGTCGGCGTATTTGCAGCTTCCGTCTGGATTGACAGATCCCCAAGGGATGAGCCACAGTTGACCGTAGGTGTGGATGTGGAAGCTGGTCAGCAGGGTGCTACCGACCGATGACAGATAGTTCTGGAGTGCCTGGGTCTCTGGCTCAGACGCTGCTCCCGTCCCACCGTAGGTCTCACTGCAAGGCGAGGTGCTCGTACCGGCATCTGGAAGGCAAGTCAGGCAAAGTGAGGATTGAGGAAAGACAAGGTATAGGACAAGATAAGGCAAGAAAGCTGCTGGATGCATTCATCTACATCTACAACGCTCTTCGGCAAGTATTCTAGCTTTGCTAAATTCAGTATAATTGTGCCAGCTGCAGTGCGTCTAAAACAAGTCGAGGACAGAACAAAAACACGGATAGACCTTTCTTCTTTCTGTGCAATGCGATGCTTGAAGGTCTCGCTCATTGAAATGTAGAATATGTAAATAATATTAATTAATCGAAAATATGTATATATCTCTCGTAGTATACCTCACTGTCTCGCCACAACGCAGTAACTTAGAGGCATCTGTGCTCCTATCTTGAGCCAAGTTGTGGACTAATACAGCGACTCTGGCAGAATTACTATTCAGATGTGCTCCCAGCACGGAAGCTCAAGGGAAACGAAATGCCGTTAAATGAAGGAAGATTGATAAGGAAAATAAGCAATTAGTTTAGTCCTTAGGCCTAAAAAAATGTTGTGTTTCCGGTAGGCCTAACAGAGCTAAAAAAAATTGGGTAGGTAGGTCTGAAAATATTTTTATTTTGTAAAATATTTTTATGCATTGACTATCCGAAAAAGTATACCCCACTAGTCTTTTTTGCACGCTGAAACAAAGTACGTGTTCTAAGCAAGTATAAACTGCCTATTTCCCGACTGTCTGCACCTAAAACTGCTCTAGAAACAGTCCTATTAATTTTATTTTGTTGACGTCTCTTATGTTATGTCAATACAAATGTTAAAAAAATATTTTTTTTTGAAAAAATATTTTTTTCTAATAAAATTTTTTTACAAAAATATTTGGGTCGCGGCCGTAAAAATGGGTCGGTCGCGTTACCGGAAACACAACAATTTTTTTACGCCTTACTCTTAGTGACGTGCGAATGCCATGCAGTGTAATGTTAAGTAAGGTAAGACCTGGTAAGGGGCGCAGTGGTGTAGGGGTATGTTCGGTGCCTTGGAGCCGGAAGGTTACCGCTTCGAATCCACCTGAACCCCGCCGCGTACGGACCCTGAGCAAGTCCTTCACTCGCAATTGCTCATGCGCTTCGGCGTGAAACTCCGATTCTGTATTTGCGCTGTATAGTCAGAAGCGCCTCTGAGTATAAATATTAAATGGACACTATAACAAGTGTTCATTCATACGTAAATGAGGACATACTTTCTGGTACTTACTTCCCCATTCTTCCGCGAAGTTTCGGTTGAGGTCTGTACCGACGCAGGCAGATCCGGCGTTGGGGGCTCGGTTCTTACGCCAATACCTGTCCTGTTGCGGAACGATAAGTGCAAACGATGTCAGTTTAAAAGTTAAAAACTCAGTTCAAAGGCCACGGCAACTGTTTCACCTTTGTAACCAGACACTTTTTCAGTTTCAGACTTCGGTTTCAATTCAAGAATAATGTTTAAATTAAGCTGAAAGTTAAACTTTGTTCAATGCATTCATCTGCGCTCAATTCCAGACCACTTCCTCTCCATGTCCGCCTCCCACCAGCGAGAGCATGGCGCAGGTGCAGTGGATGATCACCTGGAAATGAGTTTCTGCCTCAGCGCTCGTGAATAACCTGGTGCCCTGCGCTTGGCTTTGGAGCTTTGGAAATTTGGAGATTACGATTAGTGAACAAAATTGACTTCGAATCCTCGACCTTTCATCCACCACGCCAACTGACAGACTCTGAGGCACGAAGATCATATCGGTAGTTGTAAAGTAGATTTAAACCTACTTACATCACTCCATGTGTATGTGTAACCGTCAGGATTGACGATCGGTACGAAGTACCAATCGTAAGCTGCGAGCAAAGCTTGAACTTCCGAATCACTGGCGAAATCGTCAATCAACTGAAAAATGTCAATCGATGAGAAATAATTATTACCTGATTGATCAATAAATTCCCCAACCCCACAACCAACCTACCACAGAATCAAATATCTTGTGGAACAATAATTATGCAGTCACCTAATCAAACAGTCTTGAGAAGCACAGCAGCCTATTATGCGGCGCCATTGTACTAGATATGGACGCGTCCTTCAGCATATATCAGCAAATGAAAAATCATACAAGCAAGTAAACAAAATTAGCTAACGAGATGTAAAAAATCAATCGTGTATTAACAGTGTACGGCCACTTTAACACAAAGAATATCTTACATGGCTTAATATCTTCAGATTTGTGGCCGTTGCAAGCCATTCTCTGGCATGAATCGTGGCGTCCAGCCATAGAGCCTGCCTTCCTGAACCGGATCCTGTAATCTACAACCAGTCAGATAGTTCATTTTTTACTGGCATCATCCCACCAGAAATAAAAATGGC